>CM062291.1:310964402-311626709 GCA_031216915.1 Pictodentalium vernedei
GACTCAGAGAGAGCTTTTCACCTTGTCATCTATAAGTGATGATGACGCAAGGGCAGCATCACGTCTTACCAACTCCAAATTCACTGTCCGTGTGGAGTTGTATGTGTCATACATGACTGCCCTGGAACTCTAGCGAGGAACCACGTCCTCATATTTCTTTCCACTGAGACGTTGCACCTTAGCTCTGGTAAGGTGATCTGTAAAGGGAATTGCACCCAGATTTGCTCTTTTCAATGAAATAGCACATTCCATTATTTCCGAGCATATATTAAATGATGCAGGTAGGGACATATTTTCATCCCTGGCCTGCTCATCTACTCGCAGACTTATACAGATGGAACAATATTCTTAAGAGCTTAATACTTTTCATAATCTTAAAGTGCCCTTCTGTGAGAGATGGAGACTCGCACTCCGTACCCCCCTTACCATCCCAATGTTCCATCCGCAAATATGGTCAACTCCATCCGACTAAACGGATGACTGGACCAATGCAGCACCGACTGACAGCTCAGCATCGGAGTCTGTTGAACGGTAGTACTAGTCTCAAACGACTAGCTATCAACCCGAACTTGCGAAGTCAGATAGCTAGTCTGTGGTCAATGCGCTTCATAAATGAAGCAAGGGAAAATGCCATAGCAGCCACGAATCTGGCTGCAGTGTGGAAGAAGCACCCCGAACCGCAAGTGTGAACGGACGTCCCAACTCACTGAAGTTTCTCGCACTAAAAACAGTCGACCCAGACTGCTGATGGAAAGGAGAAGGTTCTCCAGCTCGCGGTCTGCTTCAGACCTCGCCGCACGTTCCGTTAGAAACTTTTAGGCATCTATCCCTTATCGTGCAAATCCATGGAAGAAGAAGAAGCATCCCAACTCGTCACATAGGACGGATGCTCCTCCTCACTTAAGTTTCTTACAACACAAAACAGTCATCCCCGACTGTTAACAGGATGAAAAAACGCTCTGCACTCTCGATCTGTCCCCAGATCTCATAGAGTATCCCACTTAGAAACTACTTGGCTTAATCCTCTTTCGTGCGCTTCCATGTAAGTAGAAATCATAATTGCCGCCAGCCCCGGCTGCAATATGGAAAGAATGTTTCGATGCGTGTTCTGACTCAATAAGGTTTCTCACAACGGACACAGTTGGCCCTGGCTGTTAACGGGGCGGAGACGGTTCTCCAATCGGTGATCTGACCCCAGATCTAGCTGAGTGTCCCGTAGAGAAACTTCAGGCTTCTACTACATGCACAATTGACTGGACCAAACCCAGCACCGTCCAACAGCTCACACTGGAGTCTGCTCTTGCATTAGCTGGGATGCTGCTAATAGCTGTGCAACAGCAAGTCCTTTCCCAAGGCTCTGTCTCGTGCAAGTTTCCAACCAGAAAACTTCATTTTGGCTTGTGAAACGTAGTGGAGAAAGCCGTGACTGAAGCCAACCCTGGCTGCAGACTAGACAGAGCATCCTGAACGGTGGGAGGACATATGCTCCGGCTTGTGCAAGTTTCTCATAACATTTGGCTCCAAATGTTGTTAGGTTAGAGAGGGGCCTCTCCCACACTATTAGACCTCGCAGAGTACAAGAAACTTGCTGACTTCCTCCCTATTTCCGTCATCGCTGGGTGAGCTTATTTATATTTAAGTGCTCGCTCTACCCACATCTACACTTCCTTTGACCGCAACAGACATACCCAGTGTCACGGCTCCCAAGGGCAGAGTAACCGATTCACCGGTCGAGCTAGCTGCTTGAAAGAGATTAAGACCCTAAAGGTCTCAACCCTTGCAATCATGAGCACTGCAGCTAGCTCTATTTGCTCAACGGAGCGTGACGACGGTAGCACACTTGGATGGGTATCAGAATATCATCACCATGTTCATGTTCCTCTGAAACAGAAACTGCAAAAATGAATTATAATGCAGTGAGAGGCCTGGCCTCAGAACCTCACCGCCAACAACGTACCGCGACACCCGTCTCCAACATTAGTCATCCCAGTGAACATAAGAATGACAAGAGTCCGCAGGAGTGCATCGACTAAAGTGGATATCAGTCCTCCAAACTCCACAACAAAATATATAATAATTAAGATACATGAATAATAGCAATCAAATTTAAATTCAAAATATTTTTTTGAAAACTTCTTTTTTGAATGCCTACGTTCCCAAAGGGAACATTAAGAGCCCAAGGGCATTCCGATAGAGCCTAAGTGTGGACAAAATCCAAATTTATTGAGCTACACTACCGGAATAATAATCCATGTATCCTACAGTAATTCTACAGTAATAGAATATAAAATACTACCTATATATGAGGCCGTTGTCAATGTAAACAACGTCACTGAAAAAACGGAAACAAGACATCAGGCACACAAAAAGGCCCTAAGTCAGAAACCAATTTAAATGCTACCAGATGCAAAGCTAGATTTTCATATTTAGAAAAAACGATACATCGGATAGAAGATGCAAGACTAAATGACCTAACACCCCTTGGGTGAGGACGTAACCATGGGGAAAAACAGAATAAAAATTCTGTACTACATGTTAAACTCTCAAGAAATTTAATAACAAAAATTTCAATAAAAAATAGCCAAAAAGGCTTAAGAGTTTAACAGGAAGGGTTCAAGGAAGGATAGGGAAGGAATACTTGACCAACAGTGGAATAATCATTATCAAAAATGATGACGTCAGGCATATATCCCGAAATTGGGAAACATGAAATAATTTTATAATTATTATAAAGTTACAGCCCTGAACGTCTAAAACCACCGATGAACACTTCCATCATCCAATAACACCCTTGGATCCACCAATTCTTGCATTGATTTGTGTCTGGCATCCTCAAAAAAGGAGATTTTAAAGCAGATGTCAGTTCATTGTTGCTGACTTTAGGGCCAAACAAAGAAAGATGTTGACGCCAATTCTGTTCACTTCCTGACGGCTGCGCATGCACGGAGAGTAAAAGTATGGAGGACCACATAGGACTTAATTTTCGGTTTTGCAAGCAAATTTTGGGGATTTGGGGGGGTTCAAAATTTGTGTTTGGCCCTTGATAACTTTCCGAGTTTGCACTAGCTAGTCTGGGCTATTGGTTTATAGTATAAAAATACTGGTGCTTCTACGGCAATTGCCGTGAAGCCTGTTCGATAATGACGATTGTATAAAAATCATCAGGGGGAAGGGCACAGTCTCAAATGCCATGTATATGTAATATGCAGTGAAGTGAAAATGTAAAGTAACTTTAACATGTGAAAGTAGTTGGAGATACATGTGTATATAATTAATCACAATTAATGTGCAGAATCTTTCACTCAATTAGGTCATGCCAATATTATGTACCATGTGAATGCGGAGAAAAAAGACATAAGCAGGCAACTTGCTCAATATGTATAGTACGAGTGAAAATAAGATGCAGCACAACCACAAACTAAGTATCTCACTGCTTCTATGCTGATAACACCAGAATCTGACATCATTTTCTGGAAAGCTCTTACAGAGCTTTCCAGAAACTGATGTCAGATTCTGGTGTTATCAACATAGCAGAACACATGGTTTCTAATAGTTATGATGCAACTTGTACTGTAAATTGTAAGATTAGTAATACAGCTTAGTGCAAACCACATGATTTGATTCCTTGTGTGTAACCTACAAGTTGTGCAATTTTTGCCACCACCAGGCTTTCTGAAGATATCCTCAGCAGTATTTTTGCTGTGGATATTTTTAGTTTCCGCGGCATTTTCCTCGGCACTGCTGATTGCTGAGGGTGAATTACCAGGGCTGCAAAATGCAATGTCACTGGTATCCCTAGCCACGGTGTGGTTTACAAACTAGAGGCTCAAAAGAGCCTGTAATTGCTCACCTGGCAGAACTAGATATAAAAATGTGATTTCCCATAGGGTTTCCATGGTAACTACGAGCTGCAATTATGGAAAAGCAGGCTTTCCGCCAGGAAAAAAATACTGAGGCCGGTAATGGGGAATCCAAGGATCCGACGGGGCGACCACGGTCGCCCCATCGGATCATTGGATTCACCATTAACGGCCTCAATATTTTATCTGTCTGAAATGCACACCTGAGACGCCCGAGTGGAGGAGTTATGTTAAAATGGCTGTCCTCAGAATGCACACAAAACTTACCAATGTGGGCCAATGGAACACAACCCAAATCCTGCACGTATGCCATCTAACCCATCACCAGGTCCTGTCGTTCAGTAATCAACATTTTTGCAACTTGGTAAACAAAATTTCAGTCTGGTTGATTTTTTACTGTTCTTTGTTCCGTATAATTCTCTCCCTTTGATGCAAGCCTTACGAGTGTCTTTGGTGAGAGCCTTACAAGTACCTTTTGGGTCGGGGAAAGTCAGCGTGAGAATAGGGCCGTTGATGGGATCCCATGTCTGCATAGCGGAAACCATGGGAAAAGTTTGCAACATGATCAACATTACATGAGGATCATGTGAAGTTTCAAAACATTTGGCCCTGTAGTTTCAGAGGAGAAGATTTTTCAAAATTGACCAATCAGACCAATCCAGCATGCTATCAGGTATATGGACGGGTGCATGAGTGGGCACATGGGCAGGCAGACAGGCAGTCTTTCAGGCACAGGCAGACAGATGAACAAATGGATGGATGGACAGATGGATGGACGGATGGGGACAGACAGGCTGCATTTCATAATATTCCAGCCATAATTGCTGGAAATCCATATCTACTTCTCTGAACCCATACGTGCTGGGTTAAGTTAGAAATCATCAGTACCATAATAATATTGTTTACCAAATAGTGCCAACACACATTTATGAATTCTGTTTCAATAAAAATCAGTAAAAGAAGGTTAAAGAACATTTTGAAAATTACAGTTTTTCAGACAGTACTCTCTTTCAAAGAGCTTTGGATAGGTAAAGGGTTACACAAAGAACATTTTATTCAAAGGATATGTCATTATGTCTATCCTGAATGAATGATAAAATCAAAAGAATAATAATGTGGAGAATATTTGTATACTATCATTGAGAGCTGACCAGTAAATTACACCAAGTTTTCCAATCACCTGTCCTCAATCACAACTTGACAGTTTTTCTGATAACATATAGTTGCAAAATTGTTTCCAGTTACATTCCAACATAAAACTGTACACAATATTTTATCATTGTCCCAGTTCTCAGTGGAGAAAATTGCTATAGTACGTGGTGGTGGTGGTGGTGGGGGGGGGGGGATTATTGCTAAATCCACCCACAGAGTGGAATTCTACCCAAGCAATAACTGCAAATTTGTTGCAAAGCATAACAATCACAAGGAAAGTTCCAGCCAATGGACTTCCATGTTAAACCCAGAGACCCATTGGCTGGCACATTGCTTGTGGTTTTTTGTCCATATGTACAGAATTTGAAACAGATGCTTTGGGTGATTATTCCCCTACACAGGAGATTTAGTTAAAAAAGAGGACTGTTTGTAGGGGACCTCCCATAGACCATTCCCGCCAACTTTGGCTCAGTAGTTCCAGAGAAGAAAAGATGAAAATGTTATTTCCCATAGGGTTTCTATAGTAACTATAAGCCACAATTGTGGCCATGTTTGCAACCCAATCAACATTAAATGAGGATCATTGGTAGAGGGTTTCCCAGTCATCAACCACGCAAAGTTTCAATACATTTGGCCCTGTGGTTTCAGAGGAGAACATTTTTAAAAATCCACCAAACAGAATCAAAGAATGCCTCTGGTGGCCATGTTTTTCAACCTACGGGAACAAAATGAGGATCATTTGTAGAGAATCTGCCATAGACCATTCCTGCCAAGTTTGGTTCACATTGACTCAGTTGTTCCAGAGAATGTGATTTCTCATTGGGTTTCTATGGTAACTATAAGCTGCAATTGCAGCCATATTTGTAACCTGATCAACATTAAATGAGGATTGTTGGTAGTAGTGCTGTGAGCTTAACCGTGAATACAACTCGGTTTCGGTTTTTGAGAAAAAACGACCGACTCCCACCCTTCCTAACCGTCAGTCAGTGCGTGTTCGTTTTTTTTAATGAGATCAAAAAGTTGAGGAGAAAGAAAAATCTAAAAGAGCAGCAGCGGTACGTTGTCAATATAATATGATTAGGGAACATATGAAACTGTCCTCGGCCAATAATCACATTGTCATAATTCAAATCTGTCTTCTAAACTTCAATTAATAATATAATATTGCTTGAAAATACCTTAGTTTGGAAATCAGTGGTGGCTGACCAAATTACTTTAATCAGAGGAGGGTAAAACATGGTTTTTTAACTTGGAATCCCGGGTCAATCCCCCGCGTGTCCGAATAGACTTCAATGATTACATCATTCAAACTTGATGCTATTTTTAGTGAGCTTTTTGTCTTGTGACTCTGGTCAGTAAAAAATGTCTTGAGGTTCGCAACAGGATATTATAGAACTGAACCGCGTATTCTACCATTGTGTTTTCCATTTTTTGTTTCGCGAATCACCCGTTGTGTGCTCATTTGCGTTGTGTTTCGTTATGAGTCTGAGATACTCTGTCACACATGAACATGTAAATGGATGACACATAGCACTATCCCAGTACTGCGCTGAGCATTTTATGTTCCATGAATCCCCAACAGGTAAGATGAGGCAACCACCACCCTAGTCTCTAATACAGACAAACACACTGCACTGTGTGTGTTCCCCAATTCAGTATGGTACCTTTGGAAATAAGTTGAGCTCAAAAAGAATAATCAATACTTGCTCTTCATTGAAGAACCAATTTTGCCACCATTCCTTGGAAAGCTCTCTCTCTCTAAGAATAATAATGCCAAAGCCTGGTGCTATCAATGAAGACAAATCCTGATAAAACTTTATAGCACTTACACTACAACTCATTTTATTTATCTACAATATACTGAGTGTTTTGTCAGGAAAGTCAATTTAATTAACTATTTATTAATTTATTGGTGTTTAAGGTCACATATTTAAGCACAATGACTAATCATGACTACAATTTTATGGGTGAGGAAAGCTGAAGCACCCGGAGAGAACCACAGAGCAACAGCAAGCAACTTTCAGCTCCCCAACATACTAATGCCTCACAAAGGGGGTTAGCATTGGTTGAACTTGAAGAAACGTGCACCATCGACAAGCAGTATGCCTTAGTGCACAATGCTGCCATACCCCTACGTGGGCAATGGGGTGAAGTGTCTTGCCCAAGGACACAATGCGGTTGCGCAGGTGGGTTTTCGAACAGAGTACCTCTCAGCTTGCTGCCTGCACCTCTACTGATCTACTGCACCTCCAATTTTATTAACTAATTTTAATTACTAATTTAGTAATTTATGAATGGAAAAGAGTAAGTTTAAATTAAATTTCAAATCCACTGTAATTAAGCAATAAGCACAGGATTTGAAATTTATTTTAGAATTTCATTTCCCATTTATATTTTTAGCTCTATAAGAGGGAACCAGGTTTGCACTTTTGTGTGTCAGTGGAGATGATGGGGGGGGGGGGGGGGGGGGGGGGGGCAATTAACGTGTGAAAATAATGCTGGTTGAACTTGACCTAAACTTTCTGAAGTACATGGCTACATGCAGGGACATCGCAGGTTTTTCTAATTGGAGTGGAGGTGTAAATAAACATTTCCCCGACTGGAAGGAAGTTTACTTGAACTTATGAAGCTCGTCCTGGACACTTTTGGCAGTCGGGCACTGCTGGTCGACATTGAAGACAGCAGTGCCCAACTACCAAAAGTGTCCAGTCCAGGCCATGCTTCGTATTGGTATTTTTGTTTAATTAAACCATAACTTATTTCCTTCCATCGGATGGATGCAGTGCGAGTTAAACCAAGGAAGGAAACATTTTTTTCTCCTTCGGTTATGTTTTATCCATAGAAATGGAACTGAGTAGTATAAAATATGAACATTTTTCTCGTTTTCCTGTCGGGGTTTTTTAGCGGTTTTACAT
The DNA here is from genome assembly GCA_031216915.1 of Pictodentalium vernedei. Classification (NCBI taxonomy): domain Eukaryota; kingdom Metazoa; phylum Mollusca; class Scaphopoda; order Dentaliida; family Dentaliidae; genus Pictodentalium; species Pictodentalium vernedei. The sequence goes on from CM062291.1 coordinate 310,972,330, forward strand.
CAAATACAGGTTACCAATTGTCCTGACTTGACCTGAAGAAGTGTTGTTCTTCACTCTTTACAAAATCGTACAGACTCAGTTTCAAAGCATATACGAGACTGTCATGAGTCCCAATCTATTGCCCTGTAAAATTGTCCCGACTAAAAAATTATTGTGGGGGGGGGGGGGGGGGGGGGGTCTCACACCCCCTATAATTACATCCCTGAGTACATGTACTTTCATGATTTATATTTCTTCACAGAAAGGAAAGGATATTGATGAGCATACTTCAATGAAGCAGTTGAAGACAGAAGGGTTTACGCAGGATTGCAGAAAGTGGGAAGCCAGTGACAGACAACAGAAAGAGGGTGATAAGATGTTGGCTAGGAAGGTTTGCCTCCTATGCATTTGTGGAAACTATCAGCCCAGCTATCAATTACCCAATCGTCGATTCATCACATACAATCTGATTCCCAAGATACACGATGCTTCTGTGAGCAAAATTAAAGAGAAAATAAAATTCTGCCAGTCTTTGGGCATAACTATTGACCATCTTCGACCAACCAGGCTTACATGAGTGTGACTGCACGTTTTCTGTCCAAGGACTTCTCGGTGAATGATTTTTGTTTAAATGTTAAGCCAATGCCGGAGAGTCATACATCTGAAAATATTGCAGAACAGGGACCAGCCTAGAGGGTAATTTGAGGGAGAAGTCACTTCTCCCTCCACTGACTTTAGGGCAAAGTCAGATGAAACAGGGAGAAGTGAGAAGAAAATGTAGAGCGATGATTCGGCATTCACATGATCTACCGGTATATTATATTTTCATCTCTCACAAAAATAAATCTGTGGGCAATAAAAAAAAAATGTGGGCAATAACACATCTCTATGTGTAAATTTATTTGTACAAAGAACTGTTCACGAGAAAAAAACATGCCTCTCTGTATTAATTTATTTATAAAAAGAAAAGTTTACAATTCAAATTCAAATGGGCATTTACTTTTTAGAAGAGACAGATCAGCCTTGAATTAAATAATTCAAGTGTGTCCATTTCTTGGTCCAGAGTGAGTAAAAAGTAGGTCAATATAAGTAGGTTTTTGCTGCACAAAAGTGACAAAAATAAAATCCAGATTGGAATTAAAACTTCATTCAGCTTTTACAAAAAAGTGTTGTTTTATGAAAAACTGCTCCCCAGAAAAAAAATTTTGAGTGTGAAAAATACTTATTTTAAAGATAACTTAAATAGAAAATCCTGTCTTAACTTGACGACTTGTCACCTAATTTCAATGCAGCCAAGACGGTTCGCGATTACATTATTAACCGGGCATTGTTTTTAGATGCTGATTTTATTTTTAGTTACTATGAAAATTAATCACAATAACAATTAACCCTTGCAATAATACTCTTCTCAGATAGAAATTACTTTGTAAATGCTACGTGAATTCACCTAATTTCAAGGTAGGTCAATTGGCAATTTACAAATTACAGGGCGACACGATTTCGCTTTTTAGTAATGTCAGAGCGAAGTTATGCAATCCAAGGTGACTTTTTCGCGCCAGTCGCCTGGTCTCTGTTGCAGAAGAAGCACTGAGTGCAGTGAAGGAATGGGTGCCTGATTATGAAGAGAATAAGACACCTATCTTCGTAGATTCTGACAATGCATCCAATGTGCAGGGTGCGCTTAGACGACTACCAAAGCCCCAATTTAGTGGACTAGAATGTTTTGCACACACCCTCCAATTATGTGGGAATGACACCATAAAGGGCTTCTCGGGGCTGGAGAGGGTAATTGCAAAGGCCAAAAACATTGTGTCACACTTTCATCACAGTTCTCAAGCCACATATAAGCTTTTGGAGATGCAGAAACATTTGGACCATCCCTAGAACAAACTAAAGAACCACTGCCCAACCCGCTGGAACAGTACTTACTACTTAATGCAGCGCCTTGTAGAACAAAGAGAACCTTTAACAGCAGTTTTGTCATCAATACACAAAGTTGAGAACCTAAGTGCACATGAATGGAAAACTGCAACTAATTATGTGGAAGTTCAGAAACCTTTTGAAGGTGTCACAACTATGATGAGTGCTTCGTGTTAGTCAACTATCAGTATGGTTATCTCTGTGTTGAATGTCCTGATAGAGAAAATGAGAGCAACTGAAATGGATGACTTTGGGAAAGAAATGAGAGCAAATATCCGAAAACATTGGTGTGATTTTGAGAGTGACAAATTGTACTCGGTGTCTTCTTTTCTGGATCCATGTTTCAAGGGATTTGCATTTGCGGGTGATGAAGCAAAAAACTCTGCATCTGAAAGGGTGCTATGTCTCATGATAAAAACTTATGAGAGTTTGATTTCTACCCCCCTTGAATCTGATCAATAGTCGGGTAACTCCCATGAACAAGCACAGTGTTCAGCTTCTACACCTTCTAGCTCATATGGGGCCTCAGAAAAGGCAAAGCATGGTTATGATTTGTGGGGCACATTTAAAACTATGATTTCCAAAAAGCAGAGGCAGGAGTCAGCAGATCTTGAGACAGCTGACATTCTTCACTCCAAAATGGAGTATGAACTTGAACTTTATCTCAGGGAAGAACTTTTGGAACCAACTGATTCACCATTCAACTGGTGGAATAAACATGGCAGCAAATTTCCTATACTGTCGAAACTGGCCCAGATATACCTACCTGTTCCCGCCACATCTGTGGCTAGTGAGAGGGTATTTAGTAAGGCGGGTCTGGTCATTTCACAACGACGGTCTTCTTTGAAGCCATCAAATGCTGAAAAACTGGTTTGCCTGAGCAACAACCAAAGAGGCTGAGGCAATTTTATAGTTGGATGTTAAAATGTCACAGTTTAATGTTTGTGTTCAATCAAGTTCAAAGCACTTATTAATGTTAATGGCTAATGCTCTGAACTTGAGTGAAAATTACGGTTTTAAATTTTAATTTGAATTTCAAAAACCGATTTCTAATTTACAGCCACACAGTTTGTTGGCTTATGTTAAATGTACGTTCATTTTCCTGTTAATTTTAGTTCACACTTCGTACACCCAATCTGTACAAGCTCTGGACATTATAAAGGCAATTTATTATTGTATTGAAAGTATGTTTTATCATAAACACAATAACAATTTTTATAGTAGCTGCCCTTCACTGATAACATATTTTGGCTTTATGTCTTGGAAATCTCTCAAACAGAGCTTTCCAAGACATGATGACAGGGTCTACCAGTGACAGACTGGTACAAAAAGGAAAAATAGTAATAAAATTCTGTTACATTTATGGTACAACTTATTTTCAGGGTACTGTATTCACTTTTGGGACAGAAGTGAATACTATTGACTATCCTGGAGTTTCCAGTGTTAATGATCAGTGGTCTGAACTTGAGTGAACATTACAGTTTTAATTTGAATTTTAAAACTGATTTGTAACAGCCACATGGTTTGTTGGCTAATGTTACGTTCATTTTCCTGTTAATTTTAGTTCTTACACCCAAAGAGAATGGTGAGTACAAGCACTCACGTCCCCATTCATCACGTCATCATTTTACATCTGGTCATTTTTAAAGACAATTTAATATATTTATTGAATTGGAAGTAAGTTGTAGCATAAATGTAATAATATTTTAGCAATAGCTGCCCTTCATTGATATTTAATGATAATGTATTCGGACTTTATGACTTAGAAAGCTTTCACAAAGAGCTTTCCTATACATAATGCCAGAGTCCGGTACAAAAAAAAGAAAAATACTAATTCAATTTTGTTATACTTATGCTACAACTTATTTCCAGGACAAAGAAGTGAATACTGTTGACTATTATGGAGCTCCCACTGTTAGTGGTTGATGCTAATTTGCTAAATATACTTTTCTAATAAAAACCAAAACCGAAACTCTTTTTGAAACAAGAGGCCCCAAGGAGCCTTAATCACTCACCGGCCAAAGTGGTTCAAAAAAGTATTTGTGGTCACATTCAGTTAGACATGGTTCATCAACACTACAAAGGAATGAAGTCATGAAGTCATGAGAAACAAATTTTATGGAACTAAGGTCATGGCTTGAACAAACTTAAATCTTATCCCCATAAGGATGCTGCATGCCAAATATCAAAAGCATTCATCTGCTGGATCTGAAGAAGAACATTTTTAAAGAAAATTCCTCATTTTGAACTAAGTTATCATTTGGGCTCCCACAGTGAGCCCAAATATGAACCCAGGGACTTGGCTTGAACAAACTTGAATCTCACCCCATAAGCATGCTGCATGCCAAATATCAAAACATTCCGAGTGCTGAATCTGAAGAAGAAGGTTTTTAAAAAAAAATTCCTCATACTGACTAAGTTTTAATTTGGGCTCCCACTGGGAGCCCAAATATGGACCCAGGGACTTGGCTTTAAAAAACTTGAATCTCACCTCCCTAAGGATGCTACACACAACATATCAAAACATTCCGACAGCTGGATCTGAAGAAGAAGATTTTTTAAGAAAATTCCTCATTTCGAATTAAGTTACAATTCAAGCTCCCACAGTGACCCAAATATGGACCTAGGGACATGGCTTGAACAAACTTGAATCCCCCCCCCCCCCCTCCCCCGATTCCGCCCACAATGTTGCATACCAAATATCAAAAGATTCTGCCTGCTGGATCTGGAGAAGAAGATTTTTCAAGAAATTTGCCTGAAATGTACTAAGTTGAAATTCGGGCTTCTATAGTGAGCCCAAATATGAATCCATGGAGCCAATTTGAACAAACTTGAATCTGACCCCCCTAGAGATGATGTATACCAAATAGGAAAGAATTCTGCCTGGTGGATCTGAAGAATATTTTTTTGAATTTTGGAAAGAAATTCAAGGGTGCTATCAGAGTTATGCCCCTTGTGGTACCCCCTGTGGGTGCGGCAAATTTATTTGTACAATTTTGAATTGACATGTGACAGGGAACATGCACACCAAATTTGATTCAATTTGATCCAGTAGTTTGGGAGAAGTAGTCGATAATGTAAAGTTCACGACGGACGACGATGACGGACGGCAAGTGATAAGTTAAGCTCCCTTCGGTGAGCTAAAAAAACGAACCGTAACCGAACCGAGGGGAAAATTTAATAACCTCACAACACTAGTTGGTAGAGGGTGTCCCAAGCATCAAGCATGTGAAGTTCCAAAACATTTGGCCATGTGGTTTCAGAGAAGATTTTTGAAAATCCACCAACCAAAATCAAAGAATGCCTGTGGCAACCATGTTTTTCATCCAACGGGAACAAAATGAGGATCGTTTGTAAAGGACCTCACATAGATCATTCCTGCCATGTTTGGTTCACACCGGCTCAGGGGTTCCAGAGAAGAAGATGAAAATGGGAAATGTTTACGGACGGCAATGGACGCCAAGTGATAGAAAAAGCTCACATGGCCTTTTAGGTTTGGTGAGGTAAAAAGGGGACAAAGTTGTTGGGGGTAGAATCCAACATCCACTGACTGAGATATGAAGGTCCAAAGTTGCTACAGATGGACGGTCCCATTTCTATATCCCCCATAAACTTCGTTTTGACAGGGGATAAAAATACATACAAAGACAGCCAATTGTCCTTTCATCAAATATACTGGAAACCACTGTTGGCTCAGCAAAAGTTCCCTTCTTTGTCTCCACCATTTTCAGCTCGAATGGATCCTATGAAAAAAAAATAAAATAAAAACATTTCCATGTCATCTGTGATGAATATCACAAATACTTTACCAGTGAAAAATATTCAAAAGACAATGGTATTCAATTAACAGGAAATTGATAATTTTCCTAATGAACTCAAAATTCTTAAAAATTGTCTAATTAAGGCCCGTAACGATAAGTCTGTAACGAAAAATTGGGCCAGGCCAGGCCAGTTTTCGAACTAGTTTGAAATATTATTGCAAAAGACCTGTATGGCAAATATTCGTAAAATCGGTGACTGTTTGTTCAAGTTACTGTGCTAACGAGCTCAAAACTCTTAATGAAAGTGTCAATGACACTTCAGCTTAACTTGAACGTTTGTAGTGTTTGAGGAAAATGATAATGTTCAATGTTTATGAAAGGATTATGAAATAAATAAGACAAGAATTATGATAAATACAAGAATAATTGAGGTGTAGACTGTACTAAAGAATTGAAGCCTGGGTTAATGTGGCCCATAACGTGTGTCAACCAAAGTTACCAAGTTACAGTAAAATCATTCCAAAACAAGTCATCCTACCAAGTTACGATGAAATCCCTTCATAAATATGACTTGTAGACTTTGCTAAAGGAATCTAGGTCACAAGCCCATCCTGCGGTCATGGCTGACCGATCACAAACAAAATAAGATAGTCTCATCTAGATATCATACTTTGTCATCCTAACAAGTTACAATGAAATCCCCTCATAAAAATGACCTGTAGACAGTGCTAAAGCAATCTAGGTCATGTGCCCAAACGGCAGCAACGGCTGACCGATCATGACCAAAATAGAACAGTCTCATCTAGACATCATACAGAGTTATCCTACCAAGTTACAATGAAATCGCTCCATAAATATGAACTGTAGACTGTGCTAAACAAATCTAGGTCACCTGCCTATGCAGCCATCATGGCTGACCGATCATTGCCAAAATAGGATGTTCTCATCTAGACATTAAACCAAGTCATCCTACCAATTTATAATGAATTCCCTTTATAAACGCAACCAGTAGACTGTGCTAAAGGAATCTAGGTAACGTGTCCCTACGGCAATCACAGTTGAATGAACAACCAAAAAAGGGGGTCTCATCTAGACATTATACGGAGTCACCCTACCAAGTTATAATGAAATCGTTCCATAAATATGAACAGTAGACTGTGCTAAACAAATGTAGGTCACCTGCTGTGAGACCATCACGGTTGACCGATCACTGCCAAAACAGGATGTTCTCATCTAGACATTATACCAAGTTCTCATCTAGACATCATACAGAGTCATCCTACCAAGTTACAATGAAATCCCTCCATATTAAATATGACCTGCAGACTGTGCTAAAAGTTTTTGGGTGTCGGGCTTGGGCAGCCACCATGGTTGACAGATCATGACCAAAAGGGGACGTTCTCATCTAGGCATTATACAGAGGCATCCTACCAAGTTACAATGAAATCCCTTCATAAATACGACGACCTGAAGACTGTGCTCATGGTTTTTGGGCTTTGGGCCCCTGTAGCCGTCACAGTTGCCCAATCATGTCCAAAAGTTCTCATCTAGACATTATATGAAGTCAACCTACCAAGTTACAATGAAATCCCTTCATAAATATGACCCATAGACTGTGCTAAAGGTTTTTGGGCTTTGGGCTCGGGCAGCCATCATGGCTGAATGATCACAATCAAAAGGGGACGTTCTCATCTAGACATTATTTGGAGTCATCCTACCAAGTTACAATAAAATCCCTTCATAAATATGACCAGTAGACTGTGCTAAAGGTTTTCGGGCTTTGGGCTTGGGCAGCCATCATGGTTGAATAGTCGCAACCAAAAGGGGACATTCTCATCTGGGCATCATCTGGAGTGATCCTACAAACTTACAATGAAATCCCTTCATAAATATGACCTGTAGACTGTGCTCAAGGTTTTCGGGCTTCGGGTCCCTGTAGCCGTCACAGTTGACCAATCACGACAAAAGGGGATGTCATCATCTTGGCATTATATGGAGTCAACCTAACAAGTTACAATGAAATCCTTCCATAAATACAACCTATAGACTATGCTAAAGGTTTTTGGCCTTGGGCAGCCATCAAGGGTGAATGATCGAGACCAAAAGGGGACGTTCTCATCTAGACATTATTTGAAGTGATCCTACAAAGTTACAATGAAATCCCTTCATAAATATGACCTGTAGACTGTGCTAAAGGTTTTCTGGCTTCGGGCCCCTGTAGTCATCACAGTCGCCCAATCACGTCCAAAAGGGGACATTCTCATCTAGATATTATATGAAGTCAACCTACCAAGTTACAATTAAATCCCTCCATAAATATGACCTGCAGACTGTACTAAAGGTTTTCGGGTTTTGGGTTCGGGCAGCCGTCACGGTTGACAGATCGCGACCAAATGAGGAAGTTCTCATCTAGATATCATACGGAGTCATCCTACCAAGTTACAATGAAATCCCTCCATATTAAATATGACCTGCAGACTGTGCTAAAAGGCTTGGGCAGCCATCACGGTTGACAGGTCATGAGCAAAAGGGGGCGTTCTCATCTAGGCATTATACAGAGGCATCCTACCAAGTTACAATGACATCCCTTCATAAATACGACCTGTAGACTGTGCTAATGGTTTTCAGCTCGGGCAGCCATACTGATTGACCGATCACAACCAAAAGGGGACGTTCTCATCTAGACATGACCCCAAACCTGCATATGAAATTTAGTAACAATCAGACAACAACTACAGGGTGTAGCCTGTGCTAAAGGAAAATGTGATCAGACTCACAGACTAACAGACTTCCGCACGCGTGATGGCAATAGCTTATCTTGACTTTGTCAAGTTAAGCTAAATATGACTTGAGTCAGCCTTCATTAGTTATTGGACAGAAACTAAATTCAATATGACTGTCATAAAAAAAGTGAAATGTGATTTCATTTTTCCAGTATTTAAATTTCTATCAAAGATGATGACATGCAGCACTTTATGGCAACAATATTGGCTGATACTTTGGAAAGCACTAAATTCCACCAATGTACATATATAAAACCATAACTCACATCATTGCCTTCTAAATTGGCAAGTAATTCAAATCTTTCTTTTCCAACTGCATTTCCCAATAAATCTGGCATTGTTACATCCTTGGTAACTGAAACAAAATAAAATATAAACATCCTTTACCAGTGTCCATCCTAGGAGATAATCTGAGGGAAAACTTCTCGGAGAAGTCACTTCTTCCTCCACAGACTTTAGGGACAGTAAAATGAAAAGAGGGAAAAGTGAGCCAAAGAAACATGAATGGACTTTGACATGATTACTCCATAATATAGTTTTCTCACATGTAAGTAACTTATGAAGCTAATGTACAGTAAAGTCATCATGTAGTGCCACACATTCGTGGATAGCGAGAAAGCGTGTGATATTTTATACTCATTTTATTCATGTAAAATGCGTGAAGATTGTTGTGTGTTACAAATTCTTAATGCTGAGTAGCCATCAGTAAATTAAAAGCTTACATGCATATACACGTGAAGCAGATTAATTATCCCCCTGAATAATATTGTACACACAGTGCCGAGAGAAACTGCATTCCATTCTTCTCACTTTAATATTTACCCACGCCGTTCACATAGAATGTGTGGTTACTTTGTTAGCTGCATAATCTGGCATAATAATAAAAGAAAAATCATTTGGGATTACCATGCACTGTATTCACAGATTAGCAATTTTAGCATCAAAAAGTTTTGTTAGAGCTCACATCAGTATTTATTTATTGGTGTTTAAAGGTCACATACTTATGCACAATGGCTCGGTGGTTCTCTCCACCCATAAAACTGTCATGGTCACGATTAGCCATTGTGCATAAGTATGTCACCTTAAACACCAATAAATAAATAAATATACATGGCAATTGAGACTATGATTTTTACGCAATCGAACATGCTTCACAGTAATTGCCGTGGAAGCACCAATTGAGACTATGATTTTTACGCAAACGAACAGGCTTCACAGCAATTGCCATAGAAGCACCAGTTTTCCACACCAATGTTTTTACAGAGAAAACAAGGATGAATTACTAGGACTGCTTCTTACGAATGTTAAAAAATTTATAGTAATTTATATATTTTTTATACTTACCAATGACCCAGACATAGCTGGTGCTAACTCTTAAAATATAGGGCCAAACACAAATTTTGCCCCCCAATCCCCAAAATTTGCATCTAAAACCAAAGAAAACATGTCCTGAAAGGCCCTCCACACTTCGCCCCTACTGCGCATGCGCAGTGTCAAGGACGTTCCGAAATTGGCGCCATTAATCATTCTAATAACCAGTGCCTGGTAAGCGCTATGTACTCAGCGGGGAGGCAAGAGTTCCCAACTCCTGGGAGGGCCATCCCCGTCTGGGTCATTGGTAAGTATAAAAAATATATAAATTACTATAAATTTTTTAACATTTTTATACTGTACCAATGACCCAGACATAGCTGAATAGTAAAAAGGCTGGAGGGCCAAGGACATAGAGCAAAATGGAATACGCTCAATAAAATAAAATAGAGTCATCCCCTGTAGCGAAAAAGAAGTAATAGGCCTTACATGTATCTTTCTTATTTATGATAAATTAGAAAGATACAACACCTTCCAAAATTGAGCTTCATACATCTATTAATATCCAATATAATCCTTATACTAATAATTTTTAAAGTAAGCCAATATAAAGTAAGTCTAGAGAATAGAGACTCTTATACTCCTAAAAGTGTCTGAGGATTGCATAATCCTGTCCGTTGACATATGCAATATTCAAAAGCTATACTTTAAAAACTAAGACTTGAATGAATTTTAAAAACCTAAACTTCTCACTAAACAACCATCCCAATAACAGCTCAGAATTACTAACTCCGGAGGAGGTATCCCCTTGTTTTCATAGTAAAACAGGTGACCCAAGGGAACACCCTCCCCCCCCCCTTTTTCTTGCCCTGGGTCAAATAGCCCAGAGCGAAGAGGGCAGCCGAACGGAGACACTGCCGAAACAGACAACCTACCTAGCTATAGTAGCAACTGTTAAGTGAATGACATTCTGAGCAGTAGATAATAGACCTAACAATAGAGGCCTCCAGAAATGGACTCGATATTTCTGAGATAAAATTCATGAATGTGGATGGCTGAGCGCAATGAGCGGCCTTCAAAAATCTATAATAGCGACACTATTAATGTAAGCCCAAGAAGTAGAAGAACTCTTACTTCATGAGCCGAAATCTTAAGCACAACTGCTAAGTCAATGATATACCATAAGCAGTACCGATAGTTAATAGAATCCATTAACAATAAAATGGAGCGTAACGTCCTTCTACTAGACATCAAAGACAGAAGAAGCTTACGCCCATAGTAATAAACAGATATCTGTTTATAAATACATAAACTGTACCCGGAAAGAGTAAAGGCCTATGCCCATACGAAGACGGAAGGACCTTAAAATAATAGGTTCCGGATAATAGGAGCCTAACTCTTATGCAACAATCCAACCTAAATAGTAACGGAAGTAGTGATTCCGAAACTACGAAAGTGAAAATCATCCATCGATAGTGCATGAAACTCACTGACTCTACAGTAAAAGAGAAACCAACAGAATTACTGTCTAAAAGGTCAGAATTTGAAAACTACTGTTTCCAGAGGCTCAAATGATTACTTAGCTAAATAAGAACCGAAGTTAAAATCCATATAGGAATTTAATCTAAAGATTCTAAGTCTATTTATCAAAAAGTTACTGACTTAGATAAAGAGACAAAAGACTCAATTGTAAACTATCGTAGAGTGCATAGGTATGAGGTAACATAAACCTATAACCTAAATAATAACAGGCTGCAGTAGATCTTGTGAAACAAGTATACTAAAAAATAGTAATGAGTAGTATGGAGGGATCAACAATATGAACATAATGATCCCTACACCACGACGGAAGAGCCTCCACTTTAGCCGCATAGAATAGCGAAGAAGAGGATCTCCAATAGTAAAATCGCGTCCAAAGCTCGTCCAGTACAGTGCTTACAATGCAATACGGACCACACAACGGAATACATGAAGGTTGCGACCTTGCTGGTTGTGATAAAGATGACACGATTTACCCAGTGAAAAAAGATCCTCACATAGAGGAAGATTTCACGTTAAGACCCACAGTAGACAAGAGAGTAAATTACCCATGATCTCTGTGAAGATAGAGATGCTATCAACAGAAATGTATTGTGGTTGTTTATCTTAGCAATACCTGCTGAAACAACAGCGCCGGAGGATACGCGTATCCTATCATTCCGTCCTATAGATCAATAGAGCGTTAATAACATTAGCTCAGAGATCTGGACAAGCCAACACATACGTCTGCAATTGATTAGCAAGCTGTGTCATAAATAAATCATCATTGGGCGCTCCCATAGATAGCAAATCTGATTGAATACTTGTTTGTTGAGAGTCCATTCTGACAGCAACAAGCGACCCGTAAGAGAACGGGAGTCCGATAAAACAATCAGACGACCCGGAATATGACGGACCAAAACTGAACTTGGTGTACTATAACCAACAGACGGATTCTTTCCATTAAATTGAATAACGGAAACGAAAGAGTGCCTCCCTGGTTCCGGAGATACGCCACTACTGTCGAATTAAAGGACAGGAATTTGGGCATGCGTTTCTGAATAATGTTCATGCAATGACATAAAGCAAGCCTAAAAAACATTATTCCGCGGAAGAAAACTGATTGCTAAGAGACTGCAGAACCCAAAGACCCTGGCACTTCGAATCCGTAGGGATCAGTATTATATCCCAATCTGTTTGACTGGCAACCGTCATAACAGCCACACTCGGGTCCGGCAACTGCGGTGGCACTCTCTGAGTCAACCACCGAATGTTTGCCCCAGTCTGAATCTCTTGTAACACTAGATAGACAAGAGAACGTGTAAATCGAGCAATTCATGGATTGCCGAAAAGTTGCCGTCGAAGAGAAGCTCCTCCGAGAACGAAGCGACTCTGAGAGAGTTCTTAACCTTACTATCCACGCGTGTGGATGTAGCTAGGGCTGCGTCACGACTAACCAACTCCAATCAGCCACTGAAGGTGGAGTTATATGTGAACAAACTACTGCCCTCAAAAGAAATTACATTGAGAATAATATCCCGTAAATCTTTTCTTGAAGACGTAATGATAACGCCTCAGTAAGGCGGATTACGTATGATAAAGCGTCTAAGTTAAGTCTACTATACATAATGTCGTTCCCAACATTGAAATTGGAAAAGACATAAACGGCGAAAAAGAATATATGCAGTCTTTAATCACACCGCCTAGACGCATATGAACTCTAGGTATGCCCTGCTCTGCCAAAATAAACTATTCGTATAAATGATAAAATGGCAGAAATGAGCAACGCGGACAAGAAACTAAACTATCATGCTTAGTAGCAGGCTTGTATATATATATATATAGCGTCGAAAAATAAAACACATGTTGTAATGACAATATTGGACTGCGTCGGTAAGTCAGGAACAATGTCCCTGAACCGATCGAAAAATCCGAGTCCAATGACGCTATAAGTCTCTTATCCAAGATCGCAGCAATGAAGTCCGAAATAACAATCACTGGAAGATAATGCCAGAAAGATATGAAAGGCATCTTCCGATACTACTAAAGGGAAAACTCGAAATCTTTCGAATCCCTTTCGCCATCCTGTCGGACCCTATAAAGCGTTCGGTCGTCCGTACCTGATGCAACCGCGGACCGCACCGACCCAGCGCCGTCGGATAATTCCTGATTCGACCGAGAAACTGTCAATTGCTGGGATGCTGCGAAACAACTGTGCTAACTCGGATAGCACGTCCGTCACTGAGGCCTGAGGAGAAGCGGTCTTACGATGCATTGCCGCTGGAAGCTCCGTGATCGTTACCCTGTGCATACTACCAATATGCGAGCGAACGGAGTGTATAGGCCTCGTGTCCCTTGGCTACCGGATGGCGCGACCTATTCGCCGTGGAATCACTGAATGCCGAAACTGATCGGATACTCGAGGTCACGTAGCCAATGTGCGGTCGTGTGCCCCGCTGTGAGGATGAGGAAGCATTAAGGACAGTCTCTCGGACTGTCAATATAACGGAGCGTCCCGACCGACGGACATATGATCCGAATGTAAAATATCTGAACCACAACATGCGGTCCCCTATGTTGTTGGACGAGAGAGGGACCTCTCTTGCTCACAGCCCGGACGGACCTGGACAAGCCAGGAACCGGACTAACAGGCTTCCTCCGATCTGTCCTCAATCTGCCGTCACTGGGTGAGTACTAAAGTAATTAAAGTGCTCGCATCACCCAAATCTCCTTCCTAGACCGCAACGGACGAACCCGGCAGCCGAACCATTCGATGAATGTACGCTACACCGGGTGAGCTAGCGAATGTTATTCCGTAGGCGATAGACATATTCCATGAGCACTTATTGCCGCTAGCTCTTCATTAACTATGACGACAGAGGCACACTTTTGAAAGACATCTCCATAACTCTTCGAACCAGAAACCAGAAATGCTTGGTTAGCAAGCATAAAATAATAATATATATAGCGTCGTTCAATAATTCGAAAGTTTGTGTGACATTATTGGACTATGTCGGAACTGAGGGACGATGTCCCTGAACCGAACCAAAAATTTCTAAGTCCACCGACGCTATCAGTTTCTTATCCGGCATCGCAGCATTCTGGTCCGACGAAAGAAGCTGTAGAAGACCAAGTCAGATGACATACACAACAGCATATGTTGTTCCGAAAGGGAAAGCTCGAAATCCTCCGAATCCCTTTCGGTATCCCGTCGGACCGGATGAAACTTTCGGACGTCCGTACCCGCTTCCGTGGAGCGTCCCGACCCAGCATCGTCGGATAAAATATATGCGACAGATTCAGTTGATGCTGGGATGCTGCGATAAACTGTGCTATTAAGGAAAGCACGTCCGTTCCCGAGGCCTGTGCAGTAGCGGTCTTACGATGCACTGCCGCCGGAAGCTCCGTGTACGTTGACTCCCGCACACTTCCTATGCGAACGTCCGGAGTCTCCAGGCCTCGTGTCCCTGGCTACCGGATGGTGTGACCTGGTCGCCGAAGAATCCTTGATCGGCGAAGCTGGTAATATATCGGCGGTCACGCAGCCAAGGTGCGGTCGTGTGCGCTGACGAGAAGAGGAAGCCTTAGCAGTCTCCGCGGACTGCCTATACAACGGAGTGTCCCGAGCGACGGACGTATGCTCCGCTTGCGACACATTTTGTACCACAACATCTGGGGCCAGATGTTGTTGAACGAGAGAGGGGCCTCTCTCGCTTGCCGTCCGGATGGACCGGAACGAGCTATGAACCGGACTAAAAGGCTTCCTCCGTTCTCCCTCCGATCCGCCGTCACTGGGTGTGCATTAGGTTAATTTATAGTGCTCGCATCACCCCAAAATTCCTTCTAGACCGCAACGGACGAACCCGGCTGCCGAACCATTCGGTGAATGGACGCTACACCGGGCAAGCTAGCGGACGTCAAAGGCCGTCGAACCTACTAGGGTCCTCTTAGGCAATTGGCGTATTTACATGAGCACTTTTCCGCTAGCCCTTCATTAATTGTGACGACGGAGGCACACTGTTGGAAGACATCACAGATACATCACCCTAATCTTGATCGTCTGAAATAGAAATTGATAAAGTAGAGTGACCCTGCGGGGAAAGGACCGGAGTGTCCAAATCCCCAATAACATACCGTGACATACGCTTCCCATATTGTCATCGAAATCATACGATACAGAACAGGAGTTAATGCGAGTACACTGACCACATATAGAATGATAATAAAGTCAGAGGAAGACTTCCTCTTAAAACAATTGATCAATATCCTTTCAATGTGAAAAGAAAACAAGTCCTGGTACTCGCACTAACCCCTGGCAATCAAAATACATAATAATAATATGATCCATTAATATAGAAAAAATAATTGAAATCAAAATATTTTGAAAAAATATTTTTTTCAGAACAGCCCAAGTTTCTGAAAAGTAACGTTGAGCCCCAATGGATCCCAAGCCTAAGTGTGGACAAAAATTTTAAAAATATTTTAAACAATTTATTCAACACTTACGAACAATAATAATGTATCTAGTTATGATTAAAATAACATCAAGATATTATTTTTTAGAAATCCCCCCCTCACCCAGAGGGCTGTTGTAAATGTAAACAATGAGTGTAAAAACACTAAAATAAGACTCCAGGCACCCAGGCCCGAAATCAGTTACCAAAAATACACTATCTGATGCAAAACAGAGACTTCCAGGGAAGAAACTGCAGATCATCAGATGGTAGATGCAGAACACAACGCCTAACCACCCGTAGGTGAAGACGTAAACATGGGGAAAAGAACAGAATTCATTCTGTTATTCAGCTAAAACTCCCAAGAAAATTTAGTAATAATAATTACAAAAACTATGCCAAAAGCATGGGAGAATAGCAAGGGGGAACTTAAAGGACAGGGAGAGAGGAAAACACTTAAAAAACAGTGTAACTAAATAATCAGAATGACAACAAAATGGCTGCTGCCTCGAAAATAGGTAACTTAACATAATTTCATTAAAAAATTTTAAGTTACAGCCCTGATAATATTCTGTCACACATTTTTTTCCTCTCCTCCTTCTCTATCCTCCTTAGAATCACCATTTCACTAATATTTATGTGTCTGGCATCATTTAAACTGAGATTTATAAGCACAAAGATCAGTCAGATGTTAACTGATGAAGGGCCAAACTTAGAATGATTAATGGCGCCAATTTTGGAACGTCCTTGACACTGCGCATGCGCAGTAGGGGTGAAGTGTGGAGGGCCTTTCAGGACATGTTTTCTTTGGTTTTAGATGCAAATTTTGGGGATTGGGGGGCAAAATTTGTGTTTGGCCCTATATTTTAAGAGTTAGCACCAGCTATGTCTGGGTCATTGGTACAGTATAAAAATATTAACACTAGTCATCTTGAAATTATTTTTGACATTTGTTTTCTTTCATTGTCATCACTAATTTACCAGGCGAACCTGATTCAAAATGATATTGACGCCTGTCCTGAGTCCAGTAACAACAGATTTCTTTTCCTGATTTGCATCAGAGATCAAAGTTATCAACCTTGTGGATAGCGCACTACATTCTGCGTTACATAGAGCAGATGTTATCACATGTTTAACTTGGTTTACTTGACTGTTCTGCACTAGTTAGCACATTAACTATCGAGTGTTTTCTGCACTAGTCGTGACATGACTTCTAGTTTTAACCGTATACTTCAAATATCTGATGGCCCGGGCTTAGCTCGTGCAAACTCAAAGTTATCTAGGGCCAAACAAAAATTTGAACCCCCCCCTCCCCATCCCCAAAATTTGCTTGCAAAACCGAAAATTAAAAGTCCTATCTGGTCCTCCATACTTTTGCTCTCCACGCATGCGCAGTCGTCCACAAATTTTTCTTTCATTGTCATCACTAATTTACCAGGCGAACCTGATTCAAAATGATATTGACGCCTGTCCTGAGTCCAGTAACAAATGCGTATAAAATCCGTCACCGGATTCTTTCAAAGTTTGTGTGGTCCTAATTTGACACTGTTCTTGAGTAAATGCGACACGCATGATGTTAATACATTGTATTCCTTATTGATCATATATAATATTATTATCATTATGTCATGAACGGATTAAAACAAAAAATAATAAAATTTTATCAATAAAAAATTGGTGTCTGTTTTATCAATAAATAATATAACGTGGGGGGGGGGGGGGGTGGGGGGGGGGGGTGGTACACAAGTCAAAGTGGAACTAATAACAAAGTTTGTTATCAGATCCACTTTGACTTGTGTACCACCCTCTGCCACCCCCCCCCCCTCCCTTCATTCCCAGATTCAATCCTTCCCTCTAATTTGTATTGCCCACCCCACTTCCAAAATTGGAGATCGGTGATGCCAACCCTGACCCCACCCTTACACACCTTAACATTCCTGCATTCGTTCCCACCCTCCAATTCTGATTCGAATCGGTTTAGAGGGAACGGGACAACCCGCCCCAAACCGACTGGGACAACCCGCCCCAAACCGACTGGGACAACCCGCCCCAAGTTTTTCACATGCCGCAGTTATCAGCTATTTGACTGATATTGGAGGTGCGTAGGCAAAATGCCAATGGACAAAACTGAGCCAGCCATTAGGGTGCACGTGGAATAAGATGAGGACGAGTTCTCAGTACTACTTACATTTAGAGCTTAAAGCTGGATGTTTATTTTAACTTTTTTGAAGTGGCTACACACCCGATAGTTGCCCCATAACTGGGGCTTTCCAGAGTTGTGGCATTGCATGCCTTTGCGATGTGTTTGTCAACGCATTTCATACATTGTTGTTCCTCGTTGCATTTGTGTGACAAGTGCCCAAATTTCTGACACTTGTGACACTGAACGGGTTGCAAAAGTACACGATATTCCTCTGTTTTGTATTTTTTTGCCGTTGATGTCATCATAGCTGTCATTTTGTTCGTCATACAGTCTTGGTCAGGTATCAATGCTGTGAGTACCTGGACAATAGTGGTTATAACTTGGTCAAAAGTGTCTTGGGTGACAAATCTAAATCTTTCCAGGGACACCCATCCCGATACACGTGGTATTAATCTTGAAGTGGATGTAAACAAGGCCACCTAAAATGCAGTATGGGTTTGATAACCTCGATCAAATTATTGAAATTATGGAAACGAAAGTGACAAAATTAATCAAAATTTTGATCTTTGTTGAGATAGACTGACAGGGTTTGAGGTGACTGGTTTTTAACCCACTTTGCCACCGAAATGTTATTCCCTTTTTTCGCGTTAGTGATATGTTCAAACAACGACGAACAGCGCAAAACTTACCACACGAATAAAATTTTATTCAGGAACAACAGACTTCAAATTGACACACTCACACAAAAGCTACACTTTTTTTAGCCGACCCAAACTTCCGTTGCCTCGGCATTTTTTTGCCGAGGCAAATTTTCTGTATTACATAGTCTTCATGCTAAGAAATACGGAATTACTTGAATTTGGCTCCTTATTTATGATATGTCTTCTCTATTACTGTATAGAGAGACATACAGGTAATTCCTTTTAAATTTAATTTCCTTTCACCTTGGATTACAGGCTTGGATATTTTTTTCTAAATTAATCAGAATTAATAGGATGTTTTGTCAAAAAGACATAATCTTTTTAATCTGCATCTATTCATATGATAATTTTCGCCCATGCTCTGTTTTACTTTTAATGCACACGGACACGCTGTTTTGCGCCGGCATTACTTCTGCCGACGCAAAACAAAATCAACTCCGCATTGCCGAATGCCAGCGCCAATTGCAAGGACTGCTAATTGGATGTAACAAGTTCCCAATTTTTAAGGCTAGTCCGGACTAAGCCCCAGAAATTAGGATGGTGTATTTGAGAATGAGAGGATATCCCCCACAAACATATGCCATATACAATAAAACACAAGCTGTATCCAGGATATAATCTACAGACAAAACAGCTCTTCACTCATAGATAGTTACATACTTATCAAGCCGGAGGAGAGGTACCCCCCCCCCCCCCCCACCCCCATTCTTTTTGAAGGAATCTTCAAAAAAAAAGAGGGGAGAGCTCTGGAATCAGTAAAAGCGGGTACCAAATAACAATATAAATATTCGTCGGACAGACAATCAGGTATTAATTATTATTAATAAATTGTTGCTTAATGTCACTTCAGAAGCTAAGGCTATAGTGGTGATCTCGGTAATTAATATCGCCCACTTGTAACGTATACCAGAGTCGGCATACGCAGAGAGGTAAAAAACCGGTGATATAATATATAACATACACATTTCCAATAGAATCACAATGGACGATCTCTGGAGATTAACACACTTCCAAGGTAACCCACAGGCGACCCATACAGGTGTATAATAAATTCCAGCAAATAACACTCCCATATGTGTTCTATCCGATATCTATGTTCTTAATAAATCATCATTCAACAACATGTCCGTATTTTAAACAACATTGTCTCCAATAACCATTCTTTGCTCATACATGTAAATCTTTTATTTTGAACAACACGAAATGAAACTCACTGCGTTTGATGAAATTTCAGTATTTTGCACCACAAAACTAGAGTTAGCTCCTTTGGGACACTCTTTCATGTTGGAAATCTGAAAATCACGTTTCCCACCATTGATAAATTATCATGAGTGTGTGTGCGGAAGGGGCGGGGGGACTTTTTACATCCTTAGTGCCCTTACAGGGTCCAGCAGAATAGTCCTTGTAAGTTGTAAAATCCCTCTCCCTCAGATCAGGCCTAGTTCCTTCTGGCTGCTCACTGTTAACGTTCATTCAGGCATTCACCAAGCCTTATAATGTGGGAATGATGGATCATTGACTATGTCACCATGTTATTTGAAATGTACACGGCCACATGCCCAGTTATACCTGCCTTTAGGACCATTCAGCCACCTTGTTTTAGTCGACCCTTTTGTTATAACAAGAGGCCCCAGGGGGCCTTAGGTGCTCACCGAATGTTCCATACTGTTAAGACACAAATTTTATTAAGAGCTTTTCTTTAGGTTCTACAGAGTAAATCTATACTCTCTGTGGAGCTAAAAACATCAACAGGACTGAATGGGACAATGCTGCTGATCAAATATCAAAAGATTCTGCATGATGGTTCCGAAGAAGATTTTTAAAGAATTTTCCTTGAATTGCACAAAGTAAACATTCACGCCCCCATAGTGAGCCCCAATATTGATCAAAAGACTCAGTTTGAACAAACTTGAATCCAACCTATACCAAGATGCTGCATACCATATATCTAAAGATTCTGCCCACTGGTTCTGGTGAAGAAGATTGTTAAAGATTTTTTCTTAAATTGCACTAAGCAAAAATTCAGTGGCAACATTTTTTGACAGAAATGGAAGAAAATCAACAGCTCCCATATAGATGTCACCCCACACAAGCACACCAAGTTTGCAAGTGATCCAATCATAAATGTGCCCTGCAGGGTGTGTCAAAGGGAAATATTGATGCTTAACTGCACTAAGTTTTTACTAAGTTCATCGAAGATCATTGCAACATGGAAATCGAAGAAAATCGATAGCTCCCATCTAGAGGAAACCCCAAACACGCATACAAAATTTCAAACCGATCTGATCATAAATGTGCCCTGTAGGGCATGTCAAAGAAATATATTGATACCTGTCTAAACTGTTTGAACTTATCAAAGATTGTTGCCAGCGGCAACATTTTTTGCCGGGCGGAAATGGAAGAAAATCGATAGCTCCCATCTAGAGGTCACCCCAAACAAGCATGCCAGGTTTTAAAGCAATCCGATCATAAATGTGCCCTGTAGGGTGTGCCAAAGGGAAACATTGAGGTCTGACTAAACTAAGTTCTAAGAACGCACACCCCAAACAAGCGTACAAAGTTTCAAAGCAAACCAATCATAAATGCGCCCTGTTGGGTGTGCCAAAGGAAAATATTGAGGTCTGACTAAACTAAGTTCTAAGAACGTTGACCGTGGCAACATTTTTTGATGGAAATGGAAGAAAATCGATAGCTCCCATCGAGAGGTCACCCCAAACAAGCATGCCAGGTTTCAAAGCAATCCAATCATAAATGTGCCCTGTAAGGTGTGCCAAAGGGAAATATTGAGGTTTGACTAAACTAAGTTCTAAGAACGTTGGCTGCGGAAACATTTTTTGACGGAAACTGAAGAAAATCGATAGCTCCCATCTAGAGGTCACCCCAAACAGGCATACCAGGTTCCAAAGCGATCCAATCATAAATGCGACCTGTGAGGTGTGCCAAAGGAAATTGTCGACGTATGTACTAACGTACGTACGTACGTACACGGACGAGAAGTGATGGCAATAGCTCAGCTTGACTTTGGTCAAGTTGAGCTAAAAATCAGGAAGCTGTTTTATGTTTAAGGCATCACTGTGGATGACTGCTACACCACCACCTCGACTCCCCTGTGAGTTGTGTAAGATGGAGAAACCCAGCGGTAATAGTTGTCCAATGGAAAAACTGTCACTATCATTTTCTTTCAACCACTGTTTCAGTTAGAGCCAAAACAAAGATTGTTATCTAGTATGAAGTCCTTTAGACCATGTTCTTTCCCAGAATAAGATCTTGTATTATGTAATCCAAAGTTCAAATCAGGTACTTTGTTCCTCACAGATCTGGCATTGACCATTGAAAATATTATATTGGAGGTAGTTTTGTAATGAACTGTATCTTTGTGGATTAAACTAATGTTACTGAAATTCACACCAGAAATAGTGTTCTTTTGACAGCCTGTCTGTGTTGTAATTTGACAGTTTCTATTTGGTATACTTTGTGTGATCTGTTGATGGGATGACAAAACTCTGGTTTCAATATCCTTTATTTTTCAAGGTTTTGAAAACACTAGCTTTGGGTCTATGCTTAAAATGGTTCATTGTTTTGTTGATGGAATTGAAATCATCTGAGGTGTAACTGATCAAAAACATTTTGATTGTTCACAATTTTGAACACCAGTCTCTTGTAACATCAGGTGTGAAATAACTATTTCCAATTAGCAGAGAATTAGGAGTGAAATGAATCTAACAGCCCAAGCTAAATTGGAACAATGGGTTAGATAATCCTGGCTAACTAGTGCATTGAATTTTCAAACAACATTGGAAAATCTTCAACATGTTTCAAGATTTTTTCTCATAAAAGTACAGAAGTTGTTAACAAATTCCTTTAAAAGTCATATCAAAAGAGTCTACATCAGATACAGGAAAGCTGGAACAAATTTCAAGTAAATCCAGAGATATCCACTTGAAAACTGTAAAAAAGCAGCAGCCCAGAAATGTGTGACCACACTTGGTGGTAATATAATGAGTGTAGGAAAAAAAAACCCTTGGGAAAAAACCTCCCAAGGAAAAAAGCCCCTTGGTAAAAAAAACCCTTGGAAGAAACCCCCTCGAGAAAAGAAAAACCTTGGAAAAAAAACCCTTCATATTGACAACAGAAAAAAGTTTTCTTTAGTGACTTTATTTTTGTATGACAACATGTTCATTAGTGAAAAATACATTAACATAATATTATCTGTATGTTCTATAGTACAAAAATATCTGTATGTTCTATAGTAGAAACTGAAAAAATTTATAGTAATTTATATATTTTTTATACTTACCAATGACCCAGACATAGCTGGTGCTAACTCTTAAAATATAGGGCCAAACACAAATTTTGCCCCCCAATCCCCAAAATTTGCATCTAAAACCAAAGAAAACATGTCCTGAATGGCCCTCCATACTTCACCTCTACTGCGCATGCGCAGTGTCAAGGACGTCCCGAAATTGGCGCCATTAATCATTCTTATAACCAGAGCCTGGTAAGCGCTATGTCCTCAGCGGGGAGGTATGAGTTCCCAACTCCTGGGAGGGCCATCCCCGTCTGGTTCATTGGTAAGTATAAAAAATATATAAATTACTATAAATTTTTTCAGATTTTTATACTGTACCAATGACCCAGACATAGCTGAATAGTAAAAAGGCTGGAGGGCCCAGGACATAGAGGAAAATCCAATAAGCTCAACTATATAAAATAGAGTCATCTCCTGTAGGAGAAAAGGAGAAATAGGCTTCACATGTATCTTTCTTATTTATGACAAATTAGAAAGACACAATACCTTCTATAATTGAGCATCATAACATCCATGTTCTCTATTAATATCCAGTATAATTCGTATACTAATTATATTTAAAGTAAGCCAATAAATAAAGTTAGTCCAAAGAATTGAGACTCTTTATACTCTTTAAAAAGTGTCTGAGGATAGTATAATAACATCCGTTTGACACATGACATATTCAAATGCTATACTTTAAAACTATGACATGAATGAATTAAAAACATAACTTTCACTTAAGAAACCATCCCAGTAACAGCTCAGAATTACTAACTCCGGAGGAGGTATCCCCTTGTTTTCATAATAAAAACAGGTGACCCAAGGGAACACCCTCCCCCCCCCCCCCTTTTTCTTGCCCTGGGTCAAATAGCCCAGAGCGAAGAGGGCAGCAGGACGGAGTCACTGCCGGAACATAAAGCCTACATAGCTATAGTTGCAATTGTTAAGTGATCGACTTTCTGAGCAGCTGATAATGGACCTAAACAATGCAGGTCTCCAGAAATGGATACAATATTTCTGAGATAAAAATTCATGAATGTGGATGGTTGAGACCAATATGCAGCCTACTTAATCTATAACAGCAAAACTATATGTCAGCCCAAGATGTAGAAGAGCTCTTACTTCATGAGCCGAAATCTTAAGCACAGACTGCTGAGTTAAGGATAGATTATCCTAAGCAGTACCGATAGTTAACTGAATGCATTAAGTAATAGAATGGACCGTAATGACCTTTCTATTAGGCATCAGAGCCAGAAGAAACTTACGTCCTACTGATAAACTGAGATCTGTTAATAAATACATAAAGGTCTATCCGGACAGAGTAAAGGCCTATGCCCGCTCGAAGACGGAAGGACCTTAAAAACAACAGGTTCCGGATATCATTAGGAGCCTGATTCTTAACCAAAAATACAACATTAGTAGTAAAGGTAATAGAGTTTCCGATACTACGAAAGTGAGAATCGTCCACCAATAGTGCATGAAGCTCACTGACTCTTCAGCTGAAGAGAAGGCTAAGAGAATCGCTGCCTTAAAAGACCAGAATTTGAAACTGCTGTCCCAAGGGTTCAAATGGTAGCTTTAGTTAATAAGAACCCAAGCTAACTTCCGAATAGGCATTAATCTAACAATTCTAGATCTCTTATCGAAAAGTTTCAAACTAACTTAGATCCCTACATCAACGACGGAAGACCCTCCACTTTAGCCGCATAGTATAGCGAAGAGGAGGTCCTTCTACAGTTAGGAATCGCGTCCACTGCTGGTCCTATACAATGCTTGCCATGCAAGAAGGACCGCACAACGGAATACGCGAAGGTTGAGACCTTGCGGGTTGTGATAGAGTTGACACGATTTCCCCAGCGAAAAAAGATCCTCTCGTGGAGGAAGTTTCCGCGGTAAGTCCCACAGTAGACATCTAAGTAAATTTATCCACCATCTCTGTGGGACAGAGATGCTACCAACAGAATTGTATTGTGAATGAATAATCCTAGCAATACTTGCTGAATCAACAGCGATGGAGGATACGTATATCCTATCATCGCGTCCTACTAGATCGATAGAGCGTAAACTACATATGCTCAGGGAACCGGACACGGCGACACATACGTCTACAATTGATTGGAGAGTTGTGTCGCAAATAAATTTATCACTGGGTGCTCCCATTGATAGCAAATCTGATTGAATACTTGTTAGTTGATAGTCCATTCTGACGGCAACAAACGAGCCTTACGTGAAAGGGAGTCTGCTAATACGATCCGACGACCGAGATTATGACGAACCGAAACAGAACTTGGTGTTCTATAACAAACAGAAGGATTCTTTCCGTTAAAATCAATAACGGAACCGAATGAGTGCCTCCCTGATTCCGGATATACGCAACTACTGTCGTATTATCGGACAGGATTGAACATGCGTTTCTGAATAAAATTCATCCAATGACGTAGTGCAAGCCAACATAATATTCTTCCTTGGAAGTAAAGAGCTTGCCTAAAAACTACGGAACCCAAAGACCCCGGCACTTCGAATCCGTTGGGATCAAAATGTGTCCCAACCTATTTGACTGGCATCCGTCATAAACGAAAAACTCGGATCCGGCAACTACAGTGGAACTCTCTGAGTCAACCACCGAATGTTTGCCCACGTCTGAATCTCTTGTTACACTAGATAGACAAGAGAACGTGTATATCGAGCAATTCAAGATTGCTGAAAGGTTACCGTCGAAGAGAAGCTTCTCGGAGACCGAAGCGACTCTGAGAGAGTTCTTCACCTTACTATCCACGCGCGTGTATATAGCTAGGGCTACGTCACGTCTAACCAACTCCAATCAGCCACTGAAGGGCGGAGTTATACGTGGAAAACTACTGCCCCTGAAAGAAATCCCATAGAGGATCATATCCTGGAATTCTTTCTCTTGAAGACGTAATGATAACGTCTCAGTAAGGTGGTGTACGTATGATAAAGCGTCTAAGTTAAGTCTATTATACATCATTGTCGTTTCCAACATCGTGGTTGGAATTGACATAGACGGCGAAAAAGACAATTGCAGTCTTGAGTCTCGCCGTCTTAGATGCAAAGGAACTCTCGGTAAGCCCAGTTCTGCCAATAAACAATTATTTCCTAGAATTCACGAAAGGCAGAATAGAGCATTGCGGACAAGAAACTATACTAGCATGTTGATAGCAAGCTTCTATATATATAGCGTCGTTCAATAATTCGAATGTTCTAAAAACATTATTGGACTGCGTCCCTGAGCCGATCCAAAACTCTGTGTCCAATGACGCTATTAGTCTCTTATCCAGCATCGCAGCAATGTAGTCCGACGGAACAACCTCTGGAAGATAATGCCGGAAGAATGTATGGCAGCTTCTGTTGTTCCGAAAGGGAAAGCTCAAAATCATCCGAATCCCTTTCGCCATCCTGTCGGACCCTATGAAATATTCGGTTGTCCGTACCTGATGCAACAGCGGAGCGTACCGACCCAGCGCTGTCGGATTATTCCTGATCCGACCGAGAATCTGTCATTTGCTGGGATGCTACGATAAGCTGTGCTATTTTGGATAGCACGTCCGTCACTGAGGCCTGTGGAGAAGCGGTCTTATGATGCATTGCCGCTGGAAGCTCCGTGTTCGTTACCCCGTGCATACTTCTATTATGTGAGCGACCGGAGTGTGCAGGCCTCGTGTCCCTTGGCTACCGGATGGCGTGACCTGTTCGCCATGGAATCACTGAGTGCCGAAGCTGGCCGGATATTCAAGGTCATGTAGCCAATGTGCGGTCGTGTGCGCTGCTGTGAGGATGAGGAAGCATTATCGACAGTCACTCGGACTGTCGATATAACAGAGCTTTCGGAGTGGCGGACATACGCTCCGAAGGTGAAATGTCTGTACCACAACATCCGGTCCCATATGTTGTTGCACGAGAGAGGGACCTCTCTCGCTCGCCGCCTGGACGGACCGGCCGAGCTAGGAACCGGACTAACAGGCTTCCTCCGATCTTTCCTCTAATCCGTCGTCACTGGGTGTGTACTAAAGTCTATTATAGTGCTCGCATCACCCAAATCTCCATCCCAGACCGCAACGGACGAATCCGACTGCCGAACCATTCGATGAATGGGCGCTACACCGGGTGAGCTAGCGAATGTCAACTCCGTCGATCCTACTAGGGACCTCTTAGGAGATTGACGTAATCCATGAGCACTAATTGCCGCTAGCTCTTCATTAACTATGACGACAGAGGCACACTTTTGAAAAACATCTCAGTAATTTTGCGAACAAGAAACCAGATATGATTGTACATAGCAAGCATATAAAAAAAAAATATATAGCGTCGTTCAATAAATCGAATGTATCTGAGACATTATTGGACTGTGTCGGAACTGAGGGACGATGTCTCTGAACCGAACCAAAAATTTCTAAGTCCACCGACGCAGGGACCAGCCGTGAGGGCGACTAGGGCGATTATGTTGCCCTTCTAAGCCCAAAGTCGCCTAGAAAAATATTCGGGGCGATTACAAGTCGCCCTAAAAAAATTGGCCAAAATGAGAAAAGGCTGAACTGAGTGATGCGAGGTTTACATGAAAACGAGTCTTTTCAAAAATCGAATGTGCTTGAGTGTGATAAATGGGCATTTTAATACGTCAAATAAACGTCCATTTATTTGAAATCACACGACAATCAATTGTCCATTGTCGCTTTTGGTGGATTTTTTTATTTCTATTTTGTTGCGTTCCAGTCGGAGCTTCAAGTGTCGAAACGAAAATAGGTGACTTACGCGACTCAACAAAACAACCCAGTTTGAAAGTAGGTTACGTCGCTTAGGATGCCGAAAATGTATACACAACGGACGTATTTTATAACACATTATTTTCATTTCGATTTGCTGACGACTGTTAACTGTTGGGCTGTCTATTCCCAGAAAAACATGAATGGAAATTGAAACACATGAAAAAAAGCTTTAGTGATGTCAAGAAAAGCTTTGTACAGGACACAAGTGTGCATGTGGACGATCTTGAAAAAGGGTCCTCCTAAACATCGGAATGACATGAAATGACGCAGAATGACACCGGAATGCCATAAAAATGATGCGGAATGACATTTCTTTTACAAAATACTCGACCCCAGAATGTATTTTGTATATTAACTAACAAAGTACCTCCCAAGCAACCTTCTTACATCGGGTCCTGTTCACACTTTCAGACTTAGGAAATTATTAGCTTAGTAGACTTTGTTGAAAGGCAACCACAGGAGGGTGATGGGGGATTGGCACGAAGAAGAGGTGAGGGGTCATGAAGGAGAAGGTAGCAGTGGGGGATTTTCAGTCAATAATTACATTGTGATTTTTTAACCTGGCACAGATGCATCATAGACAACTGGACCTGGATTATTTGTACGTTAATGGAGGACCACAAATTGAAAATATGAAGGGGCAGCAGGGGTGGTACATGAATATTCTTAATTTTCCCCACTTGCCTATGAAGTCTCCCTACATGACTCTGCAGTCTCCCTATTTTTTCTGGAGGGAGACTTGAAGTCTCCCTAAAATTCCCCCCTAGGCTGGTCCCTGCACCGACGCTATCAGTTTCTTATCCGGTATCGCAGCATTCTGGTCCGACGAAGAACCTCTAGAAGAAGAAGTCGGATGACATATACAGCAGCTTATGTTGTTCCGAAAGGGAAAGCTCTAAAACCTCCGAATCCCTTTCGGCATCCCGTCGAACCGTATGAAATTTTCGAACGTCCACACCTGATGCTTCCGCGGAGCGTCCCGACCCAGCGTCGTCGGATATTATATTATGCGACAGAGATTCTGTCGTTGCTGGGATGCTGCGATAAGTTGTGCTATTTGGGATAGTACGTCCGTCACCGAGGCCTGTGCAGAAGCGGTCTTACGAAGCTTTGCCGCTGGAAGCTCCGATTACGTTGACTCCCTCATACTTTCTTATGCTAACGTCCGGAGTCTGCAGGCCTTGTGTCCCTGGCTATCGGATGGCGTGACCTGGTCGCCGAGGATTCTCTGATTGGCGAAGTTGACTGGATATCGGAGGTCACGTAGCCAAGGTGCGGTCATGTGCGCTGCCATGAGAATGAGGAAGCCTTATTGACAGTCTCTCCGGACTGTCTATATAACGGAGCGTCCCGAGCAGCGGACGTATGCTCCGAATACGATACATTTTGTACCACAACATCTTGGGCCAGATGTTGATGTACGAGAGAGGGGCCTCTCTCGCTCGCAGCCCGGATGGACCTGGACGAGCTATGAACCGGACTAAAAGGCTTCCTCCGTTCTCCTCTCTAATCCGCCGTCACTGGGTGTGCACATGGATGTTTATAGTGCTCGCATCACCCAAAACTCCTTTCTAGACCGCAACAGACGAACCCGGCTGCCAAACCATTCGGTGAATGAACGCTACACCGGGCGAGCTAGCGGACGTCAAAGGCCGTCGAACCTACTAGGGTCCTCTTAGGCAATTGACGTATTACCTGAGCACTTTTCCGCTAGCTCTACATTAATTGTGACGACGGAGGCACACTTTTTGGAAGACATCATGGATACATCACCCTGATCATGATCGTCTGAAATAGAGACTGATAAAGTAGAGTGACCCTGCGGGGAAAGGACCAGAATGGCCAATTCCCCACTAACATACCGTGACACACGCTTCCCATGTTGTCATCGTAATCCACACATACAGAACAGGAGTTAGTGCGAGTACACTGACTACATTATACAATGATTATGAAAGTCAGAGGAAGATTTCCTCTTATTACAATTGAACAATATTCTTTCAATGTGAAAAGAAAACAAAGTCCTAGTACTCGCACCAACCCCTGACAATCAAAATACATAATAACAAGATCCATTAACATAGAAAAAATAATTGAATCAAAAAGTTTTGAAAAAATATTTTTTCAGAACAGCCCAAGTTTCTGAAAAGTAACGTTGAGCCCCAGTGGATCCCAAGTCTAAGTGTGGACAAAAATTCTAAAAATATTTTAAACAATTTATGCAACACTTACGAACAATAATAATGTGTCTAGTTATGATTAAATTAACATCAAGATATTATTTTCAAGAAATCCCCCCTCACACAGAGGGCTGTTGGAAATGTAAACAATAAGTGCAAAAACACTAGATCAAGACTCCAGGCACCCTGGCCCGAAATCAGTTACCAATAATACACTATCTGATGCAAAATAGAGACTTCCAGGGAAGAAACTGCAGAACATCAGATGGTAGATGCAGAACACTACGCCTCACCACCCATAGGTGAAGACGTAAACATGGGGAAAATAACAGAATACATTCTGTTATCCAGCTAAAACTCCCAAGAAATTTTAGTAATAATATTACAGAAAATATGCCAAAAGCATGGGAGAATAGCAAGAGGGGACTTAAAGGAAAGGGAGAGAGGAAAACACTGAATAAGCAGTGTAATCTTGATAACAAGAATGACCACAACAGGCAGTTGCCTCAAAAATAGGTAACTTAACATAATTTGATCAAAAAAAAAATTTTTAAGTTACAGCCCTGATTATTTTCTGTCACTCATTTTTCCTCTCCTCCTTCTATATCCTCCTTTGAATCACCATTTCACTAATATTTATGTGTCTGGCATCATTTAAACTGAGATTTACAAGCACAAAGATCAGTCAGATGTTAACTGATGAAGGGCCAAACTAAGAATGATTAATGGCGCCAATTTCGGGACGTCCTTGACACTGCGCATGCGCAGTAGAGGTGAAGTATGGAGGGCCATTCAGGACATGTTTTCTTTGGTTTTAGATGCAAATTTTGGGGATTGGGGGGCAAAATTTGTGTTTGGCCCTATATTTTAAGAGTTAGCACCAGCTATGTCTGGGTCATTGGTACAGTATAAAAATATACATTCCAATGATATTCAAATTTGCATAATTTCACCTGTTAATCACTTCATATACAGCACTAATACATTAAATATGTCTAACATTTAATTTGTAAGGCAAGATGCTCTACAGCACTGAATACGTTAAATAACCCTTTACCCAATGCAGCTTTTTTTGAAAGTATGCAAATATGGATACCATTGGAACTGGCTGAAGCAGCTAATTCCAATGATTTTCATATTTGCATACTTTCAATCGTTTGTTTCATGTTCTGTGCTATCTGCCATTTATATTGTGCTTCATATTCAATTGCTATCTGCCATTGGTATTGTGCTTCATATCTATTTAGTTTAATAAAAAAAATTAAAGATATTGGTACTTGTTATTTCAAACAAAACACTGGCTAGTGCCTTAGATGCAATTACCCCCCCCCCCCCCCAAAAAAAAAAAAAAAATTAAAAAAAATCCAACTTTATATACATTTGGTCTGAGGGTATTTTGTCCTACCCATTGAGGGTATTATGTCCTAAGGGTATTTTTTTTTTAGAGTATTATGTCCTAAGGGTATTTTGTCCGGATACCTTTTTTTTTACTGTAGAACATACAGATATTTTTGTACTATAGAACATACAGATAATATTATGTTAATGTATTTTTCACTAATGAACATGTTGTCATACAAAAATAAAGTCACTAAAGAAAACGTTTTTCTGTTGTCAATATGAAGGGTTTTTTTTCCAAGGTTTTTCTTTTCTTGAGGGGGTTTCTTCCAAGGGGTTTTTTTACCAAGGGGCTTTTTTCCTAAGGAGGTTTTTTCCCAGGGTTTTTTTTTTCCGTACCCCTAATATAATACTTTAAATTTATCATATTTTTGTACTAAAACCAATGGCCCAGACTTAGCTGAATCGTTAAAAGGCAGGAGGGTCTAGGACTTAAAGGAAAAGCAGACTAAAATTCAGCTTCTTATCCTGCATTAGAACTCCCAAGTTGAATAGGAGATTAAAATTTTTAGGAATTACATATATGTCTCTCTACACAACAATAGAGAAGGACATAACACCGAAATAAGGAGCAATATCCAAGTAATTCCCTATTACTTAGCATAAACGATTGGGCTAATTGGGTGTAACGAGCCCCCAATTTTAAGGCTAGTCTGGAATGACACACTTAAAATTAGGAAAAGCGTGCCAGAGAGTGGGAGACTAACGCCTACAAACACATGCTGTATATAATATAACAAGCTTTACATAAGATCAGAATAATCAATAGACAATAACAGCTAACTAATAGTTACACAATTATTATAAGGCCAGAAGAGGTAAAGAGAAATCCCCCCCCTTCTTTTTTGAAGGAATTAACCTTCAAAACAAAGAGGGAAGCAATCTGGAATCAGTGAAAAAGCGGTACCGAATAATATATTTATTACACCTAAAAGTCTCCCGGTTATTAATTATTATTTATTTATCGGTGCTTAATGCTACATCAGCAGCTAAGGCTAAATCATGGTGGTCACGGATATTAAAATCGCAAGCTTCCAAATGTATGCTGCATCCGGAATACGCAGACAGGTCGATAACCGGTGATATTAATATGTACAACCTTAAACTTGTCCAATTGAATCCCAATGGAAAGTTATCTAATAAAACTTATACGCTTCTGTGCCAACCAACAGGCGACAACGTTCAGGTGTACAAGTAAATTCCAATACTGAACTCCCAAATTGTAACCGTTCCATCTACCAGAATGAGAGAATAAGATTTCCCCTGTGTACTGCTTCTGGTTGAAGACTAGATTCAAGACATAGAACGGGATATGAATAAAAATAGGCCGATGAAATCGTCAGATGTGTACCCATACATGCAACTGGTAGAAAGCTGTATGACGGAGGGCCACCACGGATGCCGACATTATGTACACCATACATGGTATGGGTACATATAGAAATGGATTGGACGAGTGTCTAATTTGATGGATAAAGGGTTAATATCTCTGGATCAAATTATCAGATTTACATAAAAAACTATACAGCACAGCACATCAGTAACCTGAATACATATATAAAATAACGTGACAATCGGATTGATATTTTTTGAGTTATCTCATGCCAAAGGGATTGGGGGAATTTTCAATTTGAAGGATAAAGGGTTAAAATCTCAGGATCAAATTATCAGATTTACACTAAAAACTATACAGCTCGGCACATCAGTAACATGAACACAAATATAAAGTAACTTGACAATCCAAGCAATATTTTCCAAGTCATCGAATGCCAAAGGGATTGGAGGAATTTGAAGGATAAAGGGTTAATATCGCAGGATCAAAATAACAGATTTACACAAAAACTATACAGCTCGGTACATCAGTAACCTGAACACAAATATAAAGTAACTTGACAATCCAAGCAATATTTTTCACGTTATCGAATGCCAAAGGGATTGGAGGAATTTTCAATTTGAAGGATAAAGGGTTAATATCTCAGGATTAAATTATCAGATTTACACCAAAAACTATACAGCTCGGCACATCAGTAACCTGAACACAAATGTAAAGTAACCTGACAATCCAAGCAGTATTTTTCAAGATATCGAATGCCAAAGGGATTGGAGGAATTTTCCATTTGAAGGATAAAGTGTTAATATGTCAGGACCAAAATAACAGATTTACCAGCTGGATTTACACCAAAAATTATACAGCTCGGCACATCAGTAACCTGAACACAAATATAAAGTAACTTGACAATCCAAGCAATATTTTTCAAGTTATCGAATGCCAAAGGGATTGGAGGAATTTTCAATTTGAAAGATAAAGGGTTAATATCTCGGGATCAAATCATCAGATTTACACCCAAAACTATACAGCTCGGCAAATCAGTAACCTGAACACAAATATAAAGTAACTTGACAATCCAAGCAATATTTTTCAAGTTATCGAATGCCAAAGAAATGAATATGGACGTCGGATGGACGGACAGACAGACAGACGAATGGACGAATGACGGATGGCCACCCCGGATGCCGGCATTATGTGTACCATACATAGTATGGGTACACATAAAAACCTGTCAGAGACTGTCCCCAAATAACTCATTGTTCCCTAGGTCTATTAACACCAATGACTGTTTGAGGAAAGAATACCACTCTGGATAATGAAGCCAAAAATAGAGAACGTACACACAGGCGGTCTGTATGGAAACCCATAACAGATCCAACTAGCCCCAAATTCTCATAAGCTCTGACATTTACACTGAGCAAGAATTAAGAGAATCTAGATAAACATCTGCTTAATGATAAATACATATTATGCACGCCACCAACAGAATCACTCGTGTACCCTCGCCTGAATACAGCCTGTATCAATGACATAACCGGGCGATACAAAATATAACCAGGAAACTGAAGGAATAAAACGTTAATGCGATTTAACCTGAGGAATAGACTCATGCATCGTCACAGAGAAGACAACTCTGAGCGTAAATTTCTCAGAGTGGACTAATTGCCATACCAGATAATCAGTGCTGGAAATGAACAAAATTGACGTATGTATTTTTAAGCTCCCGTGAGTTTAGAGACAGGAGTAAATTGCACCCGTAAAACGTTAGTATATGAATTTTCGAGGGAATACTGTTACCAAACACCAAAAACCTTAACCTTTTGAACTCTAGTGGTATCTTCCATGCCAGTTCAATGGCAGCAGTTAGAAGAATCCATATTCATTATATGTATTTGGGGTTGACCAATCAATATTTTCAACCTGCAATCTTGGGGCTGCACGTTGAAAATATTGATTTCTCTACCCCATACATTTACTGAACACTCATCCTATTTAATGACATTATGACGTACCATGTTCCTGGTCAGAAAAGCGCCCGATCGGGTTCAGGGGCTAAATATATGAGGAACTGCTGAATTATGACAGTAACTTACCACTGGCAGCAGAGTGCTGCTTTCTCAAAACAACACACATTTATATGCCCTCACAGGATATTAGTGCTCCACAACATTTTTCAATGAGGGCATTTTTTTAGCTCCCGTAAAATAGAAAACATGGGTGCTGACGGGAGCAATTGCACTCACACCCATCTCATTTTCAGGACTGTGGATAATGTCGTCCAGATAACCGACATGCCTGCCAAACAGGTACATGAAGGCTAGCATTATCAATCGAATGTATTCATGAAAAAATTTGGAATCCAAACACGGTTACTGTTCCAGAATCATATGCTTGTATATGACTTAAGAACGAACAACCACAGGAAGCAAACCAACTAAAGAGTGGATGCGCCCCTGAAGTCGCTGTTAGTTAACAACCCACCCGCCAATCGAAGAGCAATGAAAGACATGCATATAATTGAATGCAGATGAGGCTTGTCGCCTCTTAACATAGGGGGGGGGGGGGGGGGGGGGGGGGGGGTGTTCGACAAATAATTCATATCAAACCCCTGCCACCCGCATTACTTGAATCACTAGATAAGTAAGGCCGGTGCAGAAATACTAAAGCTTGGAACTGTGACAAATTCCTTTTTCACTATAGGAAAAGGAAACCTCACACTACAATTCCAAAGCTATACTGTTGCTGCTATTCTCAATAAAGAGTAATACAGTTAATGGAAGCTTATCGTTAGTCAAAACAAGCATGACCAATTTAACCGAGTGCGACTCCTAATGATTTAGTGTTAGTCATCTAGAATAGTATAAAACCGTAGGGTTCCCTCATGTCTGACCAACTCCATAATGTCACTAAAGATGGAGAGGAGGGACGTGATGAACATGGTACTATTACAAGGAATACACCTGCTGATATAGCGTTGACATATCCCTTGAAATCAAGACCGTATGCCATAGCCCCAAACAATACACCATATAGACATAAAATCCAAATCTTCTGAGTGGAAATATATTCCACGACAATAGATTGGATAAACTCGTTGGTGATAAAAAAACTTGTTAGTGACAAGTTCATAAATGTGACAGAAATTATCCGAATGACATGCACTATTGAGAGGGTGTAGACATCATGAAGACACACTTGTATACCAAGTATGGTGTCATTCCATCAAGTATTTTAGGAGTTATGATGTTTCAAAACTTGTTGGTGACAAAAAAACTTGTCAGTGAGAAAAAAACTTGGTGACAAGTCCATAAATGTGACAGAAATTATCCGAATGACATGCACTATTGAGAGGGTGTAGACATCATGAAGATAAACTTGCATACCAAGTATGGTGTCATTCCATCAAGTATTTTAGGAGTTATGATGTTTTAAAACTCGTTGGTGACAAAAAAAACTTGTTGTTGACAAGTCCATAAATGTGACAGAAAGTATCCGAATGACATGCACTATTGAGAGAGTGTAGACATCACGAAGATAAACTTGCATACCAAGCATGGTGTCATTCCATCGCATATTTTAGGAGTTATTGTGTTTTAAAACTCGTTGGTGACAAAAAAAACTTGTTGACAAGTCCATAAATGTGACGGAAAGTATCTGAATGACATGCACTATTGAGAGAGTGTAGACATCATGAAGATACACTTGCATACCAAGTATGGTGTCATTCCATCATGTATTTTAGGAGTTACGGTGTTTTAAAACTCGTTGTTGACAAGTCCATAAATGTGACAGAAATTATCCAAATGACATGCACTATTGAGAGGGTGTAGACATCATGAAAATACACTTGCATACCAAGTATGGTGTCATTCCATCAAGTATTTTAGGAGTCATGGTGTTTTTTAAACTCGTTAGTGACAGACCAACCGACATTGCCACATATAGAACTGCTCGTCACAGCTAAAAATGAAGCGGGCGACGAAAAACGAAGTTCCAGAAGCCGATCATAAAAACCTAGATGAACTCATTGCGCCTCATATCGCCTATAGCAGGAAATATATTCCTGCAAAAGGAGCTAACTACAGGCATCCGAAAGAACGCTCATTATTCTCACTAGGTTAATATGGCGTCATCAATAGGACTAAAAGACTCAGACAACCAACACCAAACAAAACCGTTTAGGAGAGAACAATCTCTTTTATTATAATGGTATCCTGTCCGATAGGACATTGGTATCATCCTAGCTGAAGCTGCTAACTTCTTCCTATTCGTGAAGACAATTATATGGCTGTTAACCATGGCACTAGAAGCTCACTAAAGGAGACTTACAATGCTAGATGCCAATGATACGGAAAAACATGGTTCATAATTCTAACTAGGCTACTATGGTGTCAACAATAAGACTGAAGTCTGTGACACTTAAGAAAACATCACCGAGAAGGAAAAATGCAGTCTTTCCTTAGAGGTTCTATTCCGAAAAGACAGTGGTCTCAGCCTAGCTAACGTAGCTTAGAAGTCTTCATTTGCGTGAAGACATATCTCGGTGTAATGTTTGCGACCTTAGAAAGCTCACTAAATGGAGACTTACAAAGTTAATCACTCAAGTTAAGGGAAAAAGGACCGCTCTTCTAATGGCCGTAATTCCAAAGAGACAGGACTCTCAGCTTATTAGTCTTCATCTCCATGAAGACAGATATCTGTGTCACCTGCAGTCTTGAGACTTACAACATTAGCTGCAATGTATAAGAAAAGACCAGTGTAAAATATATAAGGCCACTATGATGTTAGCCGCTAATGATATATAAACAGACCACTCTTAATTCACATAAGACAAATTAAGGATTGAATGCCTGTGACGCCTAGGAATACCACACCGAGAAGGATAGCGGTCTCAGTTTAGCTAACACAGCCCATAAGTCATATACATTGTATACTGAGCCCAAATATGAACCCAGGGGGCCGATTTGAACAAAGTTGAATCAGATCCACCCTACAATGTTGCATACCAAATATCAAAAGATTCTGCCTGCTGGATCTGGAGAAGAAGATTTTTTAATCTTTTTCCCATTGCCTACACTGTTAGAAAGTGCTGACTCAGCACTTTTTCAAAGTCCTGAAAAAAGCACCTTGTGATCAAACTGATAGTGATTTTTTTAACCATTCTATTCTACTGGATAAAAGTAAGCTTTATACAAAATAAGAATTCTCTGTGCTGTGTAGTTTTGGAGATATGGCAGTTTTAAGGTTTTTCCTATTTTTAGCTCCCGAGGTTCCCACGGGGCAATCAGAAAATTTTTTTCTGCACCAATCAACAACTTATGACCCATTATCATCTCATATCACCTCACGGTTCTGAAAATAGAAATTTTAGGCGTGGCCAAAATTGTTGCCCCTCCCATAAAGAAGGCGAATAATGCCCGACAAACTTCTCTTGAACAAACTTGATTCTAAATGTCAAAAGGACTCTGTATACCACATATGAAGTCTCTGCTACTGGTGGTTCATTAGAAGAAGATTTTCAAAATATTTGGCCATTCTTTCCCCACACCTCTGCTCAATATGAGTCGAAACCTAATTTGGATAAAAATCAAATTGCCCATATATAACCACTACTGACATGATTGATGAAATTTAATTAAAATGTGGCCAGTGGTTTAGGAGAAAGAGGTTCAAACACCACCTTCACGACGGACGACAGACGACGGACGAAGAGTGATAAGAAAAGCTCACCCTGACTTTCAGTCAGGTGAGCTAAAAAGTCCTGAACAGTAACAAACAGGGCGTAAACACAGGGGATAAACGGAATACCTATTCCATAAAACAAGTTAAACTCCCAAGAATTTTAATAAAAAATTCTCAATAAAAAAGCTGTAAAGAGCTTGGGCGTATAACAGGAGGGTTCAGGAGAGGGAAGTGAAGTAATACTAACGAAACAACAGTGGAGTCATATTATAATGACAACATTCAGAAGCATATCCCAAAAATAGGGAACATGAATAATTTTACATAAAAATTACAAGTTACAGCCCTGACCATCCAAAACCACCGTTATTCACTTCCAACATCTTGCTACACTATTGATTCCATGAAAACCATCATTGATTTGTCTGGCATCTTCAAAAATGAGAATTTATTGCACAGATGTCAGTTCAAATGTTTACTGACCTGGGCCAAACAAAAGAATGATGCTTTGCGCCAATTCCGGTCTCTTCCTGGGTACGGCGCAGGTAGTATGCAAATTTTGGGGATGGGGGGGGGGGGGTGGGGGGGTCAAACTTTGTGTTTGACCCTTTATAATACTGAGGTTGCACAAGCTAAGGCTGGGCCATTGGTTTTAGTATAAAAATATCACACTCGCAGTCTCCGTTTCACAAGTGAGAAAAACTATGGTGTGTGATTTTATCCAATGCTCAGAAATAGTTGCTCATGTTCTTTACTTTATTTCCCAATGCTAATCGTAATTAGAAATAAATAGATTGTAATTGATAATTCTCCCCATTGTTTATTCAAAGACCATGGGTATGACTTGAAACATGACATGACATTGATCAAAATAAGGATGTAGTATCTAGGAAATGCACAAAAAAACAAAAGACCCCTAGAACTGTTCTATATCAAAATAAGTTCGGGTCAATAGGCTGCAGTGTGCATGGATTCCCAAGAGTAAACTTCCCAACTGGAACTGGAAAACACACTGCAGTATTCAGGGAATGACTTAAGTTCAATAGCAAGCAGAGCATTGTTTTGTTTTGTTGACGAATGATCTTTTTTTGTTATGCTGATGAATGATAAAGGCCTTTAAGGGGGCACCATTTTACATGAATGTGCTTATCTGACATAATGATGTTTCGAAGATGAATTTGGCCAAAACAGATTTCCTAATTCAAAATAAGAAGCAGGCTGTTTCCAATAAAAATATGAGACGTCAACTTGGATAAGGTTCAGTACTCGCAACGTGTATTATGCATTTTCCACATCACAGTGTTACACAATTTTTTTTACAGTGCTGTGACGCGATACTGCTGTGTCGGTTTTTCAAGTTGGTTCACAATAGGAAAGATGGTGAAGAACAATGGGGCATCGAGCGCAAATTCAACATTACGCAACACCTAATTCATGAAACCACCCTGGTGTCATGAAAATTGTGGATGAGTACTTTCCTCATTAAGAAATTATATCATCACGGTTCACATCGAGTAAATCGTGTTCATTTGCAAACTCAGGTGCTTGTAACATTTTTCCATGCACTAAACTGCACTGCTGTCGTAAGATGGAGGATAAGAAGCGTGGGTGCTCGTATTATCTGAATTTAACACATTCAATCATAAAATATCAACGCTAAGAAAAGAGTATTGATAGTATAATATACAAATGTGTTAAATTCTGATAATACAACGAGCATCTGTGATGAGAGGTTCAAGCACTTGGTACAGACATGCAGAATACATTGTGTGTTTTTCGTTTCTGTGAAACCACTGCTGCCTCAAGCAGAAGCAAACCAATAAAATAACAAACAGTAGGGCATTCTGTTTGTTAAATTTGAACAGAGAAAACAAACTGATTTAACGGATGAAGTGTGGGGAAGGGGAGAAATGCTCCAATTGATATAGGTCTATGTGACCTTGGGCAGTCATAACATTTTGCCATATCGCAATCAGCATGAAGACTGTCAACTGACACAAACTGGAAGGACAACAGAAAAGCACCCTTTCAAACAGTGCGACGTCAAGTATATGCCATGTGATAACAACATACAGAAAGGAATCACAAAGAACA
Source organism: Pictodentalium vernedei (assembly GCA_031216915.1). NCBI lineage: Eukaryota > Metazoa > Mollusca > Scaphopoda > Dentaliida > Dentaliidae > Pictodentalium > Pictodentalium vernedei. Next base: position 311,012,656 of record CM062291.1, read on the forward strand.
GGAAAGATAAAATAAAAATCTAGTCCCCCCCCCCCCCATCCCCTCTAAAATACAACAGCCTTGTACAGACCTGTTGACACCACCACCATCCACCCCCACAAAGTTACCAAATATATGCACAAAATAAGAGTGTTTCATGGGCGTGTGCTTGCACAAAGTGTACAGTATTGCTACGCCCAATTTCCCTGGGAGAAAACACAGAGAACAGCAAGAATAAATCAGACTTTGTGCCGAAAGAAAATGGTACATTTTGTCCAACGATCGGACATCATGTCCAAAAAAATCTTCGTACATAGAAATAGGTGGTCACTAAAAGAGGTAGTCCGAGTCCGAGTCGAAAAAAAGCCGAGTCGGAATGTTTTTTTATTATTAAAATCTTCATATGATAGACATGGGTGCAATTCTGACATATATTATGTCTCGATGATAGGGGAATATATATACCAAACCCTGGTTTTCAAAACATATTTTTGTAGAATTTATTGACAATTTATCACTTTCAAGTCACTAAAAGAGGTAGTTGAATCGCCGAGTCCGAGTCGGATTAGTAATCACTTAAAACAACACTATTGGTCCTTTGATACTGATTATCTGATCACGAATAAAAACATATTAATAATAACAACCGACCATAGTTCACTCAAACAAATCATTTTCAATAATATTAACCGATGCCTCACTAAAAGAGGTAGTTGAATCGCCGAGTCCGAGTCGGATTAGTAATCACTTAAAACAACACTATTGGCCCTTTGATACTGATTACCTGATCACGAATAAAAACATATTAATAATAACAAGCGACCATAGTTCACTCAAACAAATCATTTTCAATAATACTAACCGATGCTCTTTAAACAAAAAGAACTGCATATAAGGATTCAAACTTCGTTGGAGCATCAAATCAAAAATGGATGCAATACTGTACGATCACAGCGACTCACTTTTGGACTTCAAGACTGTTATACATATTTTAGCCGAACCAGATGAAGAGAAAATATCTTTTGTTCCACCTACAAGACCAAACGGAGGTGAAATGTACCTCATAAACAATAAAAAGGAAGCAACTTGTGACCAATATATATGGTGCAACAAAGGTTGTAATGACATTCCAAAAAAGAATCCAGTGATACAAAGAAGGGATTTCAAACTTAAAAGATTTGTTGGTGACAAAGTAGGCGACAGTGGATTTAGACGAGTGTGTTATTTCTCTCGCATAAATGACTATGTGTTGGTGCATTATATAGGAGACGAAACCTTGTTTGTTGCAAGGCCACACGGGAACTCCAAGCAAAACGAACAGGTTAGTTGTATAATTATATATATATATGATGGCGAGAAACGAGGTAGTTGAGAAAATTTGTTCATTCATCTGTGAATGAAGGAATAACTAAATACATGGCAGAAAAAATATTCATTCATTTATTTTTTCATTCATTTATTCACCCCTTTATAGAGGCGAATAAGTAAATAAATAAATAAATAAATAAATAAATAAATAAATAAATAAATAAATAAAAAATAAGGTAGTTGACGAGAAATAAGGTAGTTGAGAAACGAGGTAGTTGGCGAGAAATAAGGTAGTTGAGAAACGAGGTAGTCCAGCCAGAGTCAACAGCTTAACAAATCAATGTCTTTGGGAAATTCGTTCATTCATCCGTGAATGAAGGAATAACTAAATACATGGCAGAAAAATACATGCATGCACGCCGTCTATTTATTTATTTATTTATTTATTTATTTATTTATTTATTTATTTATTCATTCATTTATTCACCCCTTTATAGAGGCGAATAAATAAATAAATAAATAAATAAATAAATAAATAAGATAGGTAGTTGGCGAGAAATAAGGTAGTTGAGAAACGAGGTAGTCCAGCCAGAGTCGACAGCTTAACAAGTCAATGTCTTTGGGAAATTCGTTCATTCATCCGTGAATGAAGGAATAACTAAATACATGGCAGAAAAATACATGCATGCACGCCGTTTATTTATTTATTCATTCATTTATTCACCCCTTTATAGAGGCGAATAAATAAATAAATAAATAAATAAATAAATAAATAAATAAATAAATAAATAAATAAATAAGATAGGTAGTTGGCGGGAAATAAGGTAGTTGAGAAACGAGGTAGTTGGCGAGAAATAAGGTAGTTGAGAAACGAGGTAGTCCAGCCAGAGTCGACAGCTTATCAAGTCAATGTCTTTGGGAAAGTCGTTCATTCATCCATGAATGAAGGAATAACTAAATACATGGCAGAAAAATACATGCATGCACGCCGTCTATTTATTTATTTATTCATTTATTTATTCACCCCTTTATAGAGGCGAATAAATAAATAAATAAATAAATAAATAAATAAATAAATAAATAAATAAATAAATAAAAAATAAGGTAGTTGACGAGAAATAAGGTAGTTGAGAAACGAGGTAGTTGGCGAGAAATAAGGTAGTTGAGAAATGAGGTAGTCCAGCCAGAGTCAACAGCTTAACAAATCAATGTCTTTGGGAAATTCGTTCATTCATCCGTGAATGAAGGAATAACTAAATACATGGCAGAAAAAATACATGCATGCACGCCGTCTATTTATTTATTTATTTATTTATTTATTTATTTATTTATTTATTCATTCATTCATTTATTCACCCCTTTATAGAGGCGAATAAATAAATAAATAAATAAATAAGATAGGTAGTTGGCGAGAAATAAGGTAGTTGAGAAACGAGGTAGTTGGCGAGAAATAAGGTAGTTGAGAAACGAGGTAGTCCAGCCAGAGTCGACAGCTTAACAAGTCAATGTCTTTGGGAAATTCGTTCATTCATCCGTGAATGAAGGGATAACTAAATACATGGCAGAAAAATACATGCATGCACGCCGTCTATTTATTTATTTATTCATTCATTTATTCACCCCTTTATAGAGGCGAATAAATAAATAAATAAATAAATAAATAAATAAATAAATAAATAAATAAATAAGATAGGTAGTTGGCGGGAAATAAGGTAGTTGAGAAACGAGGTAGTTGGCGAGAAATAAGGTAGTTGAGAAACGAGGTAGTCCAGCCAGAGTCGACAGCTTATCAAGTCAATGTCTTTGGGAAAGTCGTTCATTCATCCGTGAATGAAGGAATAACTAAATACATGGCAGAAAAATACATGCATGCACGCCGTCTATTTATTTATTTATTCATTTATTAATTCACCCCTTTATAGAGGCGAATAAATAAATAAATAAATAAATAAATAAATAAATAAATAAATAAATAAAAAATAAGGTAGTTGACGAGAAATAAGGTAGTTGAGAAACGAGGTAGTTGGCGAGAAATAAGGTAGTTGAGAAACGAGGTAGTCCAGCCAGAGTCAACAGCTTAACAAATCAATGTCTTTGGGAAATTCGTTCATTCATCCGTGAATGAAGGAATAACTAAATACATGGCAGAAAAAATACATGCATGCACGCCGTCTATTTATTTATTTATTTATTTATTCATTCACCCCTTTATAGAGGCGAATAAATAAATAAATAAATAAATAAGATAGGTAGTTGGCGAGAAATAAGGTAGTTGAGAAACGAGGTAGTTGGCGAGAAATAAGGTAGTTGAGAAACGAGGTAGTCCAGCCAGAGTCGACAGCTTAACAAGTCAATGTCTTTGGGAAATTCGTTCATTCATCCGTGAATGAAGGAATAACTAAATACATGGCAGAAAAATACATGCATGCACGCCGTCTATTTATTTATTTATTCATTCATTTATTCACCCCTTTATAGAGGCGAATAAATAAATAAATAAATAAATAAATAAATAAATAAATAAATAAATAAGATAGGTAGTTGGCGGGAAATAAGGTAGTTGAGAAACGAGGTAGTTGGCGAGAAATAAGGTAGTTGAGAAACGAGGTAGTCCAGCCAGAGTCGACAGCTTAACAAGTCAATGTCTTTGGGAAAGTCGTTCATTCATCCGTGAATGAAGGAATAACTAAATACATGGCAGAAAAATACATGCATGCACGCCGTCTATTTATTTATTTATTCATTCATTTATTCACCCCTTTATAGAGGCGAATAAATAAATAAATAAATAAATAAATAAGATAGGTAGTTGGCGGGAAATAAGGTAGTTGAGAAACGAGGTAGTTGGCGAGAAATAAGGTAGTTGAGAAACGAGGTAGTCCAGCCAGAGTCGACAGCTTAACAAGTCAATGTCTTTGGGAAAGTCGTTCATTCATCCGTGAATGAAGGAATAACTAAATACATGGCAGAAAAATACATGCATGCACGCCGTCTATTTATTTATTTATTCATTTATTTATTCACCCCTTTATAGAGGCGAATAAATAAATAAATAAATAAATAAATAAATAAATAAATAAGATAGGTAGTTGGCGAGAAATAAGGTAGTTGAGAAACGAGGTAGTTGGCGAGAAATAAGGTAGTTGAGAAACGAGGTAGTCCAGCCAGAGTCGACAGCTTAACAAGTCAATGTCTTTGGGAAAGTCGTTCATTCATCCGTGAATGAAGGAATAACTAAATACATGGCAGAAAAATACATGCATGCACGCCGTCTATTTATTTATTTATTCATTCATTTATTCACCCCTTTATAGAGGCGAATAAATAAATAAATAAATAAATAAATAAATAAATAAATAAATAAATAAATAAATAAGATAGGTAGTTGACGAGAAATAAGGTAGTTGAGAAACGAGGTAGTTGGCGAGAAATAAGGTAGTTGAGAAACGAGGTAGTCCAGTCCGAGTCGACAGCTTAACAAGTCAATGTCTTTTGATATTTAATTAATTTATTCTTTATTTTATTTAGGTTTACACCAGGACTCGAAACTCAACGATCGCTAAAATAAAGGAACAGGTTGTCAAAAAAGAACCAAATGCGGTTTATGTGGAAGGGCAAGACTCGGCAAATGTTGGCGCATCACAACAAGGGATATCAACTGCAAAAAACAGAAAGCAGATCGAAAACCAGCGATACCTATCAAATAAAACCAAGAAATTAACGCAGGACGCAGCTTACAATACCCTACAGGTTGCATATGAGGTGGGCAATTTTGTGCTGGAGTTCAGTTTATACCCGGAACTCAAAGTTGTGCTTGGACATGAGGAGTTACTTAAGGAATTCAACAGGATTCTACCTCTTGGTGAAACTGTCCTGCTGTCCTATGACACTACGTTTAACATCGGTGATTTTTTTGTGTCTTCTTTAGTGATGAAACATCCATTCTTCAAAGGAAGGTGCAGCATTCCATTAGCTTTTTTAATACATGATAGGAAAAATCAGAAGTCACATGACGTATTCTGGAGAGAGATAGCCGACCAGGTTCCGAATGTTCAAACTTGTGAGCTTGTAATTGTTACTGACAGAGAAGCATCATTTACAAAAGCAATCAACCGATTTATTCCAAAGGCAAAAATTCTTTATTGCTGGAATCATGTGAAGCGTGATGTTAAATTCTGGATCAAGACACATGGAGGAAAGAGTGATGACCTTGTAGTGTATAGTTCTCATATCGATTCACTGCTACGATCAGAGAATGAAGGTGATTTTGTAAGCAAACTGGATGAAGTGCAGCAAACCTGGAGCCATAGCTTTGTTAAATACTTTGACGCTAATTTAAAGAAGGATCTTCTCGAACATTCATGTAAGTTCGTCGTCGAACCATCAGGTGTTTATGACTCTTATTCAGGAGTAACAAATAATATTTCTGAGGGTCTGAACTGTTTACTAAAAAACTCTCTTGGTTTGAAAAATGTGACATTAGATGGCGCCGTTCTTGCGTTTCATTATCTCCAACAATTCTACAGATGGGAAATTATGAGAGGTTTTTGTGATGTAGGAGACTTTCAGTTAAAAAGTGAGCATCGACACAGAAAGCTTGACCCTGAGATGGTGGAAATGCCTCGTGAAATAGCTCGACCTGAACAAATCATTGACATTATTCAAGGCAAACTCAACGAAATTGAAACAAAACAGGACACTAACCATTCAAGTGATGAGGAAGAAAGCAAAATAAAAGTGAAAGGAAATTGTTAACCCAGCCCCAGATGCTAGTATATTGGTCGATATGTCAGATACTGATGCACCAATGTTTAGTTCCACGCCTGCTAGATCAGCTAGGAAGAAAATTAAATTTGAAACACCGAAAACAGCAAAACTACCAAGCAAACTCGAAGTGCATTTGCCAATTATAATTGAAGAAGAGCCTCCAACAAGAACAGACGAAACAGAAGATACTAAAGTTTGGGTTTGTTATAATGATAACACTCTCACCCAAGAGCATAAGGAAAGAATAGAAAAATGTGAAAAATTATGTGACAATGTCATGAACTATGTGTCACTAGCTGTTAAAGGCCAATACTCAATCAATGGACTTCAACACACAGGCCGAGCTCCGCTCTTTGATACAAAGTGGCAGTACCATTTAAAATTTGAGCCTGTTCAACAACCTGCAGCTCAAATTCACCATAATGGAAAGGATCACTGGGTTTTTTCAGCTATGGACAACAGTGGTGTGTGTGTACTAGATAGCGCATTCAATAAGACTCGGCCGTTGTCTGCCTCTTTAGAAATCCAGTTAGGACAGCTGTATGGTGAAGAAATCATTAGAATGCCAATGGTTTCTCAACAGAAAAATAGTGTTGACTGTGGAATTTACGCCCTTGCTTACTTGATAGAGTTTGCAGCAAATAATTACACTGGGACTCAATACTTTGAATTTGATGAGGCAACATTTGGTGACATGCATTGAGCGTAAAAAGTTTGATGTATTTCCGAAAAAGGCATGTAAACAAAAAAAACCTAAATGTAATGTTTATAAGATGGATTTGTCATGTACAAAATGTAAGCTACCGGATATTTTTGATAATATGGTTCAATGTAATATTTGTAATATGTGGTATCATGTCAGTTGTGTACATTATAATATTTCAGATAGTGCTGATTTTCGTTGTTTTTGCATGTTAAAAGTATATATGAATGAATGAATGAATGAATGAATGAATGAATGAATGAATGAATGAAAGAACAAAAAACATTTTGTGTGTAATTTCTTCCATCGATTTATGTAACCCTGTAAGCATGTGTGTCAAAATATTTTTTAGTGTCGTAGAAATGTTTTTATGTGTTTGGAAATATGTGAATAATAATTTAGTTAATAAATACATTTGAAATAATTTGAATTAATTGTTTGTTGTTTTTTCATTAAATGAGTCCATCCGTATAAAGTAGCGTCGCAGATGATTTTCGTTGGGATGTACACTCCCGATCTTCCTTCTCGACTCGGCATTTTTCCGACTCGGACTCGGCGATTCAACTACCTGTTTTAGTGACTTGAAAGTGATAAATTGTCAATAAATTCTACAAAAATATGTTTTGAAAACCAAGGTTTGGTATATATATTCCCCTATCATCGAGACATAATATATGTCAGAATTGCACCCATGTCTATCGTATGAAGATTTTTATGATAAAGAAACATTCCGACTCGGCTTTTTTTCGACTCGGACTCGGACAGTGACCACCATAGAAATAGGACATTTCGTCCAGCCTCACCCCCCCCCACACCCCTCAGTCTAGACACAACTCTCTACCGTGTCCCCACGACTAGTCTAGAGTGCAATCGAGAGATTAATTATTTTGCCAATGACACAACGCTGTTATCGCTGTTTAAGATCTCGCATTTAGGTAATATATATTATACATATATCATTTTGTATGACTCCAGACCGTTGGCTAACAAGTAACATAGTAACAAGCAACATGAATGATACTAGTCCAATAATATTAGCCTTCGCCTGTGCTCCGAATTTATTATTTTTTGATTTTTAATTAAAAATCAAAAAATAATAAATTCGGAGCACAGGCGAAGGCTAATATTATTGGACTAGAATGATACAAGTTATAACGCGAACATAGGTTGCTTCAAAATGATTTCCGTTCATATTCAAATACAAACAACACTATAAGTGAGCATTTACCAACTTTCCCTTTATGTTGATCCATTGGTGGTGGAGGAGGAGTTGACTGGTGTCTGCAACACGTAGTTACAAGACAACGCCGCAAAGAATTCACTCCAACTCGGCTGAAACTTAACGCCATCGTAACAAGGTCACCTCTCTGCAGTTGCGAAGTTTTTCTTTCCACAGGGATCCAATGTTCAGATGTTCGGCACGTTCCGTTACAATGGACGTAATTCGATGAATGTTTGATGCGAACTCGTTTGAGAATGTGAGAAAGACTCAAGAGTAAAAGAGGTTCAGAAGAGTGATCTGTCGGCGAAAATAAATTTGTCAAATATTGCTGGATTTGAAACAAAATTGTAAGATCGTATATATTTCTTGGTGAAAACGTAATGTGATCACCGACTGTAACATTCAAACAAATCAAAGACAGTTTGCATTTCAACAATAATGAAAATTGGCAAATGGGGACCGAAATATAGCGGAAATCGCCGAGAAAATCTTCCCAAGAACTTTAAAGTGCGTCGAAACGTGCTTCTTTTCCAGTTGATATTAGAACTGGTGCCGGTGTGAGTTTGCACCAGCCGTTCTTTGCCAGACGTAGTTTGATGGTGGAGAGGTGCCAAATGATTGTTGAATGTGTACAACAATTTAAAATGATTATCTCTACACAACATGTTCAAATGATTATGTTAACTTTCTGGTACAGGTAGAGACTACCAATAAAATACTGCATTATTTGGGATTGTAACTTGTAAGAATTGTATATATCATGTCTAAACATTTGGACGGGAGATCAGTTACCTTGAGTTGGCCAGTGGGAGCATACATGTATGGAGGATGAGTGTGCGGATAACATGTTTTTTTGAAAGAACTTCTTCGGTCGCACTTATAATGCTGGAGGGAGGTCCTGGCCGGTGGTCACTTAAAAATATATGAAATTAAAATAAAGATGTTTTTTATTACGTCATTCCTTGAAATTCCAACAATTAACATAATACATAATTTCTACCTAAATATCTGTACAAGCAGTGGCGGATACAGGAATTCTCAAAGGGGGGGGGGGGGGGGGGGGGGGCGAATTGTGCAGATGCCGAAGGCACAAGCTTTTGTAGGGGGGTCTGGGGTTCTCCCCCCAGAAATTTTTTGGAAATGGGGCATTCTGGTGGCTTCTGGGGTGGAAATCCTCTTGAATTTTTGAACGGCTAATTAACACTTTTTAAACAGCATGTTTCAGAATTTCAAATGATGTCATACGTTAAAGACAGAATTAGAAAATTTGAAATATGCTCTTCAGATCCGTTTACCATAATATTGTATTTTGGACACGCTGTTTACAGTCAAAGCCGACATAACCTCAGGAGAACATTGCGAACTGCCAGCGTTTGAAAGTTTTCAGCAGTCAGCCCTCTAGGCTTAGGTACCCAATGACTATGCCAATTAAGATCCTGACCCATAATTGGCATAGCCATGGGGTACCTGAGACTAGGGGCATGTAACACCTCAAAATCAAGCTGTGTCGGTGACGCAATAAATGAACGCGACCAGTAGATATATTTTGCATAATTTCAACGGTATATTTGTTTTCCATAGCGAATGGTGATGGAGGAAATAAATGTCGTTGAATGTTTTTACTTCAATTCATGTATTGTCCCCAAATGAAATCCTGGCTACACCCTACATGCGAGACAAACACGAGCTAAAGGGGGGCCCCCCCCCCCCCCCCCCCCCCCCGGTATCCGCCATTGTGTACAAGAATAAAGTTGAATTCAGGACTCCTTAAAATATGTAGTTGTACATGTGAACACGATTTTGAACACTCCCAACACTAGTGATTTTTCAACATCCATTTTAACCAGGGTGTTTTGAAACTTTTTGATTGGTACTCACATAATGTTGTCACCACTTCCAGTCACTGGTGATTACTTATCGTCACCTTCAGTTAAACTGTAACTGAATTGATTATACAAATAATCTGCATAAATCAAACTCTTGATTTAATTTACAGTGGCATGGCGGGGGTTCAAACCCACGCCAAGAGAGTTTCCTTTGGCACCAACGGCCTAGCGAAACTATGCTGAACCACACACCACTCGGCCACCGACAGACCCCAAAAAGGGAATGGTAGTTTTAACCAAGTATATATGAGGCCAGTACAGAACACATGGAATACTCAATTATTTAATTATTCATCAGATAGTTGCATCTAAGTACTTAATTATATGAACTGTACCTCAGAAGAATGCATTTATTTATTTAATGCATTCATAATTACTGTTAATGCTGTTGAATATGAACGATTGACCTCCGGTTTCTGACAAACACCAGAGGACAGCTTAGCTCCCAGATCAGGTCAATTTTTATTAAAATCATCATATACAGATTTGGAAATAAGAGCTTACATCATAACCTGTTAACATGTTATGCTCTATAATATCCTGGTAACCTGTAGGAAAAAGGAGTTCTGACACTTTCCGTCTTCTCTGTTTATACAACGCCAGCAATGCTGTTTACATTTCAACAGTATTTCTGCCAAAATGAATAGCAACAAGTAACTGTCGGTCTAGCTTTGGCTATTTATTTGGGCGGAAATTCTGTTAAGGTGTAAATGGGGTGTCCACTTGATTCAAATGTGAATACAACATGCAACCATTGTGTTGAGTTAGTTCTGACAGATTCTCAAATCTAACTGGTAAACATACTGCATTAGCAATTTAATTTATGCTGTATTTATCATAATCCTTGTCGTACCTCTATGTAACCAAAACGATCATTCTCGGGCTATTTCCAGGCCTGATATAATCATATACGTGCATTCATTAATTTATTTTATCAATATATAATGTAGGTCTATAAATTCACCATTTGTTACTGTGAGTGACCTCCGGTGTTTGGCAAGACCTTCGATGTTACATGAAAGTGTATGCCCTCACCTTTTTTTACCTCACAATGTCAGGGTCTATTAAGTGAGTAATAGCTTCTTTTATCTTCACAGATCTAACTAATAAGCAAGTTCAAACACAGTCATTGTGGTACATCCTGCTTCAGTGCTCGAAAAACAGTAATTTGGCTGTTAATTACTATAATCTGTCACCATGTGAACTATTATAGATAGTGGTGCATATTGATTGATTCTAGCAACTATAAGGTTAATTAAGGATGCAGAGCCAATTGGTTAACTCTTTAACTCGCTGAGTATTTTCAAGATATTTTTCATCAAATCTGGTCATGACTGCTTCTAAGCAGCCATAACTAGATTTTCTGGAAAATTTATCAAAATTCAACTCAAGGAATCATTGGTGAAAAAATGCATTCAGCTTACATGGGGAGAATTTGATTAAATTATGCTTATTTTAGGATCAAGAGTACATGCAATTCTGTCCTGGCAGTAACATTTGCCAGCAGCATGCAAGGAGTTGATGCAGTTGATATTGTGATTGAAAAGTTGTGTATTCATTTCCAACCCATGCCACTACTAGTAGTGTTGTATCCTTGAGCAAGGCAGTTAATCTTCTGTTGCTGAAATGGGAATGCAGTGCTACATTGATCCTTTATCAATACAATCTGGACTTGAGCCTCCTCCTGAGCCATTGATTAATACTTGGGAAAGTCTCAGCAGCAGCTTACATGTACCACTGCTCAGTGGTGCTCTCCGTGTACTGCAGCTTTTTTCACTTGTCTTGCTGTCCTAAAAACTCAAAGAAGAAGAATACTGCCAATGCAGGTGGGGGAAAGAATCACAAGGGTCCAAGCCCTGCATCATTTCTTGTATGCCTACAAATGACAGCCCAAAAATGTCAGACTAACTATGTATTGTTTTTTTTAAACACTTGAAGAGACCCCCAAATGCCTGGGGTCCAAATTAGATACTAGGATTGTATGTGATCTGTCTGGGAGAAAATGTTGGATGCAATTGTTCAGTTTCACAACTGGGAGTCTAAGATTAATAGTGAAATGCATGTAAGACTTAATACATGTAAGTACTGTACATTTCAAATTACCATTTTGGTGTCTGTCTGCTCTGATATCGAGACAACCAGTTACTGCCTTTTTTGATGCCCCAGCCCTCAGATGCTTTCATCATCCGTGATTTCTTCATCAATAAATATTTTGTTATAATTTATTTGAGGAAGTGCCATCACTCAACAGTAGATTGTAATAAAACAGTCCATTATCAACAAAATACATTTTGTTAATAATATGAAAATATTTCCCATGTCATCGTAGCATCGGCATGTACCATTTTTAAAAAGGACCAAAAAATGGATTCCAGCACTGAATTGTTTAACCCTCTGCACACTGATGTCAAAGTACTGTAATTTCAAACCACAATTTTTCCCCATAATGCAACTAGAAATTTAACAAATCCAATCTTGTTTGACAGAGCTCAATGAGCTCTGTCAAACAAGATTGAATTGGTTAAATTTCTAGTTGCATTATGGGAAATATTTGCAGGTTTAAGTTTTGATATTTCAACATCAGCGTGCAGGGAGTTAACTAGTTTAATGCTGGAAGCCTATATTTGGTCTCCTCAACTTAAAGATTTTATATTCTTTGGATATGCTTCACATTATATTTGGAGTCTAGAGCTGAAACGGTTATGGGGTTTTCTTGATCGATTAATCACGTGGATTAACCTTGGTAAACTGATTAATCACTTTTCCAAATAGATATCTGAATAATTGCCATACCATTGATGATTTACAGCATGAACCCTTTACCCAAATGTAACAAACAAAACCGACTAGGCCTGTATACAAAAATCTTGATTCAAATTTATTATGTTTTTAATTTTTGTCTCAAAAACATAGTTGAGCTCATTCCAATGAGGGGTCATAAGCTATGTTTTTGAGACAAAAATTGAAAAATTTTAGTAATTCGTCAATTTATTTTGCAACTATCGTTTGCTGCCCGCAATGGGTAAAGGGTTAAGAATGAACATTACCAGCTGCAGACACTCTTCAATAATTTGTGATAAAACAAATATATGTAAACAAAATATTATTTGCATTAGACTGAATATGAAAGGTCAACAAGAAAAATGTTGGCTTTTGCTCTGGTATCCTCATTTTTTAGCTCACCAACTTTAGTTGTGTGAGCTTATGGCATGGCTCGATCGGTCGGCGTCGGCATCAGCGTACGTGTCCAATAATGTTAAAGCTTCTGTTTAGGTCACTTACTCACCCTATTTCCATATCATGGCTTTTATAATGCTGCTATATAATGATTATTATCATTTTACCATGATTTAACCCCTCATACCCTGCATTTTAAACATTTTTCTTGCAATTTTTAGTTGCGTTTAGTTTTCTGTTTAGCTCAGAATTTCATGTTTAACTTAGTGTTTAGGTCAGCTGCTGTGCTCCTTCTCTTCCCATGGCACTTATATTCATCATACATGTTCCTCAGTATCATTGTTCCATGATTAACCCCTCATACCCTGCATTTTAAACATTTTTCTTGACATTTTTAGTTGCGTTTAGTTTTCCTTTTAGCTCGGAATTTCATGTTTAACTTAGTGTTTAGGTCAGCTGCTGTGCTCCTTCTCTTCCCATGGCACTTATATTCATCATACATGTTCCTCAGTATCATTGTTCCATGATTAACCCCTCATACCCTGCATTTTAAAAATTTTCCTGACATTTTTAGTTGCGTTTAGTTTTCTGTTTAGCTCAGAATTTCATGTTTAACTTAGTGTTTAGGTCAGCTGCTGTGCTCCTTCTCTTCCCATGGCACTTATATTCATCAGACATGTTCCTCAGTATCATTGTTCCATGATTAAACCATCATACCCTGCATTTTAAACATTTTTCTTGACATTTTTAGTTGCGTTTAGTTTTCTGTTTAGCTCAGAATTTCATGTTTAACTAAGTGTTTATGTCAGTTTCTGTGTTTTACTTTTAAGAGATTGTGTTTAGGTAAAGCTTTGTCACATGTTATGAGCCTGTTTGATACAGTTCTTGTGTTTGCCAAAGTTACTATTAAAGAGGAATGTTGGTGAGCTATAGGGCGTTGGCGTCCTTCTTGTTTTGAAAGCCCTAATAGTGGCTTCTAGCACAAAACCAGTTGAGTAGACAGTATAGGTATAAACAACTGGCTAAACTATCTTGCGATTATGATTTAGCCATACTGATAAATAAATATTTATATATGTTTCACATTTTTAAGTGCGTCGCCAGCGGCAGAGCAGGTCTAGTAACCGCTCGACTCTGTCCGTCCGTCAGCCTGTCTGTCAGTCAGTCCGTCTGTCAGTCAGTCTGAAACACTTCTTCCGTCAAAGTTTTCTTGGCTTCTATGAAAGGGAATGATTTTATATTTGGTCTGCTGCTTCATAATGATGAGTTGTATCTAATTTTCAGATCAATTGCTTGCAGCGACGCAGGTCCAGACCCAGTATTGGTCTTGGTTTGTTTAGGCTGGGATTTTATTGAGAAAATTTTGATTTTGATTTGAACAGTAACCTTAGAACAACAACTTAAAATCAAATGCCCTTTTCATGATTATATGTCATCTAGGTCAAATTCAATTTGGACTATCAGACTTGTCATTTTGAAAATTGCAGGAGGGCCATTATTGTTCGCCTCTAATCACTCCAGGAGGGCCATTTTGGGTTCGCCTAAAATGACCCCATGAGGGCCATTTATGGTTTGTGGGGGCCATTTTGTTTCAGCCTGCTGGTAGACAACTAATATCATTTTAAGGTACATGGTTTGTGTAATTATGATGTACGTCATCAGGTAACATATAGATGCAGGCTTGAATATTTGGATGCAAGATACCAGGTTACCCAGGACACTAACTCACAGTGAGTGTTATAGTTATCTTGCATCCAAATAACCAATCCTGTATCTATACATTACATGATGACTGTACAAGTCAGTGCACTGTGCTTTCTTCCAGATACGATAACTTGGGGCGAATCAATCAGATTTGAGGGACGAATCGTCCTGGCTTTGATTTTGGGACAAAACGTCCCAGGGAATCGTCAGGGATCTGGGTGGGGTTGAACTGGCTTGGGGATAAAACGTCCCATAATCGCGCGTAACCCGAGAGTTGTCACAGTCTGATGAACAATGTAATAACTAATAACTAATTACAACTTTGGAATTGACAGACCTCTTGCTTGTATTTGGAAAGTTACTTACCGTACTGACCCGTGTTCAAGCCCATACTCGTGTGTTAGCCCACCCCCCATGTTTTCAGATTTCAGAATCAAGGAGCTCTACCCGTGTCAAAGCCCATTCCCCAAGTTTAAAGTGGCTGAAACGTTAATTTCAGGTGAGTGAAATGAAAATAGGCGACTGTTTGCAACATTCTACTTAACCAAATCAGGACTGGATATTGGAGTTTTTATTGTTTTAGTGACTTTTTTTTAGCTTTTATTTGATAAACTTCGTAAATAAAAAAATATATACTGATGTTTACTTTGCTTTTTTATTCCTGTGTTTACTGAATGAGGCCGTAAGTCCATTTTATTTAGCACAGACAGAGAGGTGTCCCAGTTTGAAAATCAGCTGTTGATGTAAATAAAGATATTTATAGACTGGGATAACCCCTATTGAACAGTGCTTCAGTTTCCAAGTACACGTGTTGCCTTGTGCAGAATCTATTTTCGTCAGTGTGAAAAAATATTAGCAGCAATGATTGGTGGGTTCATATGTTGGATACACTGACAGAGATTATTACTGAAGATTTAGAAACATTCACCAGGTATTTTTCTCTCAAAATTTCAATATTTTCAGTGTAATATTGGTTATTTGAACCCATTGTACACCTCACATGATCTCCACTTCACCTACAGTTTACATCACATCACACTGATATTTGGGGAAACCCAGTGAGTAAACAATGGAATATAATCAAAATTTTATTATTTTTTATTATTGAATTCAAACGTATTTACCAACTATTTGAAATTAAGGTTTATATTTATCATATTTTTATCAACTTTTTCACTCTAAATTTTAATGCAAAATAACAAAACATGTGATACCTGGAAATAATATGGCTTGATGGCACCGTCTGCTGTTGTCAAAACATCGAGGTGATGTTCAGTTTGTTCAGCATTTTAAACTGATCACTTATTAAAACAGTTGACAAATATGTGCAAGATAATTGGGTGGATATTTTTTATTTAAGAGTGTACTCTCTCTTTCTTATCATACCCAAAGGATAATTAATCATTTCCTATTCCGATGCACACCGACTTGACTTGCAGCGACTAAGTTGCAGGCTTGCTCATTCTGAAGCTCCCTTCTCCCCCCACCCCCACACACTTTTTAGCTCATCTTGACAAAGTCGAGCTGATCTAATCTCATTGCTCTCCGTCCGTTGTCCGTCCATCATCCGTCAACACCATGTTTTGGTCTTCTCCTCCAAAGCCACTGGGCCAATTCAAGTGAAAGTTTGTGTGAGTGATGGCCCCGGAGGGGCATTACATTTTTGTTCAACTCGGCATGCTCAGCCCCATAGGGTGGGAGTAGGGGAAAATGCTCCAAAATATTTTTAAAATCTTCTTCTCATGAACCAGTGTGTACAATGACTTGATATTTGCTATGGAGCTCCCTTTTGAGGTGTAGAATCAAGTTTGTTCAAACAAAGTTCGTGAAGGAATATTTTGCTTTGTAATGGGAGGGGTAAGATTTTTGGCCCCACCCAAAATTTCAGTTTCAAGAACCGGTGGGCCAACTTCAACCAAATTTGGCGTATAGTTTAAGTGGGTCCAAAGTAATTGATTGATGACTAAAAAAAATTTTTCATGGCCCTGTGACAACTCCAGGGGCTAAAAACAGAAAAAACTTCAAAAGCCCATAAAATTTATCCCAAACCAGAAGGAACAGAGAACTGGTATTTGGTATGAAACATCGTTAGGACCAGAAGGAGGGATTTGTTAAAAAAAAACTGCAACCAGTTCGATCAGGTTGCCTGGTAGAGGGTATTGAAAAAATGATGAGTCAGCATTTTTGTAATAGTTTTATCCCTAGAGGTTTTCATTCACAAATTTTTGATTGACATATTGTGTTCTTAAATAAACAAAAATTCTGTTATGAACATTGAATCTTGTTATTACAATCTGTCAATTCTGTTGAGGGGACTTTTGTTTGTTTTAGAAAGATTTTTATTTATGTTTAATGAACCATTTCAATGCTGGAAAACATCTGATACCTGTATGCATGTCTTTAATTTAACCCTCTCAAGGCTACAGTGTGACTTTAGTGTGTTTTTTTCCAAAGATTTTTTTCTCATGATGGACTCTTTCTCTACTGATTTCACGTTGAATTAACCCTTTCTATGCTGGAAAACATTTATCTGATTCCTGTGTGCATGTCTTTAATTTAACCCTCTCAAGACTGCAGGTCTGTAGCAGGGAGTTCGAAAGATTTTTAGCTCATCTTGACAAAGTCAAGCTGAGCTAATCTCATCGCTCTCCATCTGTCATCCGTCAACACCATGTTTTGGTCTTCTCCTCCAAAGCCACTGAGCCAGTTCAATTGAAAGTTTGTGTGAGTGATGGTCCCGAAGGGGCATTGCATTATTGTTCAACTCAACATGCTCAGCCCCATAATGAGGGAGTGGGGGAAAAATGCTCCAAAAATATTTTTAAAAATCTTCTCATGAACCAGTGTGTACAATGACTTGATATTTGCTATGGAGCTTCCTTTTGAGGTGTAGAATCAAGTTTGTTCAAATGAAGTTCGTGAAGCAATATTTGGCTTTGTAATGGGAGGGGTAAAATTTTTGGCCCCGTCCAAAATTTCTATATTTTTATACTGTACCAATGACCCAGACATAGCTGGTGCTAACTCTTGAAAATCTAGGGCCAAACACAAATTTTGCCCCCCAATCCCCAAAATTTGCATCTAAAACCAAAGAAATCATGTCCTGAATGGCCCTCCATACTTTGCCTCTACTGCGCATGCGCAGTGTCAAGGAGGTCCCGAAATTGGCGCCATTTATCATTCTTTGTTTGGCCCTTCATCAGTTCACATCTGACTGATCTTTGTGCTTGTAAATCTCAGTTTAAATGATGCCAGACACATAAATATTAGAGAAATGGTGGATCTAAAGAGGAAATAGAAGGAGGAGAGGAAAAATGAGTGACAGAAAATAATCAGGTCTGTAACTTAAAATTTTTTAATGAAATTATGTTAAGTTACCTATTTTCGAGGCATGGGCCTGTTGTGGTCATTCTTGCTATAAAGTTACACTGCTTGTTCAGTGTTTTCCTCTCTCCCTTTCCTTTAAGTCCCCCCTTGCTATTCTCCCATGCTTTTGGCATATTTTCTGTAATATTATTACTAAAATTTCTTGGGAGTTTCTGGGTAACAGAATGAATTCTGTTCTTTTCCCCATGTTTACGTCCTCACCCATGGGTGTTTAGACGTAGTGTTCTGCATCTGCCATCTGATGTTCTGCAGTTTCTTCCCTGGAAGTCTCTGTTTTGCATCAGATAGTGTATTATTGGTAACTGATTTCGGGCCATGGTTATCAGTGCCTGGAGTCATGTTTCTGGTGTTTTTACACTTCTGGTTTCCATTGACAACAGTCTCTGTGGAGGGGGATTTCTTGTCTTTGTGTTAGTTTAATCATAACAAGATACATTATTATTATTCGTAAGTGTTGCATTAATTTTTAAAAATATTTTTGAAATTTTTGTCCACACTTAGGCTTGGGATCCATTGGGGCTCAACGTTACTTTTCAGAAACTTGGGCTTTTCTGAAAAAATATTTTTTCCAAAATTTTTTTTTTGATTTCAAATATTTTTTCTATGTTAATGGATCATGTTATTATGTATCTTTGTTTTCAGGGGTTGGTGCGAGTACTAGGACTTTTTGTATTCTTTTCACAATGAAAGGATATTGTTCAATTGTAATAAGAGGAAATCTTCCTCTGACTTTCATAATCATTGTATTAATTGTAGTCAGTGTACTCGCACTAACTCCTGTTCAGTATGTGTCAACATGGGAAGCGTGTGTCACGGTATGTTAGCGGGGAAATGGCCATGCCGGTCCTTTCTCCACAGGGTCACTCTAGTTTATCAATCTCTATTTCAGACGAACAAGAACAGGGTGATGTATCTGTGATGTCTTCCAAAAGTGTGCCTCCGTCGTCACAATTAAATGAAGAGCTGGCGGCAAAGTGCTCATGGAAATACGTCAATTGCCTAAGAGGTCCCTAGTAGGATCGACGGCCTTTGACGTCCGCTAGCTCGCCCGGTGTAGCGTCCATTCATCGAATGGTTTGGCAGCCGGGTTCGTCCGTTGCGGTCCAGAAAGGAGTTTTGGGTGATGCGAGCACTATAAATCAACTAAGTGCACACCCAGTGACGGCGGATCAGAGGAGAGAACGGAGGAAGCCTATTAGTCCGGTTCCTAGCTCATCCAGGTCCATCCGGGCTGCGAGCGAGAGAGGCCCCTCTCTCGTACAACAACATCTGGGACCAGATGTTGTGGTACAAAATGTTTCGCATTCGGAGCATACGTCCGCCGCTCGGGACGCTCCGTTATATAGACAGTCCGGAGAGACTGTCAATAAGGCTTCCTCATCCTCACGGCATCGCACACGACCGAACCTTGGCTACGTGACCTCGGATATCCAGCCAGCTTCGCCAATCAGAGAATCCACGGCGACCAGGTCACGTCATCCGGTAGCCAGGGACACGAGGCCTGTAGACTCCGGACGTTCGCATAAGAAAAGTATGCAGGAGTCAACGTACACGGAGCTTCCAGTGGCAAAGCATCGTAAGACCGCTACTCCACAGGCCTCAGTGACGGACGTGCTATCCCAAATAGCACAACTTATCGCAGCATCCCAGCAGCGACAGAATCTCTGTCGGATCAGGTAATATCCGACGATGCTGGGTCGGTATGCTCCGCTGAAGTATCAGGTACGGACGTCCGAAAACTTCATAGGGTCCGACAGGATGGCGGAAGGGATTCGGAGGATATCGAGCTTTCCCTTTCGGAACAACATAAGCTGCCGTACATTTCATCCGACTTTATCTTCTAGAGGTTGTTTCGTCGGACCAGAATGCTGCGATGCCGGATAAGAGACTGATAGCGTCGGTGGACACAAGAATTTTTTGATCGGTTCAGGGACATTGTCCCTGAGTTTCCGACACAGTCCAATAATGTCACAGGAACTTTCGAATTATTGAACGACGCTATATATATGCTTGTTATTAAACAAGCAAGCCTGGTTTCTTGTTCGCAAAAGTTACCGTGATGTCTTCCATAAGTGTGCCTCTGTCGTCATAGTTAAATGAAGAGCTAGCGGCAATAAGTGCTCATGGAAATACGTCAATCGCCTAAGAGGTCCCTAGTAGGATCGACGGCGTTGACATCCGCTAGCTCGCCCGGTGTAGCGCCCATTCATTGAATGGTTCGGTGGCCGGGTTCGTCCGTTGCGGTCCAGGAAGGAGATTTGGGTGATGCGAGCACTATAATAAGACAAAAGTGCACACCCAGTGACGGCGGATCAGAGGAGAGATCGGAGGAAGCCTATTAGTCCGGTTCCTAGCTCGTCCAGGTCCATCCGGGCTGCGAGCGAGAGAGGTCCCTCTCTCGTACAACAACATCTGGGACCAGATGTTGTGGTACAAACGTTTCGCATTCGGAGCATATGTCCGCCGCTCGGGATGCTCCGTTATATAGACAGTCTGAGAGACTGTCGATAAGGCTTCCTCATCCTCACGGCAACGCACACGACCACACCTTGGCTACGTGACCACGAATATCCAGCCAGCTTCGCCATTCAGGGATTCCACGGCGAACAGGTCACGCCATCCGGTAGCCAAGGGACACGAGGCCTGTAGACTCCGGATGCTCGCATAATAGAAGTATGCACGGGTCAACGTACGCGGAGCTTCCAGCGGCAAAGCAACGTAAGACCGCTTATCCACAGGCCTCAGTGACGGACATGCTATCCAAAATAGCACAACTTATCGCAGCATCCCAGCAAACGACAGAATCTCTGTCGGATCAGGAATAATCCGACGACGCTGGGTCGGTACGCTCCGCTGAAGCATCAGGTACGGACGACCGAGCACTTTATAGGGTCCGACAGGATGGCGAAAGGGATTCAGAGGATTTCGAGCTTTCCCTTTCGGAACAACAGAAGCTGCCATAGATTTTTTCCGGCATTACCTTCCAGAGGTTGTTCCATCGGACTAGAATGCTGCGATGCTGGATAAGAGACTAATAGCGTCATTGGACACAGAATTTTTTTTTGATCGGTTCAGGGACATCGTCCCTGAGTTGCCGACACAGTCCAATAATGTCACAAGAACATTCGAATTATTGAACAACGCTATATATATAAGCTTGCTACCAAAACAGGCAAGTCTGGTTTCTTGTCCGCAAATGCTCTAATCTGCCTTTCATCAATTCAAGGAATAATTTGAAACGGCAGGACAGGGCATACCGAGAGTTCCTCTGCATCTAGACGACGAGGCTGAAGACTTGGAATTGTCTATATTGCCGTCTATGTCAATTCCAACCACGATGTTGGAAACAACAATAATGTCTAACAGACTTAACTTAGACGCTTTATCATACGCAGACCACCTTACTAAGGCGTTGTCATTACGTCTTCAAGGGAAAGAATTCCAGGATATGATCCTCAATGAGATTTCTTTCAAGGGCAGTAGCTTTTCCACGTATAACTCCGCCCTTCAGTGGCAAACCTGGAGTTGGTTAGACGTGACGCAGCCCTAGCTACATCCATGCGCGTGGATAGTAAGGTGAAGAACTCTCTCAGAGTCGCTTCGGTCTCGGAGAAGCTTCTCTTCGACGGCAACCTTGCAGCAATCTATGAATTGCTCGATATAGACGTTCTCTTTGTCAATCAAGTGTAACAAGAGATTCAGACTTGGGCAAACATTCAGTGGTTAACTCAAGGAGTTCCACTGCAGTTGCCGGATCCGAGTTTTACGATTATGACGGATGCCAGTCAAACAGGTTGGGGTACAACATTGATCCCAACGGATTCGAAGTGCCAGGGTCTTTGGGTTCCGCAGTTTCTAGGCAAGCACATAAACATCCAAGTAATGATGTCAATTTGGCTTGCACTACGTCATTGGATGAACATTATTCAGAAAGCGCATGTCCAAATCCTGTCCGACAATATGACAGTAGTTGCGTATATCCGGAACCAGGGAGGCACTCATTCCATTCCGTTATTCAATTTAACGGAAAGAATCCTTCTGTTTGTTCTAGAATACCAAGTTCTGCTTCGGTCCGTCATATTCCGGGTCGTCTGAATGTATTAGCAGACTCCCTTTCACGGAAGAGTCGCTTGTTGCCGTCAGAATGGACTCTCAACAAACAGGTATTCAATCAGATTTGCTACCAATGGGAGCGGCCAATGATAGACTTATTTGCAACACAACTCAACAATCAATTGCAGACGTATGTGTCGCCATGTCCGGATCCCCGAGCATATGCAGTAGACACTCTATCGATCTCGTGGGACGGAATGATAGGATATGCGTATCTTCCAGCGCCGTTGATATTGCTAAAGATAAAACAATCACAATACAATTCTGCTGGTAGCATCTCTGTCTCCACAGAGACCGTGGATAAATCTACTCCGGTGTCTGCTGTGGGACTTACCGCGAAAAACTTCCTCCACGAGAGGATCTTCTTTCGCAGGGGAAATCGTGTCAACTTCATCACAACCTGCAAGGTCTCAACCTTCACGTATTCCATTGTGCGGTCCTTCTTGCACGGCAAGCATTGTACAGGATGAGCAGTGGACGCGATTTCTAACTGTAGGAGGACCTCCTCTTCGCTATACTATGCGGCTAAAGTGGAAGGTCTTTCGTCGTTGGTGTTGGGATCATTATGTTGATATTTTTGATCCCTCCATACCAGACA
Source organism: Pictodentalium vernedei (assembly GCA_031216915.1). Taxonomy (NCBI): domain Eukaryota; kingdom Metazoa; phylum Mollusca; class Scaphopoda; order Dentaliida; family Dentaliidae; genus Pictodentalium; species Pictodentalium vernedei. The sequence continues at coordinate 311,035,500 of CM062291.1, forward strand.
TTGCAAACTTTCTAGTATACTTGTTTGACGAGATCAACTGCAGCCTGTTACTATTATAGGTTATAGGTCTGTGTTATCTGATACCTTTGCACACCATGATAGTTTACAATTGGATCTAATGTCTCTTTTTCTAAATTAGTTAGAAACTTTTCGATAAATAGACCTAGAACCCTTAGATTAATTCCTAAATGGAATTTAGCTTGGGTTCTTCTTAACTAAAAGAAAACCATTTCAGCCTCTTGAGACAGTAGATTTCAAATTCTGGTCTTATAAGACAGCATTTCTCTTAGCTTTCTCTTCTGCTTGAAGAGTCAGTGAGCTTCATGCACTATCGGTGGACGATTCTCACTTTCGTAGTGTCGGGAACACTATTACCTTTACTACTAATGTTGGATTTTTGGCTAAGAATCAGGCTCCTAATAAATATCCGGAACCTATTGTTATTAAGGCCCTTCTGTCTTCAGACGGGCATAGGCCTTTACTCTGTTCGGTTAGAGCTTTATGTATTTATAAACAAGATCTCAGTTTATCAGAAAGGACGTAAAAGCTTCTTCTGTCTCTGATGCCTAATAGAAAGGACATTACGGTCCATTCTATTGCTAGATGGACTCAATTAACTATCTGTACTGCTTATGATAATCTATCTTTAACTCAGCAGTCTGTGCTTAAGATTTCGGCTCATGAAGTAAGAGCTCTTTCTACATCTTGGGCTTCTGCAAATAGTGTTGCTATTACAGATTTAATGAAGGCTGCATATTGGTCTCAGCCATCCACATTCACGAATTTTTATCTCAGAAATATTGAGTCCCTTTCTGGAGACCTGCATTGTTTAGGTCCATTATCTGTTGCTCAGAATGTCGTTCACTAAACAGTTGCAACTATAGTTATGTAGGCTTTCTGTTTAGGCAGTGACTCCGTCCTGTTGCCCTCTTCGCTCTGGGCTATTTGACCCAGGGCAAGGGGAAGGGGGGGGGGGAGGGTGTTCCCTTGGGTCACCTGTTTTATAGTGAAAACAAGGGGATACTTCCTCCGGAGTCAGTAATTCTGAGCTGTTACTGGGATGGTTTTAAGTGAAAAGTTAATGTTTAAAAAATTCATTCATGTCATATTTTTAAAGTGTAGCATTTGAATATGTCACGTGTCAAATGGGCGTTAATATACAATCCTTGGACACTTTTAAAAGAGTATAAAGAGTCTCAATTCTCTGGACTAACTTGATTTATTGGCTTACTTTAAAAATAATTAGTATAAGGATTATACTGGATGTTAATAGAGAACATGAATGTTATGATGCTCAATTATGGAGGGTGTTGTGTCTTTCTAATTTATCATAAATAAGAAAGATACATGTAAAGCCTAATACTCCTTTTCTCCTCTACGGGATGACTCTATTTTATATAGTTGAGCTTATTGGATTTTCCTCTATGTCCTAGGCCCTCCAGCCTTTTTACTATTCAGCTATGTCTGGGTCATTGGTACAGTATAAAAAATGTTAAAAAATTTATAGTAATTTATATATTTTTTATACTTACCAATGACCCAGACGGGGATGGCCCTCCCAGGAGTTGGGAACTCATACCTCCCCGCTGCGTACATAGCGCTGACCAGGCACTGATTGTAAGAATGATAAATGGCGCCAATTTCAGGACCTCCTTGACACTGCGCATGCGCAGTAGAGGCGAAGTATGGAGGGCCATTCAGGACATGATTTCTTTGGTTTTAGATGCAAATTTTGGGGATTGGGGGGCAAAATTTGTGTTTGGCCCTAGATTTTTAAGAGTTAGCACCAGCTAAGTCTGGGTCATTGGTAAGTATAAAAAATATATAAATTACTATAAATTTTTTAACTTTCTGAACCGATGGTCCGTTTGAACCAAATTTGGTATGTGGTATTATTGGGTCATCAGTACTTGGCACATGCAAAAAAAAATTCCCACATCGCCATGGGAACCTTAGGAGCTAAAAATAGAAATATTTTCAAACGCCCATATTTCCAAAACCACTCGGAACAGAGAGCTGTTATTTGGTATGCAGTATCCTTAGGACCAGTAGAATTGAATGGTAAAAAAAAATTGCCATCGGTTATGTTAAGGTGTTCTGTAATGGGCATCGAAAAAAATGCTGAGTCAGAAAATCTTTTCTCCAGAACCAATCATCAGAATCTTTTGATATTCGGTATACAGCATTCATAAGGGTGTCAGATACAAGTTTGTTAAAATAAAGCCCATTGGTTCATATTTGGGCCCAATATAGGAGGCCAAATTTTTTACATAGGATAATATGGGGAAGATTCTTTAAAAATCTTCTTCAGAACCACCAGTCAGAATCTTTTAATGTTTGATATACATCATTGGTATGAGGGTCAGATTCAAGATTGTTCAAACCAAGTCCCTACGGAAGCCCAAATTTTAACTTTGTTCAATATGGGAGATAATTTTTAAAAATCTTCTTCTTCAGATCCACCAGGCAGAATGCTTTCATATTTGGTGTGCAACATCTTTAGGGAGGTTCAGATTCAAGTTTGTTCAAATCAGATCCCTAGGTGTATATCTGGGCTCGCAGTGGTAGACAAATTTTTACTTAGTGTGACATGAGTAAATTTCTTTAAAAATCTTCTTCTTCAGATCCATCAGTCGGAATGCTTTCATATTTGGTATACAACATCTCTAGGGGGGTCAGATTCCAGTTTGTTCAATTCAAGAGCCTTTGTTAATATTTGGGCTCCATATGGGAACCTGAAATTGAACTTAGTACAATATGAGGGAATTTCTTCAAAAATCATCTTCTTCAGATCCACTAGTCAGAATGCTCTCACATTTGGTATACATCAACATCTCTGGGAGAGGGGGGGGGAGGGGGGGGGGCAGATTCAAGTTTGTTCAAATCGGATCCATAAGGTAATATTTGGGCTTGCTATGATAATTTTAACTTAGTGCAATATGAAAAAATTTCTTTAAAATTTCTCTTCTTCAAATCCAACAGTCAGAATGCTTTCATTTTTGGTACACAACATCTCTAGGGAGGTCAGATTCAATTGTGTGCAAATCGATATCCTGGGTTAATATTTGGGCTCCATATGGGTTGCTGGAATTGGCCATTTTGCTGAAGATTTAAAAATTTTGTATTCAGTACCCTCTAGAGGTGTGTAACTAAGATTAATCCACATAGGTTGTATCAAGTGGCTTCATAGGGGAGCTCTACATTTTACATTATAATCAACTGAAGAAAAGGCATGATGTCCGGATTATATTTGTCACTCCTGAGGGACTCAAGGATTGACAGTGTAGCCTATGGAGATGGATTGCTTAATGTAGATTCATTCTTGGACTCTGTTTATATTGTGTTCTATTCAAGATGAGCGCTTCAGGCCTCATGGGGCCTCTTGTTTATTTTTCTTCTGCATGCACCCCCTGGGCTTTGAGATGAGTCACTACGGTACTGTCCCTGGTTGACTGTGTCGATGACACACTACAAACTTCACAAATTGCGCTTTGTTACCTCCTTCAATCCATGAAAATTGCCATTTAAGACAACCGATTTTTAGGTGCCTTTGACGGAATTAACGGGCCACAGAAATCGGGGTTAGGCAGACGTTTACCGTCCGGGGAATTTTGAACTCAGGCGGGCGACTGCAGCCCGGGGCGATCGCCCTCCTCAAAATAACAAGCCTGGACGATTTCTATCATTTTTTCTCATTTTTCAGCCAAAATTGACCTTGATTTTTAAAGAAATTTTCTTTTCTAACCAGTAACATTTTTAACAATAACTTGTTTGATTTTTCTGGCGTGCATGTACTTTTATAATTATACTATATCCTGGCCAAGTCCCCTTTTAAACTCTTTCTGGTTTTTCCTTGAATGTCAATTTAATATTGTGTATTTTCTCTTTTAGGAATTATAAATAATGGAGCATGATAAAATTGTTGTCCAGTGTTATTGCAATGTGCCAATATCCCTTCTAGATCTGACTACACCACTGTTTCATTGTGAAAAATGCTCAAAATATTTCCATCCAGGTGAAGTACATTTTTAAATTGTATTTTACTTTTCATGTTTTTATTCCCTCCCCCCTCTACCCCCCCCCCCCCCCCCCCAATGTTTTCAGGGGATATAGCTGTGGCACTGACTGTCCGTCTGTAGACAGAGTTGGTGTTTGTTCTCTAACTAAAATTCCGCTTTGCTGATTGAAACCAAACTTAGTATATTGGTTAGGCATGATGAGAACCCTATTTATTTTGGGATCATTGTGCCAAAGATCAAGGTCACCGTGTTCTTGAACATTAATTTTTATCAGTGTTGGTTTCCGCTCTGTAATTAAAATTCCGCTTGGCCGACTCTAGGCAAACTTGGCATGTGGGTTTGGCATGATGAGAGGAAGAACCTTATTCATTTTGGGATCATTGTGCTAAAGGTCAAGGTCGCACTGACCTTAAAATTCAATTTTTATCAGTATTGGTTTCCACTGTGTAATTAAAGTTCTGCTTGGCCAACTGAGACTCAGCTTAGCATGTGGGTAAGACATGATGAAAAGAAGAACCCTATTTATTTTGAGGTCATTGTGCCAAAGGTCAAGGTCACAGTGGCCTTGAACTTAAACATTTACCAGAGTTGGCTTCTCAATTGAAATTTTTCTTGCCTGCTCGATACGAAACTTGGCTTACTGGTTGAGCATGATAAAAGGAAGAACCCTATTTATTTTTAGGTCATTATGCCAAAGTTCAAGGTCACAGTGACCTTGAAATTGAAAATTTATCAGTCAGAGCTGGTTTCGGCTCTCTTAATTATTAAAATTATTCATTCCTGGTCGAAACCCAGCTTGGCATGTGGGTTGAGCATGATGAGAGGAAGAACCCTACATATTTTTAGGTCATTGTGCCAAAGGTCAATGTCACAGTGACCTTGAACTTAAAATTTTACCAGACCTGATCGAAACCAAACTTGACATGTCATCAAATACAGGTAATCTTATCTGTATTATTTGAGGAAATTATACTGTAACAGGAGGAGAGATAAGTGCGGGAGCCGGGATTCGAACCGTCGACCTCTAGCACACAAAGCGACCGATTTACCACAAGACTAAGAGATCCGGACCAACCAGGCAGGTTGGTTAATGGCCTTTATACCTCGACCGCTACACTCCTTTCCCTTTCTTTTGAGATTCACCAAATGTGAATCTCACCCAAGTTCCTCCTCAGAGTGGTCAAAACACCCGCAGTGCCACCTACTGCTGAGGATTGGACGAGCCCCCAAATGTAACAGGAGGAGAGATAAGTGCGCGAGCCGGGGTTCGAACCGTCGACCTCTAGCACACAAAGCGACCGATTTACCATGAAAATAAGAGATCCAGACCAACCAGGCTGGTTGGTAAATGGCCTTTATACCTCAACCGCTACAATACCAACAGGGACTGTGTTAATTGAATGTAAAATATTACCGAGGTTACTGTATCAGGGTGATTTTTCGGGGGATTGGCCACCCTTGGCGGCTACCTCTAGTTTCATTATATTTGTCCTTCAACAGACATTGTTCCAAGGTTTACCTACCATTTCCAATTTCCACCTGCCACTGCCGGAGAACGTTTTAGCTGATGGAAAATCTGCATAATGTTTCACATACATGTATATCTTATTGTCAAACACATACAGATTTCTGGTTTCATAAGGAATTGTATCTGACAAGTTACTGATAACAATACAATTGAGCTATGGGGCCTGCAAAGGTTCAAAATTTGATTTGATTTCAAATAGACCAGATGTTTCTATACATGTCGCTCTGGTTTGGAAATTTTCGGGTTGTCAAGATGTTCAGAAAATCCTACCAAGTGTCTCCTCATACACGCTTCTTCTGTCCCAGAGTCTCCCCTTGACCTGATGATAGAAGAAGAGTTCTAGAAGATTCCACTTTCGAAATAACTTTGATTCTGGCCTGGAATATTCCTCTTTTTTGATTGACATGCCCAAACAGTTGAGTCATCATTGAATGCAATGCTTGAGTGGAGACTGGCAAGATTTACGGTTGTTAAAAGGTGCATTTTTAGCTCAACTTTGACATAGTCAAATTTGAGGTTATGCCATGGCCCGTCGTCCGTCTGTCCGGCATCAGCAATTCAATACGGCTCGGGCTAAAGGATGTATTTATGAACTGATCTTTACGAAACTTCTTGGGTACCTTTGATTTCACCGTGGGATGAGAACGAGTGTTTTTGGGTGCGGTCCAAAATTCAAGATGGCCATCAGCAGCCAGTTTGTACCGAAATTAGTGCAATTTGTTTTTTTGTACAGAACTTCTGTATGAATGTTCTGATTTGAATAAATTTTTGTGTGAATGTTTAGTAACATGGAATACATCGCATATAATACAGGTTTTTCTCTCGTGCTGAAATTATGCAAATTAGATGAACTTTTGACCCTGTGTATTGACCATTTAGCATGTTTTATAATGTTGGTATATTGTTGAATAAATATTCATTCATTCATTCCATTCATTCATTTCAGTTTATTTTACAAGGCTAGCCTGTATTGCAGTACTTCCTGTTCTAATGAACATACCATAGTTAGTAACACTCCACTTATATAGTTGAACACTTCTACTCTGTTTCAAGAGTTCAGTGTCATTCTGTGACACTCCAACAAATTAAGCATGTATCCTTTGAGTGCAGCAATGCACCGTCTTCAATGCTAAAGCATTGCAGATGGTGACTTGTTGTACTCAAAATTTGATATTTTAATGTACTATTACGTGGCTCTTTTAAGTATTTTGCAAACAAAGCCCACAAATGATACAAATAGATAATAAAAATGTAAAAGGCTATTATTAACGTGCACAAAATAATTTCATGATTATTACTAACTCACTGTTTATTAACCCCAACTAAACTAGTAGCAAATCATTTATTATCTTCCAGGGGGATTATAAAAAAGGCAAGGTAAAAAGATAATGTAACAAAGAAATGTTTTGACAAGAATCTGATTGAATGGATAAACTATTAATTCAGTCCACCCACAATAAGAGTCATGATTATACCTGGTGCCAGTAGATTGCCTGACAGACAACAATTTTATCAAAAACAACATGCTGAAATAATAAGCCTTTAAGACTTAACCAAAAGGATATTTTGATGCCAAATTTTGGTGTCAAATGCAGTCAAATTTTTAGTGCATTTGACGGAGCGCGGTGGCTCAGTAGGTAGAGATGCAGGCGGCAAACCGAGAGGTCCTTGATTCGAATCCCACCAGCGGCAACCGTGTTGTGTCCTTGGGCAAGACACTTCACCCCCATTGCCCATGTGGGGGCACGGTGACGTTGTGTACTAAGGCGTAGTGCTCGTCGATGGTGCACTGTCTTCAACCAATGCTAACCTGCTTGTGTGGAGTTAGTATGTTGGGGAGCTGACAGTTGCTCGCCGTTGCTCGGTGGTTCTCACTGGGTACTCCGGCTTCCTCTACCCGTAAAACTGTCAAGGTCATGATTAGTCATTGTGCAGAAATATGTGACATTAAGCACCAATAAATAAATAAATAAATTAGTGCAATTAACAGCATTGGCACCCAATAGCATGAACACTGAAGGCAAGTAAATGAATGCACATAAAACTTTTTTAATTTTTGTATTTTCCTGAGTGAAAATGCCAATCAGCTAATTAATTATTTTTTAACTGGTTTATCACTGGAAAGCAATTTCTATGTTTTACAAAGAGGGTCAGGAAGCAATAACAGTATCTGATATTCTGATTCATTTGTCAGTAGACACTATTGTAAAATAATTTGTGAACAACAGTGAGTATTTCTGTAGCTAAGTGGTTTACTGAAACAATATCCTCGAGGTTTGTACATGTACATGAGATTTGTACAGTATGGCTGCTGTGGACTGGTCACTTTTCATGGGTGGGCTGTATTTCCATGTTTACAATAATATTTGATTTCAAACACTAATTATAGGAATAATCATATAAATTTAATTGACCATAGTCTGTATGAACCCTGATGGAGGATGCTATCAGGGTTCAAACGGCTCATTCATATATTTAGTATATCAATCTGGTTGTTGGATATTATGCACAATCAGATAAGAATATTGTGAATATGTTCTGAACTGTTGTTATAATTTACTATTAAAGATTCTGGCAAATAAATGGGCATACTTTTGTCACTGACTGTTTTTTCAGATTGTTTGCAGAGTGGTAAACCGTCAGTACTTGATGGAGATACTTTCTTTCACTTTTCCTGTGCTAATTGTGGACAAGATGGAGAGGAAGAATTTGAGAGAATGAGATTGCAATGGTAATAATACATACATGTAGGCCTCTAGCTGCATTAAGCGTCTGCACCCTCATATCGAAATATCAAGCTGTAAATTTTTCTCATAATGCAACTAGGGATTTGAACAATTCATTCTTGTTTGACAGAGATCACTGACCTCTGTCAACAAGATTGAATTGGTTAAATCCCTAGTTGCATTATGGAAGAAAATTGCTACTTGAAATAATTTTGGTATTTTGACTTCAACACGGAAGGGGTTAATGGTTGATAATCGTTTTAGTTTTGCACAACTACGAGAAGGCACTTGCAATAAAAAATTTTGATGACATGTTACAAAACATTTTCATTTTTGCCAAAAAATACATAGCATACAAATGCTAAGCTCATTCCAGTGAGGGGTCATAGGCTATATTTTGGAAGCAAAATTTTTAAAAATACCAAAATTTGACTCATGATTTTTGTGAATAGAACTGAGTGGATATGGCCTTTACATTAGTAAAGAGTTAACCCCTCTGCATATTGAAGTCAGAATACCAAATGTCAAGCAGCAAATTTTTCCCATAATGCAACTTGAAATTTAACCAATTTCATTCTTGATTGACAGAATTCAATGAACTCTGTCAACGAAGACTGAACTGGATAAATTCCTAGTTGCATTATGGGAAAAATTTGCCTGTTGAAATTTGGTTATTTTGACATCAAATTCAGAGAGTTAAGTTTCTATTTAGTTACATTTATTTAAAAGAAAACCATGCTTATTATATTCTTGGATTATAACAAAAACTATCAAAACTGTCTAACTAATTCCACTTCTCCATGGGGCAATGGAAGTTGAGCAGTGTTTGTTTTCTATGGTAGGAAAAACATTCTTCATTTACGTAATTGGATCCATTAGCCAATGCTGGGGTGCAAGTCTTCTAAAGTGTGCAGTGTTATTTTAAATGATTGGCTAAAAACTGTCAAAGCAATGTTTTGGATGCAAAAATATTAAAATCCTAAAATTTGAAAGTTGATTTTTGTGAATAGCATAGACTGGATATTATTATGTTTCTTAACTAGTAGAGTGCTAGAAGCCACTATCAGGAATTTCAGAAAAATTAGGGTACCAGAGCAAAAGCCGACATTTTCCTTGTTAATGTTTCATATTCTGCTAACCACAATTAATATTTTGTTTATGTAAGTTTGATGTATGACAAATTATTGGAGGGTGCCTGTGGGCACTCTCCAATAATTTGTAATAAAAGAATTTTTGAATAACAAATTCAGACCACCCAAAATAATTTAGCCCTCAACCAGTTAAAGGGTTAAACAGTTCTTCCCGCGTACTGAATATTTTTATTGAATGTAGCCCACTTCTAAAACCTTAATATAAAAAATGTAAAGCACTTCTCGTTTCCTTATCCATTTCAGTGTGACAGAAACTGGGACTATTTGAATTACTGTATAATTTCTTGGACCTTGTTAGTCCTTAAATTCAATTCATTTCAAAACATGCCAATAATTTGATTCAAAGTCCAGCTGTTTTGGAAATTTGTAAAGCATCAGGATATTGTCAGTATCCTACTAAGTGTCTCCTCTGAATCCCTCTTCTATCATCAGGTTTTGCTGCAAAAACTACTTTGATTTTGTTTCTGGAATAGTCTGCTTTTTGATTGACTTCACCATTGACTAAACACACAAGTCACAGTTGAATACATATATGCTACAGTGGAGCCCACTTAATTGGATATCTCTTAATTGTATATCCCTGTTAATTGAATATACTTTCCCAACACCATTTACCATACCTCCAGTACAAATTTGAGCTGTTAATTGAATATAGGTCATAGAGTAAACTCCTGTTAATTGATTTTTAAATCTTGTAACCTGTCGAGAAATTACCTGGACTCTACCCAGTTTTACTTTGTTTATAGACCTCTTTGGCCTCAGTACAGCCAATACAGGCATTTAATCTATTATATCTTGTTTGACAGAGCTCATGGAGCTCCAGCTAACTGCAAGTTAGAGTAAACTCCTGTTAATTGAATATAAAATCTTGTAACCTGTCGAGAAATTACCTGGACTCTCCCCAGTTTTCCTTTGTTTATAGACCTCTTTGGCCTCAGTACATCCAATACAGGCATTTAATCTATTATATCTTGTTTGACAGAGCTCATGGAGCTCTGTCAAACAAGATATAATAGAATAAATACTAAGTTTATCTCTAGAATACAGGAAAGTGACAATCCCTGTTAATTAAATACACCTGTTAATTGAATAATTTTCTTTGGCAAAGTAGCTATTCAATTAACAGGGTTCCACTGTATTACCGTCGAGAGGTCCTCAGTTCGAATCCTACCTGCAGCAACTGCATTGTATCCTTGGGCAAGACTTCAATCCCCCCCTCAGACCCCCCCCCCCCCCCCCCACACCCTCCTCCCCCATTGCCCACATGGGGGCACGGTGGCATTATGTACTAAGGCGCACTACACGTCGATGGTGCACTCGTCTTCAACCAGTGCTAACCCTGCTTGTGTGGACACTGTGGAGTTAGTATGTTGTTCGCCGTTGCAGGGTGGTTCTCTCCGGGTACTGCAGCTTTCTCCACCCTTAAAACTGTACTCTTTCTGAATCAAAAGATCACACATGCGATTGTTGCCCTCAGTATAGATTTCTATTTGTTCTAGATGTTTTTTTTACTTGTATTCAGGGAAATATGGTCTTGTTATAAGATAAAATATTGTGAGTGGAGACTGGCAAAATGTCTGTTTTAAGCAGGTACATTATCCATAGTTTTAGTAGTGGTGAGATTCAAATGGATATCAAATCTTCTGCCACATTCGATTCAGAATTCAATTTAACCCCAAATTTGAGAAGTGCAATGCCCTGGTAGTTGAATGTACAGAAACCAGTACCTTTTCTAAAAACATGTCAGATTGTTTTATCAGATAACTGCAGAACTATTGTCTTGACCCCAGCATCTGACACCAAGACAAGAACATTCTCAAACTCGTGTCTTCAAATCTCACATTATCAGACTTCAATGTTAATTATTTTAGGTTTCAAGTTGTGTTGCTGACTTTGTATAACTTGCAGTTAGCTGGAGGTGGAAAGTTTGGTTACTTCAGGTGGAAAGAACACATTTGTACATTTATAGACAAGCACTGGAATGTCCTGTTTGCTTCTTACAGGTAAATTATAATAAATTTACTTAGCGTACAAATTATGTTGAACCATATCCTTAGGTTTTATGTTTTGCGTATTGTAAAAATAATCTCAGATGCATGCACTAAAGAATTAGCTATAGCCAAAGGTGCTGAAAGTGACCTTAAACACCAATAAGTAAATAAATGTATTCCCCTGAATATATGTTTTATGATCTCTTAGTGAATTTTACTTCATGGGCTCATTGTAATATTTTGGCGTACGAAATGTACAAGGATGGTAATTTTTTTAGATTGGATGGGATAGATATTTTCTTTTTAACCATTCACAAAACACAGCTAGAAGATTACAGTAATTATTCTTTTTTCATAAATAACTGCAAAATATTTTTCTTTTTCCTAACTTGAAATTGTGCCCTCCCCCCCCCCTCTCACTGCCTACTTTGACTACAAATGAAAAGCAAAATACAGGTTAATCCCTAACCTGAAGAATCAGCCATATCCACCCGCATAATTGACAAATGGATGAGTGAATTTTTTTAAAAAATTAAACAAAACTATATCGTGTGACACCCCCTCATTGGAACAGGCTTGTTGACATCATTCCAAAGAGGAGGGGGGGGGGGGTTGGTGGAGGTCCACATGATATGGTTTTCTTGAAATATTTTGCTTGAAAAAATAATACTTGAAATAATAAATTCTGATATCGTCTGCATTGTGTAAAGGGTTAATTAAATAATCCTGTTAGTCATATATTTGTCACTGGCAAAGCAGATATTCAGTTGATCCTTTACCTTATGCACAGAATTTAAAAAAAAAATATTTAAAAATTTTTTTTTTTTTAATTTAAAAATAAATTCAAACCATGTCATGTGACCCCCACATATGGGTTTCTTGAAAATAAGGGGTTACATGATATTTTGTTAAAATGTTTCGAAAATTTTTTTCTTTGAACTGCTCAATTTGTATATTATATTATGCGGGCAGATGCAGCTGATCCATTAGGTCAAGGCTTGACAAGTTTCACTGTTCCATAATAATCTGCTCTCTCTGTACTGTATGTACAGTTTTGTAATTAATCGAGGCCAGATCATTTGAACTGGATCATAGCTGGGTTGGGGTAATCCTGAAGTAACCAGAAACACTATAGAATTCTAAGGATTAATTAATGTATGATGTTTAAAAAATCTGAAGGGCATGCCAAAATATTTTACTTTCCCAAAGATGAGGGAAAGTGTCTACATCCCCCAACCCCCATCCACCCATGCTCTCCATCTCTGCCAATATGTGTTACATAATTATGGAAATGGAAATTATGTAACATCTTGTCCCAAAAACTTGTTTTAAATATGAGCTCATTTACCGAGATGTCATAAACTTGTTCTGCAAGATGAGTGAAGAAGGATTATTTCACAACACGATGCAGAGTAAAATGATCTCTGCATTCCATTTGAGTAGCCCAAATCATGACTACTAGTATGAACATTGTGTAATTAAAGAGAAAATCAACTTGAAATACTTACATTTTGTATGTACGGATGGACTTACGTACATCCACAATTTCCTTTGGCACACCCTACAAGGCACATTTATGATCGGATTGCTTTGAAACCTGGTATGCTTGTTTGGGGTGACCTCTAGACGGGAGCTATCGATTTTCTTCAATTTCCGTCAAAAAATGTTGGCGTGGCCAACATCATTCTTAAACTTAGTTTAGTCAAACCTCGATATTTCCCTTTGGCACACCCTACAGGGCACATTTATGATTGGATTGCTTTGAAACCTGGCATGCTTGTTTGGGGTGACCTCTAGATGAGAGCTTTCGATTTTGTTCCATTTCCATTCCTCAAAAAATGTTGCCACTGGCAACGATCTTTGAACTTAGTTTAGTCGGGCATCAATATATTCCTTTGGCATCCCGTACAAGGCACATTTATGATCAGATCGGTTTGAAACTTTGTATGATTGTTTGGGGTTACCTCTAGATGGGCGCTATCGATTTTCTTTGATTTCCGTCAAAAAATGTTGCCACTGGCAATGACCTTCGATGATCTTAATAAAAACTTAGTGCAGTTAAGCATCAATATTTCCCATTGACAGACCCTGCAGGGCACATTTATTATAGGATTGCCTGCAAACTTGGTGTGCTTGTGTGGGGTGACATCTATATGGGAGCTGTCGATTTTCTTCCATTTCTGTCAAAAAATGTTGCCGCTGACTTTTGAACTTAGTTTAGTCAGACCTCAATATTTCCCTTTAACACACCCTTCAGGGCACATTTATGAACGGATCACTTTGAAATTTGGTATGTGTGTTCGGGGTGACCTCTAGATGTGAGCTTTTGCTTTTTTTCATTTCCATAAAAAATTATTGTCGTTATCACCAGCCTTTGAACTTACTGCATTTGTGCATCAACTTATCCCTTTTGCACTCTCTGCAGGGTATATTTATGAATTTTCATAACCCCCCCCCCCCCCCCAAAAAAAAAAAAACATTGACACAAGCAATGGCCTTCTATTTAGTGCATTTGTGCATTAACATCTTCCTTTGGCATGCCTCAGAGGGCACATTCATTATCAGGTTGTTTTGAAACTTTGTATGCTTATGCAGTGACAAAGATAGGAGCTTTTGATTTTCTTTTCATTTCCATCAAAAACTGTTGCTGTTAGCAACAATCTTTGAATTTATTGCATTTGTGCATCAACATTCTTCTTCGACATGGCATACAGGGCACATTTATCTTAGGATTGTTTTTGAACTTGGTTTGCTCATTAAACAAGACCTTTAGATAAGAGCTATTGATTAGTATTCATTTCTGTGAAGAAAAGTTGCATTTACAATAACCTCTGAACATACTGCATTTGTGTATCAACATTCTTCCTTTAGCCTGTCTTAGAGTTTACATTTAAAAATGCATGGATTACTCTGACGTTGTGCACACACAATGCTGTTATGTTGAAATTTCATCAAATAACATTGGTACCAATGATCTTCAATTTTGGCATTTCATTTATAACTTACCAAGTTCAAGTTTGTCAACTTGAGCTACCTTGTCATTGACACTTTCATTTAAGAATCTTGAGGGATGCAGGTTTTGTAAAAGATATACAAATCAGTTTTTGTACTTTTCCAGAAAGAAAACTTCACTTTGGCATGGTACAGTGGCTGGAACTCTGTCCACCAACTGCCCACAATATTTTATATCTGGAGCTCATGAACTGATGGAAACTGGTTGGTGGCGATTAGCTGAAATGAAGCCACCTGTTTTAAAACTGGGTTTGTGTTGTTTTTTATTTATAGTTTATGATAAGTGGAATATTTAAATTAGTAGCATTATTTGGTTGAATGAAATTGACCTCTGCACAATGATGTCAAAATGTCAAGTACTAATTTTTTCCCTCAATGCAACTACGAATCAAACAAATTCAGTCTTGTTTGACAGGGTCAATGAGCAATCTGAAACAAGATGAATTGGTTAAGTTCCTAATTGCATTATGAAAAAAATGTTCTGCTTAAAATTTAGATTTTTCCATATTTGTGTGCCACAGGGTTAACCTTTTACCAAACACACAGGATATTAATCTTTATTATTCCCTCGGACAAAATGTCAGTGGAGCTTTTCCAATGCTAAGTTGTCCGTCATCCATCTGTCCATCGATCTGTTGTCAACATTTTGTTTGCTTGGGCCATAATTTCTTAACCACTGAATATTTTTGTAATGAGACTTAATAACAATATATAATATCAAAAGGCAGTGTATCACGAATTATAATATGGTATGTGCCCCTCAAGGACAAGGTCACAGGCCCTATGATAAGGTGACACTTAAAGAAAACTTTTGTTTTTCCGGACAAAATTTCTTAACCACTGAACATAAGCTTTGCCTGACAGAATGTCAGTGGAGCTTTTCTAATGGTAAGTTGTTTGTCGTCTGTCCATCCATATGTCATCAACATTTTGTTTGTTTTTCCATATAATTTGATCTAATTGGTAGATCTTGTTCATACTTGGTACAGTTATTGCACATGATTCAAAGGTGTGTTGCGACATTGATCAAAGATCATATCATCAATGTCAAGATCACAGACAGCAAAACTTGGATATTGTTATACAGCCGTTGTCCGGTCCATATAACTTGGTGTGATTGACAGATCTTATTCATAGTTGGTACAATTATTGCTCATGGCTCAAAGGTGTGTCATGACTTTGATCCAAGGTCATATCAAGCTCAAGATCACAGTCAGCAAAACTTTTATATTGTTATACAACTCTTGTCTGGTTCATATAACTTTGTATTATTGACAGATCTTATTCATAGTTGGTACAGTTATTTCTCATGACACAAAAGTGTGTCGCGACTTTGCTCCAAGGTCATACCATCAAGATTAAGGTCACAGACAAGAAGACTTTGATATTGTTATAGAGCTCTTGTGTGGTCTGTACAATTGAATCTGTGTGACAGATCTTGTTCATACTTCATACAATTGTTACCCATAACCTAACCTTGTGTCATGACCTTGACCCATTGTCATACCATAAAGGTTAAGGTCACAAGCAGTAACTCTTTAATTCTTGTCTTGTATCTAGCTTCCCCTAGCAGCAGTGACCCTCGACGGAGATGTCTAAGTGGAGACATCTCTTGTTTTCTTAATTATTGTTTTTTCAAATTTTAAAAATTAAAAAAAAAATCATATTATGCGACCCCTCATTGGAAATTGCTGGTGGAGCTCGTTCCAATGAGAGGTCATATGATATGGTTTTGTTGAAATTTTTCTAAAATTTTTTTCTTCTTTTCAACCGCTTAACTTGTAAGTTATGTCGGTGGATATAGCTGATTGATTAGGTAAAGGGTTAACAGCAAAATTCTGCATTTTTTTTTACTTCAGTCTCGTGGTGAAATATTTCGTTTTTTATTCTTGAAAGATTTTTATGATGACTATAGACCTGCAATATAAGTTATGATACATTTAATTGATGGCTGCTGTGTCACATGAAGTGAAATGAGAACAATATTAGGCAAGGCTTTAGTCCAGACCGAATATTGGTTTTGCTGAGCATCCTGGGACACTATAGCTGTCAACTAAACATCCAGTAAAGTATCTATTCTACAAACCTACTAAGTGTTTGCAAACTGATTCATGTTTTCATTAAATTTTCCTATTGGCATTCATTTGTTTACAAAAGCAGACAAGTAGTGATGCAATGCAAGATGAGTAATCCAAGATCTCATTGATTCCCAAGAAAATTGATTTTGGGGAACATTTACAATTCTGTCTGCTTTCTGATGCTTTGAACTGAAAATAAACCTTTCTGAAGAGCCAATAAGCTGAATTCAGACTGCGTTATTTATTTATTTATTGGTGTTTAAGGTCACATATTTATGCACAATGGCTAATCATTACCATGACAGTTTTACGGGTGGAGGAAGCCGAAGTACCCAGAGAGAACCACCTAGCAATGGCAAGCAACTGTCAGCTCCCCAACATACTAACTCCACACAGGCAGGGATAACATTGCTTGAAGACAGGTGCACCATCGATGTGCAGTACACCTTAATACACAATGCCAGCATGCCCCCATGTGGGCAATAGGGGTGAAGTGTCTTGCCAAGGACACAACGTGGTTGCCGCTGTCAGACTGCATTTTGTGCAATAAAAACAAAATGGTGGACAGTGCCGTGCCAGCTTATATAAAGTCTGTGTCGATATATTGATTCACTGTTGGCGATTATTGTTGATGTATTCCGCAGTCCTTGGTCACTAGTTATACAGCCCATTGGTTAATCCATCTGGCTGGCATAATAACTCACAATGTGAAGTACAAAAATACATAATTCCTGAAGTGCTTTAGTCTATTACAAACACGCTGACTGTCCTGGAGTAACATGGAAAATCACAAATTCCAGTGCTTGTTCTTTGTGTCCCAGAGATTTGTTCCAAATGACCTACACAGGAACAGAATGATGTTAGTGTTGTTCTGGTTATAGGTATATAGGCATCATCCTAAATGGTCATTTTGGTCATAAAATTGCCCAGAAAAATAAGAAATCTATCTCGGAAAAAGGATTTGAAAGAATTTCAACCCCTTTCTCCTACTTGGTGCAAGTACATCAGAGATATTGCCCTTTCATGAAGCTGACTTTTGTTTCAAAAGAATTTTGGGAAGTAAATGACAAGTCAAGATACTTTCATTTTGTTCCATGACAGTGTTGTTTAGAGCTGTCACGATTTTTAGCTTAACTTGACAAAGTCAAGATAAGCTATTGCCATCACGCGTGCAGAAGTCTGTTAGTCTGTGAGTCTGTTCACATTTTTCCTTTAGCAAGGCTACACCCCATAGTTCTTGTCCGATCGTCACGAAATTTCTTATGCAGGTTTGGGGTCATGTCTATATGAGAAAGTCCCCTTTTGCTTACGATCGGTCAACCGTGATGGCTACCCAAAAACCTTCATCACAGTCTACAGGTCGTATTTATGAAGGGACTTCATTGTAACTTGGTAGGATGACTACATATGATGTCTAGATGAGACCTTCCCCATTTGGTCGCGATCTGTCAACCATGATGACTGCCCATGCTCAAAAACCTTTAGCACAGTCTACAGGTCATATTTTTGGAGGGATTTCATTGTAACTTGGTAGGTTGACTTTATATAATGTCTAGATGAGAATGTCCTCTTTTGGTCGCGATTGGTCATGTAAATCTCAGTTTAAATGATGCCAGACACATAATTATGAAAGAAATGGTGGATCTAATGAGGAAATAAAAGGATGAGAGGAAGAAACAGTGGCAGGATGTGTTCAGGGCTGTAACTTATAATTTTTTTTACGAAATTATTTCATGTTCCCTAATTTCGGGGCATGGGCCTGATGTTGTCATTCTTGCTATGAATTCACCATTGTTTGTTCAGTGTTTCCTCTCTCCGTTTCCTGTATTCCCCCCTTGCTATTCTCCCATGCTTTTGGCATAATTTTTGTAATTTTTTTTACTAAAATTTCTTGGGAGTTTTGGCTTGGTAACAGAATTATTATTCTGTTTTTCCCCATGCTTACGTCCTCCCCCCTGGCTGGTAAGGCGTTTTGGTCTGCATCTACGATCCGATGTACTGCAGTTTCTTCTCTGGAAGTCTCTGTTTTACATCGGATAGTGTTTAAATTGGTAACTGATTTTGGGCCATGTTTACGGTTACTTCTGATAGTGATTACTTGTCTTCTGTTTAGTTCTGCTCATAGCCAGATACATTTATATTGTCTGTAAGTGTTACATTAATTTTTAAATATGTTTTAAAATTTTTGATCACACTTAGGCATTTTTGGGATCCATTTGGTCTCATTGTTCCCATTGGGAACTTGGGCTCTCCTGAAATTTTTTCGAAAATTTTTTTTCTTTTGAATTATTTTTTCGAAATGTTATAATGGATTATATTATATTATGTAGCTTTGTTTTCAAGGGTTAGTGCGAGTACTATGACTGTTTATATTTTTTCATGATGAAAGAATATTGTTCAAATTGTAATGCGAAGAAGTCTTCCTCTGATTCTCATGTTCATTGTGTTTCTTGTAGTCAATGTACTCGCACTAATTCTTGCTCAGTGTGTGTCAATTGGGATGACAAACGTTGGCGACGTGTGTCACGGTATATTGTTAGCGGTGAGAGGTCCATGCCGGTCCTCTCTCCGCAGGGTCACTCTAGTTTTTCAGTCTCTTTTTCAGAGGAACAAGAACAGGGTGATGTTTCTGTGTTGTCTTCAACAAGTGTGCCTCCGTCGTCGGAGTCTAACGAAGAGCTCGCGGCTAAAGTGCTCATGGAAATACAACAATTGCCTAAGAAGTCCCAAGTAGGATCAACGGCATTGTAGTCCGCTAGCTCGCCTGGTGAAGTGACCATTCATGGAATGGCTCGGCAGCCAGGTTCATCCATTGCGGTCCAGGGAAGGAGTTCGGGTGATGCGAGCACTATAAACATTGAACGTGCACACCCAGCGACGACGGATCCGAGGATAGTACGGAGGAAGCCTGTTAGTCCGGTAGCTAGCTCGTCCAGGTCTACCCGGACCGCGAGCGAGAGAGGCCCCTCTCTCTTACAGCAACATCTGGGCCCAGATGTTGTTGTATGTAATGTTCATCAATCGAAGCATACGTCCACTCCACCTGCTCAGGACGCTCCATTGCATAGACAGTCCGAAGAGAGTAGTCTATCGGCTTCCTCATCCTCACGGCAGCACACAAGACCGCACATTGGCTACGTGACCGCTGATACCCAGCCAGCTTCGCCGACCAGGGATTCCACATCGACCAGGTCACGCCATCCAGTAGGCAGGGATACGAGGCCTTTACAGTCAGGATGTTCGCATAAAAGAAGTATGCAGGATTCAACGTCCCAGGAGCTTCCAGTAGCTAAATCACATAAGACCGCGGCTCCACAGGCCTCCGTAACGGACTTGCTATCGCAGATGGCTCATCTCATCGTAGCATCCCAGCAGCCGTCAGAAACTTTTTCGGACCAGGAATTGTCTGAGGAAGCTGGGTCAGTTTGTTCCGCTACAGAGTCAGGAAGGGACGACCAAGATTATCAAGTGATTCACCCAGATGGCGAAAGGGATTCAGAGGAGTTGGAATTTTCCTTTTCTGAGCAACATGTGGTAGCCGTAAATTTCATCCGGCAATACCTTCCTGATGTTGTTCCTCCGGACCAGAATGCTACATTGCCGGATAAGAGACTGATAGCGTCACTGGACACAGATTTCTTCGGTCGGATTAGGGACATGGCACCTGAGTTTCCGACCCGGTCCAGAAATGTCTCACGGACATTTGAACTTTTGAATGATGCTATATTCAAACTTGCCTCCAAGACGGGCAAGTCCGGTTTCTTAGCGGCCAATTCTCTACAGCTGCTGTCAAGGAATAAATTTGAAACGGCAGGACAGGGCATTCCGAGAGTTCCTCTGCATTTGGACGACCAGGCTGAAGACCAAGAATTGTCTTTGCCGTCGTCTATGTCTATTCCAGCCACTACGTTGGAAACGACAATCTCGTCTAACAGGATCAGCTTAGACGCATTATCGTACGCAGATCACCTTACCAGAGCATTATCATTACGTCTCGAAGGAAAAGAATTCCAGGATGTACAGACTTCCTTAAGGGTTCTTTCGAGGGCTATAGCATACTCTATGTATAACTCTGCCCTTTCAGTGGCAAATCTGGAGTTAGTTAGATGTGATGCTGCCCTGGCTGCATCCACTCGGGTGGATCGTAAGGTGAAAAACTCTCTTCGAGTCGCTCCGGTCTCCGGAGAGCTTCTCTTCAACGGCAAGCTTTCCATAATCTATGATCAGATTACTAAGAAAGCTTCAGACTGCTGTTCAAGTCCACTTCTAAAAAGTCGGATTCAGCAGAGAAGAGTAAGACAAGCACTTCTGGGGAGAGTACGTCCAAGGGAAGTTCCTATAGAGGTTCCCATGCGTCCTCTAGGTCTTACTCCAGAGACCGTCAAGGTAGCAACTCAGGTAGGGGCCGTAATACTGGCCGAGACAACCAGTCAGATGCCCCTAGGTTGATGGGGCGGGTTGTGGAAGACGTGGTTTCTCCTCCTGCAAGCTCGCAGATCCAGGAGGTGATGGTGCAAACCTCTCTCGTGTTCCAGTGGGCGGAAGGCTATCAAGTTTCTTAACCGACTGGTTGTCGATTACGGATGACCCTTGGGTTTGAGGGGTGATTTCAGAAGGGCTAAAACTGTCCTTCAAAAGAAAACCTCTGTTAACTCGAAGTCCAAGATGGACTCAGCTTCCGTCAAATCCTCAAAAGAGAGGTTCGCTTCTATCAGAAGTCCAATCTCTTCTAGAGAAGAACGCGATAGAGGTCGTAGAAAACCAGGAATCTCCAGGTTTCTTCAGCCATCTGTTTCTGGTTCCGAAACCAGACGGCTCATTTCATCCAGTCATAGATCTGAGCTGGATAAACAAGCTGATCGTGGCTCCAAAATTTTATATGGAGACCATTCGATCGGTCAGAGCGAGCATTCGAGTGAACGACTATGCTGCGAGCATAGATCTCAAGGATGCGTACTTTCACGTCATGGTACATTCGGCGTTCAGGAAGTATCTTCGCTTCGCTGTCCTAGGAGTTGTTTATCAGTTCCGAGCAATGTGCCTCGGTCTGAATCTAGCGCCCCGGGCTTTCACTCGAATAATGAACTCGGTAATGACTCATTTCCGAGTTCATTCGTCTGCGGTAACGTCGGCCTACCTGGACGTCATTCTTCAGGGGTATGGCAATGAGTTCAATCTTCAGAACGACGTCTCGGTTTTATAGTAAACAAGAAGAAGTCGGATCTGGTGCTGTCCAAGTCATTCACCCACCTGGGAATGAGTTTCGAGACGCACAACAATCTTGTTCGTCTGTCGTTAACCAGAGCGAAATTAATCAGTTAATCAGTCTTCATTCCGACATAGTTACAGCGAGAGAATTCATGCGACTGATAGGTTTGTGCAGAGCCACCGCGGATCTTATTCTGATGGGGCTGCTACGTACTCGGCCACTCCAAATCTTTCTGACTCAGAATTGGACTGTGAAGATTCATTCGCTCGATATGAACATCGTCTTGTCAAATCAAGTGAAACAAGAGATTCAGACTTGGGCAGATATTCAGTGGTTAACTCAGGGAGTTCCACTGCAATCGCCGGATCCAAGTTTTACGATTATGATGGATGCCAGTCAAACAGGTTGGGGCGCAACATTGAGCCCAACAGATTCGAAGTGTCAGGGTCTTTGGGATCTGCAGTTCCTAAACAAGCACATAAACATCAAAGAAATGATGTCAATTTGGCTTGCGCTACTTCATTGGATGAACATTATTCAGAATTCACATGTGCAAATTCTGTTCGACAACTCGACGGAAGTAGCGTATATTCAGAACCAGGGAGGCACTCATTCCATTCCGTTATTCAACTTAACGGAAAGAATCCTTCTGTTTGTCCTAGAGCATCAAGTTCTCCTATTGGTCCGTCATATTCCGGGTCGTCTGAATGTTTTGGCAGACTCCCTTTCTCAGAGGGGTCGCATGTTGCCGTCAGAATGGACTCTCAACAAACGTCTGGATGTTTTGGCAGACTCCCTTTCTCGGAGGGGTCACATGTTGCCGTCAGAATGGACTCTCAACAAACGAGTATTCAATCAGATTTGCTACCAATGGGAGCGTCCGATGATAGACTTATTTGCGACGCATCTCAACAATCAGCTGCAGACGTATGTGTCGCCGTGTCCAGATCCTCGAGCGTTTGCAGTAGACGCTCTCTCGATCTCTTGGGATGGAATGATAGAATACCCGTATCCTCCAGTGCCATTGATTCAGCAGATATTGCTCAAGATAAAGCAATCTCACTGCAAAATTCTGTTGGTAGCATCTCTGTCACCCCAGAGACCATGGATAAATCTACTCAGGTGTCTGTTGTGGGACATTCCGTGGAAGCTTCCTCCACAGGAGGATCTTCTTTCGCAGGGGAAATCGTGCACACTGCATCACAACCCGCAAGGTCTCGACCTTCACATATTTCCGTAGTGCGGTCCTTCTTGCATGGCAAGCATTTTACAGGACGAGCAGTGGACGCAATTTCTAGCTCTAGGAGGACCTCCTCTTCGCTAAATTATGCTGCTAAGTGGAAGGTTTTCTCACAGTGGTGTAGGGATCATTCTGTTGATATTTATGATCCCTCCATTCCAGACATTGCTAATTTTCTAGTCTACCTGTTTGATGAGATCAAACTGCAGCCTGTTACCATTAAGGGTTATAGGTCTATGCTGTCTGATACCTATGCACATCATGATAGTTTACAGATTGGATCTAATGTCTCTTTATCTAAATTAGTGAAAAACTTTTCGATAAACAGACCTAGAACCCTTAGATTAATTCCTAAGTGAAATTTAGCTTGGGTTCTTCTTAAGCTAAAAGAAGCGCCATTTGAGCCTCTTGACACAGTGGACTTCAAATTCTTATCTTATAAGACAGCTTTTCTCTTAGCCTTCTCTTCGGCTAGAAGAGTTAGTGAGGTTCATGCACTATCTGTGGGTAGGTTGAGCACTTTATAATATAAAGCTCACCCAGCGACGATGGCCTTTAAGTTTCTCAACGGGACACTCGGCGAGATCTGGGGTCGGATCGCGAGTTGGAGAACCCTCTCTGTCCCATTGGCAGTCGGCAGCACACGCAAAGAGGATTAGCCAACAAGTTTCTCAACGGGATACTCGGTGAGATCTGGAGCCAGATCGAGAGTTGGAGAGCATTCTCCATCACATTAGCAATTGATGTCGACTGTTTGTCCATTGTGAGAAACTTTTATGAGTCGGAGTAATGCTCCTTCAACACTTCAGCCGGAGTTGGCTGTTATTACGACTTCCTCTACTTGCATGAAAAAGCATGTTAAGGGGTAGAAGCCTACAAGTTTCTAAACGGAATGCTTGGCGAGGTATTGAGCCAGACCGCGAGCGGGAGACCCCTCTTCATTCTGTCAGCAGTCCGGGCTGACTGTTTTTGCTTCGAGAAACTTTTGTGAGTTGGGATTCCCGTTCACGCTTGTGGTTCGGGATGCTCCTTTCCCACTGCAGCCGGGGCTGGTTGCAGCTATGGCTTCTTTCTCTGCTTCATCGATGAAGAACGTTAGACTGCAGACTAGCTATCCGACTTCGCATGTTCATGCTATTCCACGGAGATGTTCCCAGTCTTCACCACCGAAGTGGGATTAACCTGTAGCTAGTCATTTGAGGCATTTTTATATGAGACATGCATTGAAGGTCTGGGGACAGATCTCCATCTTGTGAGCATCATATGGTGAAGAAATGGATAATTGTTACTGTGCAAGCCTCGTTCACAGAACCTGCTGCCGCAGATTGCGCAGCATATTGCAGCATCCCAGTACTCGCAGGTTCTGCCGTCAACAATCTCCGGTAGTGAGCTGTCGGACGGTGGTGGGTTGGGCCAGTCATCTGTACATTCCGATGGTGTTAACCATATTTCAGATTCAGATGGTGAGAGGGCTACGGAGGTTGATTCTCCAGCCCTCACGGAGCGGCACATTAAGACTTTAAGATTTGTATTCATAAGCTCTTCTAATCTTGTTCTATGTGAACAAAAGTCTGCATTTGCTAGGCAAAAAAACAGCTTAAGGTACCGGGCTAAGGAAAGACGTAGATCTTCCTTCCAGGATATTTCGGCTCAGGTGTTGAAGGCTTTTGGTCCGATTAACAATGCCTCCCTTGTCTTAGAAATAATATAAGAAAGGCAGTGATCTATTCCTTTCGAATACAGAAGATCGATAGCTCATAGATAGGCTGAAAGGCTGAAACAGCTGTCTTGTTGGGAATAGAGCCGTTAGAAGGAGTAAGTATGTCTTTCCCTTCTCGGTGTTGTATTCCTAGGCGCCAGAGGCATTTAGTGCTATTGTGGATGCCATAGTAGCCTTATGTACAGTTAGAGTGGTCTTTTCTTATACATTAGCGGCTAAAGTTGTAAGTCTCCGTTTAGTGAGCTGTCTAAGGCCGCAGGGTTACACACAGATGTCTGTTTTTCACCGATATTTGACTTTTAGGCTCTGTTAGCTATGCTGAGACCGCTAGCTGTTTGGAATAAGCTGTTAGAAGGAAAGAATTACATTTTCCAGTGTAATATTTCTAGGCATCATAGCCATTCACAGGCAATTAGTCCTCTTGTTGTTGCCTTAGTTTGGTTTATGTGAATTAAGAGCGGTCTGTTGTCATAGTGGCCTTATATATTGTTACAGCGGTCTTTTTCTTATACATTGCAGCTGATGTTGTAAGTCTCCGTTTAGTGAGCTTTCCAAGGCTGCAGGTGGAACAGATATTTGTATTCATGGTGTTGAAGACTACCTGGTAATAACTGCATTAGCTACCTGAGACTACTGTCTCTTTGGAATTTCGGTCGTTAGAGCCGTCCTTATTCCTTACCTTGAGCGACTAAGTCTTCGTTTAGTGAGCTTTCAAGGTCGCAGTTTCATCCAGATATCTGTCTTCATGGGATGAAGACTCATTAGCTACGCTATCTAATAGGAGACTGCTGTCTCTTTGGAATTAGGGCCATTGAAAGGAAAGAGTATGTTGTTTCCTTCCAGGTGTTGTATTCTTAGGCATCTGGAGCTTTTAGTCCTTTTGTTGACGCCTTATAAGAATCAAGTGCGGCCCTTTTTTCCCTTAACTTGAACGACTAACGTAAGTCTCTGTATAGTGAGCTGTCTAAAGTCAAAAAATTAAATTAAAGTCAAAATTTACACCGAGATATCTGTCTTCACGGAGATGAAGTCTTCTAAGCTCCTTTAGCTAGGCTGAGACTACTGTCTTTTGGGAATGGAACCGCTAAAGTAAAAGAGTGCTCTTTTACTTCTTGGTGTTGTTTTCTTAAGTGTCATAGACTTTAGTCTCATTGTTGACATCTTAGTAGCCTAGCTAGAAGTTTGAGTGGTGTTTTTATCCCTGTCATTAGTGGCTAGCATTGTAAGTCTTCTTTAGTGAGCTTCTAGAGCCGCAGTTATCAGCTATTTAATCGTCTTCTCGAATTGAAAGACCTTTAGCTGCTTCAGCCAGACTGAGACCACTGTCCTATTGGACAAGGTACCGTTCCATGAGCAGAGTTTGTTCTCTCCTTAGCGGTATTGCTTTTATGTTAGTTGTCTGAGGCTTTTAGCCCTATTGATAACGCCATATTTACCTAGTGTGATTAATGAGCGTTCTTTCGAATGCATACAGTTAACTCCTTTTCAGGATTATATTCCTGCTATAATCGGTACGTGCCTGAACATAGTTTTTGTCTCCCGCTTTCTTTCTTATCAAATCTGTTGTTGTGGATTATATATATGATTGGATATTATGTCTATATGGTATATAATTTGATGACATTGCGTACTGACTTGATTTCAAGGGATATGTTGCCGCTGTTTCAGCGGGTATATTCCCTGCAATAGTGCCATGTTCATCACGTCTCCCTCCGTCCTTAGTGGCAATATGGAGTCGGTCATACGTGAAGGAGCCATATGGTTTCTATACTTTTCTAGATAACTAACACTAAAGCATTACGAGTCACGCCGGGTTGGTGTCATTCTGCTGGCTTGGGCTAACTACAAGCTTTTTAGCTGTATTACTCTTTATTGAGAATAGCAGCAGTAGAAAAGCTTGGGAATGTAGCGTGAAGTTTCTTTTTCTTATAGCGAAAAGGAATTTGTTGGGGGCACGATGACGCTGTGTACTGAGGCTTACTACACGTCGATGGTGCACATGTCTTCAACCAATCTAACCCTGCCTGTGCTGCGGTGCAGAGTTCAGAGTTACGATGTTGGGGAGCTGACAGCTGCTCGTCGTTGCTCGGTGGTTCTCTCCGGGTACTCCGGCTTTCTCCACCCGTAAAACTGTCACGGTCACGATTAGCCATTGTGCATAAGTATGTGACCTTAAACACCAATAAATAAATAAATAAATAAATAAATAAATAAATAAATAAATAAATAAATAAATAAATAAATAAAAGAATTTGTTACTGTCACTTATTATTACTGCGCCGGCCTAACTTATTTAGCGATTCAAGTATTGTGGGGGGGTGGGGGGTGGGGGTGGGGTGGATATGATTTATGCATTGAACCCCCCCCCCCCCCCCCCTGCCAATATGTTAAGAGGCGATTACAGGGCAAGACATAGTGCTTTTCCTGTAAGCCTCGTATGCATTCAGTTATATGCATGCCTTTCATTGCTTGTCGATTGGCTGGTGGGTTGTGGTCTAACGGCAACATCAGGGACCCACCCACTCTAGTTGGTTTGCTTCCTGTGATTGATCGTTCATAAGTGATATATGAGCATTTGATTCCTAAACAGTAACTGTTCCTGGATTCCAAATTCTATCATGAATACATTCGGTTGATAGTACTAGCCTTCGTGTTCCTGTATGGCAGGCATGTCGGTTATCTGGGCGACATTCTCCAAATGTGCCAATTAGTCTACTCTGAGTAGTTACGCTCAAAGCTGTCTGCTTTTCTTACGACGTATAAGTCTATTCCTCAGGTTAATCACATTAACTCCGTTTTAAGGTGGGATTTTGTTTATTGCGTGCACAATATGTCTACATTATTAGGCAGACTTATTATGATTTTGGCTCTGCATTACTATAGAGCTTATGAGAATTTTTGGGCTAGTTTGATCAGTTATTGAGTTTCCAACAGGCCGTCTATGCATACGTTCTCTAATTTTGACTTCATTATTTGGAGTGGTAAATTCTTTCTCCGAACAGTCATTGGTTTTAACGGACCTAAGGAACAATGAATTATTGGGGATGGTCCGTGACGGACTTTTTAATCGTATCCTGTTCCATATTCGAAACCCAGTTTTCAACTGTAAAGTGGTACACGAGTATTATTCCTACACTCATATAATTGTACGTTTACAATTGGGTGGTTCATTTTTGGAATTGTACACCTGAACGTGGTCGCCTGTGTGTTGGCTAAGAAACATGTAGTTCTTTTTGATAACTTTCTATTGGGATTCAATTGGACAAGCTTTAAGGCTGTACATTTTTATATCACTGATTTTTGACCTATCTACGTATTCGGGATGTGGCATACATTTTGAAGCTTGCGATTTTAATAACCGGGATTACCTTAGCTGCTGATGTGGCGTTAAGCACCAATAAATTAATGATAAATTAATAATAATTAATAGCCGTGTGTCTTCTAGACAAATATATATATTATTCGGTACCGCTTTTTTTCTGTTTCCAGACTGCTCCCCTTTTTGTTTTGAAGATTATTCCTTCAAAAAAAGGGGGAGTGGAGGGGGTGTTTTCTTCTTACCTCTTCTGGCCTTTTAATAAGTGTGTAACTATGAGGTAAGCTGTTATCGTCTGTAGATTATTCTGATATTATGGACAGCTTGTTACATTGTATATGGCATGTGTTTGTGGCCGTTAGTCTCTCACTCTCGGACATGCCTTTCCTAATTTCAAGTGTCTTATTCCGGACTAGCCTTAAAATTGGGGGCTTGTTACACCCATTTAGCGTAATCATTTATGCTAAGTAATAGGGAATTACTTGGATATTGCTCCTTATTTCAGTGGTATGTCTTCTATATTGTGGTATAGCGAGACATATAGGTAATTCCTTAAAATATTGAAACTCCTTTTTACTTTGGGAGTTTTAATGCAGGCTAAGGAGCTGTATTTTGGTCTGCTAATTCTTTAAGTCTAGACCCTCTGCCTTTTTACAATTCAACTAAGTCTGGGCCATTGGTTTTAGTATTAAAATATGATAAATTTAAAGTAATTTGTATATTTTTAGCTCAATTTGACAAGCTGAGCTATTGTGATCACTTCTCGTCCGTTGGCGTATGTACGTTAGTAGGTTAGTACGTTTGTACGTACGTCCACAATTTCCTTTGGCACACCTCGCAGGTTGCATTTATGATCAGATCACTTTGAAACTTGGTATGCTTGTTTGGGGTGATCTCTAGATGGGAGCTGTCGATTTTCTTCAATTTCTGTCAAAAAATATTGCAGCGGCCAACGTTCTTAGACCTTAGTTTAGTCAGACCACAATATTTCCCTTTGGCACACCCTACAGGGCACATTTATGATTGGATTGATTTGAAACCTGGAATGCTTGTTTAGGGTGACCTCTAGATGGGAGCTATCAATTTTCTTCAATTTCCGTCAAAAAATGTTGCCACGGCCAACGATCTTAGAACTTAGTTCAGTCAGACCTCAATATTTCCCTTTGGCACACCCCACAGGGCACACTTATGATTGGATTGCTTTGAAACCTGGTATGCTTGTTTGGGGAGACCTCTAGATGGGAGCTATTGATTTTCTTCAATTTCCATCAAAAAATGTTGCCGAGGCCAACGTTCTTAGAACTTTGTTTAGTCAGAAGACCTCAATATTTCCCTTTGGCACACCCTACAGGGCACATTTATGATCAGATTGCTTTGAAACCTGGCATGCTTATTTGGGGTGACCTCTAGATGGAAGCTATTGATTTTCTTCAATTTCCATCAAAGAATGTTGCTGCGGCCAACGTTCTTAGAACCTAGTTTAGTCAGACCACAATATTTCCCTTTGGCACACCCTACAGGGCACATTTATGATTGAATTGCTTTGAAACCTGGCATGCTTGTTTGGGGTGACCTCTAAATGGGAGCTATCAATTTTCTTCAATTTCCGTCAAAAAATGTTGCCACGGCCAACGATCTTAGAACTTAGTTCAGTCAGACCTCAATCTTTCTCTTTGGCACACCCCACAGGGCACATTTATGATTGGATTGCTTTGAAACCTGATATGCTCGTTTGGGGTGACCTCTAGATGGGAGCTATTGTTTTTCTTCAATTTCCATCAAAAAATGTTGCCGAGGCCAACGTTCTTAGAACTTTGTTTAGTCAGAAGACCTCAATATTTCCCTTTGGCACACCCTACAGGGCACATTTATGATCAGATTGCTTTGAAACCTGGCATGCTTATTTGGGGTGACCTCTAGATGGAAGCTATTGATTTTCTTCAATTTCCGTCAAAGAATGTTGCCGCGGCCAACGTTCTTAGAACTTAGTTTAGTCAGACCACAATATTTCCCTTTGGCACACCCTACAGGGCACATTTTTGATTGAATTGCTTTGAAACCTGGCATGCTTGTTTGGGGTGACCTCTAAATGGGAGCTATCGATTTTCTTCAATTTCCATCTAAGAATGTTGCCGCGGCCAACGTTCTTGGAACTTAGTTGAGTCAGAACTCAATCTTTCTCTTTGGCACACCCTACAGGGCACATTTATGATTGGATTGCTTTGAAACATGGTATGCTTGTTTGGGGTGACCTCTAGATGGGAGCTATCGATTTTCTTTCATTTCCGTCAAAAAATGTTGCCGCTGCCAGCCTTCAATGAACTTAGTAAAAACTTAGTGCAGTTAAGGATCAATATTTCCCTTTGACACATCCTGCAGGGCACATTTATGATTGGATCGCTTGCAAACTTGGTGAGCTTTTGTGGGGTGACATCTATATGGGAGTTGTCGATTTTCTTCCATTTCTGTCAAAAAATGTTGCCGCTGACCTTTGAACTTAGTCAGACCTCAATATTTCCCTTTAACACAGCCTTCAGGGCACATTTATGATCGGATCACTTTGAAACTTAGTATGTGTGTTCCGTGTGACCTCTAGATGTAAGCTATTGCTTTTTTTCATTTCCATAAAAATTTATTGTCGTTATCACCAACCCTTGAACTTACTGCATTTGTGCATCAGCTTATCCCTTTCGCACTCTCTGCAGGGTATATTTATGAATTTCCATAAAAAACCCATTGCCACAAGAATTGACCTTCTACTTAGTGCATTTGTGCATTAACATCTTCCTTTGGCATACCTCAGAGTACACATTCATTATCAGGTTGTTTTGAAACTTTGTATGTTTATGCAGGGTGACAAAGATAGGAGCTATTGATTTTCTTTTCATTTCCATCAAAAACTTTTCCTGCTAGCAACAATCTTTGAATTTATTGCATTTGTGCATCAACATTCTTTGACATGGCCTACAGGCCACATTTATCATAGGATTGTTTTTGAACATGGTGTGCTCATTAGGCAAGAACTTTAGATAAGAGCTGTTGATAAGCATTCATTTCTGTGAAAAAAGTTGCCATTTACAATAACCTTTGAACATACTGCATTTGTGTATCAACATTCTTCCTTTAGCCAGTCTTACAGTTTACATTTAAAAATGCATGGATTACTCTGACGTTGTGCACACACAATGCTGTTATGTTGAAATTTCATCAAATAACATTGGTACCAATGATCTTCAATTTTGTCATTTCATTTATAACTTACCAAGTTCAAGTTTGTCAAGTTGAGCTACAGTGTCATTGACACTTTCATTAATACTTACCAATGGCCCAGATGGGTATGGCCCTCCCATGAGCGGGCACTCGTACCTCCCCGCTGAGTTATCACTTAAGTAGGCACAACTAGGAAGAGTGATGTTGGCGCCAATTCCAGTCTCTTCCTGGGTACTGCACATGTTTAAGTACTAAAAGTATGGAGGGCCAGATAGGACTTTTAATTTTCGGTATTGTATGCAAATTTGGAGGATTGGGGGGAGGGGGGGGGTTCAAAATTTG
The DNA here is from genome assembly GCA_031216915.1 of Pictodentalium vernedei. Classification (NCBI taxonomy): domain Eukaryota; kingdom Metazoa; phylum Mollusca; class Scaphopoda; order Dentaliida; family Dentaliidae; genus Pictodentalium; species Pictodentalium vernedei. The sequence continues at coordinate 311,067,042 of CM062291.1, forward strand.
TGTTTGGCCCTTAATAATATTGAGGTTGCACCAGATAAGTCGGGGCCATTGGTAAGTATTAAAAATATACAAATTACTTTAAATTTATCATTTTTTTATCAAATTTTCTTTTAATTATTAAACGTCTAAAACAGGGTAACATTTACCGATTATTCGACAATGAAAAATACAGATCGATTTTTGTTGTGACCGATCAACAATCAATTAATTGTCACAGTCCTAATGTTGTTCCCCATGGGAACTCTTGAAAGTGAAGCAGTGCTTGTTTACTGTGTAAACAAACTCTATTTTAATAGATAAATTCTGTGCAAATTCCGATGGCCAAACAGCTCCCTTGGTCGTTTTCCATAGCAGTCCTTTGGAATGTTTAGTCAAGTTTGCTCGGGATGATTTGTGTCTTTGAGATGGAAACTTCATATCATTCCTGGACAATTTGTACACAGACATCTGAACAACTTGTATACCATTTTCTGGACGTTTCGTACCGCGTTTATGGATTTTGGATCATAATGGAAATCAGTTCCCTCGAAAAATATATCATGGATGGCGTAATCAAGGAAAAAGAAGAAGGAATGGAAAGAACAGTCACCACGAAAGATTTATATGTTTTTTTTTTAATTTCTTTAAAACAAGCAAACAGGAAAAAAAAATGACAGAAAAAAAGCCCCCCCCACCCCCCTTCCCCAATACAATATTTTAAAATACGTCAAAATGTATATGCAGCATGCTTTGTTCTCTCCAGATCGCCACCGGATATGATACTCCATTGTTGCAGTGATAATACTGATTGACACCAGTGACTATGCAGAGAACGAATATGCCCACGGTATGCAGAATAACTGGCGGTCACAAGCATCTTTTTCAGGTCTAAGAAAGACACTTTTACATGTACATACATGAAGTCATTCATCTTCTGTATCATGAAAGCCCTGCCACATAATTCGTCTCCCGAGTTCCAGTGTGTTCAATGTGCCATTAGGCACATAGAACACATTGGAACTCGGGGGACAATATGGCTGCTAGTTATTCTTGATTTTGTGAGGAGTTATGATCTTGTCAGCGATCTTAATTAGCACATAGCAAGGCCTTAATTTTTGTTTTGAGAATTATTGAATTATTACTCAAACTATTGAACTAATTAAAAAAATAGATGAATGCAAGTCACAGCAACACTGAGATTGGGGGGAATAACAAATGACCCCTTAAAGTTTAAATCAAGTTTATAACTTGAAGAGTTCATTTGTTACTTGTTTCAACTTCAAAGTAACCGCAACAGAACTCCACAAAACGTTTGTTGGGAATTAATGACAACAACTCTGACCCAGAGTCCGAGTCCCAGCTTTCCGCCTCAGAGGAAGACGAAGGGATATAATCTTCGTCTGACCTTGAAGATGCAGTGGGATTATCGAACACTTCTACAGGTGGACCTTGTTGAGAATTAAGCTCACTGCCAGATTCAGCAGTGGTGTCAGCATCAAGAAACAGACAACTCTTTTTTCTTGAATTATTTGTCATTTTATGTGATTTGGGGCTCTTGTGAGCTTTGTATCCCTCTAAGCTTGGGTGCAATTTCCGTGGGTTCCCATCTGGGAAAAAGTTGAGGAATTTATCGACCACCTCACTGTAGCTTTCTGCACTGAAACCATTGAAATCATCATATTACTCAGCATTTCATATTTTTATACAACAACCAATGGCCCAGACTAGCTGGTGCTAACTCAAAAATTTCCAGGGCCAAACACAAATTTTGCCCCCAATCCCCCAAATTTGCATGCAAAACCAAAAATTGAATGTCCTATCTGGTCCTCCATACTTTTGCGAACTGCGCATGCACAGTATCCAGGAAGACACCGAAATTGGCGCCAACCATCATTCTTTGTTTGGCCCTCCAGTCAGTAACAACAAACTGACATCTGTGCTTTTAAATCTCAGTTTTAAAGATGCCAGACACAAATCAATGGTAGAATTGGTGGATCCAAGGACATAATTGGATGATGGCGTTGATCAACGGTGGTTGGAAACGTTCAGGGCTGTAACTTCATAATTTTTATCAAAAATTATTTCATGTTTCCCAGTTTCGGGACATGGGTCTGATGTCATTCATGCTAATGATTTATCCACTGTTAGGTGTTCCTTCTCTATCCCTTCTTGAAGCCCTTCTGTTGAACTACCAAGCTTTGTGGCTTATTTTATTGAATTTTTCTTTATAAATTTTTTGGGCATTTGACGTCTTATACAGAATGTTTATTCTGTATATCCCCATGGTTACATCCTCACCCTAGGGGTGTTTAGGCATTTGGGTCATGCATCTTGTATCCGATGTATTGTTTTTTCTTCATCTGAAGATCTTGCTTTACATCGGATAGTTTAAAATTTGTTACTGACTTCGGGCCTTTTTATTCAGTGCCTGGGATCTTGTTTCCAGTTTTTCCTTGTGAAGTTGTTTACATTAGCAACGTCTTATAAATATATGTAGTTTCCTATTTCTTTTACTGTAGGATTGTTGTAAGATACATATTATGTTATTCCGGTAGTGTAGCAATTATATTTTTATACTGTACCAATGACCCAGACATAGCTGGTGCTAACTCTTAAAATATAGGGCCAAACACAAATTTTGCCCCCCAATCCCCAAAATTTGCATCTAAAACTAAAGAAAACATGTCCTGAAAGGCCCTCCACACTTCGCCCCTACTGCGCATGCGCAGTGTCAAGGACGTTCCGAAATTGGCGCCATTAATCATTCTAAGTTTGGCCCTTCATCAGTTAACATCTGACTGATCTTTGTGCTTATAAATCTCAGTTTAAATGATGCCAGACACATAAATATTAGTGAAATGGTGATTCTAAGGAGGATAGAGAAGGAGGAGAGGAAAAGAATGTGTGACAGAATGTTATCAGGGCTGTAACTTAAATTTTTTTAATGAAATTATGTTAAGTTACCTATTTTCAAGGCAGCAGCCATTTTGTTGTCATTCTGATTATTTAGTTACACTGTTTTTTTTTAAGTGTTTTCCTCTCTCCCTGTCCTTTAAGTTCCCCCTTGCTATTCTCCCATGCTTTTGGCATAGTTTTTGTAATTATTATTACTAAATTTTCTTGGGAGTTTTAGCTGAATAACAGAATGAATTCTGTTCTTTCCCCATGTTTACGTCTTCACCTACGGTGGTTAGGCGTTGTGTTCTGCATCTACCATCTGATGTTCTGCAGTTTCTTCCCTGGAAGTCTCTGTTTTGCATCAGATAGTGTATTTTTGGTAACTGATTTCGGGCCTGGGTGCCTGGAGTCTTATTTTAGTGTTTTTATACTCATTGTTTACATTTACAACAGCCCTCTGTGTGAGGGGGGGATTTCTAAAAAATAATATCTTGATGTTATTTTAATCATAACTAGATACATTATTATTGTTCGTAAGTGTTGAATAAATTGTTTAAAATATTTTTAAAATTTTTGTCCACACTTAGGCTTGGGATCCATTGGGGCTCAACGTTACTTTTCAGAAACTTGGGCTGTTCTGAAAAAATATTTTTTCAAAATATTTTGATTTCAATTATTTTTTCTATATTAATGGATCATATTATTATTATGTATTTTGATTGCCAGGGGTTAGTGCGAGTACCAGGACTTGTTTTCTTTTCACATTGAAAGGATATTAATCAATTGTTCTAAGAGGAAGTCTTCCTCTGACTTTATTATCAATCTATATGTGGTCAGTGTACTCGCATTAACTCCTGTTCTGTATCGTATGATTTCAATGACAATATGGGAAGCGTATGTCACGGTATGTTGTTGGGGATTTGGACACTCCGGTCCTTTCCCCGCAGGGTCACTCTACTTTATCAATTTCTATTTCAGACGATCAAGATTAGGGTGATGTATCTGTGATGTCTTCCAACAGTGTGCCTCCGTCGTCACAATTAATGAAGGGCTAGCGGAAAAGTGCTCATGTAAATACGCCAATTGCCTAAGAGGACCCTAGTAGGTTCGACGGCCTTTGACGTCCGCTAGCTCGCCCGGTGTAGCGTCCATTCACCGAATGGTTCGGCAGCCGGGTTCGTCCGTTGCGGTCTAGAAGGAATTTTGGGGTGATGCGAGCACTATAAATTAACCTAATGCACACCCAGTGACGGCGGATCGGAGGGAGAACGCAGGAAGCCTTTTAGTCGGTTCATAGCTCGTTCCGGTCCATCCGGACGGCAAGCGAGAGAGGCCCCTCTCTCGTTCAACAACATCTGGCCCCAGATGTTGTGGTACAAAATGTGTCGTAAGCGGAGCATACGTCCGTCGCTCGGGACGCTCCGTTGTATAGGCAGTCCGCTGAGACTGCTAAGGCTTCCTCTTCTCGTCAGCGCACACGACCGCACCTTGGCTGCGTGACCGCCGATATATTACCAGCTTCGCCGATCAAGGATTCTTCGGCAACCAGGTCACACCATCCGGTAGCCAGGGACACGAGGCCTGCAGACTCCGGATGTTCGCATAGGAAGTGTGCGGGAGTCAACGTACACGGAGCTTCCGGCGGCAATGCATCGTAAGACCGCTACTGCACAGGCCTCGGGAACGGACGTGCTTTCCTTAATAGCACAGTTTATCGCAGCATCCCAGCATCAACTGAATCTGTCGCATATATTTTATCCGACGATGCTGGGTCGGGACGCTCCGCGGAAGCGGGTACGGACGTCCGAAAGTTTCATCCGGTCCGACGGGATACCGAAAGGGATTTGGAGGATTTCGAGCTTTCCCTTTCGGAACAACATATGCTGTTGTGTATGTCATCTGACTTGGTCTTCTACAGCTTCTTTCGTCGGACCAGAATGCTGCGATGCCGGATAAGAAACTGATAGCGTCGGTGGACTTAGAAATTTTTGGTTCGGTTCAGGGACATCGTCCCTCAGTTCCGACATAGTCCAATAATGTCACACTAACTTTCGAATTATTGAACGACGCTATATATATTATTATTTTATGCTTGCTAACCAAGCATTTCTGGTTTCTTGTTCGAAGAGTTATGGAGATGTCTTTCAAAAGTGTGCCTCTGTCGTCATAGTTAATGAAGAGTTAGCGGCAATAAGTGCTCATGGAATATGTCTATCACCTACGGAGTGACATTCGCTAGCTCACCCGGTGTAGCGTACATTCATCGAATGGTTCGGCTGCCGGGTTCGTCCGTTGCGGTCTAGGAAGGAGATTTGGGTGATGCGAGCACTTTAATTACTTTAGTACTCACCCAGTGACGGCAGATTGAGGACAGATCGGAGGAAGCCTGTTAGTCCGGTTCCTGGCTTGTCCAGGTCCGTCCGGGCTGTGAGCGAGAGAGGTCCCTCTCTCGCCCAACAACATAGGGGACCGCATGTTGTGGTTCAGATATTTTACATTCGGAGCATATGTCCGTTGGTCGGGACGCTCCGTTATATTGACAGTCCGAGAGACTGTCTTTAATGCTTCCTCATCCTCACAGCAGGGCACACGACCGCACATTGGCTACGTGACCTCGAGTATCCGATCAGTTTCGGCATTCAGTGATTCCACGGCGAATAGGTCGCGCCATCCGGTAGCCAAGGGACACGAGGCCTATACACTCCGTTCGCTCGCATATTGGTAGTATGCACGGGGTAACGATCACGGAGCTTCCAGCGGCAATGCATCGTAAGACCGCTTCTCCTCAGGCCTCAGTGACGGACGTGCTATCCGAGTTAGCACAGTTGTTTCGCAGCATCCCAGCAATTGACAGTTTCTCGGTCGATTCAGGAATTATCCGACGGCGCTGGGTCGGTGCGGTCCGCGGTTGCATCAGGTACGGACGACCGAACGCTTTATAGGGTCCGACAGGATGGCGAAAGGGATTCGAAAGATTTCGAGTTTTCCCTTTAGTAGTATCGGAAGATGCCTTTCATATCTTCTGGCATTATCTTCCAGTGATTATTATTTCGGACTTCATTGCTGCGATCGTGGATAAGAGACTTATAGCGTCATTGGACTCGGAATTTTCGATCGGTTCAGGGACATTGTCCCTGACTTACCGACGCAGTCCAATATTGTCATTACAACATGTGTTTTATTTTTCGACGCTATATATATATATATATACAAGCCTGCTACTAAGCATGATAGTTTAGTTTCTTGTCCGCGTTGCTCATTTCTGCCATTTTATCATTTATACAAATAGTTTATTTTGGCAGAGCAGGGCATACCGAGAGTTCATATGCGTCTAGACGGTGTGATTAAAGACTGCATATATTCTTTTTCGCCGTTTATGTCTTTTCCAATTTCAATGTTGGGAACGACATTATGTATAGTAGACTTAACTTAGACGCTTTATTATAAGGGCAGTAGTTTGTTCACGTATAACTCCGCCCTTCAGTGGCTGATTGGAGTTAGTTAGACGTGACGCAGCCCTAGCTACATCCACACGCGTGGATAGTAAGGTTAAGAACTCTCTCAGAGTCGCTTCGTTCTCGGAGGAGCTTCTCTTCGACGGCAACTTTTCGGCAATCCATGAATTGCTCGATTTACACGCTCTCTTGTCTATCTAGTGTTACAAGAGATTCAGACTGGGGCAAACATTCGGTGGTTGACTCAGAGAGTACCGCCGCAGTTGCCGGACCCGAGTGTGGCTGTTATGACGGTTGCCAGTCAAACAGTTGGGATATAATACTGATCCCTACGGATTCGAAGTGCCAGGGTCTTTGGGTTCCGCAGTCTTTTAGCAATCAGTTTTCTTCCGCGGAATAATGTTTTTTAGGCTTGCTTTATGTCATTGCATGAACATTATTCAGAAACACATGCCCAAAATTCCTGTCCTTTAATTCGACAGTAGTGGCGTATCTCCGGAACCAGGGAGGCACTCTTTCGTTTCCGTTATTCAATTTAATGGAAAGAATCCGTCTGTTGGTTATAGTACACCAAGTTCAGTTTTGGTCCGTCATATTCCGGGTCGTCTGATTGTTTTATCGGACTCCCGTTCTCTTACGGGTCGCTTGTTGCTGTCAGAATGGACTCTCAACAAACAAGTATTCAATCAGATTTGCTATCTATGGGAGCGCCCAATGATGATTTATTTATGACACAGCTTGCTAATCAATTGCAAACGTATGTGTTGGCTTGTCCAGATCTCTGAGCTAATATTGTTAACGCTCTATTGATCTATAGGACGGAATGATAGGATACGCGTATCCTCCGGCGCTGTTGTTTTAGCAGGTATTGCTAAGATAAACAACCACAATACATTTCTGTTGATAGCATCTCTATCTTCACAGAGATCATGAGTAATTTACTCTCTTGTCTACTGTGGGTCTTAACGTGAAATCTTCCTCTATGTGAGGATCTTTTTCACTGGATAAATCGTGTCATCTTTATCACAACCAGCAAGGTCGCAACCTTCATGTATTCCGTTGTGTGGTCCGTATTGCATTGTAAGCACTGTAACTGGACGAGCTTTGGACGCGATTTCTTACTATAGGAGATCCTCTTCTTCGCTATTCTATGCGGCTAAAGTGGAGGCTCTTCCGTCGTGGTGTAGGGATCATTATGTTCATATTGTTGATCCCTCCATACTACTCATTGCTATTTTTTAGTATACTTGTTTCACAAGATCTACTGCAGCCTGTTATTATTTAGGTTATAGGTTTATGTTACCTCATACCTATGCACTCTATGATAGTTTACAATTGAATCTTTTGTCTCTTTATCTAAGTCAGTTAGTAACTTTTTGATAAATAGACTTAGAATCTTTAGATTAAATTCCTATACGGATTTTAACTTCGGTTCTTATTTAGCTAAGTAATCATTTGAGCCTCTGGAAACAGTAGTTTTCAAATTCTGACCTTTAGACAGTAATTCTGTTGGTTTCTCTTTTACTGTACAGTCAGTGAGTTTCATGCACGATCGATGGATGATTTTCACTTTCATAGTTTCGGAATCAATACTTCCGTTACTATTTAGGTTGGATTGTTGCATAAGAGTTAGGCTCCTATTATCCGGAACCTATTATTTTAAGGTCCTTCCGTCTTCGTATGGGCATAGGCCTTTACTCTTTCCGGGTACAGTTTATGTATTTATAAACAGATATCTGTTTATTACTATGGGCGTAAGCTTCTTCTGTCTTTGATGTCTAGTAGAAGGACGTTACGCTCCATTTTATTGTTAATGGATTCTATTAACTATCGGTACTGCTTATGGTATATCATTGATTTAGCAGTTGTGCTTAAGATTTCGGCTCATGAAGTAAGAGTTCTTCTACTTCTTGGGCATACATTAATAGTGTCGCTATTATAGATTTTTGAAGGCCGCTCATTGCGCTCAGCCATCCACATTCATGAATTTTATCTCAGAAATATCGAGTCCATTTCTGGAGGCCTCTATTGTTAGGTCTATTATCTACTGCTCAGAATGTCATTCACTTAACAGTTGCTACTATAGCTAGGTAGGCTGTCTGTTTCGGCAGTGTCTCCGTTCGGCTGCCCTCTTCGCTCTGGGCTATTTGACCCAGGGCAAGAAAAAGGGGGGGGGGGGGAGGGTGTTCCCTTGGGTCACCTGTTTTACTATGAAAACAAGGGGATACCTCCTCCGGAGTTAGTAATTCTGAGCTGTTATTGGGATGGTTGTTTAGTGAGAAGTTTAGGTTTTTAAATTCATTCAAGTCTTAGTTTTTAAAGTATAGCTTTTGAATATTGCATATGTCAACGGACATGATTATGCAATCCTCATACACTTTTAGGAGTATAAGAGTCTCTATTCTCTAGACTTACTTTATTTATTGGCTTACTTTAAAAATTATTAGTATAAGGATTATATTGGATATTAATAGAGTACATGGATGTATGAAGCTCAATTTTGGAAGGTGTTGTATCTTTCTAATTTATCATAAATAAGAAAGATACATGTAAGGCCTATTACTTCTTTTTCCCTACAGGGGATGACTCTATTTTATTTTATTGAGCGTATTCCATTTTGCTCTATGTCCTTGGCCCTCCAGCCTTTTTACTATTCAGCTATGTCTGGGTCATTGGTACAGTATAAAAATGTTAAAAAATTTATAGTAATTTATATATTTTTTATACTTACCAATGACCCAGACGGGGATGGCCCTCCCAGGAGTTGGGAACTCTTGCCTCCCCGCTGAGTACATAGCGCTTACCAGGCACTGGTTATTAGAATGATTAATGGCGCCAATTTCGGAACGTCCTTGACACTGCGCATGCGCAGTAGGGGCAAAGTGTGGAGGGCCTTTCAGGACATGTTTTCTTTAGTTTTAGATGCAAATTTTGGGGATTGGGGGGCAAAATTTGTGTTTGGCCCTATATTTTAAGAGTTAGCACCAGCTATGTCTGGGTCATTGGTAAGTATAAAAAATATATAAATTACTATAAATTTTTTAACTTTTGGAATTTTGTCCACACTTAGATTCTATCGGGATGCCTTTGGGCTCATCTTGTTCCCTTTGGGAACTTGGGCTTTTGTCAAAAAATTGTCAAAATTTTTTTTGAAATTGATATTTTGATTTGTATTTTGAATGTTGTTTGTTATGTATCTTTATCATATATTTAATGTGGAGTTGGTGGGAGTACTGTCGACTTTGTTTTGATTAATTATGAAAGCTTTTTGCTCAAAATGCAAGGCTAGGAAATCTACTTCAGATTTACAGGCTTGTTGCCTTGCTTGTAGTCAATGTACTCCCACTAATTCTTGTCCTACATGTGTCGGATGGGATGACAAACATTGGACACAGGTGTCACGGTATATTGTTAGTAGTGAGAGGCCAATGCCGGTCCTCTTGCCACAAAGTCAATCAAGTTTCTCAGTTTCTTTTTCAGAGGAACAAGAACATGGTGATGGTTATGTGACACCAAGAGAAAGTGTGCTACCATCGTCGTGCTGTGATGAGCAAACAGAGCTAGCTGCCAAGGTGCTCATGGATATTAGACAGGGGATAAAGCCACTGGCCGGTGGTTTTAGTCCCTTGTCTGCAGCTAGCTCGACCAGTGAAGCAGTTACTCCGTCCATGGGTACCGTGACACCAGGTGTGTCTGTTGCGGTCGATAAAAGTGGATTGGGTGGAGCGAGCACCTTAAAACATAAACATGCTCACCCAGCGACAACGGAACAGAGGAAGAAGCCAGCAAGTACCGTAGGAAGCTCGGCGAGGTCTGAAAGGGCCGCGAGCGTGAGAGGTACTTCTCTTACCCAACAACATCTGGGTTGTTATAGATGTTGTGATAAAAAACTTGCGTGAGTCGGAGCATACGTCCGCACATTCCGTCCGGGGCGCTCCATATATATTACAGCTGGCCTCGGCTATAGTTATGGCTTCTTCCACATCATCTACAAACCACACACGACTGCACCTTAGCTACCCGACTTCGGATATTCAGCCTGCATCGCCAAAAAGAGACCACTCGTCTGCGAAGTCGGACCATCCGGTAGCTAAGGAGACGAGGCCTCGTTTGTCGGGACATTTGGAGAAAAGAGCCATCTCTGACACACCATCCTAGGAGCAGCAATCGGCGAAAAAACAGAAGACCGCTGCTCCTCAGGCCTCCGTAATGGACTTGCTGTCGCAGATTGCGCAGCTGATCGCAGCATCCCAGCAAGGGCAAGAGCAGCCTACTACAGTCTCAGAACCTGAGCTGTCAGACGGTGCTGGGTCGGTCCAGTCATCTGTTTATTCAGATGCAAGGGACCGAGATTCACAACTGATTCTCTCGGATGGTGAAAGGGATTTGGAAGAAGATTACCCTTCCCTTTTGGAACAACAAATGGTTGCAATGGATTTAATCAATCAATTCTATCCTGAATTTGTTCCGACGAATCAGAATGCTGCGACACAAGAAAGAAACCGCTGACATCGTTGGACGCAGACTTTATCCGGACAAAGGAGGAAGTCCTTTCTTTTCCGGTTCTCTCAAGGCAGGTGTCGCAGGCCTTCGGCCATTTAGACGACGCCGTATTGAATCTCTCCAGTGGAATGAAAAAAGGCAGTTAAGATCTTGACATCATCTTCCATAAATTTACCGTTTTTTGGACCACGTTCTTTCAAAATAGTCGGGGAAGATGTTCAGAAAGTTTCTCTGTGTTTGGATGAGCACGCCGAGGATCTAGAGGTATCCTTGCCTGGTTCATTTACAATTCGCTCAGACACAATTGAGACGGCAATTTCTTCTAATAGAGTGAATTTGAATGCTATGTCATATGCAGATCACCTTACAAGAGCTATGGCGCAACGTCTCAACGGAAAGGAATTTGAGGACGTTCATACCTCTCTAAAAGGGCAATTATGTATACCACATATAACACCGCCCTAACAGTGGCTAATCTGGAGTTAATCAGAGGTGATGGTGCCCTTGCGTCGTCATCTTTGATAGATGACAAGGTAAAAAACTCCGAGTCGCTCTGATTTCCGGACATACCATATTTGACGACAAGCTTTCATTAGTCTTTGATTAGACTACTAAGAAAGTGTCTAATTCTCTGCTTCTAAAGTCGGCGTCAAATCGACCCGCTACAGCAGAAAAGAGTAAAGGAGGACGTCCCATCCAGAATACGTCAAAAGGAGACTCCTCACGAGAGTATAAAAAACCCTCCTATAATTACTCTAGAGGTTGTCAGTACAGCGACTCGGAAAAGGAGCGTAGATCTGATCGTGACTGCCAGTCAGATGCTCCTTAGCCGACGGGCCGAGGCTCTTGGCGGGGAGGATGTGGTTTCTCCTCCCGTAGGCCTCACATGTTGTACAGGTGATGGTCAGGACCTCTATTGTTTACCAGTTGGAGGAAGGTTATGAAGCTTCGCGAAAAACTGGATAACAATTACGAAGATCAGTGGATGAGAAATGTAGTCTCGGACGGCCTACGTCTAACATTCCAAGCGAAACCACCACTAACAAGATGTCCGCGTTGGACAAATCTTCCATCAAATCCTTGCAAAAGAGAGTCTCTCATAGCAGAGGTACAATCTCTCTTATCAAAGGAAGCAATAGAGGTCGTCGACAATCAAAATTCTCAAGGTTTCAGTCACCTGTTCCTCATACCGAAGCCAGATGGCACCGGTTATAGACCTGAGCTGGATAAAGAAGCTTATCATGGCTCCCAAGTTCTATATGGAGATCATTCGGTTGGTTTGGGCGAGCATTCAAGTGAACAACTATGCTGCAAGCAGAGATCTTAAAGATGCGTACTTTCATGTCATGGTACATCCAGCATTCAGAAAGTACCTATGGTTCACCGTAAAAGGGAAAGTGTATCAGTTCCAAGTGATGTGCTTCAGTCTGAACCTGACTCCCTGGGCATTCACTCGAATAATGAACTCGGTAATGTGGCACTTCCGATCTCAATCGTCTGTGGTAACATCGGCTTACTTGGACGACATTCTTCAGAGATATGGCAACAAAAGTGTTCTTCAGAACGATGTTCAGAGTCTGCTTCAATTGCTCTGACATCTCGGTTTCATCGTAAACGAGAAAAGGTTAGATATAGCTTCGTCTAAGTCGTTCGCTTCGAGACTCACAACAATCTGGTTCATCTGCCGTTACCCAGAGCGAAATTAGTCAGTTGTTATGCTCGCTTTTGTCTACACTCAGACGCATTAACAGCGAGGGAATTCATGCGACTGGTGAGGTTGTGCAGAGCGGCTGCGGATCTTATTACTATGCACGCATCCCCCTCCAGATATTCTTTACACAGGACTGGAGTGTGAAGACGCATTCGCTCGAGACCAGTATTGTTTTAACAGACCTAGTAAAACAAAAGGTCCAGATTTGGGCAGATATTCAGTGGTTAACTCAAGGAGTTCCGCTACAACTGCCAGATCCGGCTTTCACGATTATGACGGATGCGAGTCAAACGGGTTGGGGTGCGACCTTGAGCCCTGCAGACTTGAAGTGTCAGGGTCTTTGGGACCCTTGGTTTCAAGAGAAACACATAAACATCAAGGAGATGATGTCAATATGGTTAGCTCTACAACATTGGATTCACATTCTAGTGGACGCTCATGTTCAGATTTTGTCGGACAACTCAACAATTGTAGCGTATATCAGGAACCAGGGCGGCACTCATTCGATTCCGTTATGCGATCTAACGGAGAAGATTCTTCTATATGTCATGAATCAGCTTCTATCCGTCATATACCGGGTCGTCTGGCAGACTCACTATCTCGGAAAGGTTGCCTGTTGCCATCGGAGTGGATGCTCAACAAGCGAGTATTCAGACAGATTTGCTACAGTGGGATCGACCCATGGTAGATCTGTTTGCGACACTCCTGAACAATCAGTTACCAACGTTTGTGGCACCATGTCCAGACCATCGAGCGTACGCAGTAGATGCTCTGTCAATCTCATGGGACGGAATGATAGGATATGCGTATCCTCCAACTTCGTTGATTCAGCAGATTCTGTTAAAGATCAAACAGTCTTGTTGCAAAATTCTTCTAGTAGCACCTCTGTCATCACAGAAACCGTGGATCTATCTACTCAGGTGTCTGTTATGGGACGTTCCCCGGGAGCTTCCTCCACGAGAGGAACTTCTTTATCAGGGGAAGTCACTCACACAGCATCACAACCCAGAAGGTCTCAACCTTCACGTATTTCCATTGTGTGGTCCTTCTTGCACGGCAAACAGTTTGCAGGATGAGGAGTGGGTGCAATTTCTAACTGCAGGAGGTCCTCCTCTTCACTGATTTTCGTAGCAAAGTGGAAGGTTTTGTTCTGTTGGTGTAAGGATCAGTCAATAGATGTCTGTGATCCATCCATACCGGATATAGCCAACTTTCTGGTCTACTTGTTTGACGATCTCAAACTTCAGCCCGTCACTATTAAGGGCTATATGTCATATTATCAGACACTTACGCTCATCATGATAACTTGACAATTGGATCTAATGCTTCATTATCCAAACTGATTAGAAATTTCTCTATTAATAGACCTAGAACCCTCAGATTAATTCATAAGTGGAATTTGGCTTGAGTTCTGTTGAAGCTTAAAGAAGCTCCATTTGAGCTGTTGGACGTTGTAGTGTTCAAATTCTTGACCTATAAAATGGCATTTCTCTTAGCCTTTGCATCTGCTAGAAGAGTTAGTGAACTTCATGCCTTATATATTGATGAATCTCACTATCGTAGTGTAGGTAATACCACCTGATCATCTTCTAAATAAGGCCAGACAGTTTTTGCTATTGTTGGAAATATTTTGACATTATGGAAGCAAGCAATGCCTTGTTCTATAATGTCCGAAATTCTTTTCAACACAAGGCCAGCTTTTTTAATTGCACTTATGGCTTCTGGCATGAGAAGACCCCTCTTTCTAGAGCCTGTGAAAAAGGAGAAATGTATGCCGAAATATCTTGTCGAATGGCCTTAAAGATCAACAGATCAAGTTTGGAGGGGGCGCGGTGGCTCAGTAGGTAGAGGTGCAGGCTGCAAGCCGAGAGGTCCTCGGTTCGAATCCCACCTGCGGCAACCGCGTTGTGTCCTTGGGCAAGACACTTCACCCCCATTGCCCATGTGGGGGCACGATGACGCCGTGTACTAAGGCGTACTGCACGTCGATGGTACGCATGTCTTCAACCAATCTAACCCTGCCTGTGCTGCAGTGCGGAGTTACAATGTTGGGGAGCTGGCAGCTGCTCGTCGTTGCTCGGTGGTTCTCTCCTGGTACTCAGGCTTCCTCCACCCGTAAAACTGTCACGGTCATGATTAGCCATTGTGCATAAATATATGACCTTAAACATCAATAAATAAATAAATATCAAGTTTGGATGCAATTTCAAGATGCCCCTCAAGAGTGGCTTTAGCATCGGCTAGACTTTCATTGTAAGGAGGATGAATATTTTGATGCAGAAAGGCCAACAAAATTTGCAAGTTATGGAGATATGTGCTTGTTGAATCAACTTGATGAGAGACCCATCTCATGCCATTGGGCCTCTTGAATTTTAGACTTTTCTTCATCTGAAGTAAGCAGCCTGTTTTTTTAAAAGTCGCCACTTCCGGTTGGCACGTTTGAACAGTTTGAACACACTAGAAGGAGAGTTCTCTGCAAGTTTATTCAAAACCGATTGATCAAAAGCTTGGTGTACTGCAAGTTCCAGTTTGTGATTAGCACACCAGCCCTTCACTAAACGTGAACCCAGTTCTTTTTCGAGGACAAACAAAGCATTATTAACAGAGGCCCCGTCACTACCATTTCCGATTTGTCGATCCTTGTGGTTGAATGAGAATTTCTGTGCAGCAATACTTTTATCAAGTGCTTCCTTCAACCCATGTGCATTTGCATTGTTCGGTTCTTCTAGAGACATTATCTGGAAATTTGGTGTACCTTTTGCACATGTCTTTATTATATACACTTCCTTCTCATCGGCAGATTTGGCCGAACTTGAACTGTCGTAAAAAAGTGAGAAATATAAATGCTTGCCACTGTAAAGGGGTCGGATGATCTCAGTTTCGCGAATATGGTCGTCTAAAAAACTTGCCATAACTGGTACCGCTTTGCGCGAAAGATTTCCTGCCCCAAAGTCAACTATATGTACGTTTTTTTTCGAAACTGGCAGTGGATTCATAGTCCCTGAATGGCCTTCCCTTAAGAATAATGAAGTGGGCAAGTTGAAATTTTTTCACCATTTGTGCACGGTGGGAATAATTGCACCTGCCCAGTGTTTCTGAAATTGTTCGCTTGGCGTGTGAGTTCTTTGCTAGAATTGTCAGTGTGGACAGTAACGGAAGCAAGTTTTGATGGAGCAACTTGAGCCCTCAATGCCTGTCTATGAATGACAGATTTAGCCACATGATCTGCAGCATTACATTTTTTGATTACATCCATTCCTTTTATGAATTTGTCTGTCATCACCTGAGTGGCCCCTGATTTTGACTGCGTTTTTCCTCATAAAATGTTCTGCAAACCATGCAGTATATAGTCAACACAGTATCCCCGTCACCTGCCAATGTATAGTTAATTGACGGTTTACCCCACCCATCCACAGTCTTTTTTTTTTTACCATTTTGTGCGTATTCACTATTTCACAGTTATAAAAGCGAGAGAAATTTATTATTATTATTATATTATTAAAACATCTACTCACGTTGCATTATATGAACACAACGTCATGACACAGACTCCAGCATGCAAACACGTCACAAGACCCAGTGTACATTGCATGATAAAAAGGGAACATCAAAGGCCTCAGTGCACAATGACATCATAACTCAATAAGACAGAGTATGCACACGTCAAAAGATACAACACTGAGAGTTCAATTTGAACACAGCGTCAAAAACAAAGCATCAAGCAATCAGATCTGATGCAGTGATGCTGCATCACTGCATCATATCTGATTGCTTGATGTTTTGCATCATGCACATTGCGGGTCATATCTTAGAATATTTTTTAACCTATGAACAACTTCATATAGTTTGTGATCTGCTTGTTTCGCACCCAAATCAGTGGACAATTCAGACCCAATTGGGTGATTCCAGCATTTATATTTCTTGATCGTCCTAGGCTGTTTTGGGACTACCCTTGGATGTTTCGTAACCACCATTGCACTTTTATAATTAATGAGTAAAAAACAACAGAAACTGTGAAACAGGTAGTGAAATGCAATGTACATTTATTCTGTCAAATTATTCTTTCCAGACAAATTTCAAACAAAACCTGAAAAAATTACTAATATGCCATATTACCCCCCTCCCCGATGGAACAGAACCTAAACCACTTTCGTAAAAAAAACCTGATACAGGTAAAAAAAAAGTGGCCAGTTTAAGGTTTCATATTGATCTGTGATGTATTCAAAGTATTCTTATATCTCTTTTTTGCTCCATAGTATAATCGAATAAATTTACATATAAAATAACTTTCCTGGAAATGGCCAATGATAAAAATTCTCCCCATTCAGCATGTCATTGAAAGTGCCATGTGGTTACTGTTTCTGAACGAAATAAAACAAATATCAAACTACCAAAATAACCACATACTTTGACACTTGAACGCAATCTCGACGCATCTGCTGGCCACTGTCAATAATTTCAATGTATACGTTTGAATGGACTTAAGAAAACTGTTGTACACTATACTTGCACCAATGTCATTGTCAAGACAGTTGGCCGAGATTTGGCACTTCCAGTATCAATACACGAAACTCAACACGATATTCAATAAATCAACGGTGAAGTATTGGCATTGTAAAATGTTCATCTCGATGCGGTTTCCCTTGCTGAACTGGAACTTGCCACTTGCTCAACATTTGTACTGTCTGATATAATTATTTCTACATGCAATTTCGAAAGCTTGAACTGCAAAACCAGTTTGAAACTCTTTGTTGAAGTCGGATGGAAATTTAGGGTTGCAATGAACTAAATGAGCCACTTGATAAATTTGTTGGGGTCTGCATAATCCTTTAAGGGTCGTCGGTTGCTTTTTACACCATTACACCCTCAACAGTTTTTTTGCCAACAATGTGCACTGTTACCACGGCATTTTCCTCAGCGTTGCTGATTGCCGAGGGTGAATTGCCAGGACTGTAAGTAAACAGTTGACTAAACTTGATTTTATCTCCATATTGCGGTCACGATTAGCCATTGTGCAGAAATATGTGACCTTAAACACCAGTAAATAAAAAAAAAAAAAAAAAATAAATGACTGTGTTGTCTACACTCAGCATGAATGACTAAATAAAGTGGAGAAAAGCAGAAATGTACTGCTGTTTTTGTAGTTACTTGGTGGTATTAACCCCTGCACACTGATGTCAAAATAAAAGATTTTAACCCTTTGTGACTACGGTACGTAATATTACGTACGAAAATTACCGTGCGTTGCGTCTACACTACGTAATATTACGTACTCCGACTTTGAACTCGAGCGGCCGCTTTTTCATCCAGGAACTTGATCTTCAAAATTTCATTAACCCTTTACCTAACGTAACAGCCAAAACCGGCCAGCGCTATTCTCAAAAATCGCCAATTAATTTTCATTATTTTTTTCATTTTTTGTCTCAAAAACATAAGTTATAACCCCTCATTGGAACGAGCTCGTCGAGCTCGTTCCAACGAGGGGTCATAAACTATGTTTTTGGGACAAAAAATGAAAAAAAATAGTTATTGAAGAATTATTTTTACAAGTGTCGTCTGCTTTTCAGGTTAGGTAAAGGGTTAAATAGGATGGATGCTAAGTGCATGTGTGTGGTAGACCAATCAATATTTTCAACATGCAGCCATAAAGCTGCACGTTGCAAATATTAATTGGTCTACCCCCAAATAATGATTATGGACTCTTCCTGCTGGTGTCTTTGAACTGATATGGAAGATACGACCAGGGTTCAAAGGGCTAACGACTGCATTTGACGTCGCCAAAAACCTGATTCTTCGTGACTTTAAGACTTAACGATAACCGTAGTTGGAAAGGGTTAAGTAAACCATTTTTCCCATAATGTATCTAGGAATTTAACCAATCCAATCTTGTTTGACAGAGCTCGGTGAGCTCTGTTAAACAAGATTGGTTTGGTTAAATTTCTTGTTGCATTATGGGAAGAATTTTCAGCCCAAAAGTTAGATATTTCAACATCAGTGTGCAGTGGGTTAATTACCCTAAAATGTGGCCTCAAAACCTGAAATGTTAAAAATAACTTTATTTCAGAAAAAAAATTGTGTGCTCTGAATCAAGTGTGTATAAATGCATAGAAGAAAGATTACGGCCATACCAAAAATAGTAATTTTAGAACGTAAGCAGTGAAATTATTTTCTTGTCAGTTTAGGATATCAAGAGATGTCTCAGTGGAGAGAAGTGATTAAAAGTAAGGCGCATTCCTGTGAAAGTGTCTAACCTGAGCAAGGAACAGGTATCCACCTTGAAAAATGGATGCCTGTGGAAATGATTTGGGTTTATGTCTTGATATTTTTGCTCGCAATAAATGTACCCCCAACTCCACGCAATTTGAAAATCACCATCATTTACCATTGCAAAAAAAAATTCTGAGGATAACAGAGGACACATTTTATTCAAACTGAATGTGAAATTTTTTAAAATGTGCTCAATAAACTTTATTCATTGAGGGTTCACATGATATAGTTTGCGGGAATTGAATATATTCATTTTGTTTTGAATGTTGAATTGTGAATTTTTGAGTGGGGACCATCATTTCATGAGTGAAGACATATTAAAAACATATTTTCTCAAGTTGCAAACCTGAAATGAAAATTTGTTATTTAATTGTTCTCACAAGTAAAATGAGCCTGTTATATTCACTTGAAAAGTGTAAATTTTAACAATTTATATGCATTGCTGATTCTGAGAGCATTTGGAAACAAACCATCTGAAATTGACCCTGCAGCTGGAAATGGGTTGGGTTGAACTTTGCTTGGTGTTCGTGTATTATCAGGGAAATCAATAGTTATTGTATGCATCAAAATTCCACTCCACAGGTGTTTTAGTGGTAATCCACTCTCCATGTACTG
Organism: Pictodentalium vernedei; assembly: GCA_031216915.1. NCBI lineage: Eukaryota > Metazoa > Mollusca > Scaphopoda > Dentaliida > Dentaliidae > Pictodentalium > Pictodentalium vernedei. Next base: position 311,086,470 of record CM062291.1, read on the forward strand.
TATATGAAACTGAAAAGATTATGTTCAGAAATATCCAATTAACCCTTTACCCAACGCAGATGATTTCACACTTTCTTATTTTAAATATCATTTTTTAAATTTTTTCAAAAAATTTCAACAAAACCATATCATGTGACCCCTCTTTGGAACCAGCTCGTTCCAAAGAGGGGTCACATGATATGGTTTTGTTGAAATTTTTCGAAAAAAATAATATTTTTTCAGCTGCTGAATTTGCATATTATGCGGGCGGATGTGGGCGATTCGTTGGGTAAAGGGTTAAACAGCCGGTAATATGAGGTTTTGTCTCCTCATTTAAGTTATTAAATTTTTGGTAGAATTTCCACACAACTGGCTTATTATTGGTACACTGTGTATAGATTTCTATACTAGCTTTAATTTCTAGACTCCAGTCTTGCTAATTGAACTGGATTTTATTTGATTGTTCTTTAATGTAAGTTTGATACAGTCTTAATATGATGGGTATCATTACTTTTAACCTTTGCGTCTAGGTACAATTCCATCCAGATCGACAAAAAAGAAATCAGAAGTCCTTTCCAAAAATGAAAATAGTTTTGTAAAGGTTGAAGGGCTTCGTAATAGAAGAGGTAAAACTTCCATAGAAGCTGCTATGGAATTAAAAGCAAGAAGAGCAACTCTCATGGTATGTTATAATTTTTATCTGTAAGCTTCGCAAATGTGTTTTTTTTATACTTCCGCCAACCTGGTGGGGGTATACAGTATTCCTCATATCCATATCGTAGTTGTATCATACACTACACTCACACCTCTCAAGGCAGACATCTGAAATTTTGCACAATGCACAACTACATTCAGCACATTACCATGTTAGAAGGGAACCATCATGGTGTAATCAACTCCGCACACAGTTTCTTATGTAGAGAGTTGAAAGTTTAGGATATGGTTACACATGCCTTGGAGATGTGCAACATGTATAAAGTTTACGGAAATATATTTTTTCAAGAAATCATCAAATCAAATCAAATCAAGTCACTCATACATTTGGTAAAGAGACAGGGGTACCTTGTTGTGTCACCCAATGGTGACACTTAATAGTTTTTATGATAATGCTCCAATGGTCTGTAATCTGTCAAAGGTCTGTCGTCCTTCATCTGTCACCTAGTAATAAATGGTTCATTTCTGTAATGCTATCCATGGTATTAAAGGCGTGGTATTGCAGGTGGGGTTATATGCCACCCTCGGCAATGCTCTAGTTATAACTTACTATATTTTGCTTTTTTGTATTCCTTAACTAAAAACAACTGTTAAATTTACAGCCATTTATGGTGTTAAGAAAATTATGTAAATATGTCCCAACATTACCCTTTTAAAGCTCTACACACTGATGTTGAAATATCAAACTCTCAACAGCAACTGTATCCCACAATGCAAACTATGAATTTAAGTAATTCACTCTTATTTGACAGAGCTCATTGAGCCCTTTCAAACAAAATTGAATTGGTTTAATTCATAGTGGCATTATGGGAAAAAATTGATTGAGTGAAATTTTGTTTTTTGGACATCAGCATGCAGATGGGTAATGGGTGAAGTGCTAAATTATTCTCAAAGGTGATATGTAATTTTTTTCAATAAATTATAAATAATTGTTGTGTTAGAATTATTGGAGAGTTCCTGTATGGAATTTTTTTTTCTACTGCTCGGCAAAGAACAAGCTAAAGCATAAAGTGTAAAATCACTAAAGTGGCGTTCAGCACTTTTTAGTAGATTTACTGTAGGGCTTCAAGTTCTCAACCAGTGATCTAGAACTTTTTGGTGTTCAAAAATAGCTGGTGGGATATCAGTGATAAGCAACTTCAAGTCTTTTATATTTGCAATAACCTTGATTTTTTTTTTTCAATTTTTTTTTACAAGATCACATTGAAATCACATAAAAAGGGATGCTCCATCAACAAAAAGGACAAGGTCCAAAGCCAAAGGACAAAACATCCACTTTATGAAATTGGTGAAGAAACATCACCATCTAAAAGAAAGAAAAAACTTGGTCAAAATTTGTGAGTCATGACAAAGGAATTTACACAATTACAGTACGTGGAGAGTGGATTATCACTAAATCACTCACAGAGTGGAGATTCCACCCAAGCAATAATTGCAAATTTGTTGCAAAGCATAATCAGCACAAGCAAAGTTTCAGCCAATGGACCTCCGGGTTAAACCCGGAGGTCCATTGGCTGAAACATTGCTTGTATTTTTTGTTGATATGTACAAAATTTGAAAGTTATAGCTTGGGTGATAACTCCACTCCGCGGGTGATTTAGTTACAATCCACTCGCCACGTACTGTATTGTCCATTTCCAGGAAAGGGAGTATCAGTTCTTGTGAAGTAAGGGCAGACATGTTAACCTAAAAAAAATAATTCAGGGAAATTGAGGTTGATTTTCAGGGAAATGGAAAGGATTTCATGGAAAAGATTGTGTGAGAGAAAATGCTGTGTGCAACAAGTCGACTACCACTAAATCACCCTCATTGAGAAGATTTCTTTCCATAGGAGGTACTACAAAACTATTAATGCAGGTCACATATGTCAGGCTTGTCATTTTGAGGCGGGCGATTGCCCCGGGCTGCAGTCGCCGCCGGAGTTCAAAATTACGCAGACGGTAACCGTCTGCCTAACCCTGATTTCTGCGGCCCATTAATTCAGTGACGCATGGGAAAGTCGTGCGATCGTTCTCGTGCACCATCGCTCACGCAAAAATTGTCCAAGGTGCGCAAATAATCACTCGCCTCTATTCTTGGGTGTGTTTTCATTCTTTTGAGTTGCGTCATCAGAAACATTCAATTAAGTTTTGATGTTGGGAAATTTTTAAAGAATCACTCACAATTTGAAGCGTTTAAAGTACAATTGCAAACAATTTCCTTTCCATTGTTATGAACATGACACACAGTAGTTCGCTAAAACATCCACACACGACACGCTAACAGTAACAAGGTTGCACATTGACACCTCGCCCAGAGCTTACTCCCGCCACAAAACGAACACGCATATTCAGATAAAAAAACGGTGGCCATTCTGAGATATGAGAAACGTTTTAATACTTCCTTATTTTTTTCATCAAAGACATGCAGAATGTTGTCCCATTCATTGTTTTCTTTTATACACGTGACACCTGTCGCTCCAATTCACCGGTGACACGAATTAATGTGCCCGATTTGGAATTTACGCATCCATTTTCCATGATTTTAATAATATGCCATTTAAAATCCAGAACTAATTTTAGTGGGTTACATGTATTTTCACTGTCAAAATTTCCATCCGTGTTCAGTTGTATTAATGCATTCGTGTCAAAGGACGCTTGTCAGTTGAAGTTGAACATTGAAATCAACACTCAATCGAATTCACTCTCCTCACAGTTTTCACTCTCGCAAACTTTATTTGAGGTGAGCAATTTTCCACTCACCTCCATTTTGCTCCCATTTGTCACTGTTAATTCAGTCTAAGGCACCTCAAAATCAGCCGTCTCAAACGGCAGTTTTCGCAGATTGAAGGAGGTAACAAAGTGCAATTTGTGAAGTTTGTAGTGTGTCGGCTACGCAGTCACCCAGAGACAGTAAGTAACTTTCCAAATACGAACGAGAGGTCTGCCAATTCCAAAGTTGTAATTAGCTATTACATTGTACATCAGACTGTGACAACTCTCGTGTCACGCACAATTACGGGGCGTATCATCCCCAAGCCAGTTTGATCCCTGACGATTCGCCTGGGACGTTTCGTCTCAAAATTAAAGCCGGGACGATTCGTCCCTCAAATCTGATTGATTCACCCCAAGTTATCGGTATCTGGTGGTGAGCACAGTGCACTGACTTGTACAGTCATCATGGAATGTATAGAAATAGGCTTGGTTATTTGGAAGCAAGATAACTATGACACTCACTGTTAGTGAGTGTCATGGGTAACCTGGTATCTTGCATCCAAATATTCAAGTCTGCATCTATACATTATGTGATGACATACATCATAATTACACAAACCAGGTACCTTAAAATGATGTTAGTTGTCTACCCAGCAGGATGAAACAAAATGGCCCCCACAAACCATAAACGGCTCTCCTGGGATCATTTTAGGCGAAGCCAAAATGGCCCTCCTGGGGTGATTTGAGGCGAACCATAATGGCCCTCCTGCAATTTTGAAAATGACAAGCCTGATATGTTGTATTTCCAAATAAAAATATGGTCAAAATATATAAGTATAAATTTTCATTTTGGTGTTATGCTACTGCTCATATCAACTGGTTCTGTATCCTGAATAGCTGTAATGGCTTATTCAAACTGTATTCTATTCATAAACATTGGAATCACAACAGTAATCAAGTTTCTCCTAAAACTGTATTTTACAAAACAAACATCTGAAGTTGTTGGTGATCAGGTGTTTGAAACTGGGTCACCACAAATTGTCACAATGAAAACTGCTGATGGGGGCAAATTTTGTATGTACACTTTAAAAAGGTACAAACATCTTTTTTTGCTTTTATTAATGAATTTTACGATCATTTTAATGATTTTCGAACTTCGTAATGCCAAGACTATACATCTTTTGAAACTGATCGCAAATTGAATCATCATTTCAAAACTGCCAAATGTTTTGATTGAAATTTTCTGGAATTTTCACCCCAAGGCAGGAAGGGGGGGGGGGGGGGGGGGGGGGGGTCAGTGAAAATTTTTACATTTTCAATTTTTGGGACCCACCACCCTCAGAATGCAAATTTTTGCCAGTCATGTCTTGGACATCCACCCCTCCCACACAGTTTTTCCTCAAAGACAATTGGGGACCCACCCCCAATTTATAAAATCTGTTTAACAAAGTATTCCAATTACCTAAATCAAAAAAATAAAAAATAAATAAATACTTTTCCCAAACATGAAAGGTGCATCAAACTAACTTGTCCGATATCCCAGCCCTGCTCTTGGGCATCCAAGGCATCCCTAGCCACAGATGGCCCCAAAACAATCTCTCTGCATATAAAGCCACAACGGAAATGCAGCATCAGACCCCCAGGTAACCACTGGAACCCGCCTCCACCAACCGAATTGCAGATATACACCCATTCATGTTCCAAGCAACACAACCCTCACCCCGATGTACAACATGTCTATGTTGTTCAGTCACCAGTTGAATCCCACCACCAAGAAGCCCTGCCCAAAATATATTGTTCCCACCTGGATATCTTCAACTGTCCACAAGAAATAGTTGTTTTTCATTTCATTACTTTTTGGTTAAATGTTTAGTTTGTACAGCTGGTCTGAGAGAGACCTAATACTGAAGTTCTTTGACCCATGCCAGGGTGGCTTGTCTGAGATGGATTGCCTCTTATTTATTTTTTTATGTTAGTGTCACTAGAATCATATTTACCTTGAAATTATACACATTCTCCACAATCAAGATTTTTATTCTATCAATCTTTCCAATTATTCCATACATGGAAGCACACTAGACCAATGGCAGGAGGCACACTGAGGCTTACAGAATAATCAAATAACGGGAGCTACAAAGCTCTAATAAGAGGCAGACTGCCTTAGTAGAAATATAAAGGAGTAAAAATCATGTCCAAATAGCTGGGAATCACTTTTTTGTTTTGCAAATTTTTGCCAAAACCAGAACAGGACCCACCCCCTAATGAAGTGTAAAACATGGGGAAAAAATTCTAACATGGACCCCCAACATATTATCAATGCTCTATTCTTTTCTTAGTTATGAATCTAAGCACTTGAATTCACTTTGGTTGTAATTACTTGTCTGTAAAATGATATTTGGCAAAAAATTGCATGACACCGGCAAAAACTGCACTTTGGGGCTCGGGAAGGACCTTGTAACCTGGCATTTTTTTGCGCCCCCCTCCCCCCCCCCCCTCCCTGCCCAAGGAGATCTTTTTCCGGGATGCCATGAACAACGTTGAACTTCTGGGAATTTCCCTGGCATTCTTGGAAGGTTAATATGTCTGAGTAAGGGTTTAGAATTGCAGATTTCTCTGCTATTGTTAAAGGCGCAAACTCTCTCTTGCCAATAATCCAGTGTAACAATTTTTCAGGAACAGTTCGGTTGCAATATTTTTATACTGTACCAATGACCCAGACTTAGCTGGTGCTAACTCTAACAAAACCAGGGCCAAACACAAATTTTTCCCCCCAGTCCCCAAAATTTGCATCCAAAACCAAAAGAAATCATGTCCTATAGGACCTCCATACTACGCCCCCACTGCGCATGCGCAGTGTCAAGGACGTCCCAAAATTGGCGCCAATTATCATTCTCTGTTTGGCCCTTCATCAGTCAACATCTCACTGATCTTTGTGCTTGTAAATCTCAGTTTAAAGGATGCCAGACACGTAATTTTTGGAGAAATGGTGATTCTAAGGAGGATATAGAAGGAGGAGAGGAAAAAGAAGTGACAAAAAATAATCAGGGCTGTACTTAAAATTTTTTATGAAATTATGTTAAGTTGCCTATTTTCGAGGCATGGGCCTCTTGTTGTCATTCTTGCTAAATGTTGCTCTGCTTATTCAGTGTTTCCTCTCCCCTAGCCTTCTAAAGTCCCCCCTTGCAATTCTCCCATGCTTTTGGCATATTTTTGAGAAAGTTCATTTCTAAAATTTTCTTGGGAGAGTAGCTTGGATACAGAATGTTTTCTGTTATTTTCCCCATAGTTACGTTTTCACCCATGGGTGTATAAACGTTGTGTTCTGCATCTTCCATCTGATGTTCTGCAGATTCTCCCCTGGAAGTCTCTGTCTTGCATCAGATAGAGTGTAATTTTGATGACTGATTTCGGGCCAGCTTTTTCAGTGCCTGGAGTCATGTTTTCTGGTGTTTTACACTGTTTGTTTACTTTGGCAACAGCCTTTTTTGAGGGGGGCTGTTTGCCTTTGGTGTAGTTTATCTCACTATAAGATACATTTATATTATCCGTAAGTGTCTCATTAATTATTTAATATAAATTTAAAATTTTTGACCACACTTTGCCATCGGATCCATCGGGGCTCAACGTTACTTTTCAGAAACTTGGGCTTCGCTGAAAAAATATTTTTTCAAAATTATTTTGATTTGCAATTGTTTTTTCATTTATTAATGGATCATGTTATTATGTATCTTTGTGTCAGGGGTTTGTGCGAGTAACTAGGACTTGTTGTTGACTTTTCACAATGAAAGGATATTGTTCAAATTGTAATGGGAAGAAATTTTCCTCTGACTTTCATGATCATTGTATTAATTGTAGTCAGTGTTCTCGCACTAATCCCTGTTCTATATGTCAATATTGGGATGACAAACATTGGAAACGTGTGTCACGGTATGTTGTTTCTGGAGAAAGGGCTATGCCGGCTCTTTCTCCGCAAGGTCACTCTACTCTCTCAGTTTCTATTTCAGAGAAACAAGAACAGGGTGATGTTTCCATGTTATCTTCTGCAAGTGCGCTTCCGTCGTCACAAATGAATTCAGAGCTAGCGGCAAAAGTGCTCATGGAGATTAGACAAATGTCATCCGCTAGCTCGCCCGTTGTAGCGTCCATTCACCGAATGTTTTGGCAGCCGGGTTCGTCCGATGCGGTCCAGGAGGAAATGTTGGGTGATGCGAGCACTATAAACATTCAATGTGCACACCCAGTGACGGCGGATAGTAAGCGAGATTGGAGGAAGCCTTTGAGTCCGGTTCCTAGCTCGTCCAGATCCAGCCGGGCCGCGAGCGAGAGAGGCCCCTCTCTCGTACAACAACATCTGGGACCAGATGTTGTGGTACAAAATGTGTCGCAAGCGGAGTATACGTCCGTCGCTCGGGATGCACCATTGTATAGGCAGTCCGCGGAGACTGCTAAGGCTTCTTCTTCTCGTCAACGCACACGACTGCACCTTGGCTGCGTGACCGCCGATATCTTACCAGCTTCGCCGATCAAGGATTCTTCGGCGACCAGGTCACACCATCCGGCAGCCAGGGACTCGAGGCCGATGGACTCCGGACGTTCGCATAGAAAAAGTATGCGGGAGCCATCTGATGCGGAGCTGCCCTCGGCGAAGCAGCGGAAGACTGCGCCTCCGCAGGTCTCGACGCCGGACATTCTTGTGCAGATAGCACAGCTTATCCCAGCAGCCGACAGAAACGGTGTCGGATCAAGAATTATCCGACGGCGCTGGGTCGGTACGCTCCGCCGAAGCATCGGGGGCGGACGACCGGGAGCATCATGAGGTCCGACCGGATGGTGAAAGGGATACGGATGATTTGGAGCTATCCCTTTCGGAACAACATAAAGCTGCCGTGGACTTCATCCGGCACTTTCTCCCTCAAGTTGTTCCGTCGGGCCAGACTGCTGCGGTTCCGGACAAGAGGATTATAGCGTCATTGGACTCTGAATTTTTTGAGCGGTTCAGTGACATCGCTCCCGAGTTTCCGTCTCAGTCCAATAATGTTGCAAAAACATTTGAATTATTGAACGACGCTATATTTAAACTTGCTTCCAAGATGGGGAAAGCAGGTTTCTTGTCCGCCAATACTCTCAACCTGCCTTTTATTAATGCAAGGAATAAATTCGACACGGCAGGACAGGGTATCCCGAGAGTTCCTCTGCGTATGGACGACAAGGCGGAAGACTTGGAGCTATCATTACCGTCGTCGGCTTCTATTCCAACCGCGGTGTTGGAAACAGCTATTTCGTCTAACAGAGCCAATTTAGATGCCTTATCTTACGCAGATCACCTTACTAAGGCGTTATCACTGCGCCTTCAAGGGAAAGAATTTCAGGATATACAATCCTCTTTAAGACTTCTTTCAAGGGCAGTAGCTTATTCCACGTGTATCTCCGCCCTTTCTGTGGCAAACCTGGAGTTGGTTAGACGTGACGCAGCCCTAGCTACATCCACACTCGTGGATACTAAGGTGAAGAACTCTCTCAGAGTCACTTCGGTCTCCGGAGAACTTCTCTTTGACGGCAAGCTTTCTGCTATTTATGATAAAATTACAAAGAAAGCTTCGGATTCTCGGTTGTTCAAATCTGCTTCTAAGAAGTCGGATACAGCAGACAAGAATAAGACAGGCACTTCTGGGTCTAATGCGCCCAAGAGAGGTTCCTATAGAGGTTCCGGTGCGTCCTCTTGGTCTTATTCGAGAGACCGTCAGGGTAGCGACTCTCATTCGGGACGTCCTTCGGGCCGGGACAACCGGTCGGACGCCCCGAGGTCGACGGGACGAGGTGCGGGTCGTGGAGGACGTGGTTTCTCCTACCGCAGGCCTCGCAGGTCCAGGAGGTGATGGCTTAAACCTCTATCGCGTACCGGTTGGCGGAAGGTTGTCGAGCTTTTCCTTCAAACGAAAGCCTCCATTAACTCGAAGCCCAAAGTGGACTCAACTTCCGTCAAATCCGCAGAAAAGAGACGCTCTGTTATCAGAGGTGCAGTCTCTTTTAATGAAGAACGCGGTAGAGGTCGTAGAAAACCAGGAGACCCCCGGGATTCTACAGCCATCTGTTTCTGGTTCCGAAACCAGACGGCTCGTTCCGTCCAGTCATAGATTTGAGCTGGATAAACAAGCTGATCGTCGCTCCGAAATTTTATATGGAGACGATTCGGTCGGTCAGAGCGAGTATTCGGGTGAACGATTATGCAACAAGCATAGATCTCAAAGATGCGTACTTTCACGTCATGGTACATCCGACATTCAGAAAGTATCTACGCTTCGCAGTCCTAGGAGTGGTGTATCAATTCCGGGCGATGTGCTTCGGACTGAATCTAGCACCCTGGGCTTTCACTCGGGTAATGAACTCGGTAATGATCTATTTCCGAGCTCATTCGTCTGCGGTAACGTCGGCCTACCTGGACGACATTCTTCAGAGGTACGGCAATGAGTTAACGCTTCAGAACGATGTTCACAATCTACTTCTATTGCTCCGACGTCTCGGTTTTATAGTAAACGAGGAGAAGTCGGATCTGGTGCCGTCCAAGTCATTCACTCATCTGGGAATGAGCTTCGAGACGCACAACAATCTCGTTCGTCTGCTGTTAACCAGAGCGAAATTAGTCAGTTGTTATGCTCGCTATTGTCTGCACGCAGACAAAGTCACAGCGAGAGAATTTATGAGACTGATAGGTCTGTGCGGAGCCTCTGCGGATCTCATTCCGATGGGGCGGTTACGCACGCGTCCTCTCCAAATTTTCTTGACTCAGAATTGGAGTGTGAAAATTCATTCACTCGACGTAGACGTTCTCTTGTCAGATCAAGTGAAACAAGAGATTCAGACTTGGGCAAACATTCAGTGGTTAACTCAGGGAGTTCTGCTGCAGTTGCCGGATCCGAGTTTTACCATTATGACGGATGCCAGTCAAACAGGTTGGGGTGCATCATTAATCCCAACGGATTCGAGATGCCAGGGTCTTTGGGATCCGCAATTCCTGTGCAAGCACATAAACATCAAGGAAATGATGTCAATTTGGCTTGCGTTACGTCATTGGATGGACATTATTCACAATGCTCATGTCCAAATCCTATCCGACAATACGACAGTAGTGGCGTATATACGGAATCAGGGAGGCACTCATTCAGTTCCGTTGTTCAATCCAACGGAAAGAATCCTTCTGTTTGCGCTAGAACATCAGGTTCTTCTTTCGGTCCGTCACATACCGGGTCGTCTGAATGTGCTAGCAGACTCCCTTTCACGAAAGGGTCGCTTGTTGTCGTCGGAGTGGACTCTCAACAAGCAAGTATTCAATCAGATTTGCTACCAATGGGAACGGCCAATGATAGACTTATTTGCGACACATCTCAACAATCAGTTGCAGACGTATGTGTCTCCGTGTCCGGATCCAAGAGCATTTGCAGTAGACGCTCTGTCGATCCCTTGGGACGGAATGATAGGATATGCGTATCCTCCAGCGCCGTTAATTCAACAAGTATTGCTAAAGATAAAACAATCTCAGTGCAAGATTCTGTTGGTAGCATTTCTGTCGCCACAGAGACCATGGATAAATCTACTCAGGTGTCTGTTGTGGGACCTACCGCGAAAGCTTCCTCCACGGGAGGATCTTCTTTCGCAGGGGAAATCACGTCAACTCCATCACAACCCGCAAGGACTCAACCTTCATGTTTTTCCGTTATGCGGTCCTTCTTGCATGGCAAGCACTTTACAGGACGAGCAGTGGACGTGATTTCTAACTGTAGGAGGACCTCCTCTTCGCTAAACTATGCGGCTAAGTGGAAGGTTTTTCGTCGTTGGTGTAGGGATCATTCTGTAGATATTTTTGATCCCTCTATACCAGACATTGCAAACTTTCTAGTATACTTGTTTGATGAAATCAAACTGCAGCTTGTTACTATTAAGGGTTATAGGTCTATGTTATCTGATACCTATGCACATCATGATAGTTTACAAATTGGATCTAATGTCTCTTTATCTAAGTTGGTTAGAAACTTCTCGATAAATAGACCCAGAACTCTTAGATTAATTCCTAAATGGAATTTAGCTTGGGTTCTTCTTAAATTGAAGGAAAAGCCATTTGAACCTCTTGGGACAGTAGATTTCAAATTCTTATCTTATAAGACAGCTTTTCTCTTAGCTTTCTCTTCTGCTAGAAGAGTCAGTGAGCTTCATGCACTGTCGGTGGATGATTCTCACTATCGTAGTGTCGGGAACACTATCACCTTCACTACTAATGTGGGTTTTTTAGCTAAGAATCAGGCTCCTAATAAATATCCGGAACCTATTGTTATTAAGGCTCTTCCATCTTCAGACGGGCGTAGGCCTTTACTCTGTCCTGTTAGAGCGTTACGTATCTATAAACAGAGATCTCAGTTTATCAGAAAGGGACGGAAACGTTTCTTTCTGTCTTTGATGCCTAATAGAAGGGACATTTCGGTCCATTCTATTGCTAGATGGATTCAGTTAACTATCCGTACTGCTTATGAGAGTTTATCTTCTTCTCAGCAGTCTGTGCTTAAGATTTCCGCTCATGAAGTAAGAGCTCTTGCTACTTCTTGGGCTTATGCTAATAGTGTGGCTATTACAGATTTAATGAAGGCTGCTTATTGGTCTCAGCCATCGACATTCACGAATTTTTATCTCAGAAATATTGAGTCCATTTCTGGAGACCTGCATTGTTTAGGTCCGTTATCTGTTGCTCAGAATGTCGTCCACTAAACAGTTGCAACTATAGTTATGCAGGCTTTCTGTTCCGGCAGTGACTCCGTCCGGCTGTCCTCTTCACTCTGGGCTATTTGACCTAGGGCAAGGGGAAGGGGGGGGGGGGGGCGGGTGTTCCCTTAGGTCACCTGCTTTATAGTGAAAAGCAAGGGAATGCCTCCTCCAAAGTCAGTATTTCTGAGTCGCTTCCGGGATGGTTTTAAAGTGTAATATTAATGTTAAAATTCATTCATGTCTTATTTTTAAAGTGTAGCTCAGTGTGAAGCATTTGTATATGTCAAGTGTCAAACGGGCTTTAATATACAATACTCGGACACTTTTAAAAGATTATAAAGAGTCTCAATTCTCTGGACTACTTTATTTATTGGCTTACTTTAAAAATAATTAGTATAAGGGTTATACTGGATGTTAATAGAGAACATGAATATTATTGTGCTCAATTATTAAGGGTATTGTATCTTTCTAATTTAATATTAAATAAGAAAGATGCATGTAAAGCCTAATACTCCTTTTCTCCTTAAGGGGTTACCTCTTTATTATATAGTTGAGCTTATTGGATTTTCCTCTATGTCCTAGGCCCTCCAGCCTGTTTACTATTCAGCTAAGTCTGGGTCATTGGTACAGTATAAAAATGTTAAAAAATTTATAGTAATTTATATATTTTTTATACTTACCAATGACCCAGACGGGGATGGCCCTCCCAGGAGTTGGGAACTCTTGCCTCCCCGCTGAGTACATAGCGCTGACCAGGCACTGCCAGTAAGAATGATAATTGGCGCCAATTTCGGGACGTCCTTGACACTGCGCATGCGCAGTGGGGGCATAGTATGGAGGTCCTATAGGACATGATTTCTTTTGGTTTTGGATGCAAATTTTGGGGATTGGGGGGCAAAATTTGTGTTTGGCCCTGGTTTTGTTAGAGTTAGCACCAGCTAAGTCTGGGTCATTGGTAAGTATAAAAAATATATAAATTACTATAAATTTTTTAACTTTCGGTCATCTTCTATAACCGAAAACACAACTCAGTTTCGGTTAAACTCCCAGATCTATTTTTTACCAATATGAACTTTAACTGCGTTAACCTGTAAAGGCCTAATTCCAACCAAGCCAGAAAATAAACAGACTGTCATCTGCAAAATGAGGTCCCCAGAGGGTGAATTTAGTGATGCCACCCTGCACTGCATGGTAGCATCACTAAATTTACCCTCCGTGAACCTCAGTCTGAATCAGGGTCTCAAAACTAAACAGAAGGAGGTACCCAGAGGATAAATTGGCCCACTGTATTGGATAGCATCATCAAATTCACCATCTGGGGACCTCATTCTGCAAATGTCAGACTGCTTATTTTCAGGCCTGATTCCAACATGGATCACTATTTACTGCAATAGAACCCACAGATTACATTCCAAGTACCCTGGCAGTTGTTTCTTGGCTTATCTTGGTTCCTTTGCCACTCAAGATTTGCCAAGAAACAACTGTAAAGCCACAAGATATAGATTGAAAAAAGTGTATCAAAAACGTTTAAAAATCTCCAAGCCTTTAACCCTTTAAACTCGTAAGACCGATTTTTCGGTCCACGGCATAAGTTCGTCCCACATGAGAGTGAATTACTACTAAAACACTCATGAAGTGGAATTTTGATACGTGCAATAACTATTGGTTTCTCATGATTATACATAAGGACACCAAGCAAAGTTCCAGCCAATGAACCTCTGGATTTAGTTCTCAAAATTTGCTTCGGCAGTTGGCAATGCCATAACCATTTGCCGAAGCAAAATTGCATTGACTGTCTGGAATGGCGTATGTCGTTAATATACAGCTGCCTTCAACATTATGAAATCAGCTTAGGTCCCAATTCATCTTGTAATCAGCAAACATTACCATGTCATACAGCCGAGCACACCTTTGATAAATGTGTCTCTTTGTCTTTCAACGTAATGAAAAAAGTTTTGCCTATTGTTGCACTGGAGTCATTCCATGTACATGTATATACTGTCATATATTTAACGGATATTATTTTGATGAGGAATTTGTTTCAAAGAAGCAAAACCCACAGATTTTTAGGCTTTGAAAAGTTACACTGATGAACGGTGGGTGCTCCCTTCGTTATCTAACTTTGTTAATTCAGAGAATAAAAGTTTTAAGTTCTGCGCTCGGCAATCCATGCAATACTACAGTCGGTTTAAATATTATTCCAAAATCTATATTGACAGGCAACTGTTTTAGATGTCTTTTATTTTTGAGTTATTCCATACATGTAATGGAAACTGTGTTATATTGAATAGCTTGGCCCTGTGTGTGTTGATCCGAGGTGACATGAGCTGCAGCATATATTGATCTGAGGGCAAGTTGATAGTGATTAACCCATGTTTGGCAATCACATCTGACATCGGCCAATTTCAAACCATTGTTGACCATCGGTAGAAATGTTTGAACATCAGTTCATGCCATTGGTTACATTGAACACCATAGGATTGAAATTGTGCGTATTTATGTTTGTTTGATGATCTAATACTAGTAGTAACAAGCTAAATGTTACTCGTTGGCTCAAAATAATGGTATGTACAAAGTCTATATCCCATAACAGGATGGTGAGATACCATCTTATACATGTACATGTATTTTTACTGTTGACATAATTCATTTGCGCAATCAAAATTCTACTTCACTGAACCTCTATTAAATTCACAGCGTGTCTTTGGCATCCATGTGCTGCACATGAAGCAGCGTATCATGTGACATTTTTAGCTCAACTTTGACGAAGTCAAATTTGAGCTATTGTCATGGCCCGTCGTCCGTCTGTCCGTCTGTCCGTACGTCAACAATTAGCTATGGCTCGGGCTAGAGGTCGTATTTATGAACCGATCTTTACGAAACTTCTTGTGTACCTTTGTTGTGACCCTGGGACGGGAACGAGTGTTTTTAGGTGTGGTCCGAAATTCAAGATGGCTGCCAGCGGCCATTTTGTACCGATGATGCAAAAATCAGTTTTTTGTGCAGAACTTCTGTATGAAAGTTCTGATTTGAATAAAGTTTTGTATAAATGTTTAGTACCATGGGATACATCACATATAATACGGGTTTTTTTCTCGTGCGTAAATTATGCAAATTAGACTGACTTTGATTTATTTAGTGTTACTTTCAGAGCTGTAAGTGCCAAGCTGCTATGGCTCGGGCTAGAGGCCGTATTTATGAACCAATCTTTACGAAACTTCTTGGGTACCTTTGTTATGACTGTGGGACGAGAACGAGTGTTTTTGGGTGCGGTCTGAAATTCAAGGTGGCTGCCAGCTGCCATTTTGTACCGACGATGCAGAAATCTGTTTTTTGTACAGAACTTCCATATGAAAGCTCTGATTTGAATAATTTTTTGTATGAATGTTTAGTACCATGGGATACATCACATATAATACGGGTTTTTTTCTCGTTCGTAAATTATGCAAATTACTCTAACTTTGATGTTCTTTGGTGTTACTTTCAGCACTATAAGTGCAAATGCCAATACGGCTCGGGCTAGAGGCCGTATTTATGAACCGATCTTTACGAAACTTCATGGGTTCCTTTGTTATCACCGTGGGACGAGAACGAGTGTTTTGGGGTCCAGTCCGAAATTCAAGATGGCCGATGGCAGCCATTTTGTACGAAATTTGGTGCAATCAGATTTTTGCATAGAACTTCCATATGAAAGCGCTGATTTGAATAATTTTTTGTGTGAATGTTTAGTACCATGGGATACATCACATATAATACGGTTTTTTTTCTCGTGCAGAAATTATGCAAATTAGATGAACTTTGATTTTTTCAGTGCTGCTTACACACAGTAAGTACACATGTCAATACGGCTCGGGCTAGAGTCTGTATTTATGAATCGATCTTCACGAAAAGTCTTGGGTATCTTTGTTATCACCTTGGGACGAGAACGAGTGTTTCTGGGTGCGGTCCAAAATTCAAGATGGCTGCCAGTGGCCATTTTGTATCGAAATTAGGTCTGATCAGTTTTTTGTACACAACTTCTATACGGCTCAGGCTAGATGCCGTATTTATGAACCGATCTTTACGAAACTTCTTGGGTACCTTTGTTATTACCGTGGGATAAGAACGAGTGTTTTTGGGTGTGGTCCGAATTTCAAGATGGCCACCAGCAGCCATTTTGTACCAAAATTAGTGCAATCAGTCTTTTGTACAGAACTTCTGTATGAAAGTTCTGATTTGAATAAATTTTTGTATGAATGTTTAGTAACATGGAATACATCACATATAGTACGGGTTTTTTTCTCGTGCAGAAATTATGCAAATTAGATGAACTTTGATTTATTCAGTACTACTTATACTCTGTAAGTGCACATGTCAATACGGCTCGGGCTAGAGGCTGTATTTATGAACCGATCTTCACAAAACTTCTTGGGTACCTTTGTTATCACCTTGGGACGAGAACGAGTGTTTCTGGGTGCGGTCCAAAATTCAAGATGGCTGCCAGTGGCCATTTTGTACCGAAATTAGGTCCAATCAGTTTTTATCACAACTTCTACACAGCTCATATTTGTGAACTGATCTTCACGAAACTTCTTGGGTACCTTTGTTTTCACCTTGGGACAGGAATGAGTGTGTTTTGGGGTGCCTTTGTTATCACTGTGCTATGAGAACAAATGTTTTGGGGTTCAGTCAGACCCACTGTGGGACTCAAAGATTTTTTCTAGTTTAGCATTTGGCTGTCACCCACCTTTACAGTACTTTACCTATACATTTGTTACAGGCAACGCTCAGTATTTATGTACAGACCGTTACAATACTTTATATGTACCTTTGTTATCAGGTCATTACCTAGATGTTTGTCATTGCTGTGTCACATACTATACATGTACATGTCTTTGTCTTGACAAGTTGAGCTACAGTGTCATTGACATTTTCATTTTATTTATCATGCGCCGATTCATGCACATTCTGTAAATACTTGAGGATTTGCCCCACAGGTGCCTGTTGCCTAGGTATAATATCTTTATATAACTAATAAAAAAAAGACATCCCATATCTTGCAAAACATTTTTCAGTCTTCCATTATGATTGTTTCAAAACTAATATATTTGTAGAAGCCCATTGGCAAGTTTTAAGACACATGTTGATTGAAAGCCAAATTGATTCAACCAAGAAAAGAAACTTGCTACAATGATAGGCAGAAACCATGGTTGGTTTAATTTAATTGATTGGTCTGATCTTCCCTTTGGCAACTGCTCACGATGCACTGACATGTGATGACTCAAGGAATTCAACATCAAGAGAAAAAAGTTAACAATGTGGCGTCTTAAATCATTGATGAAAGATGCTGTGCTGTTAACTTGTTTCTACTGCTGTCATCTTTTTATTTTGATACAGTGACCTACTGAGGTCAGTGAGCCAATCAATCTGACTGTACTGTAAACTTAACCCTACTCTATGTACCCTTGCACATGTTCTTTATGGTTGTGACATTCTGACATCGGCACTCATAATCGGACGATTGTGTGCCCAACTAATCGTCAAGCAGATGGCGGTCACAATTCCTTATCGGTTAATCACTACCAGTTGAGCTGTACGAAGCAGATGGAGCTATCAGTACTCAGGTCATTCCTGCAAAAAAGTGTTGAGTCACTGACTGGATTGATGGGAAATGTGTGTAAACATCATAGGTTTTTGTCTGTTATTTCATTTAATACGCCCACTGCATGGTGAAATGACAAAACCTGGTAATTATAATCCCTTGTTTTTGCACAAAATTTGAGTCTGATTGAATAAATGCAAATGGGAAGGTGACACAATTTCACAAAGTGTGTATAATTATTCATTTCTCTGAACCTGCACGAACTCTTTAAAGTGTTAGTTATAAACTCATACCAAGCATGAAACGTCAGAACCGTCCACCCACATATTTAATGACATGTCGGCCGGCCCGTTGGAAAAGGATCTTTGAATGCCGGAAATGAAGGAAATCATGTCTTTCCGTGCCTAAATTTGCAAAATATTTCTGGAGCCCCTCAAAATGATAGGGGATACCCCTCTCGTGTTCTCCCACAGTGACACCTTTGGCGTGGGTCACTGCTGCATGATATCATTGCCATAACCATTGCCGTAGCAAATCGTCTGGGCTATGGTAATTTAATGCTGTAGCAAATTTCTTCTAATTTCAAGGGCTGCAGATTAAACCCGGATGTCCATTGACTGGAACTGTGCTTGGCATTCTAATGCTTTTTCACAGACAATGGGTTTTTGTGTAGGTAAAAACTCCACTCCCTGTGGTTGCAGTGCATGGCACTGTCAATGCAGTTTGCGTTCCCTTGACAAGCTCTGCAATTTGTAAAAGTTTCTTACAGGTGCCATACATGGCACTGTCAATGCAGATTGCTTTCCCTTGGCAAACTCTGCCATATGTAACAGTTACTTACAGGTTGCCATACATTGCACTGACAATGCAGATTGCCTTCCCTTGACAAGCTCTGCAATTTGTAATCGTTACTTGCAGGTTGCCATACATGAAACTCAATGCAGATTGTTTTATCTTGCCAAACTCTGCAATTTGTAAAAGTTGCTTACTGGTTGCCATATATGGCACGCTCAATGCAGATTGCTTTCCCTTGGCAAACTCTGCAATTTGTAAAAGTTACTTACAGGTTGCTTGATTTTGGTTCAACAAGTGGGCCCTAAACTATACTCGCCCAAAAAAGAAAGTGTGCATTGCAGAAATTGATCAAACTCCAAAAAAAATAATTTCGTAGGTGTAAAGAGTGTTAACCTGTTCATGAATAAGTTATATTGAACACAAAAACAGCTTTCCCCGTTAAAATTGCATTAACGTTAAATGACGTGCTGCACGCTTGTGAAAAGGCATGTTTTGCACATGGAGAGTCTGAAAATTCATGCAGCAGTGTGAATCCTTGGGTATTTAAACACTAAAGTAAGGCCTTCCTATCGTTCACATTCAAACTTGCGCTGCTGTTAAAACGACTCCACATTAGCATGCCAAGATTGACAATGAATCAACGTCTCCTTGCCCTGGGTATGATTAGAGCTGGCAGAACACACAGAGAGGTTGCCCAGCATTTGAACTGCCACCGTAACACTGTAGACAGGCTAGTCCATCGACATGCACAACATGATGACGTTCGAGACCGACCCCACTCCGGGAGACCCCGAGTTACCACCCCTGCACAAGATCGGTATATCCGTGTCGTCCATCTCCGGAACCGGCAACAAACGGCAATGACGACAGCCAGGAACATCCCTAACCTGAGACGGATACATCCTCAAACAGTAATCAAATGGCTGAGAGAATACGGCTTACATCCTCGAAGACCTGCAATTCGTCCGATTTTGACGTTACGTCATCGTCGTGCTCGACTGCAGTGGTGAAGACAACATCTCAGGCTTCCCTTACACTGGTGGCAACGTGTTTTATTCACAGATGAATGTCGTTTCCATCTTTCATCATCAGATGGCCGCCAGAGAGTGTACAGGCGTCGAAACGAACGCTACGCAGATCCATGTGTCGTGAAGCGAAACCGTTATGGGGGAGGGTCTCTCATGGTGTGGGGTGGCATCACTGCCCGTAACAGAACTGAGCTTGTCATTATTGATGGCAATGTCAATGCAGGCAGATATCGTAATGAAGTGCTTACACCTGTTGTTGTCCCATTTCTGCAACGTCATGGCCCCGGCATCATTCTACAGCAGGACAACGCCCAACCCCACGCAGCTCGTGTTGTTCAACAGTATCTGCAGCAACAACAAGTGGATGTTCTTCCCTGGCCCGCAAATTCGCCCGATATCTCAACCATTGAGCACGTATGGGACGAAATGAAACGTCAGCTACGCCGGCTTCCCCATGCACCGTCAATGCTTGTGGAACTCCAAAGACAGCTGATCAGAATATGGAACAACATCCCACAACACTTCCATGCTAACTTATTCGCTTCCATGAGGTGTAGATGCACAGCAGTAGTCGATGCAGACGGAGGTCATACCAGATATTGAGTGTGTAACTTTTGTGTTGGACCCTTAGTGTCTTTGACTCTCCATGGCACCAAGAGTATTCGCTGTAGCGTAATGAAATTTCTCGTGTTGATTACAAACTGATTCATCTGTGATTGAATAAAATTTCCATGAATAAAAATGATATATACCTTTTTTAGTGTTATTTTTTAGCATGCACACTTTCTTTTTTGGGAGAGTATATAATGTGTGCTTTGAGAAGCATGACCAAACTTTGGGCAGAACTTTGAAAACATTTTTAAACATTGCCATAATTTGGGTACGATAACCATTATTTTGATTTCACATGTACCATCTTTATTTTGGGAGAATTTAAACAACATAAGTTGTCCAATAATTTACAGTTTGATTATCAGTATCTTATGCAGGCTCATCATCAAAAAAAAGTTAAAAATACTTTACATTGGATTTTCAGGAAGTTAAGGACATCAAACAGGCAAAGCGACATAAAGGGGAGATAAAAATGGAACCATTTCCATCTATTCCAACTACTTCCGAGACTAGCATAATTTCTTCTCAGAAAACTCCTTTCATTAAACAAGAACCTGAAGAAGCACCAGAGACTCCCATTTCGAGTTTACCTAGTACCCCTAAATCTTCTACATCAAATTTAACTGGACTGCTCAAAGCAGAAAATGATGATGATAGTCACTTTTCGAACTCAAGCAGTGCACGTGATTTGTGGTGGACAGAAAAAGATTTGGAACCTTGTGGTCAGTATTCAATATTGTAATGTTATTTCATAATGCCTGGCAAACTTTACTCCCCCCACCCTCCCCCCGCCTACTTGGCGGGATTATATAGTATTTCTCATGGTTCGTCAGTCTGTCCGTCCATCCTGAGTTGTATCATGCACTACACTCACACCTTTCAGGACAGCCGTCCGAAATTTTGAACAATGCGAAACTACATTCAGCACATTATCATGTTCGAAGGTCAGACAACTCTATCTTTTTGTCACAGTTATTGCCCCCTATCATGTGTTTTTTAATTGAGGGTACCTTCATGATGTAATCAATTCCTCCCACAGTTGCTAATGTAGAGAATTGAAACTTTAGGATATGGTTGCACATGGTTTGAAGATATGCAACATCTATAAAGTTTGCAGAAAAAGTATTTTTTTAAAAATTAGTGCCCTTTATCGACTTGAAAAATTTCCAGTTTTTTTTTTTAATTGAGGGTACCTTATTGGGCGTACCTTCATGATGTAACCATCTCCTTCCATAGTTTGTAATGTCAAGATTTTAAACCTTAGAATATGGTTACATACACAGTGATAATGTGCAACATCTATCAAGTTTGCCAAAAACATTTTTTTCCACAAAATTATTGTCGATTATCGACTTAGAAAATTTTGTCTGTTTTTAAAATTGAGGGTACCTTCATGGTGTAAAGGTGGAGGGGGGTCATAATTTCTTGACTAGTCTTCAGAGGGAACCTTTCAGAGAATGATAATTCCAATGACTAAAATCAAACTCTATCATTCCCAAGAAATGATACTATTAAGGAGAGGAGGGGGGGGGGGGGGGGGGGTGGTCTATTTTTGGAAGGAGGAGGAAGGATTGAATGCTTTCTAAAAATTATCTCTATAAATCAGTTTTTAGAGAAAAAAAAATCCAGTAACATCTTGGTGAAGACTGACTGTCATCATCAAGAATTGATGCTCTGAATGGGTATTGGCGTGGGCTGGAGGAAAACTGTCTTTGTTTCAGTTCACTTGCACAATTCCAAAGGTTTTTAGCTCAACTTGACAACGTCATGTGTGCGCTATTGGGATGGGTTGTCATCCGTCCGTATGTTTGTCTATCCGTCCATCCATGCACAATTCCTTTAGCTCACCCTACAGACTGCAGCTCTCACCCAATCAGTCCCAAATTTCATACATGGCTTTGGGGCAATGTCCAGATGGGAGGTGTCGATTTTTTTTTCAAATTTGGTTGAAAAACATGGCCATCAGCTGCCATCTTGGATTTGGCACATAAATTGTCAATAATTCCATTGGCACACCCTACAAGCCACATCGCTCACCTGATTAGTTCCAAATTTTATATGTGCCTTTAGGACAATGCCTAGATTGGAGCTATTGTCAACAATTCCATTGGCACACCCTGCAGGCTGCATCTCTCACCCGATTAGTTCCAAATTTCATATGTGGCTTTGGACAATGTCTTGATGGGTGCTATTGAATTTTTCTGAATTTCATTAAAAAGCATGGCCACACCCTACCGGCCGCATCTCTCACGCAATCTTTTTCAAATTTTATATGTAGCTTTGGTGTGATGTCTAGCTGGGAGCTATGAAATTTGCCTGAATTTGCATCCTATTGTTGTATACCCATAGTGTAATGCAGGTGTCGTTCGAGATTTTATTGCCAGAGTTATTGCCCTTTATGGACTTAGAATTTGTCTACCTTGAAATTAATTCATGAATAACTTGCAGAGTAGTCAATAGAATGACTTCATATTTGATGTGCAACTCTTATTGATGTTTACCCACAGTAGGAGGTCCGTCTGTCTGTCAGTCCATCTGTCCATCCCTCCGTCCCAAAATTCAATCTTGAATAACTTGTAAAGTACTCATATGTAGTTTTGCTCTCATATCTTAATTTTTGTAAATTTTGTTGAAAAACTTGGCCACCAGCAGTCGTCTTGGATTTGACATATATTGTGAACAATTCCATTAGCACACCCTACAGGACACATCTGTCACCCAATTTTTTTCAAATTTCATATGTAGCTTAGGTGTGATGTCTATATGGGAGCTATCACATTTTTCTGAATTTTCGTTGAAAAACATGGCCACTGTCAACTATCATGGATTTGGCATATAAATTGTCAGCAATTCCATTAATACAGCCAACAGGTTGCATCTCTCACCCAATCTTTTTCAGGTTTCATATGTAGCTTTGGTGTGATGGGTTTTTTAGTAGAAACTTGATTGAGTGACTTATCATTACTGGAGCTTTCTATTTAGTTCAGTCCCCTCTTGGACAAGTTGAGCTGCAGTGTTATTGACACTTTCATTAAATGTACTGTTATTGAGGGTGGTTCAAAGAGCTGAGTTTTTTATTTATTGTGTGAATACTTAAAATAAATTTCCATGTATGATGGAAAGAAATTGTAAATTGTTTCAGTGTTTTTCTTTCTGAATCAGCCTGAAAGATGAGTTGCAATGTATGAAAGGATGTGTGATTTGCATGCATGATGAATGTAAGTGATGGAAACAAATCAATAGCAATAGTCAATACAGTCCTGGAATGTCAACATTTCACTTTTCCTTTCAACTTTGATGCTTGTATTACATAAAAAATGGACACCAAAGCAGACAATGATATAAAATTTTATAAATGTTTTCGTTCAATAAGCATGATACACACTTCAGCATAGGATTGACACCTCATTGTGGTGATCACTGATTGGTATTCGGGTTTTGTACTGAGCCTGACAAGATTACATACAATCATAGATCCCGCTTATTGCTATATACCGCTTATTTAAATCTGACAAAAGCATTATTCAATTATGCAGGATCCCCTGTATTGACCCCATTGCTGCTGATGTTGTGCTATTAAACCTTTGCAATTGGTGATTTATAAGTGAAATAAGTGAAATATAGTGCTTAAATAGGCACAAGCAGATTTTTAGCTCAAATGTGGCGAAGCCACATTTGAAGTATTGTCATTGCTGGTCGTCCGTCTGTCCATCTGGCCGTTTGTCTGTCTGTCCGTCCATCGCACCATACACACGGCTCGGGCGAGAGGCCGTATTTATTAACGGATCTTTACAAAACTTCTTGGGTACCTTTGTTATCATTGTGAGACGAGAATGAGTGTTTTGAGGTCTGGTCCGAAATTCAAGACGGCTGCTGGCAGCCATTTTGTACAAAATTAGGTGCAATCAGATTTTTGCCCAGAACTTCCATATGAAAGCTCTGATTTGAATAATTTTTTGTATGAATGTTTAGTACCATTTGATACATCACATATAATACGGGTTTTTTTCTCATGATTAAATTATGCAAATTAGACTAACTTTGATTTATTTAGTGTTACTTTCAGTACTGTAACTGCAAATGCCAATACGGCTCGGGCTAGAGGCCGTATTTATGAACCAATCTTTACGAAACTTCTTGGGTACCTTTGTTATCACCGTGGGACGAGAACAAGTGCTTTGGGGTCCGGTCTGAAATTCAAGATGGATGCTGGCAGTCATTTTGTACAAAATTATGTGCAATCAGATTTTTGCACAGAACTTCCATATGAAAGTGCTGATTTGAATAATTTTTCGTGTGAATGTTTATTACCATGGGATACATCACATATAATACAGGTTTTTTTTCTCGTGCATTAATTGTGCCAATTAGACTAACTTTGATCTATTTAATGTTAGTTTCAGCACTGTAACTGCAAATGCCAATACGGCACGGGTTAGAGGCCGTATTTATGAACCAATCTTTACGAAACTTCTTGGGTACCTTTGTTATCACTGTGGGACAAGAACGAGTGTTTCTGGGTGTGGTCCAAAATTCAAGATGGCTGCCGGCGGCCATTTCATAACAAAATTAGTGCAATCAGTTTTTTGTTCAGAACTTCTGCATGAAAGTTCTGATTTGAATAAATTTCTGTATGAATGTTTAGTAACATGGAATACATCACATATAATACGGGTTTTTTTCTCGAGCAGAAATTATGCAAATTAGATGAACTCTGATTTATTCAGTGCAACTTATATACAGTAAGTGCATGTGTCAATACGGCTTGGGCTAGAGGCTGTATTTATGAACCGATCTTCACAAAACTTCTTGGGTACATTTGTTACCACCTTGGGATGAGATCGAGTGTTTATGGGTGTGGTCCAAAATTCAAGATGGCTGCCAGGGGCCATTTTGTACCGAAATTAGGTCCAATCAGTTTTTGTACACAACTTCTATATGGCTCAGACTAGAGGCCGTATTTATGAACCGATCTTTACGAAACTTCTTGGGTACCTTTGTTATCACTGTGGGACGAGAACGAGTTTTTTTGGGGTGCAGCATACGGTCATATGTACAGACCGTTATAATACTTTACATGTACCTTTGTTATCAGGTCTTTACCTAGATGTTTGTCATTGCTGTGTCACACACTATACATGTACATGTCTTAAACAAGTTGATCTACAGTGTCATTGACACTGTCATTTTCTGTGTCCTATTCAAATCTTCGGAATCAACAGAATGTTTGGAGAAATAATCAGTAATCGGTTCAAAGCAAGTTTTGATAATCCGTTCATCACTAATTTTTATTGAGGGAAATAGAGTAAAATGGTTAATACAGAGAATCTTCTGAAGTCATTTTCAGTAGTGAATTAGGAAGGTGAATATACAGATATTTTTCTTCTCAATTTTCATTATTTTCAGCTACTCTGCCAGAATATTTGATGACTGGAGATGAGAATGAATTGTCTGACAGTGACATTGAAATTGACCCGGGTACCATATCACCACCACGATCAGACTCACAGTCATTGTTATCTAGAGATTCTCCATCAGTTCAGGACATCCTCTCAGTTCTAGAGAAAGGTGTGTTTAGTTGTCACACAATGTTTTTTTTCTCCAATATTTTTGATATTATTGCTGACTTAATATTACTGACTATTAACCTGACAAATCGCTTGCATCCACCAGTGTAATTTACAAATTAAGCAGTCGAAAAAAAAAAAAATTTCAAATAATTTTAACAAAACCATATGTGACACCTCATTGGAACAAGCTTGTCATTTTGAAAGAATTGTAATGAGCTTGAGGTCAGTATGAGAGAAGTGTCCCCAGGTCACCATTGGGGGGATCTGGGAGACTACCTGCTGGAAAACATCTCACAGGTTGCATTTATGATCAGATTGCTTTGAAACTTGGTATGCTTGTTTGGGGTGTTCTCTAGATGGGAGCTATCGATTTTCCATCAAAAAATGTTGCCGCTGCAACGTTCTTATAACTTAGTTTAGTCAGACCTGAATATTTCCCCTTGGCACACCCCACAGGTGTGCTTTGAAACGTGGCATGCTTGTTTGGGGTAACCTCTAGATGGGAGCTATCGATATTTTTATACTGTACCAATGACCCAGACATAGCTGGTGCTAACTCTTAAAATATAGGGCCAAACACAAATTTTGCCCCCCAATCCCCAAAATTTGCATCTAAAACCAAAGAAAACATGTCCTGAAAGGCCCTCCACACTTCGCCCCTACTGCGCATGCGCAGTGTCAAGGACGTACCGAAATTGGTGCCATTAATCATTCTAAGTTTGGCCCTTCATCAGTTAACATCTGACTGATCTTTGTGCTTATAAATCTCAGTTTAAATGATGCCAGACACATAAATATTAGTGAAATGGTGATTCTAAGGAGGATAGAGAAGGAGGAGAGGAAAAAAATGTGTGACAGAATATTATCAGGGCTGTAACTTAAAATTTTTTAATGAAATTATGTTAAGTTACCTATTTTCGAGGCAGCAGCCATTTTGTTGTCATTCTGATTATTTAGTTACACTGTTTTTTAAGTGTTTTCCTCTCTCCCTGTCCTTTAAGTCCCTCCTTGCTATTCTCCCATGCTTTTGGCATAGTTTTTGTAATTATTATTACTAAATTTTCTTGGGAGTTTTAGCTGAATAACAGAATGAAGTCTGTTCTTTTCCCCATGTTTACGTCTTCACCTACGGGTGGTTAGGCGTTGTGTTCTGCATCTACCATCTGATGTTCTGCAGTTTCTTCCCTGGAAGTCTCTGTTTTGCATCAGATAGTGTATTTTTGGTAACTGATTTCGGGCCTGGGTGCCTGGAGTCTTATTTTAGTGTTTTTACACTCATTGTTTACATTTACAACAGCCCTCTGTGTGAGGGGGGGGATTTCTGGAAAATAATATCTTGATGTTATTTTAATCATAACTAGATACATTATTATTGTTCGTAAGTGTTGAATAAATTGTTTAAAATATTTTTAAAATTTTTGTCCACACTTAGGCTTGGGATCCATTGGGGCTCAACGTTACTTTTCAGAAACTTGGGCTGTTCTGAAAAAATATTTTTTCAAAATATTTTGATTTCAATTATTTTTTCTATATTAATGGATCATATTATTATTATGTATTTTGATTGCCAGGGGTTAGTGCGAGTACCAGGACTTGTTTTCTTTTCACATTGAAAGGATATTGATCATTTGTATTAAGAGGAAGTCTTCCTCTGACTTTATAATCATTCTATATGTGGTCAGTGTACTCGCATTAACTCCTGTTCTGTATCGTATGATTTCGATGACAATATGGGAAGCGTATGTCACGGTATGTTATTGGGGAATTGGACACTCCGGTCCTTTCCCCGCAGGGTCACTCTACTTTATCAATTTCTATTTCAGACGATCAAGATTAGGGTGATGTATCTGTGATGTCTTCCAACAGTGTGCCTCTGTCGTCACAATTAATGAAGGGCTAGCGGAAAAGTGCTCATGTAAATACGCCAATTGCCTAAGAGGACCCTAGTAGGTTCGACGGCCTTTGACGTCCGCTAGCTCGCCCGGTGTAGCGTCCATTCACCGAATGGTTCGGCAGCTGGGTTCGTCCGTTGCGGTCTAGAAGGAATTTTGGGGTGATGCGAGCACTATAAATTAACCTAATGCACACCCAGTGACGGCGGATCGGAGGGAGAACGGAGGAAGCCTTTTAGTCCGGTTCATAGCTCGTTCCGGTCCATCCGGACGGCAAGCGAGAGAGGCCCCTCTCTCGTTCAACAACATCTGGCCCCAGATGTTGTGGTACAAAATGTGTCGCAAGCGGAGCATACGTCCGTCGCTCGGGACGCTCCGTTGTATAGGCAGTCCGCGGAGACTGCTAAGGCTTCCTCTTCTCGTCAGCGCACACGACCGCACCTTGGCTGCGTGACCGCCGATATATTACCAGCTTCGCCGATCAAGGATTCTTTGGCGACCAGGTCACACCATCCGGTAGCCAGGGACACGAGGCCTGCAGACTCCGGACGTTCGCATAGGAAGTGTGCGGGAGTCAACGTACACGGAGCTTCCGGCGGCAATGCATCGTAAGACCGCTACTGCACAGGCCTCGGGAACGGACGTGCTTTCCTTAATAGCACAGTTTATCGCAGCATCCCAGCATCAACTGAATCTGTCGCATATATTTTATCCGACGATGCTGGGTCGGGACGCTCCGCGGAAGCGGGTACGGACGTCCGAAAGTTTCATCCGGTCCGACGGGATACCGAAAGGGATTTGGAGGATTTCGAGCTTTTCCTTTCGGAACAACATATGCTGTTGTGTATGTCATCTGACTTGGTCTTCTACAGCTTCTTTCGTCGGACCAGAATGCTGCGATGCCGGATAAGAAACTGATAGCGTCGGTGGACTTAGAAATTTTTGGTTCGGTTCAGGGACATCGTCCCTCAGTTCCGATATAGTCCAATAATGTCACACAAACTTTCGAATTATTGAACGACGCTATATATATTATTATTTTATGCTTGCTATAACCAAGCATTTCTGGTTTCTTGTTCGCAGAGTTACGGAGATGTCTTTCAAAAGTGTGCCTCTGTCGTCATAGTTAATGAAGAGCTAGCGGCAATAAGTGCTCATGGAATATGTCTATCGCCTACGGAGTGACATTCGCTAGTTCACCCGGTGTAGCGTACATTCATCGAATGGTTCGGCTGCCGGGTTCGTCCGTTGCGGTCTAGGAAGGAGATTTGGGTGATGCGAGCACTTTAATTACTTTAGTACTCACCCAGTGACGGCAGATTGAGAACAGATCGGAGGAAGTCTGTTAGTCCGGTTCCTGGCTTGTCCAGGTCCGTCCGGGCTGTGAGCGAGAGAGAGGTCCCTCTCTCGTCCAACAACATAGGGGACCACATGTTGTGGTTCAGATATTTTACATTCGGAGCATATGTCCGTCGGTCGGGACGCTCCGTTATATTGACAGTCCGAGAGACTGTCCTTAATGCTTCCTCATCCTCACAGCAGGGCACACGACCGCACATTGGCTACGTGACCTCGAGTATCCGATCAGTTTCGTCATTCAGTGATTCCACGGCGAATAGGTCGCGCCATCCGATAGCCAAGGGACACGAGGCCCATACACTCCGTTTGCTCGCATATTGGTAGTATGCACGGGGTAACGATCACGGAGCTTCCAGCGGCAATGCATCGTAAGACCGCTTCTCCTCAGGCCTCAGTGACGGACGTGCTATCTGAGTTAGCACAGTTGTTTCGCAGCATCCCAGCAATTGACAGTTTCTCGGTCGAATCAGGAATTATCCGACGGCGCTGGGTCGGTGCGGTCCGCGGTTGCATCAGGTACGGACGACCGAACGCTTTATAGGGTCTGACAGGATGGCGAAAGGGATTCGAAAGATTATAAGATATATTCTTTTTCGCCGTTTATGTCTTTTCCAATTTCAATGTTGGAAACGACATGATGTATAGTAGACTTAACTTAGACGCTTTATCATACGTAATCCGCCTTACTGAGGCGTTATCATTACGTATTCAAGAAAAGATTTACGGGATATTATTCTCAATGTAATTTCTTTTGAGGGCAGTAGTTTGTTCACGTATAACTCCGCCCTTCAGTGGCTGATTGGAGTTGGTTAGACGTGACGCAGCCCTAGCTACATCCACACGCATGGATAGTAAGGTTAAGAACTCTCTCAGAGTCGCTTCGTTCTCGGAGGAGCTTCTCTTTGACGGCAACTTTTCGGCAATCCATGAATTGCTCGATTTACACGTTCTCTTGTCTATCTAGTGTTACAAGAGATTCAGACTGGGGCAAACATTCGGTGGTTGACTCAGAGAGTGCCACCGCAGTTGCCGGACCCGAGTGTGGCTGTTATGACGGTTGCCAGTCAAACAGATTGGGATATAATACTGATCCCTACGGATTCGAAGTGCCAGGGTCTTTGGGTTCCGCAGTCTCTTAGCAATCAGTTTTCTTCCGCGGAATAATGTTTTTTAGGCTTGCTTTATGTCATTGCATGAACATTATTCAGAAACGCATGCCCAAATCCTGTCCTTTAATTCGACAGTAGTGGCGTATCTCCGGAACCAGGGAGGCACTCTTTCGTTTCCGTTATTCAATTTAATGGAAAGAATCCGTCTGTTGGTTATAGTACACCAAGTTCTGTTTTGGTCCGTCATATTCCGGGTCGTCTGATTGTTTTACCGGACTCCCGTTCTCTTACGGGTCGCTTGTTGCTGTCAGAATGGACTCTCAACAAACAAGTATTCAATCAGATTTGCTATCTATGGGAGCGCCCAGTGATGATTTATTTACGACACAGCTTGCTAATCAATTGCAGACGTATGTGTTGGCTTGTCCAGATCTCTGAGCTAATGTTGTTAACGCTCTATTGATCTATAGGACGGAATGATAGGATATGCGTATCCTCCGGCGCTGTTGTTTCAGCAGGTATTGCTAAGATAAACAACCACAATACATTTCTGTTGATAGCATCTCTATCTTCACAGAGATCATGGGTAATTTACTCTCTTGTCTACTGTGGGTCTTAACGTGAAATCTTCCTCTATGTGAGGATCTTTTTTCACTGGGTAAATCGTGTCATCTTTATCACAACCCGCAAGGTCGCAACCTTCATGTATTCCGTTGTGTGGTCCGTATTGCATTGTAAGCACTGTACTGGACGAGCTTTGGACGCGATTTCTTACTATAGGAGATCCTCTTCTTCGCTATTCTATGCGGCTAAAGTGGAGGCTCTTCCGTCGTTGGTGTAGGGATCATTATGTTCATATTGTTGATCCCTCCATACTACTCATTGCAATTTTTTAGTATACTTGTTTCACAAGATCTACTGCAGCCTGTTATTATTAAGGTTATAGGTTTATGTTACCTCATACCTATGCACTCTACGATAGTTTACAATTGAGTCTTTTGTCTCTTTATCTAAGTCAGTTAGTAACTTTTTGATAAATAGACTTAGAATCTTTAGATTAAATTCCTATATGGATTTTAACTTCGGTTCTTATTTAGGTAGGCTGTCTGTTTCGGCAGTGTCTCCGTTCTGCTGCCCTCTTCGCTCTGGGCTATTTGACCCAGGGCAAGAAAAAGGGGGGGGGGGGGGGAGGGTGTTCCCTTGGGTCACCTGTTTTACTATGAAAACAAGGGGATACCTCCTCCGGAGTTAGTAATTCTGAGCTGTTATTGGGATGGTTGTTTAGTGAGAAGTTTAGGTTTTTAAAATTGATTCAAGTCTTAGTTTTTAAAGTATAGCTTTTGAATATTGCATATGTCAACGACATGATTATGCAATCCTCAGACACTTTTAGGAGTATAAGAGTCTCTATTCTCTAGACTTACTTTATTTATTGGCTTACTTTAAAAATTATTAGTATAAGGATTATATTGGATATTAATAGAGTACATGGATGTATGAAGCTCAATTTTGGAAGGTGTTGTATCTTTCTAATTTATCATAAATAAGAAAGATACATGTAAGGCCTATTACTTCTTTTTTCCTGCAGGGGATGACTCTATTTTATTTTATTGAGCGTATTCCATTTTGCTCTATGTCCTTGGCCCTCCAGCCTTTTTACTATTCAGCTATGTCTGGGTCATTGGTACAGTGTAAAAATGTTAAAAAATTTATAGTAATTTCTATATTTTTTATACTTACCAATGACCCAGACGGGGATGGCCCTCCCAGGAGTTGGGAACTCTTGCCTCCCCGCTGAGTACATAGCGCTTACCAGGCACTGGTTATTAGAATGATTAATGGCGCCAATTTCGGAATGTCATTGACACTGCGCATGCGCAGTAGGGGCGAAATGTGGAGGGCCTTTCAGGACATGTTTTCTTTGGTTTTAGATGCAAATTTTGGGGATTGGGGGGCAAAATTTGTGTTTGGCCCTATATTTTAAGAGTTAGCACCAGCTATGTCTGGGTCATTGGTAAGTATAAAAAATATAGAAATTACTATAAATTTTTCAACTTTCTTCCATTTCTGTCAAAAAATGTTTCCACTGGCAATGACCTTTGAACTTAGTTTAGTCAGGCATCAATATATTCCTTTGGCACGCCGTACAGGGCACATTTTTTATCAGATGGGTTTGAAACTTGGTATGCTTGTTTAGGGTTACCTCTAGATGGGAGCTATCGATTTTCTTTGATATTAGCTAAGAAATGTTGTCACTGGCAACGACCTTCAATGAACTTTGTGTTATGCATCAATATTTTCCTTTGGCTCACCATGCAGTGCACATTTTTGACCAGATCACTTTGAAACTTTGTATGCTTGTTTGGGGTGAGCTCTAGATGGGAGCTATCGATTTTCTTCCATTTCTGACAAAAAATGTTGCTGGCAACGTTCTTAGAACTTAGTTAAGTCAATATTTCCCTTTGGCACACCCTACAGGGCACATTTATGAACGAATTGTTTTGAAACCTATCATGCTTGTTTGGGGTGACCTCTAGGTGGGAGCTATCGATTTTCTTTCATTTCCATCAAAAAATGTTGCTGCTGGCAACGACCTCTGATGAAGTTAGTAAAAACCTAGTGCAGTTATGTATCAATATTCCCCTTAGACACACCCTGCAGGACACATTTATGATTGGATCACTTGGAAACTTGGTGTGCTTGTTTGGGGTGATATCTATATGGGAGTTATAGATTTTCTTCCATTTCTGTCAAAAACTGTTGCCGCTGGCAATGACCTTTGAACTTAGTTTAGTCAGACTTCAATATTTCCCTTTGGCACACACTTCAGGGCACATTTATGATCGGATCACTTTGAAACTTGGTATTGGTATGTGTGTTCGGGGTGACCTCTAGATGTGAGCTATTGATTTTTTTCATTTCCTTTAAAATTTTTTTGTTGTTATCACCAGCCTTTGAACTTACTGCATTTGTGCAGCAACTTATCCCTTTTGCACTCTCTGCAGGGTATATTTATGAATTTCCATAAAAAAAGAGAGAAAAAAAACATTGCCTCAAGCGATGACCTTCAAACTTAGTGCATTTGTGCATTAACATCTTCCTTTGGCATGCCTCAGAGGGCGCATTCATTATTACGTTGTTTTGAAACTCTGTATGCTTATGCAGGGTGACAAAGATAGGAGCTATCGATTTTCTTTTCATTTCCATCAAAAACTGTTGCTATTAGCAACAATCTTTGAATTTATTGCATTTGTGCATCAACATTCTTCTTTGACATGTCCTACAGGCCACATTTATCATAGGATTGTTTTTGAACTTGGTGTGCTCATTAGGCGAGACCTTTAGATAAGAGTTGTTGATTAGCATTCATTTCTGTGAAAAAAGTTGCCATTTACAATAACCTCTGAACTTACAGCATTTGTGTATCAACATTCTTCCTTTATCCAGTCTTACAGTTGACATTAAAAAATGCATGGATTACTCTGACGTTGTGCACACACAATGCTGTTATGTTGAAATTTCACCAAATAACATTGGTACCAATGATCTTCAATTTTGCCACTTCACATATAACTTACCAAGTTCAAATTTGTCAGGTTGAGCTACAGGGTCATTGACACTTTCATTCTTGATTTCAGCACTTTTGCTCAATGACCAGAGTGCTATTTGTAGCATAATGTAGAAATTGTAATTTTACATTCCTGATGCTTGTCTTTTCATTCTGCCATGGAGGGGGTAAAAATAGGGTAAGATGCTGGGTGCACCCCCATTGGATCCACCCATTCTCCAGCAAAGTCCTAACAGAGGACTTTGGCAAATTGATATGGATTGACAACAGTGTTAAACGATAGCGAAACCATCTGGGAAAAACATCACTGGAGTTTTTGGATAATCTGGAAACACGGGACTGAGTGTGAATGGCACACATAAATTGAATGAAGGCATTAGGTATCAATAGATGACTTTTATTGAGTATCAAATAATATGTTCCAATCAATATTAATGTCATTTTCAGGCCTGAAAATAAGCAGTGTGACATTTTCAGAATGAGGTCCCCTGAGGGTGAATTTGATAATGCTATCCCTTACAGTGGGCCAATTTATCATCTGGTAACCTCTTTCTGTTTAGTTTTGAGACCCTGATTCAGATTGAGGTTCACAGAGGGTAAATGTAGTGATGCTACCCTACTGTGCAGGGTAGCATCACTAAATTCACCCCCTGGGGAGCCTCATTTTGCAGATGACAGTCTGCTTATTTTCTGGCTTGGTCATATTCACTTTCTCTCTCTGGTAGACATGGAATAAGTTTCGCCTTCATATACCTTATTCGTATTTGGATTTGCAGTTGTCTAAGGAGTAAGTGTCCATACACTGAGCCACACTGTATGCCATGGATGAACTAGAAACTTTGTGGACCCATGAAAAGGATGGTGTCATCCATAATCTGCCACACACAAAAGATGCATATATGCATATTTAATTAGAAGTGCCAGCTTTGAATTCGCACATGAATGTGTCAATTTAAAGTGCACAAATTTAAAACTGAGCAAATAATAATACTGCACAAATTCAAATATGAGAAAGTTAGCCACTTTGTCAGAGAAAAATATTCAATTAATAGGGGGTATTCAATAACTAGGAATTAACTTGTTCATTTATTCTATTATACAGTGGAATCTGTCTTGAAAAACCCTTGCTGTCAATCTAAAGTGGTCACTCAAGACAAGTGGTCTCTCATGACAGATTTTATTCATTGATGTCAAGCAACATGACCGAATGGTCAGTTATAGTCACTGAAGACAAATGGTCTCTTTTGACAGTTTTTATTCACAGATATCAAGTGACATAACAAAATGCAAATAGTCTCTCATTACTAGTTTCATTCATTGATGTCAAGTGACATGACAAAATGGTCAGATATTGACCAACAAAGTAGTGTGTACATGGTTAGGCCTAAAAAAGTTAAAAATCTGTTTTCAGGCCCTCCTGCATGGTTCTTTTGACTGCCGCATGCTCTCTTTTTATAACCAATGCAAACTTTAAAAAATGAAAATGAAATCATTTATATCTGATATTTTACCCAAGTTAATAAAATTGATAAATTTTCAAAGCTTTCTTGCACTCAAGGGACGAAATGCACTATCACTCATGCTATTCTGTAGATTATGAGGCCTAAAACATAAAACAAACCAAGAACATGAACTTTTGATGACAAAGAAATAATTACAAAAATAAAAAAAAACAAAAATAAACCGCCCACATGCAATTTTACAAAAAATGGCCTGAGAAACAGTAGATCTACTTTGAGGGGCCTTAACTGCTTATTCATTCAGTTTTCACTTTCTCACACATAAATATTCAATAAGAAAATCTTTCTCCAACATCTGAAATGGAAATAAAGTTAATCATAGTCAGATGTATTTCGTTATTTTGCTGTTATGACACTTTATGTTTCTAGTTGACAAACAGAAACTATTAGCAAACATTTTACCAATCCTTGCCCTTCATTCATGAGAGTGATCACTCTAGACAGGTTCCACTGTGTCTTGTTTCACAGAGCTTATGGAACTCTGTCCAGCAAGATATAATAGATTAAATGCAAACTTTAAAAAATGAAAATGAAATCATTTATATCTGATATTTTACCCAAGTTAATAAAATTGATAAATTTTCAAAGCTTTCTTGCACTCAAGGGACGAAATGCACTACCACCCATGCTATTCTGTAGATTTTGAGGCCTAGAACATAAAACAAACCAAGAACATGAACTTTTGATGACAAAGAAATAATTACAAAAATAAAAAAAAACAAAAATAAACCGCCCACATGCAATTTTACAAAAAATGGCCTGAGAAACAGTAGATCTATTTTGTGGGGCCTTAACTGCTTATTCATTCAGTTTTCACTTTCTCACACATAAATATTCAATAAAAAAATCTTTCTCCAACATCTGAAATGGAAATAAATTAATCATAGATGTATTTCGTTATTTTGCTGTTATGACACTTTATGTTTCTAGTTGACAAACAGAAACTATTAGCAAACATTTTACCAATCCTTGCCCTTCATTCATGAGAGTGATCACTCTAGACAGGTTCCACTGTGTCTTGTTTCACAGAGCTTATGGAACTCTGTCCAGCAAGATATAATAGATTAAATGCTTGTATCTGTTATATCTTGGATGCATTAAGGTCAAAGTGATCTAGAAACATGGGAAATTCAGTGGTTGCCAAAGTAATTCAATAAACAATTTTTTTTTCTTTTTCAAGTAACAGGAATTTACTTGATAACATAATAGATCAAATTTCTTCTGAATGTATGGTAAATGGTTTTGGGTTTGACTGTTTTATGCAAGAAAATTAAATTTCAAATTAAATGGGTTCCTCTGAAAGTGTTTTTATAATAATAAAATATTTCTATTCCAGATACATCTCAGAACACTGCTTACAGTGCTTACAGTGAACTTGAGAGTTTGATAAAGACATCTAGAAGTGGAGGAAGTTGTGTGAAGAGTGACGAGGCATCTGTAGTTAGTTCTGAAAGTGATGGAGAGAGTGATCAGGAAGATGATGATCAGGAAGGAGAGTCTGAGGATGATAATGTCATTGACACAAGAAGAAGAGTTTGCAGAAGAAGAAAAAATAAACTGACTGATATAAATATCAAATCACCTCCCAAGAGGTAGTGATCCAAGTTTTTTATCCTTTACTTAACCCTTTGGACACTTGTGGTATCTTCCATGCCAGTTAAATGGCAGAGATTGGAAGAGTTCATATCCATTATTTGGGGGTAGAGCAATTAATATTTTCAATGTTCAGCCTGAATATTAATTATTCTACCACACATGTTTACTTAGTAGACATCCTACTTAATGAAATTATGACGCATCGTGTTCCTGCACCCGAAAAGCAGCCTATCTTGTTGAAAGAGTTAAAGCAACAGACAGAAAAAAAAAACAGTTCTGTTTACCAAAATCACCAATATTATTTTAAGTCAAGATAAGCTATTGCCATCATGCGTGCGGAAATCTATTAGTCTGTGAGTCTGTTCACATTTTTCTTTAGCACAGACTACACCCCGTAGTTTTTGTCCGATCGTCACAAAATTTCATATGCAGGTTTGAGGACATGTCTAGATGAGAATATCCCATTTTGGTCATGATCGGTTAACCATTATGGCTGCCTGATCCCAAAACACTTTAGCACAGTCTACAGGTCGTATTTATGAAGAGATTTCATGGTAACTTGGTAGGATGACTCCGTATAATATCTAGATGAGAACGTCCCCTTTTGGTCACGATATTCAGCTGTGATGGCGGCCCGAGCCCGAAACCCAAAACCTTTAGCACAGACTACAGGTCGTATTTTTGAAAGGATTTCATTGTAACTTGGTAGGATGACTCAGTATAATGTCTAGATGAGGACGTCTATCTTTTGGTCGCGATTGGTCAACCATGATGGCTGCCCGAGCCCAAAACCCCAAAACCTTTAGCACAGTTTACAGGTTGTATTTATGAAGGGATTTCATGGTAACTTGGTAGGATGACTCTGTATAATATCTAGATGAGAATGTCCCCGTTTGGTCGTGATCTGTCAACTGTCACGGCTGCCCAAGCTCGAAACCCAAAAACTTTTAGCACAGTCTACAGGTCATATTTAAAATGGAGGGATTTCATTGTAACTTAGTAGGTGACTCTGTATGATGTCTAGATGAGAACTTCCCCATTTGGTTGTGATCTGTTAACTGTGCTGACTGCCCAAGCTCAAAACTCGAAAACTTTTAGCACAGTATACAGGCCGTATTTATGGAGTGATTTCATTGTACCTTGGTAGGATGACTCCATATAATGTCTAGATGAGGATGTCCCCTTTTGGTCACGATCATTCAACCGTGATGGCTTCCCGAGCCCAAAACCCCAAAATCTTTAGCACAGACTATAGGTCGTATTTATGAAGGGATTTCATTGTAACTTGGTAGGATGACTCAGTATAATGTCTAGATGAGGATGTCCCCTTTTGTTTGCGATCGGTCAACCATGATGGCTACACAGGCCCAAAAACCTTTAGCACAGTCTACAGGCCTTATTTATGAAGGGATTTCATTGTAACTTGATAGGATGACTTGTTTTGGAATAATTTCACTGTAACTTGGTAACTTTGGTTGACATACATTAACTCTGAGGGCCACATTAACCCACCCCTCAATTCTTTAGTACAGTCTACACCTCAAATTATATTTTTACACAGTAACCAATGGCCCAGACATAGCTGGAGCTAACTCTAAAATATCCAGGGCCAAATACAAATTTTGCCCCCCAAGCTCCCAAATTTGCATCAAAAACCAAAAATGTAATGTCCATACATTTGACATCTGCGCATGTGCAGTGTCCAGGAAGGACCGAAATTGCCGCCAAATATCATTCCTTGTTTGGACCTCTGTCAGATAACAACTAACTGACTTTTGTGCTTTTAAATCTCTGTTTTAATGATGCCAGACACAGATCAATGATGATTATGGTGGATCAGAGGAAAGAATAGAATCATGGAAGGAAGGAACAGTGGTTTTTTATGTTCAGGGCTGTAACTTTATAATTTTTTGACGGAATTATTTCTTGTTCCCCATTTTCGGGGCATGGCCTGAAGTTATCATTCTTCCTAATGATTTTGCCACTGTTTGTTAAGTGTTCCTTTCCTATCCTTCCTTGAAGCCCTCCTGGTAAACTCCCAGGTGTTTTGGCTTTTTTATTGAAATTTTTTAATTAAATTTCTTGGGAGTTCAACATTTTTCACAGAATGTTTATTCTGTTTATCTCCATGGTTGGGGCACGGTGGCTCAGTAGGTAGAGGTGCAAGCCGAGAGGTCCTCGGTTCGAATCCCACCTGCGGCAACCGTGTTGTGTCCTTGGGCAAGACAGTTCACCCCATTGCCCACGTGGGGCATGGTGATGTTGTGTACTAAGGCATACTGCACATCGATGGTGCAGCTGTCTTCAACCAATGCTAACCCTGCTTGTGTGGAGTTAGTATGTTGGGGAGCTGACAGTTGCTCGCCATTGCTCGGTGGTTCTCTCCGGGTACTCGGCTTCCTCCACCCGTAAAACTGTTGAGGTCATGATTAGCCATCAATAAATATTTAAATAAATATCCCCATGGTTATGTCCTCTCCCTGGGGGTGTTTAGGCATTTATGGTCATGCATCATCCATTCGATGTATTGTATTTTCTTCTTATGAAGATCTTGCTTTGCATCGGATAGTGTTAAATCTGTTACTGACTTCGGGCCATATTTTTAGTGCCTGGAGTCTTGTTTCCGGTTTTACTGTGGCATTGTTTACATTGACAACACTTCCTTTCACATGTAATTTTCCTATGAATTAATCATGTTAGGACTTGTTTAAGATACATACTATATTCCAATAGTGTTTCCTTAATTTTTGGTAGTCCACACTTGGGCTCTATCGGGATAGACTTGGTCTCAACGTTCCCTTTGGGAACATGGGCTCATGTCATATTTTTTCTAAAAAATTTTTAAAATTTTTTTTTTTTTAAATCTTTTTCGAAGTATTGTTTGATTAATGTTGATGTATCTTTTTCAATATATTGGGAGTTAGTGCGAGTACTGTTGACTTTCATGTTTATATAATGAAAGTTTTTTGTTCAAATTGTAATTCGAGGAAGTCTTCCTCCGATTCACATGAATTTTGTGTTTCTTGTAGTCATTGTACTCGTACTAATTTCTGTGCTGTTTGTGTCAGTTGGGATGACAAACATTGGAGACGTGTGTCATAGTATGTTGTTGACGGTGAGAGGACAATGCCGGTCCTCTCCGCATAGTCACTCTAGTTTTTTAGTTTCCATTTCAGAGGAACAAGAACATGGTGATGCTTTCATGACTCCGTCCGATAGTGTGCTTCCATCATCGCATAATGATAAACAGAGCTAGCGGCAAAAGTGCTCTTAAATATAAGACAGGGCAATAAACCACGCGCCGGTGGTTACAAAGCCCTGTCGCCAGCTAGCTCGACTGGTGAAGTAGTGGGCACCGCGACACCGGGTGTGCCTGTTGCGGTCGAGGAAAGAAGAAAGGGTAGAGTGAGCACTATAATCTCTAATCAGGCTCACCCAGCAATGACGGACAGGAGGAAGCCAGCAAGTTCTACGATCAGCTCAGCGAGGTCAAGCAGAACCGCGAGCGAGAGAGTCCCCTCTCTTTATCAACAACATCTGGGACCAGATGTTGTAGTACGTAACTTGCAACAACTGGAGCTTACGTCAATGCATTCGGTCCGGGATGCTCCGTCAAATATTCAGCCGTGGGACGGCTGTAAGAATGGCTTCCTCTGATACTGTGCAGCACACACGACCGCACCTTGGCTATGTGACATTCGATATCCAGCCGGAATCGCCGAGCAAGGAACGCTCTTCCGCTAAAAAGTCACATCATCTGGTAGCCAAGGAAAAGAGGCCTCGTTCGATGGGCCATCCATAGAAAAGAGCTGCGAACACACGGTCCCAGGAGCAGCCAGCAGCCAAGCAACAAAAGACCGCTGCTCCTCAGGGCTTGGTTTCGGGTTTCGCAGATTGCACAACTAATCGCAGAATCCCAGCAAAGTCAGGAGCAAATTACGGCAGCTTCGGAACACGAGTTGTCCGATGACGCTGGATCGGTCCAGTCATCTGCCCATTCAGATACAGAAGACCGTGAGGAAATCTGATTCCATCGGATGCGGAAAGGGAAATGGAGGATACGGACCCATCCCTTTCGGAACAACACATGGTAGCGATGGATTTTATCCATCAATACTTTCCTGAGATTGTTCCAGAGAATCAGACTGCTGCGACTGCTCATAATAAGCTGCTAGCGTCATTACTCTGACTATATCCGGTCAAGGGAGGATGTCCTTTCCTTCCTGGTGCAGTCAAAACAAATGTCGAATACTTTTGCTCTCCTTAACGATGCTATATTTAGTCTTTCAAGTGGAAAGAACAAAGGCAGCTTTCTTTCCTCATCTTCCGTACATATACCGTCTGTTGGACCACATCCATTTAAAACGGTAGGGGAAGGTGTACAGAGAGTTCCTCTGCGTTTAGATGAGCAGGCTGAGGACCTAGATTTGGCCTTACCTCCATCATTTTCAATTCGCTCAGATACTATTGAGATCAAATAGAGTGATTTTAGACGCTATGTCTTACGCAGATCACCTGACGAGAGCTATGGCGCAACGTCTCAATGGGAAGGAATTTGAGGATGTTCGTTCTTCCTTACGTGTTCTTTCCAGGGCTATAATGTATTCCATGTATAACTCCGCCCTTACAGTGGCTAATTTGGAGTTAGTTGGATGTGATGGAGCCCTTGTGTCGTCATCTTTGATAGATGACAAGGTGAAAAACTCTCTTAGAGTTGCTCCTGTTTCAGGACATGATATGTTTGACGAGAAGCTTTCTTTGGTCTATGACCAAGCAACAAAGAAAGCGTAAAATACTCTGCTTTTAAAGTCGGCGTCAAATAAACCCGCACATGCAGAGAACAGTAAGGCAGGAGGTTCTGGACAAAGATCGTTCAGAGGGAACTCCTCGCGAGGATATAGAAGATCCTCTTATAATTACTCACAAAATCGTCAATTTAGCGACTCAGGTCGGGGGTGTGGGTCTGGCCGAGGTAACTGGTCAGACGCCCCCAAGCCGGCGGGTCAAGACTCGTCACGGGGAAGACGTGGTTTCTCCTCTCGCAAGTCCTACAGGTGAAGGTCAGAATCTCTATTGTGTCCCAGTTGGCGGAAGGTTATCAAGATTCGAGAGAAACTGGATAACTATCAAACCTCTATTGTGTCCCAGTTGGCGGAAGGTTATCAAGATTCGAGAGAAACTGGATAACTATCACGGATGATCGGTGGGTGAAAAATGTGATCTCGGAAGGACTAAGACTGTCATTCTGAGCCAAGCCACCACTAACACAAAGTCCGCAGTGGACTCAGCTTCCGCCAAATCCTTCAAAAAAAGAGGTAAGATCTCTTCTAGAGAAGGACGCAATAGAGGTCGTAGAAAACCAGGAATCTTTAGGTTTCTACAGTCACCTGTTCCCCGTACCCAAGCCAGATGGCTCGTTCCGACCAGTAATAGACTTGAGCTGGATAAACAAACTTATAGTAGCTCCAAAGTTCTATATAGAAACCATTCGGTCGGTAAGGGCGAGCATACGAGTGAACGACTATGTGGCAAGCATAGATCTAAAGGATGCATACTTTCATATCATGGTACATCCGGCATTCAGAAAGTACCTACGGTTCACCATTCAGGGGACGGTATATCAGTTCCGAGCAATGTGCTCCGGACTGAATCTAGCTCCCTGGGCGTTCACTCGAATAATGAACTCGGTAATGTCGTACTCCTGAGCTCATTCATCTGCGGTAATGTCGGCTTACTTGGACGACATTCTTCAGAGATACGGCAACAAAGATACTCTTCAGAACGATGTTCAGAGTCTGCTTTTACTACTCCGACGTCTCGGTTTCATCGTAAACGAGAAGAAGTTGGATCTAGCTCTGTCCAAGTCATTCATTCACTTGGAGATGAACTTCGAGACTCACAACAATTTGGTTCGTCTGCCGTTACCCAGAGCGAAATTAGTCAGTTGTTATGCTCGCTTTTGTCTACACTCTGACGCATTAACAGCGAGGGAATTTATGCAACTGATGGGGCTGTGCGGAGCGGCCGCAGATCTCATTCTGTTTGGTTGCTTACGTCCTCTACAGATATTCTTTACTCAGAACTGGAGTGTGAAGATGCATTCGCTCGAAACCAATATTGTTTTAACAGACCAAGGAAAACAAAAGGTTAAGATTTGGGCAGATATTCAGTTGTTAACTCGGGGAGTTCCACTGCAACTGCTGGATCTGGCTTTCACGATTATGACGGATGCGAGTCAGACAGGTTGGGGCATGACCCTGATTCAGACAGACTCAAAATGCCAGGGTCTTTGGGACCCAGAGTTCCTAGTAAAACACATAATCGTCAAAGGAATGATGTCAATATGGCTAGCGCTACAACAATGGATTCACATTATAGAGAACGCTCATGTTCAAATATTGTTGGACAACTCGACAGTGGTAGCGTACATAAGGAACCAGGGAGGCACACATTCGATTCCGTTATGCAAGTTAACGGAAAGAATCCTTTCGTTTGTCTTGAAACATCAAGTTCAACTATCAATCCGTCATATTCCCGGTCGTCTGAACGTACTAGCAGACTCGCTGTCTTGGAAAGGTTGCCTGTTGCCTTCAGAATGGTATCTCAGCAAGTGAGTGTTCAGACAGATTTGCTACCAGTGGGATCAACCAATGATAGACTTATTTGCGACACACCTCAACGATCAGTTGCAGACTTATGTGTCGCCATGCCCAGATCCAAGAGCGTATGCAGTAGATGCTCTCTCGATTCCCTGGGACGGAATGATAGGATACACGTATCCTCAAACTCCGTTAATTCAACAGATCTTGCTAAAGATCAAACAATCCCATTCCAAGATTCTGTTAGTAGCATCTCTGTCGGCACAGAAACCTTGGATAAACCTTCTCAGGTGTCTGTTATGGGACGTTCCCCGGAAGCTTCCTCCATGGGAGGACCTTCGTTATCAGGGGAAGTCACGCACACTGCATCACAATCCGCAAGGTCTCAATCTTCACGTATTTCCGTTGTGCGGTCCTTCTTGCACGGCAAGCGTTTTACAGGACGTGCAGTGGATGTAATTTCTAACTGTAGGAGGACCTCCTCTTCGCTGATTTATGCAGCAAAGTGGAGGGTTTTCTTACGTTGGTGTAAGGATCAGTCGATAGACATTTATGATTCATCCATACCAGTCATTGCAAATTTTCTAGTCTACTTTTTTGACGTTCTCAAACTGCAGCCCATCACTATTAAGGTCTATAGGTCTATGCTTTCAGACACTTTCACACATCATGATAG
Source organism: Pictodentalium vernedei (assembly GCA_031216915.1). Taxonomy (NCBI): domain Eukaryota; kingdom Metazoa; phylum Mollusca; class Scaphopoda; order Dentaliida; family Dentaliidae; genus Pictodentalium; species Pictodentalium vernedei. Next base: position 311,130,512 of record CM062291.1, read on the forward strand.
CTTGGATATTGAATCTAATTCCTCTTTATCCAAACTAGTTAGAAATTTCTCTATTAATAGACCTACAACTCTCAGATTAATTCCGAAGTGGAAGTTAGCTTGGGTTCTGTTGAAACTCAAAGAAGCTCCATTTGAGCCATTAGATGTTGTAGAGTTCAAATTCTTGACCTATAAAACTACATTTCTCTTAGCCTTTGTGTCCCCTAGAAGAGTTAGTGAACTTCATGCGCTATCAGTGGATGAATCTCATTACCGCAGTGTTGGAAATACCATCACTTTAACTACACACGTGGGATTTTGGGCTAAGAATCAGATTCCTGATGTAAGGCCGGAGCCTATTATCATAAAGGCTCTGCCTTCTACGGACAACCGTAGACCTTTGCTGTGTCCAATCAGGGCTATGCGCATTTATAAACGCCGATCTGATTTTATTAGGAAAGGAAGAAAACGCTTCTTTCTATCATTAGTGCCTAACAGAAGTGATATTTCTGTTCAGTCTATAGCTGGATGGATTCAGTTAGCAATACGTATTGCCTATGATAATCTATCTCCAGATCAGTGTTCTGTTAATAAGATTTCAGTGCATGAAGTCAGAGCGCTGTCAACTTCTTGTGCTTATTCTCACAGTATAGCCATTACTGATCTCATGAAAGCTGCGTACTGGACACAGCCTTCTACATTCACTAGGTTTTACCTTAGAAATATAGAGTCCATCTCCGGTGACCTTAGAAGTTTAGGTCCTTTATCTTTTGCGCAGAATGTCGTCCTCTAAAGGTTTACAGCTATAGTTATTTAGGCTTTCTGTTCCAGCATTGACACTGTTCCGCTGCCCTCTTCGTTCTGCAGTTATGTGACCCAGAACATGGGGAAGTTGGGGGGTGGGGGGGGGGGTGGTGGGACGGTTTTCCTTTAATATTGCCTGGCTTTATAGTGAAAAGCAGGGGAAAACCTCCTCTGGTGTCAGCAGCTCTGAGTCGGTACTGGGATGGTTTTAATGTGTCGCTCAGTGGAAGCAATTATGATGTCATTTATGTAATATTTTTAAAGTGTAGCTCGGTGTGAAGCATTTGTATATGTCACGTGTAAACGAGCGTTAATATACAATCCCCGGACACTTTTAAAGAGTCTCATTCTCTGGACTATCTTTATATATTGGCTTCCCTTCATGGAATTAGCATAATGGGTTATGCTGGCATTAAATAGAGAAATATATATTGAGTTAGGCTCAATTACGTTGTTGGTGTTATGTCTTTCTTATTTAAATAAATATGAAAGACATATGTAATTCCTTTCTCTCCTATTCTCCTGTAGGAGATAATCTGTTAGAAGTGATTGAGTAATTGGATTTTCCTTTATGTCCTAGGCCCTCCAACCTATTTACCATTCAGCTATGTCTGGGCCATTGGTTACTGTGTAAAATATGATAAATTCATAGCAATTTGTATATTTTTAGCTCAACTTTGGCAAAGCCAAATTCGAGCTTTTGTCATGGCCCGTCGTCCATCGTCCGTCTGTCCGTCCGTCCATCTGTCCATCTGTCCGTACGTCAACAATTGGATATGGCTCGGGCTAGAGGCCGTATTTATGAACCGATCTTTACGAAACTTCTTGGGTACCTTTGTTATGACCGTGGGACGAGAACAAGTGTTTTTGGGTGCGGTGAATAATTTTTTGTATGTGTGTTTAGTACTATGGGATACATCACATATAATACAGGTTTTTTCTCGTGCGTAAATTGTGCAAATTAGACTAATTTTGATGCTTTTTGGTGTTACTTTCAGCACTGTAAGTGCAAATTCCAATACGGCTCGGGCTAGAGGCCGTATTTATGAACCGATCTTTACGAAACTTCTTGAGTACCTTTGGTATCACCGTGGGACGAGAACAAGTGTTTTTGGGTCCGGTCCGAAATTCAAGGCAGCCATTTTGTACAAAATTAGGTGCAATCAGATTTTTGCACTGAACTTCCATATGAAAGTGCTGATTTGAATAATTTTGTGTGTGAATGTTTAGTACCATGGGATACATCACAAATAATACAGGTTTTTTTCTCGTGCAGAAATTATGCAAATTAGATGAACTTTGATTTTTTCAGTGCGACTAACACACAGTAAGTACACATGTCAATACGGCTCGGGCTAGAGTCTGTATTTATGAACTGATCTTCATGAAATGTCTTGGGTACCTTTGTTATCACCTTGGAACGAGAACGAGTGTTTCTGGGTGCGGTCTAAAATTCAAGATGGCTGCCAGTGGCCATTTTGTACCGAAATTAGGTGTAATCAGTTTTTTGTACACAACTTCTATATGGCTCAGACTAGAGGCCATATTTATTAATCAATTTTTACGAAACTTCTTGGGTACCATTGTTATCACCGTGGGATGAGAGCGAGTGTTTTTGGGTGTGGTCCCAAATTCAAGATGGCCACCAGCAGCCATTTTGTACCAAAATTAGTGAAATCAGTCTTTTGTACAGAACTTCTGTATGAAAGTTCTGATTTGAATAACTTTTTGTATGAATGTTTAGTAGCATGGAATACATCACATATTGTAAGGGGTTTTTTTTTCGTGCAGAAATTATGCAAATTAGATGAACTTTGATTTATTCAGTGCTACTTACACAATGTAAGTGCACATGTCAATACGGCTCAGGGTAGAGGCTGTATTTATGAACCGATCTTCACAAAACTTCTTGGGTATCTTTTTTATCACCTTGGGACGAGAATGAGTGTTTCTGGGTCCAAAATTCAAGATGGCTGCCAGTGGCCATTTTGTACTGAAATTAGGTCCAATCAGTTTTTTGTCACAAGTTCTAAACAGCTTGTATTTATGAACTGATCTTCACAAAACTTCTTGGGTACCTTTGTTTTCACCTTGGGACAGGAACAAGTGTGTTTTGGGGTGCCTTTGTTATCACTGTGCTATGAGAACAAATATTTTGGGGTTCAGTCAGACCCACTCTGGGACTCAAAGATTTTATTCTAGTTTAGCATCTGACTGTCACCCACCTTTACAATACTTTACCTATACATTTGTTACAGGCAACGGTCAGTATTTATGTACAGACCGTTACAATACTTTATATGTACCTTTGTTATCAGGTCATTACCTAGATGTTTGTCATTGCTGTGTCACATACTATACATGTACATGTCTTTGTCTTGACAAGTTGAGCTACAGTGTCATTGACACTTTCATTATACTTACCAATGGCCCAGATGGGGACGGCCCTCCCATGAGTGGGCACTCATACCTCCCCGCTGACTATAACATTTAGTAGGCACTATAGGAGGGATGATATTTGGCGGCAATTTCAGTACTTCCTGGACACTGCGCATGCACAGATGTCAAATGTATGTAGGGCCACATAGGACATTAAATCTTCGGTTTTTGATGCAAATTTGGGTGTTTGGGGGGCAAAATTTGTGTTTTGCCCTGGATATTTTAGAGTTAGCACCAGCTATGTCTGGGCCATTGGTAAGTATAAAAATATACAAATTACTATGAATTTATCATTTTTAGCTCATCTTGACAAAGTCAAGCTGAGCTAATCTCATCGCTCTCCGTCCATCGTCTGTCAACACCAAGTTTTGGTCTTCTCCAAAGCCACTGGGCCAATTCAAGTGAAAGTGATGGTCCCAAAGGGGCATTTCATTTTTGTTCAACTCAACATGCCCAGCCCCATAGGGAGGGATTGGGGGAAAATGCTCCAAAATATTTTAAAAATCATCTTCTCAAGAACCAGTGTGTACAATGACTTGATATTTGCTATGGAGCTTCCATATGAGGTGTAGAATCAAGTTTGTTCAAACGAAGTTCGTGAAGTAATATTTGACTTTGTAATAGGAGGGGTAAGATTTTTGGCCCCACCCAAAATTTTTATTTTCTGAACCGATGGTCCGGTATGAACCAAATTTGGTTTGTGGTATTATTGGATCATAAGTACTTGACCCATGCAAAAAAAAAATTCCCGCATCCCCATGGGAACCCTGGGAGCTAAAGATAGAAATATTTTCAAACGCCCATATTTCCCAAACTACACGGAACAGAGAGCTGTTATTTGGTGTGAAGCTTAGGACCAGTAGAATTGAATGATAAAAAAAAATGCCATCGGTTATGTTAGGGTGTTCTGTAATGGGCATCGAAAAAATGCTGAGTCAGCATATTTGCAAAAATTTTTAAAAATCATTTCTCTAGAACCAATCATCAGAATCTTTTGAAATTTTGTATACAGCATTCATAGGGGGGTGAGATAAAAGTTTGTTGAAATAAAGCTCATTGGTTTATATTTGGGCTCTCTACAGGAGCCCGAAGTTTTAACATAGGGTAATATGGGGAATATTCTTTAAAAATCTTCTTCAGAACCACCAGTCAGAATCTTTTAATGTTTGGTATACATCATTGTTATGAGGGTCAGATTCAAGATTGTTCAAACCAAGTCCCTAGGTTAATGTTTGGGCTTCCTATGGAAGCCCAAATTTTATCTTTGTTCAATATGGAGGGTAATTTAAAAAAATCTTCTTCTTCAGATCCACCAGTCACAATGCTTTGATATTTCGTATGCTACATCTCTAAGGGGGTCAGATTCAAGTTTGTTCAAATCAGATCCTTAGGTGTATATTTGGGCTGACTATGGTAGCCCAAATTTTTACTTAGTTCAATATGAGGAAATTTCTTTAAAAATCTTCTTCTTCAGATCTACCAGTCAGAATGCTTTTATATTTGATATACAACATCTCTAGTGGGGTCAGATTCCAGGTTGTTCAATTCGAGTGCCTAGGTTAATATTTGGGCTTCATATGGGAACATGAAATTTAACTTAGTAGAATATGAGGGAATCTTCTTCTTCAGATCCACTCGTCAGAATGCTTTCACATTTGGTATACAGCATCTCTAGGGGGGGTCAGATTCAAGTTTGTTCAATTCGGATCCACAGGTTAATATTTGGGCTCGCTATGGTAGCCCAAATTTGAACTTAGTGCAATTCGAAGAAATTTCTTTACAATTTCTCTTCTTCAGATCCAACAGTCAGAATGCTTTCATATTCGGTACACAACATCTCTAGGGAAGTCAGATTCAACTGTGTTCAAATCAAGAGCCTGGGTTAATATTTGGGCACTCTATGGGAGCCGGAATTAGCCATTTTGCTGAAGAATTAAAAATTTTGTATTCAGTACCCTTTAGAGGTGTGTAACTAAGATTAATTCACATAGGTTGTATCAAGGGGCTTCAGAGGGGAACTCTACATTTTACTTTATGATCAACTGAAGAAAAGGCATGATGCCCAGATTATTTTTGTCACTCTTGAGAGACTCAAGGATTGACGGTGTAGCCTATGACTCATTCTTGGACTCTGTTTAAATTGTGTTCTGTTCAAGATGAGTGCTTCAGGCCCCGTGGGGCTTCTTGTTATTGAAAACATAGCATACAGGGAACAGAAATTAATATATTCTCAATTATCACAGTTCTTGTCTTATTTCATAATCCTTTCATAAACATTGAACATTATCCTTATCATCAAACACAACACACAGTCAAGTTAAGCTACAGTGCCATTGACATTTTTATTTATCCTCTCAGCATGTAACCCTTTAATTAAAGTAACAGACAAAACACCCTTTTTACTTATTTGAGAACAAATAGGGAATGCGAAAAAAGGATCTACATCAATGTGTCATATATCAGATAACTGCTGTTTTCATTGGTTAAAAGTAATTTTGCTACCATCATTTGTCCACTCAGTATAGCTGATATATTGTGCTGTCTGTAGGCACCGAAGACTTGGCTAGAAACAACTGTAAAGCCACTGGAGGTAGACTTTGAAAGTAGAGCAAAAATGTATAAATATCTCCAAGTCCTTAAGTGTTAAACCACATGATGATCACTGTGATTGGTGGAAGAAGGATTTTACTGTCAGAAATATGGGAGGCACAGTGTTGTGATTGCGCATGAAAAGTGTTATATTTATTTATTTATTAATTTATTAATTAATTATTTTTTTATTTATTGGGAATTAACGACACTTCCAATAGCCAGGTCACCTTGTGTAGGATATTGATTAGAAGGCAGGTCTTGGAAAGCCTAGAATATTGTGTATCGCAATGGGAATCATCCTTGAATATGGGTTGCATATGTTCTTGATAACCTTTGAATTTCATTTGGGAAATCTGCAAGAACTCTTTAATGTTTAAAATTTATTATTTCAGAATGTTTAATTTGAGCATTAGGCGTTGAAAGTTAGTATTGGAAATGGTACATGCTTTTTCTAAAGCAGTCTTTTTTGTTTACCTCCAAAGAAAATCTCAAAAGTAGTGAAAACAAGACATGTCCAGTTATTTCCAAGCATTTTTACAAATACCCAACACATAATTCTCTAAGTGGCAGTTTCTGCCTTCAGCCACCAAGTAGCCAGTTTTTCAGTTAATCATTTCAATAATGGCTATTGTTCGTTTGAATACAGGTAACTGAGAGAAACCATAGTTGAAAATATGACTACTTTTGTTGACCTTGGAATTGTTTATCACTGAGTGTTCTTTTAGGAACTAATTTTCACTGGTGAAGTTGGAATTTTATTTGGATCTGTGTCTCAGTTCCTTCTAGCAGTGTTTCTTTTTTAGATACTATCCAGTGAGTTTATATGAAGAAAAACAACTTTTGGACAATTTGAATCTTGCAGCAACAAAAGACAAACTGGATCACGACTTGAAAAGACTGAGGAGGAAACTCATACTACGTAAGGTGAGATTTTTTATCTTGTACACTGAACTTTCTATATTGATTTAATTTCATGCATTGATCTTGAATAATTATACCCCCGCTTCGAAGAAGTGGGGGCTATATAGGGATCGGCTGTACGTCCATCCGTACGTCCATCCGTCTGTCCGTACGTCTTTCCGTCCGAACGAATTCTTGTGTGCGCAACTCCTCCTACATTAAAGAACCGATTTTGAAGAAACCTTTCAAACATCATCACTACTAAGTGAACATGCGCATATTCCAAAATTTTTGATCTGCGACAATTTTAACCAGGTTATCTCTCTTGAACTTTGATTTAATATGGGTTTCTACATGAAATTCTTGTGTGCGCAACTCCTCCTACATTTATCAATCAATTTGGACAAAACTTTTCAGACATCATCTCTACTAAGTGAACATGCGCATATTCCAAGATTTTTTATCTGCGACAATTTTAACCAGGTTATCTCCCTTTGACTTAGATTTATTATGTCTTTCCGTCCGAACAAATTCTTGTGTGCTCGACTCCTCCTACATTAATGAACCGATTTTGATTAATAGTGTTTTACTGTACATAATAATTTGAGGGTCTATTGCAGAAAGATGCCAACCAACTCCATACTGCAAGAGAATTGAGATGGCACTTTTCTCCATCAGCCCCTCAAATTATATTTTAACCTTTTCTGGGTGATTTACTTATTATGGTTTTGTGTCATTATCAAAGCTCATCTTTCTCACTAAAAATCGTTTACTTAGAAATCATGAAATTATATTTAATAACATTTTTCTATCAATTATCTAAAGAATCAAAGAATTTTATATTTTTATACTGTACCAATGACCCAGACTTAGCTGGTGCTAACTCCAACAAAACCAGGGCCAAACACAAATTTTGCCCCCCAATCCCCAAAATTTGCATCCAAAACAAAAAGAAATCATGTCCTAAAGGACCTCCATACTACGCCTCTACTGCGCATGCGCAGTGACGCAGTCGTCCCGAAATTGGCGCCAATTATCATTTCTCTGTTTGGCCCTTCATCAGTCAACATCTCACTGATCTTTGTGCTTGTAAATCTCAGTTTAAAGGATGCCAGACACGTAATTTTTGGAGAAAATGTGATTCTAAGGAGGATAGAAGGAGGAGAGGAAAAAGAAGTGGCAAAAAATAATCAGGGCTGTACTTAAAATTTTTTGATGAAATTATGTTAAGTTGCCTATTTTCGAGGCATGGGCCTCTTGTTGTCATTCTTGCTAATTGTTGCACTGCTTATTCAGTGTTTCCTCTCCCCTAGCCTTCTAAAGTCCCCCCTGGCAATTCTCCCATGCTTTTGGCATATTTTTGAGAAATTTCATTTCTAAAATTTCCTGGGAGAGTTGCTTGGTTACAGAATGTTTTCTGTTATTTTCCCCATAGTTACGTTTTCACCCATGGGTGTATAACGTTTGTGTTCTGCATCTTCCATCTGATGTTCTACAGATTCTCCCCTGGGAGTCTCTGTTTTGCATCAGATAGAGTGTAATTGATGACTGATTCCGGGCCAGTTTTTTCAGTGCCTGGAGTCATGTTTTCTAGTGTGTTTACACTGTTTGTTTTCATTGGCAACAGCCTTTTTTGAGGGGGGCTGTTTGCCTTTGTGGTAGTTTATCTCATTATAAGATACATTTATATTATCCGAAAGTGTCTCATTAATTATTTTATATAAATTTAAAATTTTTGACCACACTTTGCCATCGGATCCATCGGGGCTCAACGTTACTTTTCAGCAACTTGGGCTTCTCTGAAAAAATATTTTTTCAAAATTATTTTGTTTTGCAATTGTTTTTTCATTTATTAATGGATCATGTTATTATGTATCTTTGTGTCAGGGGTTTTTGCGAGTAACTAGGACTTATTGTTGTTCTTTCACAATGAAGGGACGTTGTTCAAATTGTAATAGGAAGAAATCTTCCTCTGACTTTCATGATCATTGTATTAATTGTAGTCAGTGTTCTCGCATTAATCCCTGTCCTATATGTGAACATTGGGATGAGAAACATTGGAAACGTGTGTCACGATATGTTGTTTCTGGAGAAAGAGCGATGCCGGATCTTTCTCCACAAGGTCACTCTACTCTCTCAGTTTCTATTTCAGAGGAACCAGAACAGGGTGATGTTTCCATGTTATCTTCTTCAAGTGTGCGTCCGTCGTCACAAATGAATTCAGAGCTAGCGGCAAAAGTGCTCATGGAGATTTGACAAATGTCGTCCGCTAGCTCGCCCGGTGTAGCGTCCATTCACCGAATGGTTCGGCAGCCGGGTTCGTCCGATGCGGTCCAAGAGGAAATTTTGGGTGATGCGAGCACTATAAACATAATAGATGCACACCCAGTGACGGCGGATAGTAAGCGAGAATGGAGGAAGCCTTTTAGTCCGGTTCCTAGCTCGTCCAGGTCCAGCCGGGCCGCGAGCGAGAGAGGTCCCTCTCTCGTACAACAACATCTGGGACCAGATGTTGTGGTACAAAATGTGTCTTTAGCGGAGCATACGTCCGTCGCTCGGGACGCTCCGTTGTATAAGCAGTCCGCAGAGACTGTTAAGGCTTCCTCTTCTCGTCAGCGCACACGACCGCACCTTGGCTGCGTGACCGCCGATATATTACCAGCTTCGCTGATGAAGGATTCTTCGGCGACCAGGTCACACCATCCGGCAGCCAGGGATTCGAGACCGATGGACTCCGGACGTTCGCATAGGAAAAGTATGCGGGAGCCATCTGATGCGGAGCTGCCCTCGGCGAAGCAGCGAAAGACTGTGCCTCCGCAGGTCTCGATGTCGGACATTCTTGTGCAGATAGCACAGCTTATCGCAGCATCCCAGCAGCCGACAGAAACGGTGTCGGATCGAGAATTATCCGACGGCGCTGGGTCGGTACGCTCCGCCGAAGCATCGGGGGCGGACGACCGGGAACATCGTGAGGTCCGACCGGATGGTGAAAGGGATACGGATGACTTGGAGCTATCCCTTTCGGAACAACATAAAGCTGCCGTGGACTTCATCCGGCACTTTATCCCTCAAGTTGTTCCGTCGGGCCAGACTGCTGCGCTTCCGGACAAGAGAATTATAGCGTCATTGGACTCTGAATTTTTTGAGCGGTTCAGGGACATCGCTCCCGAGTTTCCGTCGCAGTCCAATAATGTTGCTAGAACATTTGAATTATTGAACGACGCTATATTTAAACTTGCTTCCAGGACGGGGAAAGCAGGTTTCTTGTCCGCTAATACTCTCAACCTGCCTTTCATTAATGCAAGGAATAAATTCGATACGGCAGGACAGGATATACCGAGAGTTCCTCTGCGTATGGACGACGAGGCGGAAGACTTAGAGCTATCATTACCGTCGTCAGCTTCTATTCCAACCGCGGTGTTGGAAACAGCTATTGCGTCTAACAGAGCCAATTTAGATGCCTTATCTTACGCAGATCACCTTACTAAGGCGTTATCACTGCGCCTTCAAGGGGAAGAGTTTCAGGATATACAATCCTCTTTAAGACTTCTTTCAAGGGCAGTAGCTTATTCCACGTGTAACTCCGCCCTTTCAGTGGCAAATCTGGAGTTGGTTAGACGTGACGCAGCCCTAGCTACATCCACACTAGTGGATTCTAAGGTGAAGAACTCTCTTAGAGTCGCTTCGGTCTCAGGAGAACTTCTCTTTGACGGCAAGCTTTCCGCTATTTATGATAAAATTAAAAAGAAAGCTAATGATTCTCTGTTGTTCAGATCGGCTCCTAAAAAGTCGGATACTGCAGACACGAATAAGACAGGCACTTCTGGGTCTAATGCGCCCAAGAGAGGTTCCTATAGAGGTTCCGGTGCGTCCTCTTGGTCTTATTCGAGAGACCGTCAGGATAGCGACTCTCGTTCGGGACGTCCTTCAGGCCGGGACAATCGGTCGGACGCCCCGAGGTCGACGAGGCGAGGTGCGGGTCGTGGAAGACGTGGTTTCTCCTACCGCAGGCCTCGCAGGTCCAGGAGGTGATAGCTTAAACCTCTATCGCGTTCCGGTTGGCGGAAGGTTGTCGAGTTTTTCACAAGAGTGGGCGTCGATTACGGACGACCCTTGGGTGAGAGGAGTGACTTCGGAAGGTCTAAAGATATCCTTCAAACGAAAGCCTCCATTAACTCGAAGTCCAAAGTGGACTCATCTTCCGTCAAATCCACAGAAAAGAGACGCTCTGTTATCAGAGGTGCAGTCTCTTTTAATGAAGAACGCGGTAGAGGTCGTAGAAAACCAGGAATCTCTGGGATTCTACAGCCATCTGTTTCTGGTTCCGAAACCAGACGGCTCGTTCCGTCCAGTCATAGATTTGAGCTGGATAAACAAGCTGATCGTCGCTCCGAAGTTTTATATGGAGACGATTCGATCGGTCAGAGCGAGTATTCGGGTGAACGATTATGCAACGAGCATAGATCTCAAAGATGCATACTTTCATGTCATGGTACATCCGACATTCCGAAAGTATCTACGCTTCGCAGCCCTAGGAGTGGTGTATCAATTCCGGGCGATGTGCTTCGGATTGAATCTAGCACCCTGGGCTTTCACTCGGGTAATGAACTCAGTAATGATCTACTTCCGAGCTCATTCGTCTGCGGTAACGTCGGCCTACCTGGACAACATTCTTCAGAGGTACGGCAACGAGTTAACGCTTCAGAACGATGTTCAGAATCTTCTTCTATTGCTCCGACGTCTCGGTTTTATAGTAAACGAGGAGAAGTCGGATCTGGTGCCGTCCAAGTCATTCACTCATCTGGGAATGAGCTTCGAGACGCACAACAATCTCGTTCGTCTGCCGTTAACCAGAGCGAAATTAGTCAGTTGCTACGCTCGCTATTGTCTGCACGCAGACAAAGTCACGGCGAGAGAATTTATGAGACTGATAGGTCTGTGCGGAGCCGCCGCGGATCTCATTCCGATGGGGCGGCTACGCACACGTCCTCTTCAAATTTTCCTGACTCAAAATTGGAGTGTGAAAATTCATTCGCTCGATGTAGACGTTCTCTTGTCAGATCAAGTGAAACAAGAGATTCAGACTTGGGCAAACATTCAGTGGTAAACTCAAGGAGTTCAGCTGCAGTTGCCGGATCCGAGTTTTACCGTTATGACGGATGCCAGTCAAACAGGTTGGGGTGCATCATTAATCCCAACGGATTCGAGATGCCAGGGTCTTTGGGATCCGCAATTCCTGTGCAAGCACATAAACATCAAGGAAATGATGTCAATTTGGCTTGCGTTACGTCACTGGATGGACATTATTCATGATGCTCATGTCCAAATCCTATCCGACAATACGACAGTAGTGGCGTATATACGGAATCAGGGAGGCACTCATTCAGTTCCATTGTTCAATCTAACGGAAAGAATCCTTCTGTTTGCGTTAGAACATCACGTTCTTCTTTCGGTCCGTCACATACCGGGTCGTCTGAATGTGCTAGCAGACTCCCTTTCACGAAAGGGTCGCTTGTTGCCGTCGGAGTGGACTCTCAACAAACAAGTATTCAATCAGATTTGCTACCAATGGGAACGGCCAATGATAGACTTATTTGCGACACATCTCAACAATCAGTTGCAGACGTATGTGTCTCCGTGTCCGGATCCAAGAGCATTTGCAGTAGACGCTCTGTCGATCCCTTGGGACGGAATGATAGGATATGCGTATCCTCCAGCGCCGTTAATTCAACAAGTATTGCTGAAGATAAAACAATCTCAATGCAGGATTCTGTTGGTAGCATCTCTGTCTCCACAGAGACCGTGGATAAATCTACTGAGATGTCTGCTGTGGGACTTACCGCGAAAGCTTCCTCCACGAGAGGATCTTCTTTCGCAGGGGAAATCGCGCCAACTCCATCACAACCCGCAAGGTCTCAACCTTCACGTTTTTCCGTTGTGCGCTCCTTCTTGCATGGCAAGCACTTTACAGGACGAGCAGTGGACGCGATTTCTAACTGTAGGAGGACCTCCTCTTCGCTAAACTATGCGGCTAAGTGGAAGGTTTTTCGTCGTTGGTGTAGGGATCATTCTGTAGATATATTTGATCCCTCTATACCAGACATTGCAAACTTTCTAGTATACTTGTTTGACGAAATCAAACTGCAGCCTGTTACTATAAAGGGTTATAGATCTATGTTATCTGATACCTATGCACATCATGATAGTTTACAAATTGGATCTAATGTCTCTTTATCGAAGTTGGTTAGAAACTTTTCGATAAATAGACCCAGAACTCTTAGATTAATTCCTAAGTGGAATTTAGCTTGGGTTCTCCTTAAATTGAAGGAAAAGCCATTTGAGCCTCTTGGGACAGTAGATTTCAAATTCTTATCTTATAAGACAGCTTTTCTCTTAGCTTTCTCTTCTGCCAGAAGAGTCAGTGAGCTTCATGCACTATCGGTGGATGATTCTCATTATCGTAGTGTTGGGAACACTATCACCTTCACTACTAATGTGGGTTTTTTAGCTAAGAATCAGGCTCCTAATAAATATCCGGAACCTATTGTTATTAAGGCTCTTCCGTCTTCAGACGGGCGTAGGCCTTTACTCTGTCCTGTTAGAGCACTACGTATCTATAAACAGAGATCTCAGTTTATCAGAAAGGGACGGTAACGTTTCTTTCTGTCTTTGATGCCTAATAGAAAGGACATTTCAGTCCATTCTATTGCTAGATGGATTCAGTTAACTATCCGTACTGCTTATGAAGATTTATCTTCTTCTCAGCAGTCTGTGCTTAAGATTTCTGCTCATGAAGTAAGAGCTCTTTCTACTTCCTGGGCTTATGCTAATAGTGTTGCTATTACAGATTTAATGAAGGCTGCTTATTGGTCTCAGCTATCCACATTTACGACTTTTTATCTCAGAAATATTGAGTCCATTTCTGGAGACCTGCATTGTTTAGGTCCGTTATCTGTTGCTCAGAATGTCGTCCACTAAACAGTTGCAGCTATAGTTATGCAGGCTTTCTGTTCCGGCAGTGACTCAGTCCGGCTGCCCTCTTCGCTCTGGGCTATTTGACCCAGGGCAAGGGGAAGGGGGGGGGGGGGGGTCGGGTGTTCCCTTAGGTCACCTGCTTTATAGTGAGTCAGTATTTCTGAGTCGCTTCCGGGATGGTTTTAAAGTGTAATATTAATGTTTAAATTCATTCATGTCTTATTTTTAAAGTGTAGCTCGGTGTGAAGCATTTGTATATGTCAAGTGTCAAACGGGCTTTAATATACAATACTCGGACACTTTTAAATGATTATAAAGAGTCTCAATTCTCTGGACTACTTTATTTATTGGCTTGCTTTAAAAATAATTAGTATAAGGGTTATACTGGATGTTAATAGAGAACATGAATGTTATTGTGCTCAATTATTAAGGGTAGTGTATCTTTCTAATTTAATATTAAATAAGAAAGATACATGTAAAGCCTAATACTCCTTTTCTCCTTAAGGGGTTACCTCTTTACTATATAGTTGAGCTTATTGGATTTTCCTCTATGTCCTAGGCCCTCCAGCCTGTTTACTATTCATCTAAGTCTGGGTCATTGGTACAGTATAAAAATGTTAAAAAATTTATAGTAATTTATATATTTTTTATACTTACCAATGACCCAGACGGGGATGGCCCTCCCTGGAGTTGGGAACTCTTGCCTCCCCGCTGAGTACATAGCGCTGACCAGGCACTGCCAGTAAGAATGATAATTGGCGCCAATTTCGGGACGACTGCGTCACTGCGCATGCGCAGTAGAGGCGTAGTATGGAGGTCCTTTAGGACATGATTTCTTTTTGTTTTGGATGCAAATTTTGGGGATTGGGGGGCAAAATTTGTGTTTGGCCCTGGTTTTGTTGGAGTTAGCACCAGCTAAGTCTGGGTCATTGGTAAGTATAAAAAATATATAAATTACTATAAATTTTTTAACTTTCAAACTTGCTTTTTCATATCTTGCTCTCTTGCATTCATGTCATTACAAAAATGGTTGGGTTCTTTTTGAAAACATTAGCATTACATGTAATATACATGTTGCACATTGTAAATGTGTTTTTTCCAAATGTAAACCATATATGTGTGGCCTCTTTAAGTATTCAGTGCTGTTCTGTGGAAGGCCACATGCAAATACAAATTTCAACAACAAAAAATGATCTTTATATATACATTTCCTTATGGCCTTCGCCTACATGATCAGAAGTGCATTCCTCTAAAAACCCAAAGCGGGGGTATTAATCACCTTCAGTGATAGTTCTAGTTTTAATCTTTTACCTATTGCAAACAATATCCCAATTTTTTTTTTTTTTTTCAAATTTTCCAAGATTTCTACAAAACTCTTTGCTGGAATTTTTTTTTTATAATTTGTTTCAACAGCTGAATTTGTAAATTACACAGGCAGGTGTGGCCGATTCTTTGTTTAAAGGGTTAACGTGTTTTATCCAAGCTTACAAACAGTGTATTAAATAAAATATTTTTTTTCTTTTGAATAACACTAACAAATAGTTAATTACATTAAACATTTGTTTTCCTTCTGAATAAAACTATTTGTATTTTATGGTGAAGATCTAGTAATATTAATTTTTCAAATAAAACATTTTAGAAAATTTTTATTCCAAGAAGACATACTTGTTATATCTTATGATTGTCAGCATAAGCTGATTCTGATGATTTCTATTTACTTATCTTTCAAATAACAAAATGCTCTTGGCATTTGCAGAAGAAACTCCAGGGCCTCAGACTTTGTGAAAACCAACTAAGGAGCTTGACACTCATATAGTACTGAAATCGTTAACTGGATAATCGGTTTGAAACCAGTTAGCCACCTAACCGATTTGAAAAACCGTCAACCGGTTATCCGAAATATCGATAGTGATAGTCATTCCACATTTAAAACGTAGTAAATCTGCCGCTTCTTCTTTGTGATAGATTACACATCAAAGCCGCGTTTTATATATTGAGAAATAATCGACTTTGGCATTAAAGACTTTGTTAATTATCAGCATTTTCCGTGAGTAATGAGTAATCGCAGAAACTATTCCATTCGTTTGTATACACACTATGGAATAGTTTGAGAACACTGCTTTCCAATTCCTATAGTTTTGATCCCATATTCGGTGAAATAATGGCCATGGATAACCGGATATTGTCCGGTTATAGCTCTTGGTTAGTCGGTTACGAAAATGAACCGTTTCAGCCCTACACTCTTAATGGGTGTCTTTATCCATATAGGGCATTTTAAACCCCCCAGACATGTGAAGTCAGTAAATTAAACTTTTTAGTAGTCTTATTTCTCGATTTCTCAGGTCACATTCAAACATGGTTAATTTTTACATATTTTTATTTTAGTTGCAGCAACTTTATTGACATGTAGATTCAACCCAATACTGCTAGACATTGCTGTATTATGACTAAACATTGTTAACCCTTTACCCAATGTAACAGCCAAAACTGGCCAGCACTATTCTAAAAATTAGCCAATTAATTTTCATTATTTTTTCATTTTTTGTCTCAAAAAATAGGTTATGACCCCTCATTGGAACAGGCTCGTTCCAATGAGGGGTCATAACCTATGTTTTTGAGACAAAAAATGAAATAAATAAGTTATTCAAGAATTTTTTTTTTTTGTGCAAGTGTCGTCTGCTTTTCAAGTTAAAGGGTTAACAGACATGTCAGGAGTGTTGAGGTCAACTTTGAAGGATTAATATTCATATACATATTAAATGGGTCAATACAGCACTGACCAACCTAATCAGTCATCCAAAATATAATCAATAATAAATGGAAAAATTTTGTTCCTTGCTCTTGTTCCATTGAAAGGTCAATTGTTACATTTGAAAGATAAAAAAAAATTGAAGTCATTCAGGAGTAAGAAATTTAGACAGTCATACAGTGCATTTGATGAGTAGAAGATTGATGTCTGATGATATTCCCCCACAAAAATCTGTTAACCCTTGCATAAGCCACTCCCAGTTGGACCCCAGGGAAGTGGAGCAGTACATGTTTACTGTGGTAAACAGGCTCTGTTTTACTGGTAAAATAGGACCTGGTCACCAATGTCGGGGGTGGAAGTCCTCTAAAATAGGTGACATGCGTATAAACGATTGGCTGGACTTGACTTAAAATCCTTGTTGCACCATTAGCCATGGTGCAGAAATATGTTGGCTTAAAAAAACAATAAATAAATTTATTTATTGGGGCTTAATGGCACTTTCAACAGCAAGGGCCACCTCGTGTCAAACAGTTTTATAGGTGGAGGAGGCCAGAGTACCTAGAGAGAACCACTGAGCAGTGGTGAGCAACTGTCAGACTCCCCAATGTACTACCTCCTCACAATCAGGGTTAGCATTAGTTGAAGACAAGAGCACCATCAACGTGCAGTTCACCTTAGTACAGAGTGCCACCATTTCCCTACATGGGCAATCAGGTTTAAGTGCCTTGCCCAAGGACACAATGCAGCTACCCTTGGTGGGGATTGCACCATGAACCTTTTGGTTTGAAGTCCAATGCTGTAACCACTGAGTCACCTTGCTCCCAATAAATAAATATAAATTTCACAACTCTCTCCACACTGATGTTAAAATACTGTAACTTCAAGCAGCATTGGTTTCCCATAATGCAACTAGGAATTTAACCAATTCAATCTTGTTTGACAGAGCTGGTTGAGCTCTGTCAAACAAGATTGAATTGATTAAATTCCAAGTAGAATTATGGGAAAATTTGCCCATTTCAGTGTTTAATATTTCCATTATCAGTGTGCCGAGGGTTAAACTGTATTTATTTTATTGAACTTGACCACAAAATTCATTTTAAATTTTTTCAGATCAGATGTTGGTAATTCTTGATGCATTGAAACCCTGTTAACTGAATAGTTACTTTGCCAGTAAAAAATATTCAAGTAAGGCGTATGAAAAAAATTGTTTCTTAGGCAATTTTACTTCAGTTTTATGAAGAGAGAGGGAGGCTTTTTCTTTTTTTTTTCTTCTTTTTTTTTATTAGTTAATGCACAACAATCCTGTAACTTGTTTGAATTAGAAATTTTACAAATTGCACTTTTATGTTGAAAAAAAATAATGTTTTCAGTAGTGGAAATTTCCCATAATGCAGTTGCAAATTTAACCAACTGCATCTTGAACTCTGTATAGTTATATATAGTTGGTTAAGTTTTTCATCCAATTAGTGCAAAATAATATCATCGAAGAGATTTCCAGGTAAAAAAATAAAGTGATGAGGCAGGGTTTCATTGATGAGGGAAGTGCCTGAGAAACAAGAAATTTTTTTTAATAGCCTAACTGAAGTATTCAATTAACAGAAACTCAGTCACTTTTTATATTCTAATGATAATACATGTTTTATTCTATTATTCACAGAACTCTGTCAAACAAGACAGAATAAATACTTATATTGGAAGTCCCAAGATCAAGTAGGTCTGTAAATGTTGGGAGAATTCAGCAGTTATCAGAGTTTTCTCTACCACCAATTTGCAAATAACAGATAGAATTTGTGTTCTGAAGCTGTGGTAAATGGTTTTGTGTTTGAATGTCATATGCAGTTAACAGGGTTAGTCACTGAAGAAATATCCAGTTAAGTGGACATGACCATATATTCCATTGAAGTTATTTTTGTACTGGTATACCAAGCACTTTTGTGTTAATTGGGCAATATTTTGTTGAGAAAGTTTTTGTACATTGTCATTATTGTGTTTAAGATGATAACAGTGATTTTTTCAGAATCTTTATAATTTTTATACTGTACCAATGACCCAGACTTAACTGGTGCTAACTCTTAAAATTCTAGGGCCAAACACAAATTTTGCCCCCCAATCCCCAAAATTTGCATCTAAAACCAAAAGAAATCATGTCCTGAAGGACCTCCATACTTTGCCCTTACTGCGCATGCACAGTGTCAAGGACGTCCTGAAATTGGCGCCAATTATCATTCTTTGTTTGGCCTTTCATCAGTTCACATCTGACTGATATTTGTGCTTGTAAATCTCAGTTTAAATGATGCCAGACACATAAATATTAGAGAAATGGTGGATATAAAGTGTATATAGAAGGAGGAGAGGAAAAATGAATGACAGAAAATATTCAGGGCTGTAACTTGAAATTTTTTAATGAAATTATGTTAAGTTGCCTATTTTCGAGGCAGGGGCCTGTTGTTGTCATTCTTGCTATGAAGTTTCACTGCCTATTCAATTTTTCCTCTCTCCTTATCCTTTAGATCCCCCCTTGCTATTCTCCCATGCTTTTGGCATATTTTTGAGTAATATTATTACTAAAATTTCTTGGGAGATTTAGCTAGGTAACAGAATGAATTCTGTTCTTTTCCCCATGTTTACGTTCTCACCCATGGGTGTTTAGGCGTAGTGTTCTGCATCTACCATCTGATGTTCTGTAGATTCTTCCCTGGAAGTCTCTGTTTTGCATCAGATAGTGTATTATTGGTAACTGATTTCGGGCCAGGATTTTCAGTGCCTGGAGTCATGTTTCTGGTGTTTTTACACTTCTTCTTTACATTGGCAACAGTCTCTGTTGAGGGGGACTTTTTGTCTTTGTACTAGTTTAATTCATTATAAGATACATTATTATTATTCGTAAGTGTTGCATTAATTGTTTAAAATATTTTTAAAATTTTTGTCCACACTTAGGCTTGGGATCCATTGGGGCTCAACGTTACTTTTCAGAAACTTGGGCTTTGCTGAAAAAATATTTTTTCAAAAATTATTTTTGATTTCATTTATTTTTTCTAGGTTAATGGATCATGTTATTATGTATCTTTGTTTGCAGGGGTTCGTGCGAGTACTAGTACTTATTGTTTTCTTTTCACCATGAAAGGATATTGTTCAAATTGTAATGAGAGGAAATCTTCCTCTGACTTTCATGATCATTGTATAAATTGTAGTTGGTGTACTCGCACTAACCCCTGTTCAGTATGTGAATTTTGGGATGACAAACATTGGAAACGTGTGTCACGGTATGTTGTTAGCGGGGAAAGGGCTATGCCGGTCCTTTCTCCGCAGGGTCACTCTAGTTTATCAGTTTCTATTTCAGAGGAACAAGAACAGGGTGATGTTTCCGTGATATCTTCCAAAGGTGCACCTCCGTCGTCACAATCAAATGAAGAGCTAGCGGCAAAAGTGCTCATGGAGATACGCCAATTGCCTAAGAGGTCCCTAGTAGGATTGACGGCGTTGACGTCCGCTAGCTCGCCCGGTGTAGCGTCCATTCATCGAATGGTTCGGCAGCCGGGTTCGTCCGTTGCGGTCCAGGAAGGAGGTTTGGGTGTTGCGAGCACTATAAATATTCAAGGTGCACACCCAGTGACTGCGGATAAGAGGAGAGAACGGAGAAAGCCTAGTAGTCCGGTTCCTAGCTCATCCAGGTCCATCCGGGCTGCGAGCAAGAGAGGCCCCTCTCTCGTACAACAACATCTGGGACCAGATGTTGTTGTACAAAATGTTTCGCAAGTGGAGCATATGTCCGCCGATCGGGACGCTCCGTTGTATAGACAGTCCGGAGAGACTGTACAAAAGGCTTCCTCATCCTCTCAGCAGTGCACACGACCGCACCTTGGCTATGTGATCGCCGATATACAACCAGCTTCGCCGATCAGGGATTCCACAGCGACCAGGTCACGCCATCCGGTAGCCAGGGACAAGAGGCCTGCAGACTCCGGACGTTTGCATAAGAGAAGTATGCAGGAGTTAGTTTACACGGAGCTTCCGGCGGCTAAGCAGCGTAAGACCGCTACTCCGCAGGCCTCGGTGACGGACGTGCTAGCTCACATAGCACAAATTATCGCAGCATCCCAGCAACCGTCAGAATCGGTTTCGGATCAAGAATTATCCGACGACGCTGGGTCGGTACGCTCCGCCGAAGCATCGGGTGCGGACTACCGAGATCATCATGAGGTCTGACAGGATGGCGAAAGGGTTACCAAGGACTTGGAGCTATCCCTTTCGGAGCAACATAAAGCTGCCATAGATTTCATCCGACACTTCCTTCCACAAGTTGTTCCGTCGGGCCAGATGGCTGCGATGCCGGATAAGAGACTGATAGCGTCATTGGACACTGAATTTTTTGAGCGGTTCAGAGACATTGTCCCTGAGTTTCCGACACAGTCCAATAATGTCACAAGAACATTTGAATTATTGAACGACGCTATCTATAAGCTTGCTTCCAAAACAGGCAAAGCTGGTTTCTTGTCCGCTAATGCTCTCAACCTGCCTTTCATCAATTCAAGGAATAAATTCGATACGGCAGGACAGGGAATACCGAGAGTTCCTCTGCGTCTAGACGACGAGGCGGAAGGCGTGGAATTGTCATTACCGTCATCTATGTCTATTCCAACCGCGACGTTGGAAACGACAATCACGTCTAACAGAGCAAGCTTAGATGCTTTATCATACGCAGACCACCTTACAAAGGCGTTATCATTGCGTCTTCAAGGGAAAGAATTCCAGGATATACAATCCTCATTAAGACTTCTTTCAAGGGCAGTAGCTTATTCCACGTATAACTCCGCCCTTTCAGTGGCAAACCTGGAGTTGGTTAGACGTGACGCAGCCCTAGCTACATCCACACGTGTGGATAGTAAGGTGAAGAACTCTCTCAGAGTCGCTTCGGTCTCCGGAGAGCTTCTCTTCAATGGCAAGCTTTCAGCAATCTATGACAAGATTACTAAGAAAGCTTCGGATTCTCTGCTTTTTAGTTCCGCTTCCAAAAAGTCGGATACGGCAGAGAAGAGTAAGACAGGTACTTCTGGTACAAATACGCCCAAGAGAGGTTCCTATAGAGGTTCTTATGCGTCCTCTAGGTCTTATTCTAGAGACCGTCAAGGCAGCGACTCACGTACGGGAGACAACCGGTCTGACGTCCCGAGGTCGACGGGACGAGGTGTGGGTCGAGGAGGACGTGGTTTCGCCTTCCGCAGGCCTCACAGGTCCAGGAGGTGATGGTTTGAACCTCTATCGTGTTCCGGTTGGCGGAAGGTTATCGAGTTTTACAGACGAGTGGGCGTCGATTACGGACGACCCCTGGGTCCGAGGGGTAATTTCGGAAGGACTAAGAATATCCTTCAGACAAAAGCCTCCATTAACTCGAAGTCCAAAATGGACTCAGCTTCCGTCAAATCCGCAGAAAAGAGACGCTCTGTTATCGGAAGTACAGTCTCTTTTGATGAAGAATGCGGTAGAGGTCGTAGAAGACCAGGAATCACCGGGTTTCTACAGCCATCTGTTTCTGGTTCCGAAACCAGACGGCTCGTTCTTTCCAGCCATAGATCTGAGCTGGATAAACAAGCTGATCGTCGCTCCGAAATTTTATATGGAGACGATTCGATCGGTCAGAGCGAGTATTCGGGTGAACGATTATGCAACAAGCATAGATCTCAAAGATGCGTACTTTCACGTCATGGTACATCCGACATTCAGAAAGTATCTACGCTTCGCAGTCCTAGGAGTGGTATATCAATTCCGGTCGATGTGCTTCGGATTGAACCTAGCGCCCTGGGCTTTCACTCGAATAATGAACTCGGTAATGTTGCATTTCCGAGCTCATTCGTCTGCAGTAACGTCGGCCTACCTGGACGACATTCTTCAGAGGTACGGCAACGAGTTAACGCTTCACAACGATATGCAGAATCTGCTTCTATTGCTCCGACGTCTCGGTTTTGTTATAAATGAGGAGAAGTCGGATCTGGTGCCGTCCAAGTCATTCACTCATCTGGGAATGAGCTTCGAGATGCACAACAATTTCGTTCGTCTGCCGTTAACCAGAGCGAAGTTAATCAGTTGTAACGCTCGCTATTGTCTTCACGCAGACAAAGTCACAGCGAGGGAGTTCATGAGACTGATAGGTCTGTGCGGAGCCGCTGCAGATCTCATTCCGATGGGGCGGTTGCGCACTCGTCCTCTCCAAATTTTCTTGACTCAGAATTGGAGTGTGAAGATTCTTTCGCTCGATTCAGACGTTCTCTTGTCAGATCAAGTGAAACAAGAGATTCAGACTTGGGCAAGCATTCAGTGGTTGACTCAGGGAGTTCCGCTGCAGTTGCCGGATCCGGGTTTTACGATTATGACGGATGCCAGTCAAACAGGTTGGGGTGCTACATTGATCCCAACGGATTCGAAGTGCCATAGTCTTTGGGATCCGCAGTTTCTAAGCAAGCACACAAACATCAAGGAAATGATGTCGATTTGGCTTGCATTACGTCATTGGATGAACATTATTCAGAAAGCTCATGTCCAAATGCTATCCGACAATACGACAGTAGTGGCGTATATCCGGAACCAGGGAGGCACTCATTCCCTTCCGTTATTCAATTTAACAGAAAGAATCCTTCTGTTTGCTCTAGAACACCAAGTTCTACTTTCGGTCCGTCATATACCGGGTCGTCTGAATGTACTAGCAGACTCCCATTCACGGAAGGGTTGCTTGTTGCCGTCAGAGTGGACTC
This sequence comes from Pictodentalium vernedei, assembly GCA_031216915.1. NCBI lineage: Eukaryota > Metazoa > Mollusca > Scaphopoda > Dentaliida > Dentaliidae > Pictodentalium > Pictodentalium vernedei. The sequence continues at coordinate 311,153,696 of CM062291.1, forward strand.
TCAACAAACAGGTATTCAATCAGATTTGCTACCAATGGGAACGGCCAATGATAGACTTATTTGCGACACATCTCACGTATGTGTCACCATGTCCGGATCCACGAGCATATGCGGTAGATGCTCTATCGATCTCATGGGACGGAATGATAGGATATGCGTATCCTCCAGCGCCGTTAATACAGCAAGTATTGCTAAAGATAAAACAATCTCAATGCAGGATTCTGTTGGTAGCATCTCTGTCTCCACAGAGACCGTGGATAAATCTACTCAGATGTCTGCTGTGGGACTTACCGCGAAAGCTTCCTCCACGGGAGGATCTTCTTTCGCAGGGGAAATCGCGTCAACTTCATCACAACCCGCAAGGTCTCAACCTTCACGTATTTCTGTTGTGCGGTCCTTCTTGCATGACAAGCATTTCACAGGACGAGCAGTGGACGCGATTTCTAACTGTAGGAGGACCTCCTCTTTGCTAAATTATGCGGCTAAGTGGAAGGTCTTTCGTCGTTGGTGTAGGGATCATTCTGTTGATATTTTTGATCCCTCCATACCAGACATTGCAAACTTTCTAGTATACTTGTTTGACGAGATCAAACTGCAGCCTGTTACTATTAAAGGTTATAGGTCTATGTTATCTGATACCTATGCACACCATGATAGTTTACAAATTGGATCTAATGTCTCTTTATCTAAGTTAGTTAGAAACTTCTCGATAAATAGACCTAGAACTCTTAGATTAATTCCTAAATGGAATTTAGCTTGGGTTCTTCTTAAACTGAAAGAAAAGCCATTTGAGCCTCTTGGGACAGTAGATTTCAAATTCTTGTCTTATAAGACAGCTTTTCTCTTAGCTTTCTCTTCTGCTAGAAGAGTCAGTGAGCTTCATGCACTTTCGGTGGATGATTCTCACTATCGTAGTGTCGGGAACACTATTACCTTTACTACTAATGTTGGATTTTTAGCTAAGAATCAGGCTCCTAATAAATACCCGGAACCTATTGTTATTAAGGCTCTTCCGTCTTCGGACGGGCGTAGGCCTTTACTCTGTCCTGTTAGAGCTTTACGTATTTATAAACAAAGATCTCAGTTTATCAGAAAGGGACGGAAACGCTTCTTTCTGTCTCTGATGCCTAATAGAAGGGACATTTCGGTCCATTCTATTGCTAGATGGATTCAATTAACTATCCGTACTGCTTATGATAATATATCTTCTACTTACCAGTCTGTGCTTAAGATTTCGGCTCATGAAGGAAGAGCTCTTTCTACATCTTGGGCTTACGCATATAGTGTTGCTATTACAGATTTAATGAAGGCTGCTTATTGGTCTCAGCCATCCACATTCACAAATTTTTATCTCAGAAATATTGAGTCCATTTCTGGAGACCTGCATTGTTTAGGTCCGTTATCTGTTGCTCAGAATGTCGTCCACTAAACAGTTGCAACTATAGTTATGCAGGCTTTCTGTTCCGGCAGTGACTCCATCCTGCTGCCCTCTTCGCTCTGGGCTATTTGACCCAGGGCAAGGGGAAGGGGGGGGGGGGGAGGGTGTTCCCTTAGGTCACCTGCTTTATAGTGAAAAGCAAGGGGATTCCTCCTCCGGAGTCAGTAATTCTGAGTCGTTACCGGGATGGTTTTAAAGTGTAATATTAATGTTAAAAATTCATTCATGTCTTATTTTTAAAGTGTAGCTCGGTGTGAAGCATTTGTATATGTCAAGTGTCAAACGGGCGTTAATATACAATCCTCGGACACTTTTAAAAGAATATAAAGAGTCTCATTTCTTTGGACTAACTTTATTTATTGGCTTACTTTAAAAATAATTAGTATAAGGGGTTATACTGGATGTTAATAGAGAACACGAATGTTATTATGCTCAATTATGAAGGGTATTGTATCTTTCTAATTTAACATAAAATAAGAAAGATACATGTAAAGCCTAATACTCCTTTTCTCTTTGAGGGGTTGACTCTATTTATATAGTTGAGCTTATTGGATTTTCCTCTATGTCCTAGGCCCTCCAGCCTTTTTACTATTTAGCTAAGTCTGGGTCATTGGTACAGTATAAAAATGTTAAAAAATTTATAGTAATTTATATATTTTTTATACTTACCAATGACCCAGACGGGGATGGCCCTCCCAGGAGTTGGGAACTCATACCTCCCCGCTGAGTACATAGTGCTGACCAGGCACTGCTTGTAAGAATGATAATTGGCGCCAATTTCAGGACGTCCTTGACACTGTGCATGCGCAGTAAGGGCAAAGTATGGAGGTCCTTCAGGACATGATTTCTTTTGGTTTTAGATGCAAATTTTGGGGATTGGGGGGCAAAATTTGTGTTTGGCCCTAGAATTTTAAGAGTTAGCACCAGCTAAGTCTGGGTCATTGGTAAGTATAAAAAATATATAAATTACTATAAATTTTTTAACTTTTTATACCTTTGGAGAATGCACTTTTTACAAGTGCACATAATGTGAGCTAGTTCAGGTACAGTGGAGCAAACTTAATTGGATATCTCTTAACTGAATAACCCTGTTAATTGAATATAATTTCCCAACACAAAACCATTTACCATACTTCTAGTACAAATTTGCCCTGTTAATTGAATATAGGTTATAGAGTAAACTCCTGTTAATTGAATAAAAAATATTGTAACCTGTTGTGAAATTACCCGGCTCTCCCCAGTTTTTTAGCTTAACTTTCAAGATAAGCTATTGCCATTACGCATGTGGAAGTCTGTTAGTCTGTTCACATTTTCCTTTAGCACAGGCTGCACCCTGTAGTTGTTATCCGATCGTCACAAAATTTCATATGCAGGTTTGGGGTCATATCTAGATGAGAACGTCCCCTTTTGGTCGCAATCGGTCAACCGTGATGGCTGCCCGAGCCCAAAACATTTAGCACAGTCTACAGGTCGTATTTATGAAGGAATTTCATTGTAACTTGGTAGGATGTCTCTGTATAATATCTAGATGAGAATGTCCCTTTTTAGTCATGATCTGTCAACCGTGACAGCTGCCCAAGCCCAAAACCCAAAAACTTTTAGCACAGTCTGCAAATCATTTTTAATATGCAGGGATTTCATTGTAACTTGGTAGGATGACTATGTATGATGTCTAGATGAGAACTTCCCCATTTGGTCACGATCTGTCAACTGTGATTGCCCGAGCCCAAAACCTGAAAACGTTTAGCACAGTGTACAGGTCATATTCATGGAGGGATTTCATTGTAATTTGGTAGGATGACTCCAGATAATGTCCAGATGAGAACATCCCCTTTTGGTTATGATCATTCAAACATGACGGCTGCCCAAGCCCAAAACCCCCAAAACTTTAGCACAGACTACAGGTCGTATTTATGAAGGGATTTCATTGTAACCTGGTAGGATGACTCAGTATAATGTCTAGATGAGGACGTCCCCTTTTGGTTGCGATCGGTCAACCATGATTGCTACACAGGCCCGAAGCCCGAAAACCTTTAGCACAGTCTACAGGCCATATTTATGAAGGGATTTCATTTTAACTTGATGGGATGACTCGTTTTGGAGTAATCTCACTGTAACTTGGTAACTTTCGATGACATACATTAACTGTGAGGGCCACATACATTAACTGTGAGGGCCATATTAACCCACCCCTCAATTTTTTAGTACAGTCTACAATTCATATTATTTTTATTGAAAACATAGCATGTAGGGAACAGAAATTACCATATTCGCACTTATCACAATTCTTGTCATATTTCATAATCCTTTCATAAACATTGAACATTATCGTTTTCATCAAACACAACACACAGACAAGTTAAGCTACAGAGTCATTGACACTTTCATCTTTGTTTGTAGACCTATTTGGCCTCAGTACATCCAACACAGGCATTTAATCTAATGGAATAAATGCTAAGTTTATCTCTAGAATACAGGAAAGTGACACAATCCCTGTTAATTGAATACTCCTGTTAATTGAATAATTTTTATTGGCAAATTGGCTTTTCGATTAACAGGGTTCTACTGTAGTGCATTTTGGGTTAAGACTAGATGTGAAATTCAGTTAATATTTAATGCCATACTTGTAGATAAAGAGAGAACGAGGACTACCAGTGTTTGATATTGATACTGAAATGAGAGAAATCAACAGAAATCATTGGGCTTCCATGAAGTCTGATAAACAACTGGACATATCACACTATAATCCATACAATACTGTAGTCAGTCATATTGGATCCAGTGAACATAGAATATTGGATCGTTTTCAGGTAAGCATATCTTTAATGGATATGACTAGACAGGAACTATGGAGGGGTGGATGCATACTTAATAAATAAATGAAACCTTCTCTGGCTGTTAGTAGTGAGCAAGTAATGTTTAATTAATTAGAGTGTAAAAAATTAATTATATATTTTTAATTTCGGAAATTATCAAATAAAAAGGCAGTGGACTTCAATTTGATAAAATATATCAAGAGTCATGTACCATTTATTAGTTTGGTCTACTTACAATATGGCTGTCATGGACTGGTCACTTTCCAAATGTGGGCAATATTTCCACAGACGCAATAATATTAGATTCCAAACACTAATTATAGGAATAATCATCAAAAATTTAATTAATGAAGCACCAGGTACAACCCGGTACTCCATTGATTGAAATTTTGCTGATGATGATTTTTATTACCTGGTAAACGCATGTGTGGACATCACTGCCCACACATGGATTACAACCAGTCCATGTCGACTGTACTGAATCTGAATAATGGTTAATAGAAAATCCTTGTTAACCCCCTTCACACTGATGTCAAAATACCAAAATTTCAGGAAGCTGTTTTTTCCCATAATGCATCTAGAAATTTAACCAATTCAATCTTGTTTGACAGAGCTCATTGAGCTCTGTCAAACAAGATTGAATTGGTTAAATTTCTAGTTGCATTATGGGAAATTTTTTCTGCCTGAAATTTAGATATTTTGACATCAGTGTGCAGGGGGTTAATAAATTAATTACTTTCAGCATCAATCTATTTGCTATACACAAGGCACAAGGGCTTAGACACTGAGAAGGGTAAACAGCAATCCCCCCTCCTTACTCCAAACCAAATGTTTTGTCAAAAAATTTTAGGTTCTGTCAGATTTCTTCGCTTCAACCCCTTGCACACTGATGACAAAATATCAAAATTTCAGCCTGCAAGTTTTTCCCACAATGCAACTAGGAATTTAATCAATCCTATCTTGTTTGACAGAGCTTATTGGACTCTGTCACAAAAGATTGAATTAGTCGGATTCTTAATTGTATTATGGGAAACATTTGCTGCTTGAAATTTCAATATTTTGGCATCAGTGTGCAGACAAGTTAAATAATAGTCCATTCCCTCCATTGGAGGACAGTAAGAGGATTGATAAGAGACAGACACAAGGAAATTACATCCTTTCACCCTATCTGAACACTAAGAAGAGTAGTATAATGCTGAAAAACACCCCAAACCCCAATAAACAAAGAAACTGCATTACAAAAGAAATACCTGCTGAGTATAATACTTTGTGTCTTCTGAAAATATATGTAGCAACTATAAAATATTTCATCCTTCAAATACACAATTTACCATTCAGGGCTACCAGGGCATGGAGTGGTACAGGGGTGACCAACCCCCCACTCCCTTAGACAGTGAGTGGGGAGGGGAAATGACAGATTTAGACCAAATGAATGATTTCAAACATGCATTCTTACAGCTCTCCAGTAACGGCATTAGCCACAGTCCTTCCCATGAAGCAGGCGCCCGGGAACGCTCGTATTTTTCATTTTCCAAGCACAAAATATCGCGCTTGGCTTATTTCGGCTGAAAACCAGCGAGCTGGTCAAAGCTTTTTCAACCAGAGTTTATCTTTTCCAAATGACAATTGAGTGCACCCATGCTATTACCATAGTCATATGTAAAATGCAATTTCATTGGTTGCTCCAAACATTCGATGACATTGACCTCATATTTGGACCAATTTCAATTGTTTTCCGGTTTGCATAGTCACCTTGTTTAAAGGTTATACGTTCAAAAATGGTTCTTCTTTCAACGTTTTTGACTTGGTCATAAAGGATTTAACACGAAAATGATAAGTATGGAATATAACATTGAAAAATACCCAAATTTCTAACAGCCAACCTTTGTTCTCTTTGGGCCTTTGGCATTCGGCTCTGACCTTCATTCATCGGTGCAAGTACTTTACGAGAGCAGATCACTCCCGCGATTGATTTCCTGGGAGCAGGTTATGACTCCCGGAGAGAAATATTTGTGGGAAGGACTGTAGCCAGGCAAAAATTAGGTTCATTCGATAGAATGGAATTCCTCCTTAAATATCATTCAATTCTTCTGAAAATATTATGGATGTTTTGAACAAAGCTTCACATTAGAGAACCTTATGATATGATTGTATATGTACACCCCCCCCCCCCCCCCCCCACACACACACACTCACACACACCCTAATCCATTTTGTATGCTTCCTCTTTGCTTAACTATCTGCAGAAAATCTCCCTCAATCAAATTATGGTACCCCTCCCCCCCCCCCCCCCCCCCGCCACCAATACAAATACACACCAATCCCTCCCCCCCCCCCCCCCCCCCCCCCCCCCCACAATTTTATTTTGTTTGCTTCCGCTTGGTTTAACTATCTGCTGATTATCTACCTCAATCAAATTACACCACAGAAGTATCTGAATTCCATGCAACTCAAAACTGAAAAGTATTAGGTTTCATTGCACTATTGAAAATGATTGCACATGTCAACGCCACCGTTTTGCTAACAGTAATTAAATGAAAAATAACTTATCAACTTGGCAAATAAATTAGACTAGATCATTTTTTTGCCATGTTGATAGTTTTATATGCCCCACCATGCGTTAAACTTTAAAAATGAAACAAAGAAACACCCTGCTGAAACATTACTATCAACTTCAGCGGTTATTGTACAAGAGGAACAATGGGGATTACATCATGCACAACTCAAGAACTAATACCATGACCTCATGATCTTCAGTCATAAAATATCAGTTCATAGATGATGAATGATTGTCAAAATATATGCTAACAAGTCAAGAAAGGGAGGAATATTGTAAGACAAATTGGCTATTACAGTGGAGCCCACTTAATTGGATATCTCTTAATTGTATATCCCTGTTAATTGAATATAATTTTCAAACACAAAACCATTTACCATACCTTCAGTACAAATTTGATCTGTTAATTGCATATGGGTTGTAGAGTAAACTCCTGTTAATTGTATATAAATTTTTGTAATATGTCGAAAAAAATTACTGTTACACACACCAAATTCCCCTTATTTATCAACCTTTTTCGCCTCACTACATCCAATACAAGCATTTATTCTATTATATCTTGTTTGACAGAGCTCTAGGAGCTCTGTCAAACAAGATATAATGGAATAAATGCTCAGTTTACCTCCAGAACACAGGAAACTGACCATATCCCTGTTAATTGTATACTCCTGATAATTGAATAATTTTCACTGGCAGAATGGATATTCAATTAAGAGGATTCTACTTTACCTCCAAGTGAGTTTCCAAAATGGTGTATCGAAATCTCAACCCCACCTCTGGGTCATATATCGAGTTGTCCTAACGGACTCGTCGATATATGCCTAGAAATGAGATCTTGACTTCAATACCTCATCTTTGAAACCCACATGATAATAACCTATATGTATCATGTTTACCTGTTGTTTACAACATTTAATCCTTTAACTCTTTACCTTACATAACAGCCATATCCTGTCAAAATTACTATTCAAATTTTATTATTTTTTTAGCTCAACTTTGGCGAAGCCAAATTTGAATTTTTGTCATGGCCCGTCGTCTGTTGTCTGTCTGTCCGTCTGTCCATCTGTCCGTCTGTCCGTACGTCAACAATTGGATACAGCTCGGGCTAGAGGCCGTATTTATGAACCGATCTTTACGAAACTTCTTGGGTACCTTTGTTATGACCGTGGGACGAGAACGAGTGTTTTTGGGTGCGGTCCGAAATTCAAGATGGCCACCAGCTGCCATTTTGTACCAACGATGCAGAAATCTGTTTTTTGTACAGAACTTCCATATGAAAGCTCTGATTTGAATAATTTTTTGTATGAATGTTTAGTACCATGGGATACATCACATATAATACGGGTTTTTTTCTCGTGCGTAAATTGTGCAGATTAGACTAATTTTGATGTTACTTTCAGCACTGTAAGTGCAAATGCCAATACGGCTTGGGCTAGAGTCCGTATTTATGAACCGATCTTTACGAAACTTCTTGGGTACCTTTGGTATCACCCTGGGACGAGAACGAGTGTTTTTGGGTCCAGTCCGAAATTCAAGATGGCCGATGGCAGCCATTTTGTACAAAATTAGGTGCAGTCAGATTTTTGCACAGAACTTCCATATGAAAGCGCTGATTTGAATAATTTTTGTGTGAATGTTTAGTACCATGGGATACATCACATATAATACGGGGTTTTTTCTCGTGCAGAAATTATGCAAATTAGATGAACTTTGATTTTTTCATTGCAACTTACACACAGTAAGTACACATGTCAATACGGCTCGGGCTAGAGTCTGTATTTATGAACTGATCTTCACGAAATGTCTTGGGTACCTTTGTTATCACCTTGGAACGAGAATGAGTGTTTCTGGGTGCAGTCTAAAATTCAAGATGGCTGACAGTGGCCATTTTGTACCGAAATTAGGTCTAATCAGTTTTTTGTACACAACTTCTATACGGCTCAGACTAGAGGTCATATTTATGAACCAATCTTTACAAAACTTCTTGGGTACCTTTGTTATCACCGTGGGATGAGAGCGAGTGTTTTTGGGTGTGGTCCGAAATTCAAGATGGCCATCAGCAGCCATTTTGTACCAAAATTAGTGCAATCAGTCTTTTGTACAGAACTTCTGTATGAAAGTTTCGATTTGAATAAATTGTTGTATGAATGTTTAGTAACATGGAATACATCACATATTGTAAGGTTTTTTTTTTTCATGCAGAAATTATGCAAATTAGATGAACTTTGATTTATTCAGTGCTACTTACACAATGTAAGCACACATGTCAATACGGCTCAGGGTAGAGGCTGTATTTATGAACCGATCTTCACAAAACTTCTTGGGTACCTTTGTTATCACCTTGGGACGAGAATGAGTGTTTCTGGGTGCGGTCCAAAATTCAAGATGGCTGCCAGTAGCCATTTTGTACCAAAATTTGGTCCAATCAGTTTTTTGTCACAAGTTCGATACAGCTCGTATTTATGAACTGATCTTCACAAAACTTCTTGGTTACCTTTGTTTTCACCTTGGGACAGGAACGAGTGTGTTTTGGGGTGCCTTTGTCATCACTGTGCTATGAGAACAAATATTTTGGGGTTGAGTCAGACCCACTCTGGGACTCAAAGATTTCTTTTCAGTTTAGCATCTGACTGTAGCCCACCTTTACATTACTTCACCGAAACATTTGTTACAGGCAACAGTCAGTATTTATGTACCTTTGTTATTAGGTCATTACCTAGATGTTTGTCATTGCTGTGTCACATACTATACATGTACATGTCTTTGTCTTGACAAGTTGAGCTACAGTGTCATTGACACTTTCATCAATATTTGGCTTCGAAACATAGCATATGACCTCTTATTGGAACTTTCTTTTCGAGGTCATACCAGTCAGTCATTATAAGCTTTGTTTTGATGTGAAAAATGAAAATTTAGTTATTTAGGAAAGATTTTTGCAAGTATCATCCCCTAGTCATGTTAGGTAAAGGATTAAGAAGTAATAATCTCATATTCAGGTTGTAGTTGATAATTTTTAAAAAGTCCACATAAAACTCCTGATAAAATGTCTTTTTCTCCTGCACAAATTAAGGCTATGATTGATTATTGAAGGTAAGAGTGTTTCTCCATGCTGTGAAAATTATATATATTACATTGGGTGAAGCATCATACTTTTGTAAAGTGAAAAACTCCTTAAAACAAAGCATCATGACAATGTTTATTATATGCTAGCCTTTGAATTATCGCAAATTATCTAAAAGATATTTCTCTGTATCCTTCGTTTTGATGAATAACAAGGAATATCCCTCAGTAGCTTCATAAATGATGTCATGCTTCGGCACATCACTTCGCCTTCGATACTGTTACAAGCGATTAGGTGGTGGCTTTACCAGCAGTACCAGAAGTTCATGCTATTCAAAGCCATTCTGGTAATTCTATGACTGAAAAATTAGATGTATATTAATAATAATAAAATAATAAAGTAAAATAATTAGATGTATAGAAAGTGACTCCGAGAGTGATATTGAACCCTGAACTGGGTAACTTTTCCAAAAAACCTTGTTGATCAATCCGTCCAGGAAGTTGGGGTTTTTATTATGAGTCCTCACACTCAATTACAAATTCCTCGTTGTAAATTGACATTTAAAATGTTCTAAAAATTAACATTAATGAAAAATATGAGAATATTCTCATTTGTAGTACAGTGGAGCCCACTTAATTGTATATCTCTTAACTGAATAACCCTGTTAATTGATTATAATTTCCCAACACAAAACCATTTTCCATACCTCTAGTACAAAATTGACCTGATAATTGAATATAGGTTATAGAATGAACTCCTGTTAATTGAATAAAAAATCTTGTAACCTTTCAAGAAATTATCCTGACACTCCCCCATTTTTATGTGTACCCATACCATGTATGGTACACATAATGTTGGCATCTGGGGCGGCCCTCCGTCGTTCGTCCATCCTTTCTCTGTCCATCTGTCTGTCTGTCCATCCGGCGTCTGTATCCATTTCTTTTGCATTCGATGACTTGAAAAATATTGCTTGGATTGTCATGTTACTTTATATTTGTGTTCAGGTTACTGATGTGTCGAGCTGTATAGTTTTGGGTGTAAATCTGATAATTTGATCCTGAAATATTAACCCTTTATCCTTCAAATTGAGAATTCTTTATATATATCTTCAGGTTACTGATATACCGCACTGTATAGTTTTTGGTAAATCTTATAATTTGATCCTGAGATATTAACCCTTTATCCATCAAATTCCTCCAAAAATTGGTCCTGAGATAATAAGAGCTTTCTACTAGTTGCGTGTATGGGTACACATCTGACGATTTAATCGGCCTATTTTTTTTTGTTTATAGACCTTTTTGGCCTCAGTACATCCAATACAGGCATTTAATCTATTATATCTTGTTTTACAGAGCTCATGGAGCTCTGCCAAACAAGATATAATAGAATAAATGCTAAGTTTATCTCTAGGATACAGGAAAGTGACACAATCCCTGTTAATTGAATACTCCTGTTAATTGAATAATATTTTTATACTGTACCAATGACCCAGACATAGCTGGTGCTAACTCTTAAAATATAGGGCCAAACACAAATTTTGCCCCCCAATCCCCAAAATTTGCATCTAAAACTAAAGAAAACATGTCCTGAGAGGCCCTCCACACTTCGCCCCTACTGCGCATGCGCAGTGTCAAGGACGTTCCGAAATTGGCGCCATTTATCATTCTAAGTTTGGCCCTTCATCAGTTAACATCTGACTGATCTTTGTGCTTTTAAATCTCAGTTTAAATGATGCCAGACACATAAATATTAGTGAAATGGTGATTCTAAGGAGGATAGAAAAGGAGGAGAGGAAAAGAATGTGTGACAGAATATTATCAGGGCTGTAACTTAAAATTTTTTAATGAAATTATGTTAAGTTACCTATTTTCAAGGCAGCAGCCATTTTGTTGTCATTCTGATTATTTAGTTACACTGTTTTTTCAAGTGTTTTTCCTCTCTCCCTGTCCTTTAAGTTCCCCCTTGCTATTCTCCCATGCTTTTGGCATAATTTCTGTAATTATTATTACTAAAATTTCTTGGGAGTTTAGCTGAATAACAGAATGAATTCTGTTCTTTCCCCATGTTTACGTCTTCACCTACGGGTGGTTAGGCGTTGTGTTCTGCATCTACCATCTGATGTTCTGCAGTTTCTTCCCTGGAAGTCTCTGTTTTGCATCAGATGGTGTATTTTTGGTAACTGATTTCGGGCCTGGGTGCCTGGAGTCTTATTTTAGTGTTTTTACACTCATTGTTTACATTTACAACAGCCCTCTGTGTGAGGGGGGATTTCTAAATAATAATATCTTTATGTTATTTCAATCATAACTAGATACATTATTATTGTTCGTAAGTGTTGAATAAATTGTTTAAAATATTTTTAAAATTTTTGTCCACACTTAGGCTTGGGATCCATTGGGGCTCAACGTTACTTTTCAGAAACTTGGGCTGTTCTGAAAAAATATTTTTTCAAAATATTTTGATTTCAATTATTTTTTCTATATTAATGGATCATATTATTATTATGTATTTTGATTGCCAGGGGTTAGTGCGAGTACCAGGACTTGTTTTCTTTTCACATTGAAAGGATATTGATCAATTGTTTTAAGAGGAAGTCTTCCTCTGACCTTATTATCATTCTATATGTGGTCAGTGTACTCGCATTAACTCCGGTTCTGTATCGTATGATTTCGATGACAATATGGGAAGCGTATGTCACGGTATGTTGTTGGGGATTTGGACACTCCGGTCCTTTCCCCGCAGGGTCACTCTACTTTATCAATTTCTATTTCAGACGATCAAGATTAGGGTGATGTATCTGTGATGTCTTCCAACAGTGTGCCTCCGTCGTCACAATTAATGAAGGGCTAGCGGAAAAGTGCTCATGTAATACGCCAATTGCCTAAGAGGACCCTAGTAGGTTCGACGGCCTTTGACGTCCGCTAGCTCGCCCGGAGTAGCGTCCATTCACCGAATGGTTCGGCAGCCGGGTTCGTCCGTTGCGGTCTAGAAGGAATTTTGGGGTGATGCGAGCACTATAAAATTAACTTAATGCACACCCAGTGACGGCGGATCGGAGGGAGAACGGAGGAAGCCTTTTAGTCCGGTTCATAGCTCGTTCCGGTCCATCCGGACGGCAAGCGAGAGAGGCCCCTCTCTCGTTCAACAACATCTGGCCCCAGATGTTGTGGTACAAATGTGTCGTTAGCAGAGCATACGTCCATCGCTCGGGACGCTCCGTTGTATAGGCAGTCCGCTGAGACTGCTAAGGCTTCCTCTTCTCGTCAGCGCACACGACCGCACCTTGGCTGCGTGACCGCCGATATATTACCAGCTTCGCCGATCAAGGATTCTTCGGCGACCAGGTCACACCATCCGGCAGCCAGGGATTCGAGACCGATGGACTCCGGACGTTCGCATAGGAAAAGTATGCGGGAGCCATCTGATGCGGAGCTGCCCTCGGCGAAGCAGCGATAGACTGCGCCTCCGCAGGTCTCGACGCCGGACATTCTTGTGCACATAGCACAGCTTATCGCAGCATCCCAGCAGCCGACAGAAACGGTGTCGGATCGAGAATTATCCGACAGCGCTGGGTCGGTAGCCGGGGACTCGAGGCCTGCAGACTCCGGACGTTCGCATAGGAAGTATGCGGGAGTCAACGTACACGGAGCTTCCAGCGGCAATGCATCGTAAGTCCGCTACTGCACAGGCCTCGGGAACGGACTGCTTTCCTTAATAGCACAGTTTATCGCAGCATCCCAGCATCAACTGAATCTGTCGCATATATTTTATCCGACGATGCTGGGTCGGGACGCTCCGCGGAAGCGGGTACGGACGTCCGAAAGTTTCATCCGGTCCGACGGGATACCGAAAGGGATTCAGTGGATTTCAAGCTTTCCCTTTCGGAACAACATATGCTGCGATGCCGGATAAGAAACTGATAGCGTCGGTGGACTTAGAAATTTTTGGTTCGGTTCAGGGACATCGTCCCTCAGTTCCGACATAGTCCAATAATGTCACACAAACTTTCGAATTATTGAACGACGCTATATATATTATTATTTTATGCTTGCTATCCAAGCATTTCTGGTTTCTTGTTCGAAGAGTTATGGAGATGTCTTTCAAAAGTGTGCCTCTGTCGTCATAGTTAATGAAGAGTTAGCGGCAATAAGTGCTCATGGAATATGTCTATCGCTTACGGAGTGACATTCGCTAGCTCACCCGGTGTAGCGTACATTCATTGAATGGTTCGGCTGCCGGGTTCGTCCGTTGCGGTCTAGGAAGGAGATTTGGGTGATGCGAGCACTTTAATTACTTTAGTACTCACCCAGTGACGGCAGATTGAGGACAGATCGGAGGAAGCCAACAACATAGGGGACCGCATGTTGTGGTTCAGATATTTTACATTCGGAGCATATGTCCGTTGCTCGGGACGCTCCGTTATATTGACAGTCCGAGAGACTGTCTTTAATGCTTCCTCATCCTCACAGCAGGGCACACGACCGCACATTGGCTACGTGACCTCGAGTATCCGATCAGTTTCGGCATTCAGTGATTCCACAGCGAATAGGTCGCGCCATCCGGTAGCCAAGGGACACGAGGCCTATACACTCCATTCGCTCGCATATTGGAAGTATGCACGGGGTAACGATCTCGGAGCTTCCTGCGGCAATGCATCGTAAGACCGCTGCTCCTCAGGCCTCAGTGACGGACGTGCTATCCGAGTTAGCACAGTTGTTTCGCAGCATCCCAGCAATTGACGGTTTCTCGGTCGAATCAGGAATTATCCGACGGCGCTGGGTCGGTGCGGTCCGCGGTTGCATCAAGCTACGGACGACCGAACGCTTTATAGGGTCCGATAGGATGGCGAAAGGGATTCGAAAGATTTCGAGTTTTCCCTTTAGTAGTATCGGAAGATGCCTTTCATATCTTCTGGCATTTCTTCCAGTGATTATTTTTCGGACTTCATTGCTGCGATCTTGGATAAGAGACTTATAGCGTCATTGGACTCGGATTTTTCGATCGGTACAGGGACTTTGCCCCTGACTTACCGACGCAGTCCAATATTGTCATTACAACATGTGTTTTATTTTTCGACGCTATATATTTATATATATATACAAGCCTGCTACTAAGCATGTTAGTTTAGTTTCTTGTCCGCGTGGCTCATTTCTGCCATTTTATCTTTTTTACATATAGTTTATTTTGGCAGAGCAGGGCATACCGAGAGTTCATATGCGTCTAGACGGTGTGATTAAAGACTGCATATATTCTTTTTCGCTGTTTATGTCTTTTCCAATTTCAATGTTGGGAACGACATTATGTATAGTAGACTTAACTTAGACGCTTTATTATTCGTAATCCGCCTTACTGAGGCGTTATCATTACGTCTTCAAGAAAAGATTTACGGGATATTATTCTCAATGTAATTTCTTTTGAGGGCAGTAGTTTGTTCACGTATAACTCCGCCCTTCAGTGGCTGATTGGAGTTGGTTAGACGTGATGCAGCCCTGGCTACATCCACGCGTGGATAGTAGGTTAAGAACTCTCTCAGAGTCGCTTCGTTCTCGGAGGAGCTTCTCTTCGACGGCAACTTTCCGGCAATCCATGAATTGCTTGATTTATACATTCTCTTGTCTATCTAGTGTTACAAGAGATTCAGACTGGGGCAAACATTCGGTGGTTGACTCAGAGAGTGCCGCCGCAGTTGCCGGACCCGAGTGTGGCTGTTATGACGGTTGCCAGTCAAACAGATTGGGATATATACTGATCCCTACGGATTCGAAGTGCCAGGGTCTTTGGGTTTTGCAGTCTTTTAGCTATCAGTTTAACTTCCGCGGAATAATGTTTTTTAGGCTTGCTTTATGTCATTGCATGAACATTATTCAGAAACGCATGCCCAAATTCCTGTCCTTTAATTCGACAGTAGTGGCGTATCTCCGGAACCAGGGAGGCACTCTTTCATTTCCGTTATTCAATTTAATGGAAAGAATCCGTCTGTTGGTTATAGTACACCAAGTTCAGTTTTGGTCCGTCATATTCTGGGTCGTCTGATTGTTTTATCGCACTCCCGTTCTCTTACGGGTCGCTTGTTGCTGTCAGAATGGACTCTCAACAAACAAGTATTCAATCAGATTTGCTATCTATGGGAGCGCCCAATGATGTTTTATTTATGACACAGCTTGCTAATCAATTGCAGACGTATGTGTTGGCTTGTCCAGATCTCTGAGCTAATACTGTTAACGCTCTATTGATCTATAGGACGGAATGATAGGATACGCGTATCCTCCGGCGCTGTTGTTTTTAGCAGGTATTGCTAAGATAAACAACCACAATACATTTCTGTTGATAGCATCTCTATCTTCACAGAGATCATGAGTAATTTACTCTCTTGTCTACTGTGGATCTTAACGTGAAATCTTCCTCTATGTGAGGATCTTTTTTCACTGGGTAAATCGTGTCATCTTTATCACAACCAGCAAGGTCGCAACCTTCATGTATTCCGTTGTGTGGTCAGTATTGCATGGTAAGCACTGTACTGGACGAGCTTTGGACGCGATTTCTTACTATAGGAGATCCTCTTCTTCGCTATTCTATGCGACTAAAGTGGAGGCTCTTCCGTCGTGGTGTAGGGATCATTATGTTCATATGGTTGATCCCTCCATACTACTCATTGCTATTTTTTAGTATACTTGTTTCACAAGATCTACTGCAGCCTGTTGTTATTTAGGTTATAGGTTTATGTTACCTCATACCTATGCACTCTACGATAGTTTACAATTGAGTCTTTTGTCTCTTTATCTAAGTCAGTTAGTAACTTTTTGATAAATAGACTTAGAATCTTTAGATTAAATTCCTATACGGATTTTAACTTCAGGTTCTTATTTAGCTAAGTAATCATTTGAGCCTCTGGAAACAGTAGTTTTCAAATTCTGACCTTTTAGACAGTAATTCTGTTGGTTTCTCTTTTACTATAGAGTCAGTGAGTTTCATGCACTATCGATGGATGATTTTCACTTTCATAGTTTCGGAATCAATACTTCCGTTACTATTTAGGTTGGATTGTTGCATAAGAGTTAGGCTCCTATTATCCGGAACCTATTATTTTAAGGTCCTTCCGTCTTCGTATGGGCATAGGCCTTTACTCTTTCCGGGTACAGTTTATGTATTTATAAACAGATATCTGTTTATTACAAGGGCGTAAGCTTCTTCTGTCTTTGATGTCTAGTAGAAGGACGTTACGCTCCATTTTATTGTTAATGGATTCTATTAACTAGCGTACTGCTTATGGTATATCATTGGCTTAGCAGTTGTGCTTAAGATTTCGGCTCATGAAGTAAGAGTTCTTCTACTTCTTGGGCTTACATTAATAGTGTTGCTATTATAGATTTTTGAAGGCTGCTCATTGCGCTCAGCCATCCATTCATGAATTTTATCTCAGAAATATCGAGTCCATTTCTGGAGGCCTCTATTGTTAGGTCTATTATCTACTGCTCAGAATGTCATTCACTTAACAGTTGCTACTATAGCTAGGTAGGCTGTCTGTTTCGGCAGTGTCTCCGTTCGGCTGCCCTCTTCGCTCTGGGCTATTTGACCCAGGGCAAGAAAAAGGGGGGGGGGGAGGGTGTTCCCTTGGGTCACCTGTTTTTACTATGAAAACAAGGGGATACCTCCTCCGGAGTTAGTAATTCTGAGCTGTTATTGGGATGCTTGTTTAGTGAGAAGTTTAAGTTTATAAAATTCATTCAAGTCTTAGTTTTTAAAGTATAGCTTTTGAATATTGCATATGTCAACGGACATGATTATGCAATTCTCACACACTTTTAGGAGTATAAGAGTCTCTATTCTCTAGACTTACTTTATTATTGGCTTACTTTAAAAATTATTAGTATAAGGATTATTGGATATTAATAGAGTACATGGATGTATGAAGCTCAATTTTTGGAAGGTGTTGTATCTTTCTAATTTATCATAAATAAGAAAGATACATGTAAGGCCTATTACTTCTTTTCCCTACAGGGGATGACTCTATTTTATTTTATTGAGCGTATTCCATTTTGCTCTATGTCCTTGGCCCTCCAGCCTTTTTACTATTCAGCTATGTCTGGGTCATTGGTACAGTATAAAAATGTTAAAAAATTTATAGTAATTTATATATTTTTTATACTTACCAATGACCCAGACGGGGATGGCCCTCCCAGGAGTTGGGAACTCTTGCCTCCCCGCTGAGTACATAGCGCTTACCAGGCACTGGTTATTAGAATGATAAATGGCGCCAATTTCGGAACGTCCTTGACACTGCGCATGCGCAGTAGGGGCGAAGTGTGGAGGGCCTCTCAGGACATGTTTTCTTTAGTTTTAGATGCAAATTTTGGGGATTGGGGGGCAAAATTTGTGTTTGGCCCTATATTTTAAGAGTTAGCACCAGCTATGTCTGGGTCATTGGTAAGTATAAAAAATATATAAATTACTATAAATTTTTTAACTTTCATTGGAAAAGTGGCTATTCAATTAACAGGGTTCCACTGTATTATAATTATTAAATTTTATTACGTGTATGCAGTCAAATTGGGTTAAGTATTGTGCATTAAAATGTCATATAGCATATAATAAAAAGAAAATCTACACTATTTTAGTGCATATCGGGCATTATATCATGAGTGTGGACCTGAAAATATTACTTTTCACTTGCGAAGCATGAGTGAAAAGTAATATTTTCAGGTCCACACGAATATTCACTAAAATAGCGTAGATGTCCTCTATTTATTCTTTCAGACATCTGTGAAATTAACTAGATATCAGGGATATCAGTATTCTTCATTTCTGAATAGACTGGTTGGAACTGATGAAGAAAAATTGTCTCCCATCTGCAGTCCATACACTGCCAGGTAAGTTCAATTTATATAAGTGTTCTCATTGTACCTCAGAACATGCTTATTTGTAAGAAAATATTTTATGTTGAAACCCCTCTTCAAAAACAAGATTGAAGGAGGACAAAATCAAGTTATTCACCAAGCATGTTCAAGCAACCAAATATGATTTGTCTTCCATACAGGTGACAGTGTACACATTTACATAACATAAATGCCCTATCTAGCCTGTACTATTCACAGCAATCGCCACATTGAAATTTCATTATTTTTTTAAATGTTTGCCTCCAAACAGTTTAGGACACCTTTTTGGAACAAGCTCATCCAGTATTCAAATGACCTGGAAGGTTAAACTACGTTTTCAAGAGACAAAATTAAAATGTCCAGTTATTGAAGAAGCTTTATGGCAAGTAACATATGCTAGTAGTTATAGATAAAGAGGTGCATTATTGTGTACAATCCCTATGAAAGCCAAGACATGAATCACAAACTTTTTTGCCAAGGCGAGGTTGGGTTGGCTTTATTGGTTTGTTTATTGAGCTTTAGCTGATAGAGTGCTGAATTATTATGCCTGCAACCTCCGAAGGAGGATTGGGGGATTATCTAGTGAAGCCCTCTGTCTGTCAGTCCATCTGTCTCTACAAACGTTTTGCATTGTAACTTCAAAGCCATCAGTCGGATTTGGATCTCCTTTGGTATGCTGATAGACCTGCATGGGAGAACAGATATGCATAAGGAATGGGTTCCGTCTAATGATTTTCCCCAGAGTTATGTCCCTTTTTATATGCCCATTTAAAAGACGGTTGTATTATGTTATCAGTCTGTCTGTCTGTCTGTCCGTCTGTCCATCTGTCTGTGAGTAAACAATTTGGTTTCCATTCATTTAAAGTCGAACGCCTTGACGGATCGACATCAAACTTTCAGAAGTTGTTTTTAGCATTAAAATACAGGTCATGTTCGATATTTTTATACTGTACCAATGACCCAGACATAGCTGGTGCTAACTCTTAAAATATAGGGCCAAACACAAATTTTGCCCCCCAATCCCCAAAATTTGCATCTAAAACCAAAGAAAACATGTCCTGAAAGGCCCTCCACACTTCGCCCCTACTGCGCATGCGCAGTGTCAAGGACGTTCCAAAATTGGTGCCATTAATCTTTCTAAGTTTGGCCCTTCATCAGTTAACATCTGACTGATCTTTGTGCTTATAAATCTCAGTTTAAATGATGCCAGACACATAAATATTAGTGAAATGGTGATTCTAAGGAGGATAGAGAAGGAGGAGAGGAAAAAAATGTGTGACAGAATATTATCAGGGCTGTAACTTAAAATTTTTTAATGAAATTATGTTAAGTTACCTATTTTCGAGGCAGTAGCCATTTTGTTGTCATTCTGATTATTTAGTTACACTGTTTTTTAAGCGTTTTCCTCTCTCCCTGTCCTTTAAGTCCCCCCTTGCTATTCTCCCATGCTTTTGGCATAGTTTTTGTAATTATTATAACTAAATTTTCTTGGGAGTTTTAGCTGAATAACAGAATGAATTCTGTTCTTTTCCCCATGTTTACGTCTTCACCTACGGGTGGTTAGGCATTGTGTTCTGCATCTACCATCTGATGTTCTGCAGTTTCTTCCCTGGAAGTCTCTGTTTTGCATCAGATAGTGTATTTTTGGTAACTGATTTCGGGCCTGGGTGCCTGGAGTCTTATTTTAGTGTTTTTACACTCATTGTTTACATTTACAACAGCCCTCTGTGTGAGGGGGGGATTTCTGGAAAATAATATCTTGATGTTATTTTAAGCATAACTAGATACATTATTATTGTTCGTAAGTGTTGAATAAATTGTTTAAAATATTTTTAAAATTTTTGTCCACACTTAGGCTTGGGATCCATTGGGGCTCAACGTTACTTTTCAGAAACTTGGGCTGTTCTGAAAAAATATTTTTTCAAAATATTTTGATTTCAGTTATTTTTTCTATATTAATGGATCATATTATTATTATGTATTTTGATTGCCAGGGGTTAGTGCGAGTACCAGGACTTGTTTTCTTTTCACATTGAAAGGATATTGATCATTTGTATTAAGAGGAAGTCTTCCTCTGACTTTATAATCATTCTATATGTGGTCAGTGTACTCGCATTAACTCCTGTTCTGTATCGTATGATTTTGATGACAATATGGGAAGCGTATGTCACGGTATGTTATTGGGGAATTGGACACTCCGGTCCTTTCCCCGCAGGGTCACTCTACTTTATCAATTTCTATTTCAGACGATCAAGATTAGGGTGATGTATCTGTGATGTCTTCCAACAGTGTGCCTCCGTCATCACAATTAATGAAGGGCTAGCGGAAAAGTGCTCATGTAAATACGCCAATTGCCTAAGAGGACCCTAGTAGGTTCGACGGCCTTTGACGTCCGCTAGCTCGCCCGGTGTAGCGTCCATTCACCGAATGGTTCGGCAGCCGGGTTCGTCCGTTGCGGTCTAGAAGGAATTTTGGGGTGATGCGAGCACTATAAATTAACCTAATGCACACTCAGTGACGGCGGATTGGAGGGAGAACGGAGGAAGCCTTTTAGTCCGGTTCATAGCTCATTCCGGTCCATCCGGACGGCAAGCGAGAGAGGCCCCTCTCTCGTTCAACAACATCTGGCCCCAGATGTTGTGGTACAAAATGTGTCGCAAGCGGAGCATACGTCCGTCGCTTGGGACGCTCCGTTGTATAGGCAGTCCGCGGAGACTGCTAAGGCTTCCTCTTCTCGTCAGCGCACACGACCGCACCTTGGCTGCGTGACCGCCGATATATTACCAGCTTCGCCGATCAAGGATTCTTCGGCGACCAGGTCACACCATCCGGTAGTCAGGGACACGAGGCCTGCAGACTCCGGACGTTCGCATAGGAAGTGTGCGGGAGTCAACGTACACGGAGCTTCCGGCGGCAATGCATCGTAAGACCGCTACTGCACAGGCCTTGGGAACGGACGTGCTTTCCTTAATAGCACAGTTTATCGCTGCATCCCAGCATCAACTGAATCTGTCGCATATATTTTATCCGACGATGCTGGGTCGGGACGCTTCGCGGAAGCGGGTACGGACGTCCGAAAGTTTCATCCGGTCCGACGGGATACCGAAAGGGATTTGGAGGATTTCGAGCTTTTCCTTTCGGAACAACATATGCTGTTGTGTATGTCATCTGACTTGGTCTTCTACAGCTTCTTTCGTCGATGCTGGATAAGAAACTGATAGCGTTGGTGGACTTAGAAATTTTTGGTTCGGTTC
The DNA here is from genome assembly GCA_031216915.1 of Pictodentalium vernedei. Taxonomy (NCBI): domain Eukaryota; kingdom Metazoa; phylum Mollusca; class Scaphopoda; order Dentaliida; family Dentaliidae; genus Pictodentalium; species Pictodentalium vernedei. The sequence continues at coordinate 311,175,695 of CM062291.1, forward strand.
AGGGACATCGTCCCTCAGTTCCGACATGGTCCAATAATGTCACACAATCTTTCGAATTATTGAACGACGCTATATATATTATTATTTTATGCTTGCTATAACCAAGCATTTCTGGTTTCTTGTTCGCAGAGTTACGGAGATGTCTTTCAAAAGTGTGCCTCTGTCGTCATAGTTAATGAAGAGCTAGCGGCAATAAGTGCTCATGGAATATGTCTATCACCTACGGAGTGACATTCGCTAGCTCACCCGGTGTAGCGTACATTCATCGAATGGTTCGGCTGCCGGGTTCGTCCGTTGCGGTCTAGGAAGGAGATTTGGGTGATGCGAGCACTTTAATTACTTTAGTACTCACCCAGTGACGGCAGATTGAGGACAGATCGGAGGAAGCCTGTTAGTCCGGTTCCTGGCTTGTCCAGGTCCGTCCGGGCTGTGAGCGAGAGAGGTCCCCTCTCTCGTCCAACAACATAGGGGACCGCATGCTGTGGTTTAGATATTTTACATTCGGAGCATATGTCCGTCGGTCGGGACGCTCCGTTATATTGGCAGTCCGAGAGACTGTCCTTAATGCTTCCTCATCCTCACAGCAGGGCACACGACCGCACATTGGCTACGTGACCTCGAGTATCCGATCAGTTTCGTCATTCAGTGATTCCACGGCGAATAGGTCGCGCCATCCGTTAGCCAAGGGACACGAGGCCCATACACTCCGTTCGCTCGCATATTGGTAGTATGCACGGGGTAACGATCACGGAGCTTCCAGCGGCAATGCATTGTAAGACCGCTTCTCCTCAGGCCTCAGTGACGGACGTGCTATCCGAGTTAGCACAGTTGTTTCGCAGCATCCCAGCAATTGACAGTTTCTCGGTCGAATCAGGAATTATCCGACGGCGCTGGGTCGGTGCGGTTGCATCAGGTACGGACGACCGAACGCTTTATAGGGTCCGACAGGATGGCGAAAGGGATTCGAAAGATTTCGAGTTTTCCCTTTAGTAGTATCGGAAGCTGCCTTTCATATCTTCTGGCATTATCTTCCAGTGATTGTTATTTCGGACTTCATTGCTACGATCTTGGATAAGAGACTTATAGCGTCATTGGACTCGGATTTTTCGATCGGTTCAGGGACATTGTCCCTGACTTACCGACGCAGTCCAATATTGTCATTACAACATGTGGTTTATTTTTCGACGCTATATATATATATACACAAGCCTGCTACCAAGCATGATAGTTTAGTTTCTTGTCCGCGTTGCTCATTTCTGCCATTTTATCATTTATACGAATAGTTTATTTTGGCAGAGCAGGGCATACCGAGAGTTCATATGCGTCTAGACGGTGTGGTTAAAGACTGGATATATTCTTTTTTGCCGTTTATGTCTTTTCCAATTTCAATGTTGGAAACGACATGATGTATAGTAGACTTAACTTAGACACTTTATCATACGTAATCTGCCTTACTGAGGCATTATCATTACGTATTCAAGAAAAGATTTACGGGATATTATTCTCAATGTAATTTCTTTTGAGGGCAGTAGTTTGTTCACGTATAACTCCGCCCTTCAGTGGCTGATTGGAGTTGGTTAGACGTGACGCAGCCCTAGCTACATCCACACGCGTGGATAGTAAGGTTAAGAACTCTCTCAGAGTCGCTTCGTTCTCGGAGGAGCTTCTCTTCGACGGCAACTTTTCGGCAATCCATGAATTGCTCGATTTACATGTTCTCTTGTCTATCTAGTGTTACAAGAGATTCAGACTGGGGCAAACATTCGGTGGTTGACTCAGAGAGTGCCGCCGCAGTTGCCGGACCCGAGTGTGGCTGTTATGACGGTTGCCAGTCAAACAGTTGGGATATAATACTGATCCCTACGGATTCGAAGTGCCAGGGTCTTTGGGTTCCGCAGTCTCTTAGCAATCAGTTTTCTTCCGCGGAATAATGTTTTTTAGGCTTGCTTTATGTCATTGCATGAACATTATTCAGAAACGCATGCCCAATCCTGTTCTTTAATTCGACAGTGGTGGCGTATCTCCGGAACCAGGGAGGCACTCTTTCGTTTCTGTTATTCAATTTAATGGAAAGAATCCGTCTGTTGGTTATAGTACACCAAGTTCTGTTTTGGTCCGTCATGTTCCGGGTCGTCTGATTGTTTTACCGGACTCCCGTTCTCTTACGGGTCGCTTGTTGCTGTCAGAATGGACTCTCAACAAACAAGTATTCAATCAGATTTGCTATCTATGGGAGCACCCAATGATGATTTATTTACGACACAGCTTGCTAATCAATTGCAGACGTATGTGTTGGCTTGTCCAGATCTCTGAGCTAATGTTGTTAACGCTCTATTGATCTATAGGACGGAATGATAGGATACGCGTATCCTCCGGCACTGTTGTTTCAGCAGGTATTGCTAAGATAAACAACCACAATACATTTCTGTTGATAGCATCTCTATCTTCACAGAGATCATGAGTAATTTACTCTCTTGTCTACTGTGGGTCTTAACGTGAAATCTTCCTCTATGTGAGGATCTTTTTTCACTGGGTAAATCGTGTCATCTTTATCACAACCCGCAAGGTCGCAACCTTCATGTATTCCGTTGTGTGGTCCGTATTGCATTGTAAGCACTGTATTGGACGAGCTTTGGACGCGATTTCTTACTATAGGAGATCCTCTTCTTCGCTATTCTATGCGGCTAAAGTGGAGGCTCTTCCGTCGTTGGTGTAGGGATCATTATGTTCATATTGTTGATCCCTCCATACTACTCATTGCAATTTTTTAGTATACTTGTTTCACAAGATCTACTGCAGCCTGTTATTATTAAGGTTATAGGTTTATGTTACCTCATACCTATGCACTCTACGATAGTTTACAATTGAGTCTTTTGTCTCTTTATCTAAGTCAGTTAGTAACTTTTTGATAAATAGACTTAGAATCTTTAGATTAAATTCCTATATGGATTTTAACTTCGGTTCTTATTTAGCTAAGTAATCATTTGAGCCTCTGGAAACAGTAGTTTTCAAATTCTGACCTTTTAGACAGTAATTCTGTTGGTTTCTCTTTTACTGTAGAGTCAGTGAGTTTCATGCACTATCGATGGATGATTTTCACTTTCGTAGTTTCGGAATCACTACTTCCGTTACTATTTAGGTTGGATTTTTGCATAAGAGTTAGGCTCCTATTATCCGGAACCTATTATTTTTAAGGTCCTTCCGTCTTCGTATGGGCATAGGCCTTTACTCTTTCCGGGTACAGTTTATGTATTTATAAACAGATATCTGTTTATTACTATGGGCGTAAGCTACTTCTGTCTTTGATGCCTAGTAGAAGGACGTTACGCTCCATTTTATTGTTAATGGATTCTATTAACTATCGGTACTGCTTATGGTATATCATTGACTTAGCAGTTGTGCTTAAGATTTCGGCTCATGAAGTAAGAGTTCTTCTACTTCTTGGGCTTACATTAATAGTGTCGCTATTATAGATTTTTGAAGGCCGCTCATTGCGCTCAGCCATCCACATTCATGAATTTTATCTCAGAAATATCGAGTCCATTTCTGGAGGCCTCTATTGTTAGGTCTATTATCTACTGCTCAGAATGTCATTCACTTAACAGTTGCTACTATAGCTAGGTAGGCTGTCTGTTTCGGCAGTGTCTCCGTTCTGCTGCCCTTTTCGCTCTGGGCTATTTGACCCAGGGCAAGAAAAGGGGGGGGGGGGGAGGGTGTTCCCTTGGGTCACCTGTTTTACTATGAAAACAAGGGGATACCTCCTCCAGAGTTAGTAATTCTGAGCTGTTATTGGGATGGTTGTTTAGTGAGAAGTTTAGATTTTTAAAATTCATTCAAGTCTTAGTTTTTAAAGTATAGCTTTTGAATATTGCATATGTCAACGGACATGATTATGCAATCCTCAGACACTTTTACGAGTATAAGAGTCTCTATTCTCTAGACTTACTTTATTTATTGGCTTACTTTAAAAATTATTAGTATAAGGATTATATTGGATATTAATAGAGTACATGGATGTATGAAGCTCAATTTTGGAAGGTGTTGTATCTTTCTAATTTATCATAAATAAGAAAGATACATGTAAGGCCTATTACTTCTTTTTCCCTGCAGGGGATGACTCTATTTTATTTTATTGAGCATATTCCATTTTGCTCTATGTCCTTGGCCCTCCAGCCTTTTTACTATTCAGCTATGTTTGGGTCATTGGTACAGTATAAAAATGTTAAAAAATTTATAGTAATTTCTATATTTTTTATACTTACCAATGACCCAGACGGGGATGGCCCTCCCAGGAGTTGGGAACTCTTGCCTCCCCGCTGAGTACATAGCGCTTACCAGGCACTGGTTATTAGAATGATTAATGGCGCCAATTTCGGAACGTCCTTGACACTGCACATGCGCAGTAGGGGCGAAGTGTGGAGGGCCTTTCAGGACATGTTTTCTTTGGTTTTAGATGCAAATTTTGGGGATTGGGGGGCAAAATTTGTGTTTGGCCCTATATTTTAAGAGTTAGCACCAGCTATGTCTGGGTCATTGGTAAGTATAAAAAATATAGAAATTACTATAAATTTTTTAACATTGGTGTTTCTCAGTCCATCTGCTGCAGAGATATGGCCCTTTGAAAACACAATTTTTATAAAAAAAATTGGTTTCCATTCATTTAAAGCTGAAAGCTTTGACGGATTGACACCGAATTTTTCAAATGTTGTTTTTAGCAATGAAATACAGGTCAAGTTCGATATTGGTGTTTCTCAGTCCATCCACTGCAGAGTTATGGCTCTTTGAAAACACAATCTTTCGAAAAAAAATGGTTTTCCTTCATTTAAAGTCGAACGCCTTCACGGATCGACATCAAACTTTCAGATATTGTTTGTGGCAATAAAATACAGGTCAAGTTCGGTATTGGTGTTTCACAGTCCATCCGCTGCAGAGTTATGGCCCTTTGAAACCACAATTTTTTTTAAAAAATTGGTTTCCGTTCATTTAAAGCCGAACGCCTTGACGGATTGACACCAAATTTTTCAGATGTTGATTTTATACAGCCGTTTGAAAAACGGGACATATTATGTGAATGGTCTCTCCACCCGTCTGTCTGTCCGTCCATGGACACATTTCGTTTTCAGATGAGCTGAGTTAAATTTGGCATGTGGATTTAGTATGACAAAATACAGGATGGGTTCAATTTCCGTTTCTAGCGGCCCATTTGCAGTAGAGTTATGGCCCTTTATTTATGGGAATTTAGCCCAACTTTTCGTTTCCGGACGATAACTTTAGTTTGCCTTGACCGATTTATTTCAAATTTTCAGTTTTTTGTTTTTGACCACAAAATACAGCTCAAGTTCACTTTTAACCAAAATCGCATGTTCCTTTTCAGAGTTATTCCCCTTGAATGATTGCAAATTTGTGGATTTTGTGGTTTCCTGATGATAACTTTAGTTTACCTTGACCAATGTTTTTCAAATTCTCAGATTTTATTTTTGACCACAAAGCACAGCTCAAGTTCACCTTTGGCCATAATCGCATGTACAGTTCCATAGTTATTCCCCTTGAATGATTGCAGATTTGTGAATTATGTGGTTTCCAGATGATAACTTTAGTTTGCCTTGACTAATTTGTTTCAGATTCTCAGATTTTGTTCATGACCACAAAGCACAGCTCAGGTTCACTTTCGGCCAAAATCGCATGTACCTTTCCAGAGTTATTCCTCTTGAATTTGTGCGTTTTGTGTTTTCCGGATTATAACTTTAGTATGGCCTAACTGTTGGACATAGAATGCATCAAATATTTGGTTTCCGGATGATAACTTTTATTATTTGTTTTCCGATTGGTTCCAAACTTGGTATGTTATTTAATCACAACAAAATACAGGTCAAGTTCGAATATGGGGTTGGTCCAAACAATTTTCACCCTCACCCCCATTCTTACCCCAACCCTTCAAAAATACAAAACAGGCGTATATTGTCCCGCTATGCAGTGCTCTTGTTCCCTTCTGTATGTCTGTCCATAGAAACGTTTTGCATTGTAACTTCAAGGCCAGCGGTCGGATGTGGATTTCCTTTGGTATGTTGATAGACCTGCATGGGGGAATAGATAGGCATAAGGATTGGGTTCCGTCCAATGTGTTTTCCCACAGTGATGGCTCTTTTTCTCTTCTGTCTGTCTGTCTGTCTGTACAAATCTTTTGCATTGTAACTTCAAAGCCATTGGTTGGATTTGGATCTCCTTTGGTATGCTGATAGACCTGCATGGGGGAACGGTTATGCACTTGAACAGGGTCCGTCCATTAATTTTTCATAGAATTATGGTCCTTTTTCTATTATATTTATTATTTATTGGTTCTTAATGCCACATCAGCAGCTTAGGCTATATTGTGGCGATGAAAGTATGTATCTTAAAAAAGACTATTATCCACAATGAAGTAATCTAAAAAAGAGTAGTTGAAATGTGAAATGTGAGGAATAAAACTAAGGAGTGTGAACCGTAATGAGAAAGTGAGACCAGTTGTACAAAAAATGCTGTGTGAATCAACCTGTGAAATAGTTATGGATAGTTGAAATTTAAAAAAGTAAAAACAATGTAAAATTTATTAAAAAGATTGATTACTTTTAAAAATGTGATAACTTTTTGTGGGCTTGTAAGATAAAATAGATCTCTCAAAGATCCAACTGTAAAATACTGCCCTCCAACATGATTAAAATCAGTACAATGTAAAAGAATGTATTCCACTGACAACACCTGCTGGCAGGGAAAACACTCCAGTCGCATTTTACCCTCTAACAAAAAGGAATGTGTAAGTCGTGTGGGACCAATATGACATTGGGTCAAAACTGCAAGATCCTTTCTACAAAGGTTACTGGATGGTAATGATCAGAAATAGTTGGTTGGAAGCGATGGAGTGATTTTCCCTTCAGTCCATCTGTTCATACAAACATTTTGCATTGTAACTTCAAAGCCATCGGTCGGATTTGGATCTCCTTTGGTATGCAGATAGACCTGCATGGGGGAACGGATATGCACAAGTAACAGACTCCTTCAATAGTTTTTCCCAGAGTTATTGCCCTTTTTTTGCTCTTTCGACTTATAAGGAAAATTTTTAAGTCCCACAATACCTGTAAGGCTACTTCGAACATGCCTGCGGGTCGGGGGTAGTGGCCCTCGCTTTGTGGTGCCCTTGTTATAGATTGTCAAAATTTGGCTTTGTACAATTTATGGGCAAGTGCCATGAATTTTAACAAGGCAACTCCATACATCAATATAATTTCGCTTCAAAGATAATATGAAGCACATCCACAGAATATGAAACTTTTAAATAATGCTACCTGCATTCAGAATAAAGGCCAAATACAGTACAGTCACTGTGGACTGGTCGTAATCCACGCATTGGCAGTGATGGCCATGCATGCATGTATCAGGTAATAAAAATTATCATCAGCAAAATTTTAATTAATGAAGTACCGGGTTGTACCCAGTGATTCATCAATTAAATTTTTGATGATTAATTGGTGTTTGGAATCAAAATATTATTGCATCCGTTGAAATATTAGCCACCTGTGGAAAGTGATCAATGCATGGCAGCTGTACTGTATGAGCTTCGAGTTGATGTCATTTTCAACAGTAGGGTTCATATATATTGTGTCTGACAGTTTCAGTTTCATGCACTAAGTAGCAGTATGTAACTGCCAGACTTTCCTACTTACCAGCACTGCACAGGAAGGTTAGCATTGGATGAGGGAAATGCATCAATATTGGCAGTTGTGATTGTGTGTCTCAACCAAGGACACATCTTGGATGATGCATGTCATGATTGAAAATGTGAACTTTTGATTCAAACTTCAATATTTTAAACTATGAACCATTGTGCTAGCAGGTTTCAAAACCCAACCATATTTGTTCACTTTTTTCAATTCTAAACTAATTTATTCATTTATTGGGGTTTAATGACCCTTTTGACAGCCAGGGTCACCTCGTGTCGGACAGTTTTATGGGTGGAGGAAGCCAGATTACATGGAGAGAACCACTGAGCAATGGCAAGCAACTGTCAGACTCCCCAAGGTACTAACTGCACACTCCCTGCAGGAACCCTGGGAAGTGAAGCAGTGACTATTCACTGTGGTAAACAGGCTCTATTTAGTGGTAAAACAGGACCCAGTGGCCAATGCTTGGGAGGTGCAAACCCTCTCTAAAATGGTCAATATGGCTTATTAACACTCACCCCTGGTCTTGAGTTGATACTCATGTTGTGGTCATGATTTGCCATTGTGCAAAAATATGTGACCTTAAACACCAATAAATAATAATAATAATAACTAACTGCACACAAGCAGGGTTAGCATTGGTTGAAGACAAGTGCACCATCAACATACACAATGCCACTGTGCTCCCACATGGGCAGTTGGGATTAAGTGTCTTGCCCATGGACACAACGTGGTTGCCACAGGTGGGATTCGTACCGAGGACCTCTCGGCCTGCAACCTGCACCTCTATCTACTGAGCCACCGCACTTCTAGCATCCACATAACAAATTCAACAGGAAAAAAAATATTGTTTTTTCAAAAAATTTCTACAAAACCAATATCATGTGACAGCTCATTGGAACAAGCATGTGGGGCTCATTTTGAAAAATGAATTACAATAATTAAAATAATAAATTTTGATACCCGTTATGTTGGGTAAAGGGTTAACTCTTAACTCTTTACTGAAACAAGTTGAAAATTATACTTAGCTGATAGAGTTCAAAATTAATTTTGGCTGTTAAAATTTGTTCACTTGTCTTTGACTTGTTACAATTCAGGAGAGTGCCTAAACCCATGAATTGTAACAAGGCAAATTCATATGGATTAAATAATTTTACTTAAAAGATAATATGAAGCACATCCACAGAATATGAAGCCTTTAAGTTGGGGTACCTGCATTTCAGCATGAAGCCCGATTATGGACTTCCAGCACTCTACCATAAAATAATTAACTTTTACTGAAGATATCTTTGCTATTAAAACAACATATGACCCCATATTAGAAGGATTTGAATCAGTTTATTACATTGAGGGCTCATAACCAATGTTTTGGAAGCAGAAATTAAAATAAAATATGACCAGTATTCTTTTGTTTTATACTGGTTGGATGTGTTTGAAACATGGATTTTATCAGTAGGATCAAATTAGAAGTTGCACCACATGGTGTTTAGAACTTTATCAAATAAAGGGTTATTTTGAAACTTGACACACGGTTTATATATTACAATAAGTGTGTATTGGGTCTGTAATTACTCGAATACAGTGTGTATCAGGGACCGCTGATCCAAAATCTGTACCTTGCAACTGCATAATACAGTCTCATGCTTGGTTACTATTTGTTTACATTACTGTTTATAGAACATTATAAGCTTTCGAATGCATTTGCAAATGACCTTGTATGTTTCTATACATGAAAAAAGAGAAAGAAAAAACTCTTCTCAAAAGTAAAATTATTAAATTATGGAACCACATTGCTTTTGTATCTGAATCACTAGACGCATTCAAGGAGCCCAAAGTTTAACTTGGTGCAATTTGAGAAAATTTCTTTAAAAATTTTCTTCTTCAGATCCACCAGTCAGAATCCTTTAACATCTGGTATACATCATCTCTGGGGGGGGGGGGGGGGGGGGGGGGGGGGGGGGGGGGGATTGGGGAATGGGGGGGGGGGGGCAAATTCAAGTTTGTTCAGATTAGGTCCCTGGGTTGAAAATTTGGGGTCTGGTTCGGACTTAGAAATTTTAGACCAAAATTTGAAGAAAAAAAATTTCTATTTTTTATCTGTTTTGTTCAATTTTGAGACAGAAAAAAAAAATTTTTACACTGAAAATTTTGGGGCCGGTTCAGACATGGAAATTTTGGACCAAAATTTAGAAAAAATTTTTTCTCCGTTTTTTATGTGTTTTGTTCAATTTTGAGACGAAAAAAAAAATTAGCCTGAAAAGTTTTGGTCCGGTGTAACAGGATATCTCCCCCCCCTGGATATCTCCCCCCCCCCCCCCAGGGGGGGGGGGGTATCCTAGTATATCTTCCCCCCACCCTGGATATCTTGCCCAGGCCTGGATATCTTCCCCCCACCTCCCATTCCAACCAACCCTAACTCAGTTTTTATCCGAAACAATTTTTAAAGTCCCAAATCTATTTCTTTCACCATTTCATTATCAATTAGTGTCAAATGTTTGTCAAAAATTTTTTGTCATGGTGTGGGGGAAGATATCCAGGCCTGGATATCTTCCCCCCCATCTCCCATTCCAATCAACCCTAACTCAGTGTTTATCCGAAACCATTTTTAAAGTCCCAAATCTGTTTCTTTCACCATTTCATTATCAATTAATGTCAAATGTTTGACAAAACATTTTTTGTCATGGTGGAGGGAAGATATCCAGACCTGGATATCTTCCCCCCATGACCCCCCCCCCCCCCTCCCCCAATCCCCAATCCAACCAACCCTAACTCAGTGTTTATATCCGAAACCAATTTCTCTACCCAAAACAGTTACACTTCATGTCACATGACAACATGAACCAGAATAGTTGAGAAAATAGTGAAATGATTTTTTGTCACAGGTTTTCAACTGGATGAGAGCAAGATATCCAGGTTGAACCTGAAAAAAAACAACATTCTGCCCCCAAAAAACATTTTTCTCGCCATTTCATCATCAAATAATGTTAAATTAATCGAAAAAAAAATTTTCGTGGTGGGGGTGAGAGGGAAGATATTGAGGGTGGGGGGGGGGGGGGGGGGGGAAGATATACTAGGATATCTTCCCCCCTGGAGGGGAAGATATCCTAGGATATCTTCCTCCGTGGGGGAAGATATCCAGGGGGGGGGGGGGGAAGATGACGTGTGACACCGGTTCTGACGTTTTTTTTATGCATTTTGTTCAGTTTTAAGGCAAATTTTTTTTTTTCATAGCCTGAAAATTTTGGGTTCAGTTCCAACTTGTTTTTAAAATCTTCTTTAGACCCTGTAGTCAGAATGCTTTCATATTTGGTATACAACATCTCTAGGAGGGTTAGATTCAAGTTTGTTCAGTCCTAGCTCCTGGGTTGATATGTGGGCTCCCCGTGGGAGCTGAAATTTTAACTTAGTGCAATATAAGGAAATTTCTTTTAAAATCTTCTTCAGATCCACCAATCAGAATCCTTTCATATTTGGTATACAACATCTCTAGGAGGGTCAGATTCAGCTTGTTCAAACTGGGTTAATATTTTGGCTCCTTATTTGAGCCCAAATTTTAACTTAGTGCAATATGAGGAAATTTCTTTAAAAATTTTATTCTTCAGATCCACCAGTCAGAATTCTTTCATATTTGGTATATGACATCTAAAAGGGGATCAGATTCAGGTTTGTTAAATTTGAGTCCCTGGTGGGGGTGGGGTGGCAGGGGGGGGGGGGGGGGGCATGTTAGGTTCAGATTTGTTCAAATCTATTCCTTAGTGTTTTTCCATAAAATTTGCCTCTCATGACTTCATTCCTTTGTAGTGTTGATGAACCATGTCTAACTGAATGTGACCCCAAATACTTCTTTGAACCACTTTGGCAGGTGAGCGATTAAGGCCCCTTGGGGCCTCTTGTTTATTTTATTTTATTTTATTTGTTATTTCTGTAATTATTTCTTTGCCATCAAAATGACAATTCAGATTATCTGTCATATTACAAAGAAAATCAAATGGAGAATCAGAATTTCTTAAGAATTTAGGTGAGTGCTTTCAAAATAAATGCGTTTTGAAGTGAAAGAAGTTGCTCCCATGTCCAAAACAAATTTTATTCTATAAATAACTCGCTTTCAGGTAAAAATGTAGACCAATATGGGAATGTGAATAAAAGAGTGGATTTAGAATTACCGTCTTTCTACATAAAATAAAATAACCAAGATGATTGGAAATTTTTTTGTTTGACTCTTCCTAACTCTTTGTTGATGTACAGTGCATACATTTGTGGTAAATCATAATTGAGAATATTTCTGGGAATGAATGCATGAATCAGACTGCCTGATTCATGCATTCATTATTTATTGGTTTATTAATTGATTATTAATTTAGTTTCAGTGAGATACGAGATGTATCAGTAATTAACCCTTGACCTGACAAACCTTTCAAATATGTCCAGTGCTTTACACAATTTCTTTTTCATATTTTGCTTCCAAAACATAACATATAATTTATCACTGGAACAAGCTCATTGAGCTCATTCCAATAAGGTGTTTTAAGCTATGCATGGGAAGCAAAAAGTGAAATTTTTCAGTTGTTTGAGAAGAATATAGCAAGTGTCTTTTTGAACTTTTGTTACAGGAAGGGTTGTGAGAACACTTGTTTCCTTGAGATGAAGGGAAAACCTTTTTAGCTAAATAGTTTCACATGGTTAGTTATTGGGTTTTGCTCTGGTGAAGGAAGTGTGTCAGTAGAATACAATTTATGATTTTAAACTATTGTCATTTTAGGACTCTAAAGCCATTCATAAGGAGAGATTATGAAACCCTTCCAATGAAGATGAAGTTACTTGAAGAAATTAAAGCCTACCCATTTAGGTAAGTGGCTCAGTATTTTCAGTATACTTAACTTACTTGTAGGGTTCTATGAATCACACATTTGCTATTTGATTCGAATTTTGAATTGAATCATGTCTGTTATTCAAGATCAAATTATTATTATTATGTCCCCGAAAAATTTTTGACGGGGTATATAGTCGAGGTCTCCGTCCTTCCATCAATCCGTAAGTCCATCCAATCCATCTGTCTGTCTGTCCGCACACACAAATGACTACTTTTGTGGCTGCAAGTTAGTAAAACAGGATACTTATGTGGTTAAAGCCTGTTATGTGGCTAGCCACATAACAGAATCTCTTATTGTGGGAGGTGGGGGTGGTTGGGGGGTTGGATAAATGAAGAGTAGGGTTAGGGCATTCTGGGGTGGGGTGGGGTGGGGTGGGGTGGGGGTCAGTGAAAGGGTGTTAGAGTTATGTGGCTAGGGTTAGGGTTAGTTTAGGTTTAGGGGTGGGTAGGGTTAGGGTCAGTAAAGGGTAGGGTTTGCTGACCCCCTAAAAATTTTCCCCCAAAAAACTTGTTTTATTATGTTGGACATGTGTTTTAGGTTAGCCACCTAACATGTCCATAAAATAGCCACATAAGTTTGCATAAGTAGCCATTTGTAAGAATGTCCATCCGTCCATCCATCTGTCCGTCCATCCGTCTGTCCATCTATACGAGCATTTTGTATCATAACTCGAGCATCAGTTGTCAGATTTTAATGTTCTTTGCTATGGTGATAGGGCAGCTTGGGGGAACGGATGCCCTCGTACCTAGCGTTTCGTCCATTCATGTTTGGTAGAGTTGAAAGTCTGACTTTGCTACCTTCAGGGGCATCAGCACATGCGTTAGCGTTGCTCTTGTTTATTTATTTATTGGCATCTAAGGTCACATACTCAAGATCAGATCAAATCTTGAATCGAAGCAGTGGCGTTTTGGAGATGACCAATGGGGTTGATGGTGCTATAAACCTTGTTTGTTCCAACTGTGATGGATCAAGTCCCGACTGATAAAATAATCCAACCACGTCATCAAGGCATGCCTTCGATGAAGGCATGCCTTGATGATTTAGTTGGAATATCACCCTGTAAAGATTATAGTTCATCGTCGACATTGCTTAAAAATGTTCAATTTGCGTTTATCAATGGTATGGGCTAGTGATACTGGAATTAGTATGGTTGGTGGCATGAATGCAGATGTTATTTATGTTAATGTAGCGGAAATTACACTGTCTTTTATTTCAACATTATTTATGTACAATTTCCATCTAAATTATATGTTTTGTGAGATGATGAAGATGACTGATACCAACTATATTCCTGTAAAAAAGATTTGAAGGGAAAGGAATTGGGCAGTCGACTTTGAATTGAACTGAATACCAACTTGAGATTCGAAGGCCCAACTTACTTGATCATTTTGGCACCTAGTTCATTATGTTTCACAGTTCTATTTCCACCCTGTGCAGATTCTTGAATTTTAGAACTCATTGTGTGCATGCTTCTCAATTGTTACCAATTCTGCCTGCCTGGCATCGTGTTCCCCCAATTAATTCTTTAATCTTCATGTGCAAAATGCAAGCTCTCTCCATGGACTAGAATTTTGCCTGGCATCATGTTCCCCCAATCAATTCTTCAAAGCTCTCTCCAACAGTATATCGGGGAACGTGGTGGTTCAGTGGCTATGGCATTGAACTTCAAACTGAGAGGACTGCAGTTCGATCCCTGCCAGGGGTAATTGTGTTGTGTCCTTGGGCAAGGCCTTAATCCTGATTGCCCACATGGCAGGGTGGCCCTGGGTACTAAGGCATACTGCTCTTCGATGATTCAACCAATGCTAACCCTGCTTGTGTGGAGTTACAGTTACAACTAGAAGTCCTGTCACGAATAGTGCGCTTATCTAGGCTTAATTGTGCATTGGAATTGCGCTCAATTGTGCTCAATTGCCATATTGAATGGCATCCAAAGCATGGCAGGTTCTCCTGGTTACTCATAGCAAGCACATGCATTGTTTCTGCCAATGGACCTCCAGGTTACCCGGAGGTCCATTGGCTGAAACATTGCTTGTGCACAGGCCATATGTACAGAATTTAATAGCTTTACGTGGGCCATAATGCGTACATTAACACGCATATCAACGTGCTATTTGTGCGCATTTCATGACAGGACTTCTAGTTTTAACTGTAGTATGTTGGGGAGTCTGACAGTTGCTTGCCATTGCATGTTGGTACCCTCTGTGTACTCTGGCTTCCTCCACCCATAAAAACTGTCGGACACGAGGTCACCCTGGCCATCAAAAGTGTTGTTAAACTCCAATAAATAACAGTATATCATGCAAGAACATTATATCAGCTAAAAGTAAGACAACTAAAGCTGCTGTTTGCATTCCTTAACAGATTGCAGCACAGTAGCTAATACATTTTGGTGACATAACCAAGGCATTTTGGTGGGATTTTTTTTTTTTCAATAAAATTTTTTGTCACATTACCAAGGTATTTTGGGAGGTAGTGTGGTGGCTCATTGGTTAGTGCATTAAACTTGTGATTGAAAGATTGAACAGCATGATCCTGACCTGTGTTTTGTCCTTGGACGAGACACTTCATCCCCCATTGCCTAAGTGGGAGTAACTGGCACTGTGTAATAAGGCATAAGACACAATGATGATACTCTGCTAACCCAGCTGATACCTGGAAGGTAAGTAGGCAGCCAACAATAAGGTAGAAACACTGTTAAGTCATTTGCAGCTGTTTACATGTATATACGGTAGTTATTAGCTCACCGAAGGGAGCTAAACTTATCACTTGCCGTCCGGCGTTGTGAACATTTTTCAAACGACTTCTCCTCTGGAACCGCTAGGTCGATTTGCTCGAAACTTGGTATGGATGTTCATTACCATATGTCAATTCAAGTTTGTTCAAATGAAATGGCAACGTCCCTTGGGGGCTCTGTATGGGGCATAACTCTGATAGCACTGTATGAATTATAGAAAAATTATTAAAAAATCTTCTTCTCCAGAACCAGTGGGCAGAATCTTTTGATACTTGGTATGCAGCATCTTGGTATGGGTCTGATTCAAGTTTGTGCAAATTGGCCCCCTGGATTCATATTTGGGCTCACTATAGAAGCCCAAATTCGAACTTTGAGCATTTCAGGCAAATTTCTTAAAAAATCTTCTTCTCCAAATCCAGCAGGCAGAATCTTTTGATATTTGGTATGCAACATTGTGGGGTGAATCTGATTCAAGTTTGTTCAAATCGGCTTCCTGGATTCACATTTGGGCTTAGTATAGAAGCCCAAATTCGAACTTAGTGCATTTCAGAAAAATTTCTTTAAAAATCTTCTTCTCCAGATCCAGCAGGCAGAATCTTTTGATATTTGGTATGCAACATTGTGGAGTGGATCTGATTCAAGTTTGTTCAAATTGGCCCCCTAGATTCATATTTGGGCTCCGTATAGAAGCCCGAATTCGAACTTAGTGCATTTCAGGCAAATTTCTTAAAAAATCTTCTTCTCTAGATCCAGCAGGCAGAATCTTTCGATATTTGGTATGCAACATTGTGGGGTGGATCTGATTCAAGTTTGTTCAAATCGGCCCCCTGGATTCATATTTGGGCTCACTATAAAAGCTCGAATTCGAACTTAGTGCATTTCAGGCAAATTTCTTAAAAAATCTTCTTCTCCAGATCCAGCAGGCAGAATCTTTTTGTATTTGATATGCAACATTGTGGGGTGGATCTGATTCAAGTTTGTTCAAATCGGCCCCCTGGGTTCATATTTGGGCTCAGTATAGGAGCCCAATTTGAACTTAGTGCATTTCAGGCAAATTTCTTTAAAAATCTTCTTCTCAAGATCCAGCAGGCAGAATCTTTTGATATTGGGTATGCAGCATGCTTAGGGGGGTGGGGGAGATTCAAGTTTGTTCAAGCCAAGTCCCTGGGTTCATATTTGGGCTCACAGTGGTAGCCGGAATTATAACTTAGTTCAAAATGAGGAATTTTCTTTAAAAATCTTCTTCTTCAGATCCAGCAGTCAGAATGTTTTGATATTTGGTATGCAGCATCCTTAGGGGGGTGAGATTCAAGTTTGTTCAAGCCATGCCCCTAGGTCCATATTTGGGCTCACTGTGGGAGCCTGAATGATAATTTGGTTCAAAATGAGGAATTTTCTTTAAAAATCTTCTTCTTCAGATCCAGCCGTCAGAATATTTTGATATTTGGTATGCAGCACCTTGGGGGAGGGGGGGGGGGGGTGGTGAGATTCAAGTTTGTTCAAGCCATTTCCCTAGGTCCATATTTGGGCTCACTGTGGGAGCTTGAATTGTAACTTAAATCGAAATGAGGAATTTTCTTAAAAAATCTTCTTCTTCAGATCCAGCAGTCAGAATGTTTTGATATGTGGTGTGTAGCATCCTTAGGGGGGTGAGATTCAACTTTGTTAAAGCCAAGTCCCTGGGTCCATATTTGGGCTCCCTGTGGGAGCTCGAATGATAACTTAGTTCAAAATGAGGAATTTTCTTAAAAAATCTTCTTCTTCAGATCCAGCAGTCAGAATGTTTTGATATGTGGTGTGTAGCATCCTTAGGGGGGTGAGATTCAACTTTGTTAAAGCCAAGTCCCTGGGTCCATATTTGGGCTCCCTGTGGGAGCTCGAATGATAACTTAGTTCAAAATGAGGAATTTTCGTAAAAAATCTTCTTCTTCAGATCCAGCAGTCGGAATGTTTTTATATGTGGTGTGTAGCATCCTTAGGGGGGTGAGATTCAAGTTTGTTCAAGCCAAGTCCCTGGGTTCATATTTGGGCTCACTGTGGAAGCCCGAATGATAACTTAGTTCAAAATGAGGAATTTTCTTTAAAAGTCTTCTTCACATCCAGCAGATGAATGCTTTTGATATTTGGTATGCAACATCCTTAGAGGGGTAAGATTCAAGTTTGTTCAAGCCATGGCCTTAGTTCCATAAAATTTGTCTCTCATGACTTCATTCCTTTGTAGTGTTGATGAACCACCACTTTGGCCGGTGAGCGATTAAGGCTCCTTGGGGCCTCTTGTTAACATAAAATTAATCCGGGGATCTAAGGGTTAATAAAACAGCATTTCATATAGGAATACGCTATCAATAAACGATGATTATATATCCACTTTTTTCTTTATGTTTTAAGAAAAGACCCAGAATGGAAAGCACCGAAACCACCACCTATTGATTACTGCTATGTTAGACCAGAGCACATTCCATCAGTCAATATGCTTTGTAGAGAATTCTTCTGGCCTGGAATTGATTGTAAGTGCACTACATTTGGCCAGTGAAAACCTTTTGTTTGTCGATTTTACTTGATGCCCTTTGACAATATCTATGAGTGGCGTTAACACTTTTGGTTCGGGCTGTGATGGGGGAGGAAAATATGTTTCTTGTGAACCACTGTTGTAAATACTCTCATATGTGAAATGTAACATCTCTGACATATATGTACAGTGGAGCCCACTTAATTGGATATCTCTTAATTGTATATCCCTGTTAATTGAATATAATTTTCAAACACAAAACCATTTACCATACCTTCAGTACAAATTTGATCTGTTAATTGCATATGGGTTGTAGAGTAAACTCCTGTTAATTGTATATAAATTTTTATAATATGTCGAAAAAATTACTGTGACATGCACCAAATTCCCCTTATTTATCAACCTTTTTCGCCTCACTACATCCAATACAGGCATTTATTCTATTATATCTTGTTTGACAGAGCTCTATGAGCTCTGTCAAACAAGATATAATAGAATAAATGCTCAGTTTACCTCCAGAACACAGGAAACTGACCAAATCCCTGTTAATTGTATACTCCTGTTAATTGAATAATTTTCACTGGCAAAATGGATATTCAATTAAGAGGATTCTACTGTATTAGTGTTGAAACAATTAGTCGACTAGTCATTGTTGATACTAATATTGCCCACCTCGACTCTCGATTTCTGCACAGACTAGTCGGAACATGTAGTATTTCCTATAAAAACATTACAGCGTAACCAAATTCCGATGTAAGGTTTACTGAGGAAGAGTTAACTCGATTATCAGTTGATCAGAGAGTGAAATCAACAACACTAATAATGAGATAACCGGCACAGAGACTTTGAGATCAAAGTAGACGTGAAAGTTAACAGTGTTGTGTCGGCTCCTTTGAACTTGCTGACAGTGGTCGCATAATACTGCCTTAATACTGTTAACAGCATACTTATTTGGACTTGTTGCTTCTATTATTCCCAGGCCATTTAATTTATTACTTATCAACTGGTATCAGTAAAGTGCACAAGTGGAGAAAAATATTCAACTACAGAAGTATTGGCATTATTGCTATGTACATCTTCGCGGCAGAAAGTGGGATGCCAACTAGTCGACTTCGACTCGACTTTTGGGTGTCGCCTAATCAACTCCAGAATCCCAGTCCTTTCAACACTAATATGTATATTTTTATACTGTACCAATGACCCAGACATAGCTGGTGCTAACTCTAAAAATCCAGGGCCAAACACAAATTTTGCCCCCCAATCCCCAAAATTTGCATCTAAAACCAAAAGAAATCATGTCCTAAAGGACCTCCATACTTTGCCCTTACTGTGCATGCGCAGTGTCAAGGACGTTCCGAAATTGGCGCCAATTATCATTCTCTGTTTGGCCCTTCATCAGTCAACATCTCACTGATCTTTGTGCTTGTAAATCTCAGTTTAAAGGATGCCAGACACGTAATTATTGGAGAAATGGTGATTCTAAGGAGGATATAGAAGGAGGAGAGGAAGAAGGAGTGACAAAAAATAATCAGGGCTGTACTTAAAATTTTTTATGAAATTATGTTAAGTTGCCTATTTTCGAGGCATGGGCCTGTTGTTGTCATTCTTGCTATAAAGTTGCACTGCTTATTCAGTGTTTCTTCTCCCCTGGTCTTCTAGGTCCCCCCTTGCTATTCTCCCATGCTTTTGGCATATTTTTGAGAAAGGTCATTTCTAAATTCTCTTGGGAGAGTTAGCTTGGTTACAGAATGTATTCTGTTATTTTCCCCATAGTTACGTTTTCACCCATGGGTGTATAAACGTTGTGTTCTGCATCTTCCATCTGATGTTCTGCAGATTCTCCCCTGGGAGTCTCTGTCTTGCATCAGATAGAGTGTAATTTGATGACTGATTTTGGGCCAGTTTTGTCAGTGCCTGGAGTCATGTTTTCTGGTGTTTTACACTGTTTGTTTACATTGGCAACAGTCTCTTTTCAGGGGGGCTGTTTGCCTTTGGAGTAGTTTATCTCACTATAAGATACATTATTATTATCCGTAAGTGTTGCATTAATTATTTAATATAATTTTAAAATTTTTGACCACACTTAGCCTTGGGATCCATTGGGGCTCAACGTTACTTTTCAGAAACTTGGGCTTTGCTGAAAAAATATATTTTAAAACTGTACCAATGACCCAGACATAGCTGGTGCTAACTCTTAAAATATAGGGCCAAACACAAATTTTGCCCCCCAATCCCCAAAATTTGCATCTAAAACCAAAGAAAACATGTCCTGAATGGCCCTCCACACTTCACCTCTACTGCGCATGCGCAGTGTCAAGGACGTTCCGAAATTGGCGCCATTAATCATTCTAAGTTTGGCCCTTCATCAGTTAACATCTGACTGATCTTTGTGCTTGTAAATCTCAGTTTAAATGATGCCAGACACATAAATATTAGTGAAATGGTGATTCTAAGGAGGATAGAGAAGGAGGAGAGGAAAAATGTGTGACAGAATATTATCAGGGCTGTAACTTAAAATTTTTTAATGAAATTATGTTAAGTTACCTATTTTCGAGGCAGCAGCCATTTTGTTGTCATTCTGATTATTTAGTTACACTGATTTTTCAGTGTTTTCCTCTCTCCCTGTCCTTTAAGTTCCCCCTTGCTATTCTCCCATGCCTTTGGCATAGTTTTTGTAATTATTATTACTAAATTTTCTTGGGAGTTTTAGCTGAATAACAGAATGAATTCTGTTCTTTTCCCCATGTTTACGTCTTCACCTACGGGTGGTTAGGCATTGTGTTCTGCATCTACCATCTGACGTTCTGCAGTTTCTTCCCTGGAAGTCTCTGTTTTGCATCAGATAGTGTATTTTTGGTAACTGATTCCGGGCCTGGGTGCCTGGAGTCTTATTTTAGTGTTTTTACATTCATTGTTTACATTTACAACAGCCCTCTGTGTGAGGGGGGGATTTCTTGAAAATAATATCTTGATGTTATTTTAATCATAACTAGATACATTATTATTGTTCGTAAGTGTTGAATAAATTGTTTTAAATATTTTAAAAATTTTTGTCCACACTTAGGCTTGGGATCCATTGGGGCTCAACATTACTTTTCAGAAACTTGGGCTGTTCTGAAAAAAATATTTTTTCAAAATATTTTGATTTCAATTATTTTTTCTATATTAATGGATCATATTATTATTATGTATTTTGATTGCCAGGGGTTGGTGCGAGTACCAGGACTTGTTTTCTTTTCACATTGAAAGGATTTTGATCAATTGTAATAAGAGGAAGTCTTCCTCTGACTTTTATAATCATTCTATATGTGGTCAGTGTACTCGCATTAATTCCTGTTCTGTATCGTATAATTTCGATGACAACATGGGAAGCGTATGTCACGGTATGTTAGTGGGGAACTGGACACTCCGGTCCTTTCCCCGCAGGGTCACTCTACTTTATCAATTTCTATTTCAGACAATCAAGATTAGGGTGATGTATCTGTGATGTCTTCCAACAGTGTGCCTCCGTCGTCACAATTAATGAAGGGCTAGCGGAAAAGTGCTCATGTAAATACGCCAATTGCCTTTGACGTCCGCTAGCTCGCCCGGTGTAGCGTCCATTCATCGAATGGATCAGCAGCCGGGTTCGTCCGTTGCGGTCTAGAAGGAGTTTTGGGGTGATGCGAGCACTATAAATCAACCAAATGCACACCCAGTGACGGCGGATTAGAGGGAGAACGGAGGAAGCCTTTTAGTCCGGTTCATAGCTCGTTCTGGTCCATCCGGACGGCGAGCGAGAGAGGCCCCTCTCTCATACAACAACATCTGGCCCCAGGTGTTGTGGTACAAAATGTTTCGCATTCGGAGCATACGTCCGTCGCTCGGGACGCTCCGACATATAGTCAGTCCGGAGTAGACTGTCAATAAGGCTTCCTCATTCTCATGGTAGCGCACACGACCGCTCTTGGCTACGTGACCTCGGATATCCAGTCAGCTTCGCCAATCAGAGAATCATCGGCGACCAGGTCACACCATCCGGTAGCCAGGGACACGAGGCCTGCAGACTCCGGACGTTTGCATAGGAAGTGTGCGGGAGTCAACGAACACGGAGCTTCCGGCGGCAGTGCATCGTAAGACCGCTACTGCACAGGCCTCGGGAACGGACATGCTTTCCTAAATAGCACAGTTTATCGCAGCATCCCAGCATCAACTGAATCTGTCGCATATTTTTTATCCGACGATGCTGGGTCGGGACGCTCCGCGGAAGCGGGTACGGACGTCCGAAAATTTCATCCGGTCCGACGGGATACCGAAAGGGATTCGGAGGATTTCGAGCTTTCCCTTTTGGAACAACATATGCTGTTGTGTATGTCATCTGACTTGATCTTCTACAGCTTCTTTCGTCGGACCAGAATGCTGCGATGCCGGATAAGAAACTGATAGCGTTGGTGGACTTAGAAATTTTTGGTTCGGTTCAGGGACATCGTCCCTCAGTTCCGACATAGTCCAATAATGTCACACAAACTTTCGAATTATTGAACGACGCTATATATATTATTATATGCTTGCTATAACCAAGCATTTCTGGTTTCTTGTTCGCAAAGTTACGGAGATGTCTTTCAAAAGTGTGCCTCTGTCGTCATAATTAATGAAGAGCTAGCGGCAATAACTGCTCATGGAATATGTCTATCGCCTAAGAGATCCCTTGTAGGATCGATGGAGTGACATTCGCTAGCTCACCCGGTGTAGCGTGCATTCATCGAATGGTTCGGCTGCCGGGTTCGTCCGTTGCGGTCTAGGAAGGAGATTTGGGTGATGCGAGCACTATAATTACTTTAGTACTCACCCAGTGACGGCAGATTGAGGACAGATCGGAGGAAGCCTGTTAGTCCGGTTCCTGGCTTGTCCAGGTCCGTCCGGGCTGTGAGCGAGAGAGGTCCCTCTCTCGTCCAACAACATAGGGGACCGCATGTTGTGGTTCAGATATTTTACGTTCGGAGCATAAGTCTGTCGGTCGGGACGCTCCGTTATATTGACAGTCCGAGAGACTGTCGATAATGCTTCCTCATCCTCACAGCAGGGCACACGACCGCACATTGGCTACGTGACCTCGAGTATCAGGTCAGTTTCGTCATTCAGTGATTCCACGGCGAATAGGTCACGCCATCCGGTAGCCAAGGGACACGAGGTTTATACACTCCGTTCGCTTGCATATTGGTAGTATGCACGGGGTAACGATCACGGAGCTTCCAGCGGCAATGCATTGTAGGACCGCTTCTCCTCAGGCCTCAGTGACGGACGTGCTATCCGAGTTAGCACAGTTGTTTCGCAGCATCCCAGCAATCGACAGTTTCTTACTCGACGGCGCTGGGTTGGTGTGGTCCGCGGTTGCATCAGGTACGGATGACCGAACGCTTTATAGGGTCCGAAAGGATGGCGAAAGGGATTCGAAAGATTTCTAGTTTTCCCTTTCGTAGCATCGGAAGCTGCCATTCATATCTTCTGGCATTATCTTCCAGTGATTGTTATTTCGGACTACATTGCTGCGATGTTGGATAAGAGACTTATAGCGTCATTGGACACGGAATTTTGGATCGGTTCAGGGACATTGTCCCTGACTTACCGACGCAGTCCAATAATGTCATTACAACATGTGTTTTATTTTTCGACGCTATATATGCATACAAGCCTGCTACCAAGCATGATAGTTTAGTTTCTTGTCCGCGTTGCTCATTTCTGCCGTTTTATCATTTATACGAATAATTTATTTTGGCAGAGCAGGGCATACCGAGAGTTCATATGCATCTAGACGGCGTGGTTAAAGACTGGAAATATTCTTTTTCGCCGTCTGTCTTTTCCAACCACAATGTTGGAAACGACAATGATGTCTAGTAGACTTAACTTAGACGGTTTATCATACGTAATCCACCTAACTGAGGCATTATCATTACGTCTTCAAGAAAAGATTTACGGGATATTATTCTCAATGTGATTTCTTTTGAGGGCAGTAGTTTGTTCACGTATAACTCCGCCCTTCAGTGGCTGATTGGAGTTGGTTAGATGTGACGCAGCCCTAGCTACATCCACGCGCGTGGATAGTAAGGTGAAGAACTCTCTCCGAGTTGCTTCATTCTCGGAGAAGCCTCTCTTCGACGGCAACTTTTCAGCAATCCATGAATTGCTCGATTTACACGTTCTCTTGTCTATCTAGTGTTACAAGAGATTCAGACTGGGGCAACATTCGGTGGTTGACTCAGAGAGTGCCGCTGCAGTTGCCGGATCCGAGTGTTATAGCTATGACGGTTGCCAGTCAAACAGATTGGGATATAATATTGATCCCAACGGATTCGAAGTGCCAGGGTCTTTGGGTTCCGCAGTCTCTAAACAAGCAATTATCTTCTGCGGAATAATGTTTTTTACGCTTGCTTTATGTCATTGCATGAACATTATTCAGAAATGCATGTCCAAATCCTGTCCGTTAATTCGACAGTAGTGGCGTATCTCCGGAACCAGGGAGGCACTCATTCGTTTCCGTTATTCAATTTAATGGAAAGAATCCGTCTGTTGGTTATAGTACACCAAGATCTGTTTCGGTCCGTCATATTCCGGGTCGTCTGATTGTTTTACCGGACTCCCGTTCACTTTGGGGTCGCTTGTTGCCGTCAGAATGGACTCTCAACAAACAAGTATTCAATCAGATTTGCTATCTATGGGAGCGCCCAATGATGATTTATTTACGACACAGCTTGCTAATCAATTGCAGACGTATGTGTTGGCTTGTCCGGATCTCTGAGCTAATGTTGTTAACGCTCTATTGATCTAATAGGACGGAATGATAGGATACGCGTATCCTCCGGCGCTGTTGTTTCAGCAGGTATTGCTAAGATAAACAACCACAATACATTTCTGTTGATAGCATCTCTATCTTCACAGAGACCGTGGGTAATTTACTCTGATGTCTACTGTGGGACTTAACGCGAAATCTTCCTCAATGAGAGGATCTTTTTTCGCTGGGTAAATCGTGTCATCTTTATCACAACCCGCAAGGTCGCAACCTTCACGTATTCCGTTGTGTGGTCCGTATTGCATTGTAAGCATTGTTCTGGACGAGCTTTGGACGCGATTTCTTACTATAGGAGATCCTCTTCTTCGCTATTCTATGCGGCTAAAGTGGAGGCTCTTCCGTCGTTGGTGTTGGGGTCACTATGTTCATATTGTTGATCCCTCCATACTACTCATTGCAACTTTTTAGTATACTTGTTTGACAAGATCTACTGCAGCCTGTTATTATTAAGGTTATAGGTTTATGTTACCTCATACCTATGCACTCTATGATAGTTTACAATTGAGTCTTATGTCTCTTTATCTAAGTCAGTTAGTAACTTTTTGATAAATAGACTTAGAATCTTTAGATTAAATTCCTATATGGAATTTAACTTCGGTTCTTATTTAGCTAAGTAATCATTTGAGCCTCTGGAAACAGTAGTTTTCAAATTCTGACCTTTTAGACAGTAATTCTGTTGGCTTCTCTTTTACTGAAGAGTCAGTGAGTTTCATGCACTATCGATGGATGATTTTCACTTTCGTAGTTTCGGAATCACTACTTCCTTTACTATTTAGGTTGGATTTTTGCATAAGAGTTAGGCTCCTAATATCCGCAACCTATTGTTATTAAGGTCCTTCCGTCTTCGTACGGGCATAGGCCTTTACTCTGTCCGGTTAAAGTTATGTATTTATAAACAGATATCTGTTTATTACTACGGGCGTAAGCTTCTTCTGTCTTTGATGCCTAATAGAAGGACGTTACGCTCCATTCTATTGCTTATGGATTCAATTAACTATCGGTACTGCTTATGGTATATCATTGACTCAGCAGTTGTGCTTAAGGTTTCGGCTCATGAAGTAAGAGTTCTTCTACATCTTGGGCTTACATTAATAGTGTCGCTATTATAGATTTTTGAAGGCTGCTCATTGCGCTCAGCCATCCACATTCATGAATTTTTATCTCAGAAATATCGAGTCCATTTCTGGAGGCCTCTATTGTTAGGTCTATTATCTACTGCTCAGAATGTCATTCACTTAACAGTTGCTACTATAGCTAGGTAGGCTGTCTGTTTCGGCAGTGACTCCATTCTGCTGCCCTCTTCGCTCTGGGCTATTTGACCCAGGGCAAGAAAAAGGGGGGGGGGGGGGGGGGGGAGGGTGTTCCCTTGGGTCACCTGTTTTACTATGAAAACAAGGGGATACCTCCTTCGGAGTTAGTAATTCTGAGCTGTTATTGGGGTGGTTGTTCAGTGAGATGTTTATGTTTTAAAAATTCATTCAAGTCTTAGTTTTTAAAGTATAGCTTTTGAATATAGCTTGTGTCAACGGACATGATTATGCAATCCTCAGACACTTTTAAGGAGTATAAGAGTCTCTATTCTCTAGACTTATTTTATTTATTGGCTTACTTTAAAAATTATTAGTATAAAGATTATATTGGATATTTATAGAGTACATGGATGTATGATGCTCAATTTTGGAAGGTGTTGTATCTTTCTAATTTATCATAAATAAGAAAGATACATGTAAGGCCTATTACTTCTTTTTCCCTAGAGGGGATGCCTCTATTTTATATTATTGAGCGTATTCCATCTTGCTCTATGTCCTTGGCCCTCCAGCCTTTTTACTATTCAGCTATGTCTGGGTCATTGGTACAGTATAAAAATGTTAAGAAATTTATTGTAATTTCTATATTTTTTATACTTACCAATGACCCAGACGGGGATGGCCCTCCCAGGAGTTGGGAACTCTTGCCTCCCCGCTGAGTACATAGCGCTTACCAGGCACTGGTTATTAGAATGATTAATGGCGCCAATTTCGGAACGTCCTTGACACTGCGCATGCGCAGTAGAGGTGAAGTGTGGAGGGCCATTCAGGACATGTTTTCTTTGGTTTTAGATGCAAATATTGGGGATTGGGGGGCAAAATTTGTGTTTGGCCCTATATTTTAAGAGTTAGCACCAGCTATGTCTGGGTCATTGGTAAGTATAAAAAATATAGAAATTACTATAAATTTTTTAACTTTTCAAAAATTATTTTGATTTTCAATTGTTTTTTCTATATTAATGGATCATGTTATTATGTATCTTTGTGTTTAGGGGTTTGTGCGAGTACTAGGACTTATTGTTGACTTTTCACAATGAAAGGATATTGTTCAAATTGTAATAGGAAGAAGTCTTCCTCTCATGATCATTGTATTAATTGTAGTCAGTGTACTCACACTAATCCCTGTTCTATATGTCAATATTGGGATGACAAACATTGGAAACGTGTGTCACGATATGTTGTTAGTGGAGAAAGGGCTATGCCGGCTCTTTCTCCGCAGGGTCACTCTACTCTATCAGTTTCTATTTCCGAGGAACAAGAACAGGGTGATGTTTCCATGTTATCTTCCGCAAGTGCGCTTCCGTCGTCACAAATGAATTCAGAGCTAGCGTCAAAAGTGCTCATGGAGATAAGACAAATGTCGTCCGCTAGCTCGTCCGGTGTAGCGTCCATTCACCGAATGGTTCGGCAGCCGGGTTCGTCCGATGCGGTCCAGGAGGAAATGTTGGGTGATGCGAGCACTATAAACATTCAACGTGCACACCCAGTGACGGCGGATAGTAGGAGAGATCGGAGGAAGCCTTCGAGTCCGCCTAGCTCGTCCAGGTCCAGCCAGGCCGCGAGCGAGAGAGGCCCCTCTCTCGTACAACAACATCTGGAACCAGATGTTGTGGTACAAAATGTGTCGCAAGCGGAGCACACGTCCGTCGCTCGGGACGCTCCGTTGTATAGGCAGTCCGCGAAGACTGCTCAGGCTTCTTCCTCTCACCAGCGCACACGACCGCACCTTGGCTACGTGACCGCCGATATTTTGCCAGCTTCGCCGATCAGGGATTCTTCGGCGACCAGGTCACACCATCCGGTAGCCAGGGACACGAGGCCGGTGGACTCCGGACGTTCGCATAGGAAGAGTATGCGGGAGTCACCAGATGCGGAGCTGCCCTCGGCGAAGCAGCGAAAGACTGCGCCTCCGCAGGCCTCGATGTCGGACGTGCTTGTTCAAATAGCACAACTTATCGCAGCATCCCAGCAACCGACAGAAACCATGTCAGATCGGGAATTATCCGACGGCGCTGGGTCGGTACGCTCCGCCGAAGCATCGGGGGCGGACGACCGGGAGCATCATGAGGTCCGACCGGATGGTGAAAGGGATACGGATGACTTGGAGCTATCCCTTTCGGAACAACATAAAGCTGCCGTGGACTTCATCCGGCACTTTCTTCCTCAAGTTGTTCCGTCGGGCCAGACTGCTGCGGTTCCGGACAAGAGAATTATAGCGTCATTGGACTCTGATTTCTTTGAGCGGTTCAGGGACATCGCTCCCGAGTTTCCGTCTCAGTCCAATAATGTTGCAAGAACATTTGAATTATTGAACGACGCTATATTCAAAGTTGCTTCCAAAACAGGAAAAGCGGGTTTCTTGTCCAACAATACTCTCAACCTGCCTTTCATTAATGCAAGGAATAAATTCGATACGGCAGGACAGGGTATCCTGAGAGTTCCTCTGCGTATGGACGACGAGGCGGAAGACTTAGAATTGTCGTTACCGTCGTCTGCGTCTATTCCAACCGCGGTGTTGGAGACTACTATTTCATCTAACAGAGCCGGTTTAGATGCTTTATCTTACGCAGACCACCTTACTAAGGCATTATCACTGCGTCTTCAAGGGAAAGAATTCCAGGATATACAATCCTCTTTAAGACTTCTTTCAAGGGCAGTAGCTTATTCCACGTGTAACTCCGCCCTTTCTGTGGCAAACCTGGAGTTGGTTAGATGTGACGCAGCCCTAGCTACATCCACACTCGTGGATAGTAAGGTGAAGAACTCTCTCAGAGTCGCTTCGGTCTCCGGAGAACTTCTCTTCGACGGCAAGCTTTCTGCAATTTATGATAAAATTACTAAGAAAGCTTCGGATTCTCTGCTGTTCAAATCTGCTTCTAAGAAGTCGGACACGGCAGATAAGAGTAAGACAGGCACTTCTGGGTCTAATGCGCCCAAGAGAGGTTCCTATAGAGGTTCCGGTGCGTCCTCTTGGTCTTATTCAAGAGACCGTCAAGGCAGCGACTCACGTGCGGGACGTCCTTCGGGCCGGGACAACCGGTCGGACGCCCCGAGGTCGACGGGACGAGGTGCGGGTCGTGGAGGATTGGGTTTCTCCTACCGCAGGCCTCGCAGGTCCAGGAGGTGATGGCTTCAACCTCTATCGCGTGCCGGTTGGCGGAAGGTTGTCGAGTTTTTCACAAGAGTGGGCGTCGATTACGGTCGACCCTTGGGTGAGAGGGGTGATTTCGGAAGGTCTAAAGATATCCTTCAAACGAAAGCCTCCATTAACTCGAAGTCCAAAATGGACTCAACTTCCATCAAATCAGCAGAAAAGAGACGCTCTGTTATCAGAGGTGCAGTCTCTTTTAATGAAGAACGCAGTAGAGGTCGTAGAAAACCAGGAGACACCGGGATTCTACAGCCATCTGTTTCTGGTTCCGAAACCAGACGGCTCGTTCTGTCCAGTCATAGATTTGAGCTGGATAAACAAGCTGATCGTCGCTCCGAAGTTTTATATGGAGACGATTCGATCGGTCAGAGCGAGTATTCGGGTGAACGATTATGCAACAAGCATAGATCTCAAAGATGCGTACTTTCACGTCATGGTACATCCGACATTCAGAAAGTATCTACGCTTCGCAGTCCTAGGGGTGGTGTATCAATTCCGAGCGATGTGCTTCGGATTGAATCTAGCACCCTGGGCTTTCACTCGGGTAATGAACTCGGTAATGATGTATTTCCGAGCTCATTCGTCTGCGGTAACGTCGGCCTACCTGGACGACATTCTTCAGAGGTACGGCAACGAGTTAACGCTTCAGAACGATGTGCAGAATCTGCTTCTATTGCTCTGACGTCTCAGTTTTATAATAAACGAGGAGAAGTCGGATCTGGTGCCGTCCAAGTCATTCACACATCTGGGAATGAGCTTCGAGACGCACAACAATCTCGTTCGTCTGCCGTTAACCAGAGCGAAATTAGTCAGTTGTTACGCTCGCTATTGTCTGCACGCAGACAAAGTTACAGCGAGGGAGTTCATGAGACTGATAGGTCTGTGCGGAGCCGCTGCGGATCTCATTCCGATGGGGCGGTTACGCACGCGTCCTCTCCAAATTTTCTTGACTCAGAATTGGAGTGTGAAAATTCATTCGCTCGACATAGACGTTCTCTTGTCAGATCAAGTGAAACGAGAGATTCAGACTTGGGCAAACATTCAGTGGTTAACTCAGGGAGTTCCACTGCAGTTGCCGGATCCGAGTTTTACCATTATGACGGATGCCAGTCAAACAGGTTGGGGTGCATCATTGATCCCAACGGATTCGAGATGCCAGGGTCTTTGGGATCCGCAATTCCTGGGCAAGCACATAAACATCAAGGAAATGATGTCAATTTGGCTTGCCTTACGTCATTGGATGGACATTATTCACAATGCTCATGTCCAAATCCTATCCGACAATACGACAGTAGTGGCGTATATATGGAATCAGGGAGGCACTCATTCAATTCCGTTGTTCAATCTAACGGAAAGAATCCTTCTGTTTGCCCTAGAACATCATGTTCTTCTTTCGGTCCGTCATATACCGGGTCGTCTGAACGTTCTAGCAGACTCCCTTTCACGAAAGGGTCGCTTGTTGCCGTCGGAGTGGACTCTCAACAAACAAGTATTCAATCAGATTTGCTACCAGTGGGAACGGCCAATGATAGACTTATTTGCGACACATCTCAACAATCAGTTGCAGACGTATGTGTCTCCGTGTCCGGATCCAAGAGCATTTGCAGTAGACGCTCTGTCGATTCCTTGGGACGGAATGATAGGATATGCGTATCCTCCAGCGCCGTTAATTCAGCAAGTATTGCTAAAGATAAAACAATCTCAATGCAAGATTCTGTTGGTAGCATCTCTGTCTCAACAGAGACCGTGGATAAATCTACTCAGGTGTCTGTTGTGGGACCTACCGCGAAAGCTTCCTCCACGGGAGGATCTTCTTTCGCAGGGGAGATCGCGTCAACTCCATCACAACCCGCAAGGTCTCAACCTTCACGTTTTTCCGTTGTGTGGTCCTTCTTGCATGGCAAGCACTTTACAGGACGAGCAGTGGACGCGATTTCTAACTGTAGGAGGACCTCCTCTTCGCTAAACTATGTGGCTAAGTGGAAGGTTTTTCGTCGTTGGTGTAGGGATCATTCTGTTGATATTTTTGATCCCTCCATACCAGACATTGCAAACTTTCTAGTATACTTGTTTGACGAAATCAAACTGCAGCCTGTTACTATTAAGGGTTATAGGTCTATGTTATCTGATACCTATGCACATCATGATAGTTTACAAATTGGATCTAATGTCTCTTTATCTAAGTTAGTTAGAAACTTCTCGATAAATAGACCTAGAACTCTTAGGTTAATTCCTAAGTGGAATTTAGCTTGGGTTCTTCTTAAACTGAAGGAAAAGCCATTTGAACCTCTTGGGACAGTAGATTTCAAATTCTTGTCTTATAAGACAGCTTTTCTCTTAGCTTTCTCTTCTGCTAGAAGAGTCAGTGAGCTTCATGCACTGTCGGTGGATGATTCTCACTATCGTAGTGTCGGGAACACTATCACCTTCACTACTAATGTGGGATTGTTAGCTAAGAATCAGGCTCCTAATAAATATCCGGAACCTATTGTTATTAAGGCTCTTCCGTCTTCAGACGGGCGTAGGCCTTTACTCTGTCCTGTTAGAGCGTTACGTATCTATAAACAGAGATCTCAATTTATCAGAAAGGGACGAAAACGTTTCTTTCTGTCTCTGATGCCTAATAGAAAGGACATTTCGGTCCATTCTATTGCTAGATGGATTCAATTAACTATCCGTACTGCTTATGAAAATTTATCTTCTTCTCAGCAGTCTGTGCTTAAGATTTTGGCTCATGAAGTAAGAGCTCTTTCTACTTCTTGGGCTTACGCTAATAGTATTGCTATTACAGATTTAATGAAGGCTGCTTATTGGTCTTAGCCATCCACATTCACGAATTTTTATCTCAGAAATATTGAGTCCATTTCTGGAGACCTGCATTGTTTAGGTCCATTATCTGTTGCTCAGAATGTCGTCCACTAAACAGTTGCAACTATAGTTATGCAGGCTTTCTGTTCCGGCAGTGACTCTGTAGGGCAAAGTATGGAGGTCCTTTAGGACATGATTTCTTTTGGTTTTAGATGCAAATTTTGGGGATTGGGGGGCAAAATTTGTGTTTGGCCCTGGATTTTTAGATTTAGCACCAGCTATGTCTGGGTCATTGGTAAGTATAAAAAATATATAAATTACTATCAATTTTTTGACTTTCGAGGCATGCACCTGAAATAATATTTTGAGATTGCAAGGGTTATCACATTTTAACACTCATTTTAATGGGAATAGTACAAGGTTATTTTAGAACCCTTGATAGGTAAAACTATCAGAAATAGTATATTACCTCTTATCCAATCAGAGGAAGGGAAAGTCACATGAGATATAATATTTAGAGGTTAGGCCCCACAAAGTAGATCTGTTTCTCAGGGCATTTTTCGTAAAATTGCTTGCATGCGGACATTTTTATTTTTTTTTATTTTTGCAATTATTTCTTTGCCATCAAAAGTTCATGTTTTTGGTTTGTTTTATGTTTTAGGTCTCATAATCCACAGAATAGAATAGGTTGTGGTGTATTTCGTCCCTTGAGTGCAAGAAGGCTTTGCAATGCTAAAGCATTGCAAAGCCTTGTTGCACTCAAGGGACAAATTTATCAGTTTTATTAACTTGGGTAAAATATCAGACATAAACCATTTAATTTTTTATTTTTTTAAGTTTGCATTGTTTTTTTTAAAAAGAGAGCATGCGAGAGGGCCTGAGATACAGGTTTTTTTAATGTTTTTTAGGCTTTATTACTTGGTTGGTTTGATATCGGTAGGAGGTAACTTCACGTTAGCTGAGACCAAAGTTGAAGGTTGATGTTAAGTTATTGAGGGCTGATATCTCAGCCGATATACAGCTAACCAAATAAAAAACCTATTTTTTTTTATTAAATCAAAACAAATAATTACAAAATGTTCTCAGATCTGTTACAATTTTCTGACAGTGTTATTGTTTCTCATTCTTTTCACACAGTCCAAAGTTTCCATTTCTCCAAGTTCAGCTATCTGAATGTCTTGAGTGGGCGAGCAGCGACATTCGGATAGTTGAACTATCTTTTCTCCTACTGAAACAGATCTCTGTTTATGACTCTGAATCTTAGTTTGCTTTGAATAGGCCTGGCATTCTTTAGGAGTGCAGGAGTGCTGCATGCCAAGTAAAAATTGTGGAGGGCAATTATTTGCATCCCTTGATATTTTTATACTATAAACCAATGGCCCAGACTATCTGGTACAAACTCAAAGTTAACTTTATCAAGGGCCAAACACAAATTTTGAACCCCCCCAAATTTGCTTGCAAAACCGAAAATTAAAAGTCCTATCTTGTCCTCCATACTTTTACTCTCCACGCATGCGCAGCTGTCAGGAAGTGACCGGAATTGGTACGAACATCATTCTTTGTTTGGTCCTAAAGTCAGCAACAATGAACTGACATCTGTGCTTTAAAATCTCCTTTTTTGAGGCTGCCAGACACAAATCAATGCAAGAATTGGTGGATCCAAGGCTGTTATTGGATGATGGAAGTGTTCAACGGTGGTTTTAGACGTTCAGGGCTGTAACTTTATAATAATTATAAAATTATTTTATGTTTCCCAATTTCGAGACATACGCCTGACGTCATCATTTTTGATAATATTTATTCAACTGTTTGTTAAGTATTCCTTCCCTATCCTTTCTTGAACCCTTCCTGTTTCTTAAGCTTTTTGGCTATTTTTTATTGAAATTTTTTATTAAATTTCTTGGGAGTTTAACATGTATTACAGAATATTTATTCTGTATTTTCCCCATGGTTACGTCCTCACCCAAGGGGCGTTTGGGTCATGCATCATCTATCCGATGTATCGTTTTTTCTTCGTATGAAGATCTAGCTTTGCATCTGGTAGCATTTAAATTGGTTTCTGACTTTGGGCCTTTTTGTATGCCTGATGTCTTGTTTCCATTTTTTTCATATTCTGTTACTGTAGAATTACTGTAGGATACATGGATTATTATTCCGGTAGTGTAGCTCAATAAATTTGGATTTTGTCCACACTTAGGCTCTATCGGGATGCCCTTGGGCTCTTAATGTTCCCTTTGGGAACTTAGGCATTTTTTCAAAAAAAAATTTTCCAAAAAATATTTTGAATTTAATTTTGATTGCTATTATTCATGTATCTTAATTATATATTTTGTTGTGGAGTTTGGAGGAGAGATATCGACTTTAGTCGATGCACTTCTGTGGACTCTTGTCATTCTTGTGTTCACTGGGATGACTAATGTTGGAGACGGCTGTCGCGGTACGTTGTTGGTGGTGAGGTTCTGAGGCCAGGCCTCTCACTGTGTTATAATTTATTTTTTCAGTATCTTTTTCAGAGGAACATGAACATGTGATGAAATTCTGACACCAATCCAAGTGTGCTACCGTCGTCGCACTCTGTTGAGCAAATAGAGCTAGCTGCAGTGCTCATGACATGCAAGGGATAAGGCCTGTAGTTAGTGTTCTTAATCTCTTGCAAGCAGCTAGCTCGACTGGTTAAGCGGTTACTCCATCCATGGGAGCCGTGACACCGGGTAAGCCCGTTGCGGTCGAAGGAAGTGTAGATGTGGGTAGAGCGAGCACTTAAATATAAATAAGCTCACCCAGCGACGACGGAAATAGGGAGGAAGTCAGCAAGTTTCTTGTTGGGAGGGTCGGCGAGGTCTAATAGACCGCAAGTGGGAGAGGCCCCTCTCTAACCTAATAACATTTGGGGCAATTGTTGTTATGAGAAACTTGCACGAGGCGCAGCATATGTCTGCCCACCACTCGGGACGTTCTGTCTAGTCTGCAGCCGGGTTTGGCTTCAGTCACAGCTTCCCCCGCTACGTTTCACAAGCCGAAATGAAGTTTTCTTGTTGGGAGGCTCGGCGAGGTCAATGAGACCATGACAGGAGAAGTCCCTCTCTAACCCAACAACATTTGGGGCCAAATGTTGTTATGAGAAACTTGCACGAGACGGAGCATACGTCTGCCCTCCGCTCGGGACGCACCCTCTAGTCTGCAGCTGTGGTCGGCTTCAGTCATGGCTTCCTCCACTACGTTATTAAAGCACACAAGACTGCAGACTAGCTACCCGACTTCAGATATCCAGTCAGCTGCGCTAAGATGGAGCCATTCTTCGCCCCTGAAGTCAGACCATCCAGTAGCTAGCGATCCAAGGCATCGATCAACGGGACGCTCGGAGAAGAGATCTGTCTCCGAATCTTCATCCCAGGAGCAGCAAACGGTGGGTAAAACAAAAGACTGCTGCTCCTCAAGCCTCGAGAATGGACTTTCTGTCGCAGTTGTGCAGCTATTAGCAGCATCCCAGCTAATGCAAGAGCAAGAGCAGCCTCCTGCAGACTCAAGTGTTGAGCTGTCAGACAGTGCTGGGTCGGTCCAGTCAATTGTGCATGTAGAAGAAGCCAAAGTTTCTCTACGGGACGCTCGGCTAGATCTGGGGTCAGATCTCCGTTTGGAGAACCCTCTCTGCCCCGTTAACAGTCGGGGTCGACTGTGTTCGTTGTGAGAAACCATATTGAGACAGAACACGCGGCGAATGTTCCTTCCACACTGCACCCGGGGCCGGCGGCAGTTGTGGCTTCTTCTTCTTACATGGAAGTGCACGAAAAGGGATTAGTCTAGAAGTTTCTAAGCGGGATACTCTGCGAGAATTGGGGACAGATAGAGATTGCAGAGCTTTTTTTCATCCTGTTAACAGTCAGGGACGACTGTTTTGTGTTGTAAGAAACTTCAATGAGGAGGAGCATCCGTCCTATGTGACAAGTCTGGATGCTTCTTCTGCACTTCAGCCGGCATCGGCTGTGGTTACGGCTTCTTCTTTTTCCATGGATATGCACGATAAGGGATAGATGCCTAGAAGTTTCTACTGCGAGCTGGAGAACCTTCTCCTTCCTGTCAGCAGTCGGGGTCGACTGTTTTGGGTGCGAGAAACTTCAGTGAGTTGGGACGTCCGTTCATGCTTGCGGTTCAGGACGCTTCTTCCACATTGCAGCTGGATTCAGTGGCAGCTATGGCATCTTCCCTTGCTTCATTAATAAAGCGCGTTGACCACTGACTAGCTATCTGACTTCGCAAGTTCAGGTTGCACTACTGCAGACTCAGGGTATTAAAAGGTTGTTAAAATCCAATTAAAAAGAACCCCTTTAAAACCCCATTAAGTGCACCCATTAAATTCCATTAAAGGAAACCAAATTAAGTGGTATTAATTTTCAAGAAATTAATGGCCAATGCCATTAAATAAGTGTTAAATATTTTAATTGTTCTCCACTTCTTTAATAACCATTAAATACCATTTTAATTGCCATAATTTTATTAATATTTAATAGCCATTAATTGTTATTTAACGCCCCTGTAAAAATATTTTTAAGTGTCTTAATGACATAAAACATTTGATGGTCATTAATTTCCATTAAAAGGAACTGGTTTAATGGCTAGAATTAATAGCCATTAAAAATAAGACCAGTTTAATGGATAACATTAATGGCTATTAAAATTAACATTAGTTTTAATGGATAAATTAATAGCAATTAAAAATAACACCAGTTTTAATGGCACTTAATAATTATAATGCAGCAGTTTCTCAGATCAGGTCTTTTAACTAGTATTAAATTGTTAATGGTAATTAAAATTAAAATTACGGCACACACAAGTTTACCCTGAAATGGAACAGCATTCTAACGCCTTTGAAAAAGAGGCCTAGATATTGGGGCCAGCTTGCCTCCCTCCCCTCTGTGGCATTTCTGCATGGTTGGAATTTTTTTATCACTTTTTCTTTCAACTGGTGGGTGTATTACTACTAAATCGAGGTGGGGGTAGATTTTCCACCAGATAAATATTTTCAATTTTTCAAAAAAAGAACTAGCTAATAATGTTGAGCTCATGGACTAGTGTGAAAATTTGATTTTGCAACAGGCACTTTGTTTTCAGAAACTGTAAATAATCTTCAAATGGAAAATCCACCCAACTGTGATTTAATGGTAATCAACCATCCTTGCATGAACCGTACATACATTTCATTAGTACATTTATTTATGGAGTGCATTTGTTCTTTTTACAAATATCTTTCAACATTAACACTATTTTTGTTTTGAAGAACAACAGGTTATATTAATATAATGATATGTAACATGTTAATTGTCTAAATCTTTATTGTATTATCTTGGTTAATTAGTAGCTACGCCCCTGCCCCCCCCCCCCCCCCTCCACCTCCACCATCCACACACGCACTCATTCAGGAACGTCGTGAACACTGTTGAATGGACATGTGTTGATGTTGTTGGAATAAAATTGAATATATTTGGTAATGTAGTTGTGCATAAATATAATATAAACCTATTTTTCGTTATTTGTACATGCTCCGTTTCACTTTGCCATCTTATTCCACCGACTCGACCAAGTGAAA
Organism: Pictodentalium vernedei; assembly: GCA_031216915.1. Classification (NCBI taxonomy): domain Eukaryota; kingdom Metazoa; phylum Mollusca; class Scaphopoda; order Dentaliida; family Dentaliidae; genus Pictodentalium; species Pictodentalium vernedei. The sequence goes on from CM062291.1 coordinate 311,213,182, forward strand.
TAACTTTCATAAACTTGGGCACTTGAAGGGTGCGATCATGTTTGTTCATGGCTCCATGATGTTCTGTGGGGTATCTGTAATGCTCTGTGGGGTTCTATGGGGTATCTATGGAGTTCTATGATGTTAGTCCAAACTTGGACCCACAGTCCGTAATATAATTTTTGGGGTTGGTACGGCCAGTAGGTCCAATGCTCTCAATCCTTGTGCTGTACTATATGATCGACAAACAATTTACTTGCTGGTCTATCTCGCCTCGTGAGAACAATATAGCATATCCTGAAGCTTTGTGTCAATATGTGACCGAAACTGCGAAAGAGGGATAATTGTAAAAAACAAAAAACTCGGTGTCGGTCACCATAATTGTTCAGAAATGAAAGATTCAAATCATCGAAATGGTTCGTGAGAAAGAAACTGGCAGCCATGTTTGGTATTTTTAAACATTATGACGTCATTCCTTCCTTAAGCAATTGGTTGCAACCAGGGAATCCCTGGTTGAAACACAATACATGCCCTTCACCTTTGGGGGTGTGTTCTCCCTTATAAAAATGTACCATGGTAAACCATGGTACGTCCTAAAATACCCTGGTATTACCAGGGTATTTTGGGATTTACCATGGTTTACCGTGGTACTTTTTTATAAGGGCTTTTTCAACCAATCGCATAGGGAAGGAATGACATCATAATGTTTAAAAATACCAAACATGGCTGCCAGTTTCTTTCTCTTACAATTATCCCTCTTTCTGTCAAATATTGACACAAAGCTTCAGGATATGCCATACTGTTCTCACAAGGCGAGCTAGACTAAGACCGGCAAGTAAATCGTTTGCCGATCAAATAGTACTCTAATGTGCCGAATAATAGTGTTGGCACTATTATTTATTAACCCTTTACCCAACGCAGACAGTATCAAAATTTATTAATTTAAATATCGTTTTTTAATTTTTTTCCAAAAATGTCAACAAAACCATATCATGTGACCCCCTCATTGGAACGAGCTCGTTGAGCTCATTCCAAAAAGGGGTCACATGATATGGTTTTGTTGACATTTTTCGAAAAATAATGTTTTTTCAGCTGCTGAATCTGCATATTATGCGGGCGATTTGTTGGGTAAAGGGTTAATTTTGGAGAAAAATTCCGACCATCACTTTTATTTGGTAATGAGACAAAAAAGTGAAAACGCCATCACTATTATTTATATTTGGTGAAAATGCAAGCCATCCAGGGATTTTTCTGGGTGACGATAGGGGCCAAATATAGGCCCCATTCCCAAAGAGATTTTGGCATTATTTTTCCTAATTTCTAACATTAAATTCCCAATTGGTACCCAATATCAATTTGTTCACAACATTTATGAACATTTACAGCAAAATTAGGCCTTCTTATGCTGATAAAGGAACTATCAAACCATAATTTAAAATAAAAAAAACAACTTTTTTTTTTTTTAATGTGCCTGTATAGAAGAAATGTGTACTTTTCTAAACCCTGCAGAGTCAACAGGATTCCCAATTTGGTCCAATAAGATGGCTATTTTCCCAAGTGCATGGGCCCCTGGCCCCATTCCCAATACACCCGGTCCTACCATCCAAAACCAACCAAAAGTTCTAATTACCGACCAAAATACCGACCAAAAGACAGTAAGTACAAACAAAAAAATAAATGAGTACGGCCAAAAAAAGGAAGATTTTTTAGAATCTCGAAGGTTTTAATCAGTGATTTGTGGGTGGTTAAAAATAGAGGTAGCGGCCGACCTCCAGTTGCAGATAATTTTCAGGGAAGTGAGTATCATAGGGGATAAGGTGAGGCATTATTCATAAGTCGGGGTTGTCTCCGCAAAATGGAGTTATTGTGGTGTCATATCCCCGGGTAATATAACCGGGGTGGGGTGACGTTGAAACTCGCTTCCAGTAAAAAATGGGGTGTTTTTTTGGTGGGGGGGGATTTGAAATTCGCTGGGAGAGCAGGCATTCATGAATTTATTTGTGGGTAAAATGAATGTACGGTTTTGTGTAGGGGTTCAGAAACTCACTGTGTCTGAGGGTGGGGGGTGAGGGGTTACATATGTTTAATTGTGGGTAAAATGTTAATCTTTAATACAGTTACTTCATACTTGTTCTGGTCATGATATAGCCATATATGCTGAAAGTGACCTTAAACACCAAAAATGATAATGATATGTGATAGAAATTGTATGAGACATGTACATTTTCAAAAGCTATTAAAATCATCCAAACATTCAGATACGTTTTTAATGGAGTCATTAATTTCATAAAATATTTATTCTGATAATTGCTATTAATTTTTTTTTCTTAAAGAGAAGAAAATAATTCACATTTTCATTGCCATTAAAAACAAGTTTTATTCATCAGTTCAATTAATAGCTATTAAAAGATGAAGAGTTTTGTCATTTAATTGCTGTTAATCACGAAATTACGAAAAGTAATCGGTTTTTATGTTCATTAAAATCTATCCAAAGAATATTTTTTAATTTTTAACAGTTTTTAATGGGTTTTCTTATTTTTCATGGTCATTAAATACAGTTATTTAAACTTTTTAATGGGCTCCATGAGTTTCCATTAAAAAAAAAGAAATGGAAATTAATGGCCACCTTTAATGGAAAATGATGGTTTTAATGGGGTTTTAATGGAATTTAATGGGAAATTAATGGATTGGTACTGCAGTAGTGTTGATAGCTAGTCGTTTGAGACTAGTATTACCGTTTAACAGACTCCGATGGTGAGCTGTCAGTCTGTGCTGCGTTGGTCCAATCATCTGTTCAGTTGGATGGAGTTAACCATATTTGCGGATGGAACATTTGGATGGTGAGAGGGATTCGGAGTGCGAGTCTCCATCTCTCACAGAAGGGCACTTTAAGATTATGAAAAGTCTTAAGCTGTTAAGAATGTTGTTCCATCTGAATAAGTCTGCGTTTAGATGAGCAGGCCGGGGATGAAAATATGTCCCTACCTGCATCATTTAAAATATGCTCGGAAATAATGGTATGTGCTATTTCATTGAAAAGAGCAAATCTGGGTGCATTGTCCTAAGCAGATCACCTTACCAGAGCTATGGCGCAACGTCTCAATGGAAAGAAATATGAGGATGTGGTTCCTCGCTAAGAGTTCTTTCCAGGGCAGTCATGTATGCCATGTACAACCCTGCACGGACAGTGAATTTGGAGTTGGTAAGACGTGATGCTGCCCTTGCATCGTCATCACTTATAGATGACAAGGTGAAAAGCTCTCTCTGAGTCGCTCCAGTTACCGGAAATATACTATTTGACGATAAGCTTGCGTTGATATATGAGCAGGCTACAAGAAGCTTCAGTGCTCTGCTACTGAAGTCGCTTTCTCATCAAAACACTTCAGTAGACCGGGGTAAGCGAGGCCATTCTGCTTCTAAGAAAGCATCATGAGAATGTCTCGCGAGGGTACAATAACCCTCTTATATTTACTCTGGAAGTCGTATTTATAGCGACTCGGGAAAGGGGCATAGGTCTGATCAAGGCTATGGAACAGATCCTCCTAGGCCGATGATTAATAGATGGTTATTGTCTTCACAAGAAACGGGACGTTAATCGCAGAAGTTCCTTTCAAAGAGAGTCACTTCTAGTGGAGGTAAAGGCTCTCTTTTTTGAAGGGAACAATTGAGGTCGACGAGACGAGCTTCTTCGTAGGGAGCACGTAGTTTCTCCTCCCGTAAGCATCATAAGTCGTACAGGTGATGGACATGACCTCTATTGCTTGCCAGTTGACAGAAGATTATCACCTTCACGAGAAACAGGACGTTAATCACGGAAGTTCCTTTCAAAGAGAGTTGCTCCTAGTGGAGGTAAAGACTCTCTTAAGGGAACAATTGAGGTCGTCGAGAATAGATTTCGGTTGCTTGCCACTTGGCAGTAGGTTATCAACCTCGCAAAAAGTGGATAAATTGCAGAAGATCAGTGGATGAGAATTTAGTCTCGGCAGGCCTGCAGCTATCAGCCCAAGCAAGATCCACTTACAAGAATACTTGTTAGACAAATCTTCCAAGAGATGCTTTCTTTCTGGAGGTATAAGCTTTCCTATTGAAGAAGAGCATTAGACGTCGACGAAATTATTCTCCAGTTTTTTATTATCACCTGTTTCTCGTCCTGAATCAGGATGGATAGTGCATTGATAGGCTGAGATCTGCCTTGGCATCAAGACAATTATGTCATTGTGGACGCCATAGTAGCCTTCTGTACGGTTACAGCGGTCTCTTGGGTTAGGCTCTGTCCGCTGTCTTTTGGGAATAAAACCAAAAAAGATACTGTGCTTAACGGTTTGTTTTTCATAGGTGTCATAGACTTGAGTCTTATTGTTACACCACAGTAGCCTAGCTAAAATCATGAGAGATTTTTTCAGTATTATGCAGTGGCATAACTGAATTTATTATCTCTTGGGACTGCGGTCTCTTTGGGAATTCAGGGCTGTTTATATAGCGGCTCTTCATTCCCTACCTTGCGCGATGATAATTGTAAGTCTCCATTAAGTGAGCCTTCAGGGTCGCAATTTACACTGATATATCTGTCTTCACGTAGATGAAGACTTATAAGCTATGGCTAGCATTGTAAGTCTCCTTAGTGGGCTTCTAGGGCCTCAGTTATCAGCTTTTAATGGTCTTCACGTACAGGAAGACCTTTAGCTGCTTCAGCTAGGTTGAGTTAGTTGTGCGATCGGACATGATATCGTTTGTTAGAGGAGGTTATTCTCTTCAAACCGGTATTGTTTGGTGTGAGTTATTATGTTAATACGGTGTATTTGTTCATCACGTCCTTCTCCATCCTTAGTGGCACTATGGAGTTGGTCAGACGTGAGGGAGCCTTGAGGTTCCTATACTATTTGATGACTAACACAAGAACGATTCAAGTAATGCAGGTGAGGGGGGTTCGATATGATTTTGAATCCCCCCCCCCCTCCCCACCGCCAGTGTATTAAGATGTGATTACTGGGCAAGACGTAGTTTTCTTCACGTAAGCCGTGTATGCATTTAAGTATATACATGCATTTTATGACTTCTCGATTGGCGGCTGGGTCATGTTCTATGGCGACCTCATGGGCACATCCACTTTTTAGTTGGTTTGTGTCCTGTGGTTGTTCGTCTATATGTCCTATACGAGCATATGATTCATCATCAATAAATTGCTAGCCTTTTGGGTTCCTGTAAGGCTGTCTAGTCAGTTAACTGGTATTCAGATGTTTACATGTGGGATTGCAATGCTCACATGCATAATAAGTGTATTATTATGAAGACGCATTATTGTATGTTATGGACCTTAGAAACAATGAATTATTTCGGGGGCGGTCCTTGACGAGTCTGTTAATCATAGCTTGTTCCATTTCTAAATTGAGGTTTCTATAAATTCTGGTACCCAATCGAATATAACTTGTCTATACATTCTTGTATATTCGCGCGTGTCTGGGAACATAGATATCGGATAGAACACGTCTGGGAGTGTTATTTATTGGAATTTATTGTACACCTGAATGGGGTTGTATGTGGGTTACCTCGGAAGTGTGTTCACTCTCCAGAGATCGTCCATTGTGATTCTATTGGACATGTGTATGTTGTATATATTATATCACCGATTTTCGACCTATCTACATATGCCGACTCCGGTATATGATACAAGCGGGCGCTATTAATTACTGGGATCGCTGTGATAGTCTTAGCTTCTGAAGTGGCATTAAGCACCAATTTATTAATAATAATTAATATCTGGGTGCCTGTTCGACGAATATATATTGTTATTTGGTACCGCTTTTACTGATTCCAGAGCGCTCCCCTCTTTATTTTTGAAAAAGATTCCTTCAGAAAGAGAGGGTGGTGATTTTTTAGCTTAACTTGACATACTCAAGATAAGCTATTGCCATCACGCGTGCGGAAGTCTGTTAGTCTGTGAGTCTGTTAGTCTGTGACGTCTGTTCACATTTTCCTTTAGCACGGGCTACACCCCGCAGTTCTTGTCTGATCGTCACGAAATTTCATATGCAGGTTTGGGGTCATGTCTAGATGAGAACGTCCCCTTTTGATCGCGGTCGGGCAACCGGTATGGCTGCCCAAGCCCAAAACCCAAAAACCATAAGCACAGTCTACAGGTCGTATTTATGAAGGGATTTCATTGTAACCTGGTAGGATGCCTCTGTATAATGCCTAGATGAGAACGTCCCCATTTGGGCATGATCTATCAACTTTGATGGCTGCCCAAGCCCGAAACCCAAAAACTTTTAGCGCAGTCTGCAGGTCATGTTTAATGTGGAGGGATTTCATTGTAACTTGGTAGGATGACTCCTTCTGATGTCTAGATGATTTTTTCCCCATTTGGGCATGATCTGCCAACCGTGACAACTGCCCGAGCCCAAAACCCGAAAACCTTTAGCACAGTCTTCAGGTCATATTTATTGAGGAATTTCATTGTAACTTGGTGGGTTGACTTCATACAATGTCTAGATGAGAAAGTCCCCTTTTGGACGTGATTGGACCCGAAAACCTTTAGCGCAGTCTAGAGGTCATATTTATGAAGGGATTTCATTGTAACTTGGTAGGATGACTCCAAATAATGTCTAGATGAGAACGTCCCATTTTGATCACGATCATGCAGCCTTGAAGGCTGCCCGAACCCAAACCCCAAAACCTTTAGCATAGTCTATTGGTCATATTTATGGAAGGATTTCATTGTATCCCGTAAGTTTGACTCCATATAATGCCTAGATGATGACATCCCCTTTTGGTCGTGATTGGTCAGTTGTGATGGCTAAAAGTGCCCGAAGCCCGAAAACATTGAGCACAGTCTACAGGTCATATTTATGAAGGGATTTCATTGTAACTTCTTAGGATCACTCCAGTTGATGCCCAGATGAGATTGCCCCCTATGGATGCGATCATTCAGCCATGATGGCTGCCCGAGCCTGAAGCCCGAAAAACCTTTAGCACAGTCTACAGGTCATATTTATGGAGGGATTTCATTGTAACTTGGTAGGTTAACTTCATATAATGTCTAGATGAGAACATCCCCTTTTGGACATGATTGGGCAACTGTGACGGCTAAAGGTGCCCGAAGCCCGAAAACCTTTAGCACAGTCTACAGGTCATATTTATGAGGGGATTTCATTGTAACTTGGTAGGATGACACCAAATAATGTCTAGATGAGAACGTCCCATTTTGATCACGATCATTCAGCCTTGATGGATGCCCGAGCCCAAAAACCTTTAGGATAGGTAAAAGGTCATATTTATGGAAGGATTTCATTGTAACCTATTAGGTTGACTCCATATAATGCCTAGATGATGACATCCTCTTTTGGTCATGATTGGTCAGCTGTGATGGCTACAAGTGCCTGAAGCCCGAAAACCGTGAGCACAGTCTACAGGTCATATTTATGAAGGGATTTCATTGTAACTTTGTAGGATCACTCCAGATGATGCCCAGATGAGATTGTCCCCTTTGGTTGGAATCATTCAACCATGATGGCTGCCTGAGCCCGAAGCCCAAAAACCTTAAGCACAGTCTACAGGTCATATTTATGAAAGGATTTTATTGTAACTTGGTATGTTGACTTCATATAATGTCTAGATGAGAACGTCCCCTTTTGGACATGATTGGGCAACTTTGATGGCTAAAGGTGCCCGAAGCCCGAAAAGCTTTTGCACAGTCTACAGGTCATATTTATGAAGGGATTTCATTGTAACTTGGTAGGATGACTCCAAATAATGTCTAGATGAGAACGTCCCATTTTGGTCGTGATCATTCAGCCTTGATGGGTGCCCGAGCCCAAAAACCTTTAGCATAGGCAAAAGGTTATATTTATAGAAGGATTTCATTGTAACCTGTTAGGTTGACTCCATATAATGCCTAGATGATGACATCCCCTTTTGGTCGTGATTGGTCAACTATGATGGCTACAGGTGCCCGAAGCCCGAAAACCTTGAGCACAGTCTACAGGTCATATTTATGAAGGGATTTCATTGTAACTTCGCAGGATCACTCCAGATGATGCCCAGATGAGATTGTCCCCTTTGGTTGCGATCATTCAACCATGATGGCTGCCCGAGCCCGAAGCCCGAAAACCTTTAGCACAGTCCACAGGTCATATTTATGAAGGGATTTCATTGTAACTTGGTAGATTGACTTCATATAATGTCTAGATGAGAACGTCCCCTTTTGGCCACGATTGGGCAACTGTGACGGCTTCAGGGGCCCAAAGCCTGAAAACCTTTAGAACAGTCTACAGGTCATAATTATGAAGGGTTTTCATTGTAGCTTGGTAGGATGACTCCAAATAGTGTCCAGATGAGAACGTCCCCTTTTGGTCACGATCATTCAGCATTGATGGCTGCCCGAGCCCAAGAACCTTTAGCATGTCTGTAGGTCGTATTTATGGAAGGATTTCATTGTAACTTGTTAGGTTGACTCCATATAATGCCTAGATGATGACATCCCCTTTTGGTCGTGGTTGGTCAACTGTGATGGCTACAGGTGCCTGAAGCCCGAAAATCTTGAGCACAGTCTACAGGTCATATTTATGAAGGGATTTCATTGTAACTTTGTAGGATCACTCCAGATGATGCCCAGATGAGAACGTCCCCTTTTGGTCGTGATCATTCAGCCTTGATGGTTGCCCGTAGTCTATTGGTCATATTTATGGAAGGACTTCATTGTAAGCCGTGAGTTTGACTCCATATAATGCCTAGATGATGACATCCCCTTTTGGTCGTGATTGGTCAACTGTGACGGCTTCAGGGGCCCGAAGCCCCAAAACCTTGAGCACAGTCTACAGGTCATATTTATGAAGGGATTTCATTGTAACTTTGTAGGATCACTCCAGATGATGCCCAGATGAGAATGTCCCCTTTTGGTTGCGATCATTCAACCATGATGGCTGCCAGAGCCCAAAGCCCAAAAACCTTTAGCACAGTCTACAGGCCATATTTATTAAGGGATTTCATTGTAACTTGGTAGGTTGACTTCATATAATGTCTAGATGAGAACATCCCCTTTGGACGCAATTGGGAAACTGACGGCTACAGGGGCCCGGAGCCTGAAAACCTTTAGCACAGTCTACAGGCCATATTTATGAAGGGATTTTAATGTAACTTAATAGGATGACTCGTTTTGGAATAATTTCACTGTAACTTGGTTACTTTTGTTGATATACATTAACTGTGAGGGCCACATACATTAACTGTGAGGTCATATTAACCCACCCCTCAGCTCTTTAGTACAGTGTACACCTCATATTATTTTTATCATAAACATAGCATACAGGGAACAGAAATGAACATATTCCCCATTATCACAATTCTTGTCTTATTACATAATCCTTTCATAAACATTGAACATCATCCTTTTCATCAAACACAACACACAAGTTAAGCTACAGTGTCATTGACACTTTCATTTAAATCTCCTCCGGCTTGATAAGTGTGTAACTATGAGTGAAGCTGTTTTGTCTGTAGATTGTATCCTGGATACAGCTTGTGTATTATTGTATATGGCGTCTGTTTGTGGGGGTTAACCTCTCATTCTTAAATACGCCATCCTAATTTTTAGGGCTTAGTCCGGACTAGCCTTAAAAATTGGGAACTCATTACATCCAATTAGCATAGTCATTCATAATAAGAATACGGAATTACTTGAATTTGGCTCCTTATTTATGATATGTCTTCTCTATTATTGTATCGAGAGACATATTTGTAATTCCTTTTAAATTTAATTTCCTTTCACCTTGGATTGCAGGCTTGGGAACTATGTTGGTCTTCTAATTCGGAAATCCTAGGCTGTCCGCTTTTTACGATTCAGCTAGTCTGGGCCATTGGTTTATAGTATAAAAATATGATAAATTTAAAGTAATTTGTATATTTTTTATACTTACCAATGGCCCAGACGGGTATGGCCCTCCCATGAGTGGGCACCTGTACCTCCCCGCTGAGTTATTATGTAGTACTCTCTTCTACAAAGAATGATGTTGGCGCCAATTCCAGTCACTTCCTGATGGCTGCGCATGCACGGAGAGTAAAAGTATGGAGGACCAGATAGGATTTTTAATTTTCGGTTTTGCAAGCAACTTTTGGGGATTAGGTGGTTCAAAATTAGTGTTTGGCCCTTGATAACTTTGTGTTTGCACCAGCTAGTATGGGCCATTGGTAAGTATAAAAAATATACAAATTACTTAAAGTTTATAATTTTCTGGAATGCCAGACCTGTTTGGGACTGCCTTTAAAATCTATTATCATTTCGGCACAGAGAACACATTGGAAAACAGGGGACGATTTGTCAATATTGCATTGATTCGCAATAATTTATGACCCATTCTGTGTTGCATTTCGATACATTTTGAGTGTAGAAGACAGTCACATAAGAATTGAATGCAACATTTTGAATAATGAGAAGATGTATGTGCCAATTTTTCCACTATGTCGCTGAATGTAGTACAGTTTTTGTCACAATATTAATACCTTGAAGTGAATATAATCAAAATAGCATACAAGTTATTGCATTGAAAATTTCAGGTGCAATTGCACTCCCAAGCAAACTGAGGAGGGCAATTGTTTTGCACTCCTTGATTTTCTAGATTGCCAGGCCTGCTTTGAATTATCTGTAAAACTTTCTTTCCTTTGTTTCATCCACCTAATCCTTACTTATTGTCATCATTCATTCCTCAACACACAAACACTGCTTCAAACTATTCCATTATGTCCAGTAACGTCAACTTTCATTACTGCATTTGATGATTAACTGGGCGAGTGCTGAAAGCCCATATTTGGGCTTCATTCTGAAGTGGAGGTACCACAGCTTGAAGGCTCATATTCAATGCATGTGCTTTGTATTATCATTGAAGTGATATTATTTAGTCTGTAAGAGATGGCCTTGTTACAATTTATGGGAGAGAGCCCATAAATAATTTAGTGCTCTACTAGTTAATTGTGAACAATTTGGATGTAAAAAAATGGTTGCACCTAGTAATGCATCAATGTGGGGACAATTCTCACTTGGTTCATATTTGCCAAGATCAGTATTATATCAGCCGAGTTTGAAGACATATCTGCTAAGCTTGATAATAGGCAATTTTGGGAAAGAAAATCACATGTAATAAATGAAATATATTATGATAGCTCACTTCGAAAGACTAAATCCAACAGAAGTATTTCACTGACAAAACTTATCATTCTTTTGATTCAATTTGTACTTCTCAAATAAGCTTGATAATAGGCAATTTTGGGAAAGAAAATCACATGTAATAAATGAAATATATTATGATAGCTCACTTCGAAAGACTAAATCCAACAGAAGCATTTCACTGACAAAACTTATCATTCTTTTGATTCAATTTGTACTTCTCAAATCTTAATTGTAATTTTTTGTAATTTTTTGCCTCAAACATTGCATGAGCCCTCCCTTGAATGAGCTCATAAGCTATTATTTATTGGTGGTTAAGGTCACATAGTTCTGCACATTGGCTAATAATGACCACAATGCTCATAAGCTATTTTTGAGTCAAAAAATGAAAATATTTAGTTATTCAGGAAATGTTTTCTGCAAATATTGTCTGCTATTTGTATTAGATAAGACAGTTAATCAAAAATAAGAGAAGATTAATTTAATTCTACTTCACTCACAACATTACCACATCATCGTTTACTTTTGATATCATTCCCATAATAATTAAACTTTTTTTCGGTTCATGCGTTTTCAGATAAAACGATTGGCTCACACGATTCTGTTTTTTCTTTTCATAACTCAATGAACCGAAAAAAACACAGTTAGGTCCGCCCCCAGCCACGCCCCTAAAATACCAGTCTTCGGAGTTGCAACATGGTGTTAACCCTTTACCCAACGCAGACTATATCAAAATTTATTATTTTAAATACAATTTTTTTAAATTTTTCAAAAAATTTCTACAAAACCATATCATGTGACCCCTCGTTGGAACGAGCTCGACGAGCTCGTTCCATCGAGGGGTCACATGATATGGTTTTGTTGAAATTGTTTGAAAAATAATATTTATTCTGTTGCTGAATTTGCAGCGGGCGGGTGCGGCCGATTCGTTGGGTAAAGGGTTAAATCAATAGAAGTTAGAACACTGGCACATTCTAAATGTGAAAAATAAAAATAAATTTATATTACTAATTTATCACCATGAAATTATTTATAAAATATTTAAATGACCGTGGTGGGTCAATTTTTGTTTTTCTTCACAACTGTATTTATTTGACATTTCAATTTTTACGCACACTGGGTGATCGTCTGCATTCATCGTTTTACCCAAATCGATTGTAAACAATGGCTGGTCACGACGAATATGGCAATTTTGACATTGCTAATTTGAATGAAATTTTTGGAAATCAAAATGATTTTATATTTGAGGAAGAATATTTGGCTTTATATCTAACTCCACTTTTACAAACTGTGTTTTTCAGTTCTCGGGAAACGGTCAAAACCAAAATACAATGTAATATTATTGGCCTACTTCCACCTACCACAGAACGTAACTTTTACGTGAAGTGAACAGTTGAATGAAATTTGAGGAAGGCGTGGCTTATGACATTTTCTTTGCATTACGTAATTCATTGGTCAATAAAAAATTTAATGACATAAGTGCATTTGACTTGGAAAGTGTGTCAATTGCTACCTGCATTTCAATAATATGTGGCCTCTTTTATGCCAGAAAAATAATATGTCTACCAGTTTTAGTTTTTAAGTCTTTGTTCGCTGAAGTAGAGGACGACTAAAACTATTTATTTATTTGGGTCGCGAACGTTTAATTATAAGGAATGATCGTTTCTTTTTGTCTATTTCTTGAGTTACGAACCCCAAAAAACAAAGTCCAAACTGTGTAAATGGGCTACGTGGCCCATTTACACAGTTTGGACTTTGTTTTTTGGGGTTCATAACTCAAGAAATAGACAAAAAGAAACGATCATTCCTTAAATTAGACTTGTGAAAGACATTTTCTGTAATGAGCAATATGATGGTGATTATGTGATGAATAGATGATCTCTAATGAGTCTCAAAGTGATAGGAAATTTCTGAACCGAGTTCACTAAAATTGTCCTGAGCCGAGGTTTACCAAGTATCTGATCGATTTTTGTGAACAAGGTTCAGAAATTTTATGTCAAATCATGACTAATTTTTGATTATTTTTATCACATAATGTCATTTAACATTTTACCTACTGTAATGACTAAAAGTGTCCAGCACTGTGTTTACAAAAATTGCCAACCAAACTTATAATTTTTTCAATTTTTGCCCCCAAAATTTAGCTTATGGTCAATCATTGGAATGAGATGATTGGGCTTGTTTCATTGGGAGGGGGGGGGGGGGGGGGGGGGCATAAGCTATATTTTTTAGACAAAAATCAAAAAATTTTATTCGAGAAATGTTATTGCAAATATCAACTGCTATTTTATTAGGTAGAATTTAATGAAATATAAGAAAAATTTAATTCAATTCTACTTGTGAAATTAACTCACTCACATTATTACGAGTTTAACATTGACTCCTGATGCCACTCATTTATTAGATGTATTGTGAATGATATTTCTGTAATGAAGTATTTGATAGTGATTATGTGATAACATTTATAAAAGTATAGTTCTCTGCAGACTGTGGTATGTAAACAGTTAATAAGTTTTTTCATTTTATTTATTTTCAAGTATCTGAGTGCCTGCAGTTTCCAGATTTTAGCTGTGTTGTTTTGTTCAGGTGAATATTATACAACTTATTGCTGTTATGATCTAATATTTCAGCACATTGTAGATTTCCTTTTACAGTTGCACCCACTCATTTAGATATTGCTTAACTCTTCACCCGTGCACAGGATATCAATTTTGTTTTTTTGATTCTTGTTTTTTCAAATTTTCCAAACAATTTCAACAAAGCCATATTCTGCACCCCCCCCCCCCCCCCCCCATGGGAATGGGCTTTTAAACACTAAAGAATTTACCTTTAGAACAAATTTTCCATGTTAACTGCATAAAGTTCCTTCTAATTGAATTAAAAATATTGTCCTCTGACAAACAGTTATTGTGAAAACTGCTGAATTCCCCAGCTTTATAGGCCTTCCTGCCTCAGTACTTCCAATATACTCTTTTAATGTATTATATTTTGTTTGAAAGAGCTCCATGAGTTCTTAAACAATATAATGAAATAAATGAACAGTTTATCAACAGAATGTTGCAAAATTATCAAATTTTGTTAATTTTAATATTCCTATAAATTGAAAAATTTCCTTGGCAAAGTGACCATTCATTTAATCGGGTTCTACTATACTGCAGTGTTTGGGGGCGCAGTGGCATTGTAACTATTTATTTATTTATTTATTGATGTTTAAGGTCACATATTTATGAACAATGGCTAACCATGGCCGTGACAGTTTTATGGGTGGAGGAAGCCGGAGTACCCGGAGAGAACCACCGAGCAACGACGAACAGCTGCCAGCTCCCCAACATCATAACTCCGCACTGCAGCACAGGTAGGGATAGATTGGTTGAAGATATGCGTACCATCGACGTGCACTACGCCTTAGAACACGGCGTCATCGTGCCCCCACGCGGGCAATGGAGATGAAGTGTCTTGCCCAAGGACACAACGCGGTTGCCGCAGGAGGGATTCGAACCGAGGACCTCTCGGCTAGGCATTGTAACTGGTTCTTGTCAGATCACCAAAGTTAAGCAACGACAAGCCCGGTTAGTCCTTGGATGAGTGGCCATCTGAGCATTCAATACGGACTCCCATGTTGTGTCCTTGGGCAAGGCACTTAACCCCGGGTGTCCACATGGGGGCATGATGACGCCATGTATTAAGGTATACTGCACGTCGATGGTGCTCATGTCTTCAACCAATCTAACCCTGCCTGTGCTGCAGTGTAGAGTTACGATGTTGGGGAGCTGGCAGCTGCTCGTCATTGCTTGGTGGTTCCCTCTGGGTACTCCAGCTTCCTCCACCCATAAAACTGTCAACACGATATGGCCTTGACTTAAAGTGTCGTTAAACCCTAATTAATAAATAAATAAATATACTGCAGTATTTAATTATTCCCGAAGAGAATTATCCCCAAGGTATTATATTATTAAATTCCCTTGTTCAACTTTACTTTTGTTAAATGTTCAGGTGTTATGTTGTATTCTAGAATGTGGACAGAAGCTTCACATGCATTCACTTTTTGCTGATGAAAAGCCATTACACTATTGAAAGTCATTTCCTTGGCCAGGATTCCTGCAGGGCCTTGGATTCAAGGAATGGCCTTAAATTTGACTTAGGGTCATTCAAAACCTTCAAATCCTGGAAAATGTGCCAGGAGGCCTTGAAAAGCCTTGAATATTCATGAAATAAAAATGCTAATGAAGCACGTAATCATAACTATATAGTGTTATATGCCAGAGTTCATGAAAGCTTAGTCTTTTCTGGGACCCTCCGGTCATTACCGCCTCCTCCCACTTCCCTTGAAGAGAAGTAGGAGGAGGAGGTAATAACTGGAATGTCCTTTTTAGCTCACCTGGCCTAAAAGGCCATGTGAGCTTTTTCATCACTTGGCGTCCGTCGTCGTCCGGCGTCCGTAAACTTTTCACATTTTCATCTTCTTCTCTGTAACCGCTGAGCCGGTGTGAACCAAACTTGGCAGGAATGGTCTATGGGAGGTCCTCTACAAACGATCCTCATTTTGTTCCTGTTGGATGAAAAACATGGCTTCCAGAGGCATTCTTTGATTCCGGTTGGTGGATTTTCAAAAATCTTCTCCTCTGAAACTGCCAGGCCAAATGTTTTGAAACTTCACATAAATGATGACTGGGACACCTCTACCAATGATCCTCATTTAATGTTTATTGGGTCACAAACATGGCCGCAATTGCAGCTTATAGTTACTGTAGAAACCCTATGGGAAATCACATTTTCCTCTTCTTCTCTGGAAAAACTGAGGCGACATGAAACAAACCTGACAGGGATAGTCTATGGGAGGTCCTCTACAAATGGTCCTCATGATGTTCCTGTGGGTTGAAAAACATGGCCCTCAGAGGCATTCTTTGATTCTGATTGGTGGATTTTCAAAAATCTTCTCTAAAACTGCCAGGCCATATTGTTTTGACACTTCACATAAATGATGACTGAGACCCCCTCTACCAGCGATCCTCATTTAATGTTGATCTGGTTGTAAACATGACCACAATTGCGGCTTATAGTTACTATAGAAACCCTATAGGAAATCACATTTTCATCTTCTTCTCTGGACAACTGAGCCAACGTGAACCAAATTTCGCAGGAATGGTCTATGAGAGGATGGCAATATGTGGCCATCACAGGCTATATTCTAATGCTTAACCCAATGCCTCTCCTGTCTGCACGAAGATCGGGTCGGTCAGCAAAATACTTGTTTTTGGGGAATCTGGTAAGGGTTGATTCCAGTTTTTCTCCGCTGAGAACTGGGGGGAAAAAACCCCCAAAAATATTGTGTATACAATACAGGTTAAAATAAGCTGTAGCATATCTGCAATAAACTAAGTAAACTGCTGCTCCTGCATTGACAAGATCAGAATCTGACATTTTCTGGAAAGCTATCAGTGAGAGATTTCCAGAAAATGGTGTCAGCTTCTGGTCTTATCACTGTAGGAAGAGAAAGATACATAGTTTATAGGATTAACCTACAACTTATTTTGACTTGTACTGTAAAACAACTTCAACTGTAAAGTAATTATCTATTCTCTCTTACTTATCAGAAAAATAGTGATTGATGACAGGTGTTTGGAAAGAATGGAAGTTTGTTTATATTCTGTTCCCATCATGTCAGCTTAGATGACAGTAATTATATTTATCTTTTAAGATCTGACAAAAATTGGAGTAAAATGTGTTTCCTGTAACCCTTTACCTATCCAAAAGCTATTTTGAAAGAGAATACTGTCTGAAAAAATTGTAATTTTCAAAACATTTTAACCCTCTTTTACTGATTTTTAGCTCAACTTTGACGAAGTCAAATTTGAGCTATTGTCATGGCCCGTCGTCCGTCTGTCCGTCTGGCCGTCTGTCCGTACGTCAACAATTGGCTATGGCTCGGGCTAGAGGTCGTATTTATGAACCGATCTTTACGAAACTTCTTGTGTACCTTTGTTATGACCCTGGGACGGGAACGAGTGTTTTTAGGTGTAGTCCGAAATTCAAGATGGCTGCCAGCGGCCATTTTGTACCGATGATGCAAAAATCAGTTTTTTGTACAGAACTTCTGTATGAATGTTCTGATTTGAATAAAGTTTTGTATAAATGTTTAGTACCATGGGATACATCACATATAATACGGGTTTTTTTCTCGTGCGTAAATTACGCAAATTAGACTGACTTTGATTTATTTAGTGTTACTTTCAGAGCTGTAAGTGCCAAGCTGCTATGGCTCGGGCTAGAGGCCGTATTTATGAACCAATCTTTACGAAACTTCTTGGGTACCTTTGTTATGACCCTGGGACGGGAACGAGTGTTTTTGGGTGTGGTCCAAAATTCAAGATGGCTGCCAGTGGCCATTTTGTACCGATGATGCAAAAATCAGTTTTTTGTACAGAACTTCTGTATGAAAGTTCTGATTTGAATAAAGCTTTGTATAAATGTATAGTACAATGGGATACATCACATATAATACAGGTTTTTTTCTCGTGCATAAATTATGCAAATTAGACTAACTTTGATTTATTTAGTGTTACTTTCAGAGCTGTAAGTGCCAAGCTGCTATGGCTCGGGCTAGAGGCCGTATTTATGAACCAATCTTTACGAAACTTCTTGGGTACCTTTGTTATGACCGTGGGACGTGAACGGGTGTTTTTGGGTGCAGTCCCAAATTCCAGATGGCTGCCAGCAGCCATTTTGTACCGACGATGCCGAAATCTGTTTTTTGTACAGAACTTCCATATGAAAGCTCTGATTTGAATAATTTTTTGTATGAATGTTTCGTACCATGGGATACATTACATATATTACAGGTTTTTTTCTTGTGCGTAAATTATGCAAATTAGGCTAACTTTGATTTATTTAGTGTTACTTTCAGCACTGTGAGTGCAAATCCCAATACGGCTCGGGCTAGAGGCCGTATTTATGAACCGATCTTCACGAAACTTCTTGGGTACCTTTGTTATCACTGTGGGACGAGAAGGAGTGTTTTTGAGTCCAGTCTGAAATTCAAGATGGCCACTAGCAGCCATTTTGTTCAAAATTAAGTGCAATCAGATTTTTGTGCAGAACTTCCAAATGAAAGATCTGATTTGAATAAATTTTTGTATGAATGTTTAGTACCATGGGATACATTACATATAATACAGAGTTTTTCTCGTGAATAAATTATGCAAATTAGGGGTCCGGGTGGGACTTAGAAAATTTTGGACCAAAATCCGGAAATTAGTTTTTTGTGTTTTGATGCATTTTGGTCAATTTTAAGAAGAAGAAGAAAAATTTTTAGTCTGAAAATATTTTGTTTGGGACTGAAAATTTCCACACAAAAATAATAATCTACAATGATTGGTCTTAATCTGTAGTCCATTACAGTCACCTTGTAATTCTTTTATTATTGTTGACTGGGCCAAAACAAATACTAATTCCTGTCATATTCTTTATTCAGTTGTCTTGGTCACAGCAAGTACTAATTCCTGTCATATCCAAGTTGAGCTACAGAGTCATTGACTCTTTCATTTTTTTGTTGAAACAGAATTCATAAATGTGTGCATTTTCAAGAAAATCTTCTTTGAAACTACAAGGCCAAATGGTTTGAAAAACTGAATGTGACTGATGACTGTAACCCCCTCTACCAATGATCCTCATTTAATCTTCATCGGGTTGCAATTATGGCTGCATTTGTGGCTTATAGTTACTATAGAAACCCTATAGGAAAATCACATTTTCATCATCTTCACTGAAAGTACTGAGCCAATGTGAACCAGACTTGGCAGGTATTGTCTATGAGAGGTTCTCTACAACTGTTACTCATTTTATTCCTGTTGGGTGAAAAATGTGGCCACCAGAAGCATTCTTTGATTCTGATTGGTCAATTTTGAAAACTCTTCTCCTCTGAAACCACAGGGCCAAATGTTTTGAAATTTTGCATGGTTGATGGCTGGGACACCCTCTAACAACAATCCTCATTTAATGTTGCTCGTTTTGCAAACATGGCCACAATTGCAGTTTATAGTTACTATAGAAAAACCCTATGGAAAATCACACTTTCATCTTCTCTCTGGAACTACTGAGCCGATGTGAACTAAAAACTTGGCAAGAATGCTCTGTACGAGGCCCTCTACAAACGATCCTCTTTTTGTTCCTGTTCTGTTGGTTGGAAAATATGGCCACCAGAGACATTCTATGATTCTGTTTGGTGGGTTCAAATGTTTTGAAACTTCACGTCATTGAAGACTGGGACACCTACCAATGATCCTCATGTAATGTTGATGTAATGTTGATGTAATGTTGCAAACATGGACACAATTGCAGCTCATAGTTACCATGGAAAGACAATGGGAAATCACATTTTTATATGTAGTTCCAGGTGAGCGATTACAGGCTCTGTAGAGCCTCTAGTTAGGTCTTGTGAAGGCAGGCTTTGAAAATCCTTGAATTTGATAATTGTATGGCCTTGAAAAATGCTGAAATAAGTCCTGAAATGACCTTGAATAGCCTTGAATTTTATCAGTTCTTGCCTGCAGAAACCCTGTTGGCATCACAATATTGATGTGTATAAGCATAACATAAGCTTGATGAAAGAAACTCAAGAACTGAAGAATGGTCTTCTGAGCTACTCATTTCAACCTCAGAGCTCCAAGTGCTATAATTTGTAGTCTCTAGGTAATTTTACACCAAATATGAAGGTCAGTTTTTGGAATCAACAGTGATATTCATCCATGTTGTTGTAAATGCCCAAGATAATTCGCCTAGGTGAGTGGAAGACCCTTATTTATTTTGGACTCACTAGGTCAAATGCCAAGGTCACAGTGACCTTGAACATAATAAATCGTAAACAATTGTTTTCCAGATGATAATTTTACAATGGTTCCACCTACGTTCATGAATCTTCATAGATAGGTTGGCATTGGTGAGATCCCTATTTATTTTGGAATCACTAGGTCAAAGGTCAAGGTCACAGAGACTCTTCACATAGTAAATTGTAAACAATTGGTTTCCGGACGATAAGTTGATAATGATTAAGCCCACTTTTGTGCTGTCACAACTCGACATTGGATCGGTGATCCTATCGGCATTTTTCCCTTTTCCTAAGACAGGTCAAAGTACATTGAGTATTCTGTATGTCAGTTGAGGAGATCAAAGTAGATTGCAATGACTTAATTTAAAACTCCTATGAAGCCATTTGACTCAATAATGTGGTGAAATTTGCACATAAATATTAAACTAACAAGTTCAAAGCATAAATGTTTTAGAGCCATGGCTGATCTGATCAGCCCGTTACATTCAAGATTATTCTTGGAGCTTTCTTCCATTAAGATGATGATATGAAATGTGGTCTACTGTTAGAAAGAGCCCAGGGATCCCTTTCCAACAGTTTATCAAATAACAGTAAGTAGTGATACACAAAAATGCCTCGTTCAAGAATAAATCGGAGCACTAAAATAGTTTCCCCTTGGGAACCCTAATAATGGAGCAGTGCTTGGTTACTGAGGTAATCAAGTTAGGTTTTTCTGTAAAGGACAATACACAAGACCCAGGATATTCGGCCAGATAATGGTCTAGGGTGATGCCCGAGTTCATTATCTAGCCGAATAACCCGGCTGGCATGTATTATCTGACTTAAAATCCACTTTACATTCAATTCTTGTTTAAATGCGAAAGCATAGAAATTTTTTTTATCTTATTGGAGAGAATAAATGTTAAAAATGTGACCAGTGTCTGATTGGTGAGATAACCCATCAAAGACAATAGCATGCTATGCACAGATGTTTCTGCAGAAAATAGTGATAAAACCTCATTCAGGCTGAATGTTTGTATTAGAAAAAGAAATGTGCAGTATTTAAAGAATGCCTGGTAATTCTTTCAAGAATACCAGGTCATTCATACAAAAAAAGCACACTTATTTTTCTTAGCAGTTAGTCTTTCTAAGGGAGTTGTCGGTGTTGGGTTTTTAAACCTTTTCCCAATGCACAGGATATCAAAATTTCTTATTTTAATTATTGTTTTTTATAAAAAAATATCAAAGCATTTCAGCGAAACCATATCATGTGACCCCTCATTGGGACGAAATGGATGAACTTCTTCCAATTAGGGGTCACATAATATGGTTTTATTGAAACTTTTTGAATTTTTTTTTTCCAACTGCTAAATTTGAAAACTGAGCAGATGAGGCCGACTCATTAGGTAAAGCGTTAATGTAAAATAGGACCCAGTAACCAATGCCTGGGTGGAAATCCTCCACTGAAGTAGGTATCATAGATATGAACAAATGGCTAAGCTTCACTTCATATATATGTTATGGTCATGATATAGCCATAGTTGCAGAAAGAGACCTTGAACACAATAAACATTAACTAAAAGAGTTTACTGTGTCAGAGTCAAGACTGGATTGTGAAGCCCAAAATTTTTAGCTCTTTCTATGAATTTTTTTGTCCTCATGGTTACTGCCCAAGATGTTCTATTGTATTTGTAAATGACTTTCTTATTAGGTCATGCACAGTGACATAATTATGTGCAGAGACATAATTTCCACATGAAATTGGCTTCTTCGTTTCCAGTGAAAACTGATTGAAACCACAATATCTTTTCAACAGCATATTTAAGTTATCAAAAAGACCTAACTATTCTTGCCTATAAGAAATTTGTGAATCCCATCCATTAAACCTAAAATCAAATGGAGTTTACTGAAGTCAGTTCAGAAATTTAATAGAATTGTGGCCCATTAGTGATTTTAAGCTCATTCTCATTATTGATTTTCCAAAGCCGATGATATATTATGCTCAGAGAGACTTTTCCAAGTGTGTCCATATAGAAACATTTTATCACCTACGGCACAAACACAAAGCCACCTCCATCACTGTAAAACAAATTGTGGCAATGAAACAGTTAGTGAGGATTATCAATGGGGATTATAGATGCTTTTTGGGTAGAATACAAATCAGTGGTGTGGAAGTCCTCTGAAGTGGGCCACATTGGGATAAACAAGTTACTAAATTTTTCTTTATACTTGTCATATCATTATGACATAGCCTCAGGTGCTGAAAGTCACCTTAATCACCAATAAATAATAATAATAAGTCCTAAAATAGTTAAAAAACTGTTTCTCAGGCCCTTTTGGCTGCCGCATACTCTCTTTTTTATAGCCAATGCAAGCTTAAAAAAATATAAATTAAATGGTTTATGTCTGATATTTTACCCAAGTTAATAAAATTGAGAAATTTGTCTCTTGAATGCACTCAGGGGACAAAATACACCACCACCCATTAGTGCTGAAATGGTTAGAAAATTTTGTAACCGGCAACTGTTTGTTATTATTTGAATAATTACCGATTAACTGCTACATTTACATCAAAGTTAACTTGAAGAATGGTGTCAACTGTTTTTCCACTGTAAATAAGTGACTATACTGTCTACAGCAGATTCAGAATTTCATTTTACGTTATATCCCTGCCCTCAGTCATATTAACACCCATTCTTTCTGGCATTATTTGGCATATTAAGTGATTCTTATCCCAGCCTCATGACATGTTAACTAGAGAATACATCTGGTATAAATGTAAATTAATACTAATTTGGCGATGTCCAGGTTGAATATTTTTTACCTATAAAAAGGCTATATAAATTCCCAAACAGCTGTACCAGTGTTCTCATTGCTTATTTAGTACCATTTTCTGTCAGATATTTATGTGATTTTAAAGAATTAAATAAACTTACAAATATATAAAATGTGTTGTTTTTTATTCGATTATAACGGTAAGTATCAAAACAGTATAAACTTTACCTTGATATATCCAGCTAAATATGTACATTTTGGGATTTCCCCATGTCATAAATTGACCGCATGTTACTTTCCAGTGTCCATTCAGACAATGGGGATTAAATTATTCAACACGTGACTGAAAATTGCGGTTTGATTAGCTGAATTCCTTCACTACAATCAATCACAGGAAATGAAATCTTTTATTATTGGATTGGGCATCGCAGGCTTCAGGAAACATTTATACTTACAGTGCCTCATATTACATGAGTAACTCCCTGACAGAACCTTCCTATTTATAATTAACAGACTTTTCTTGAAACACCATTTGCAATGAAACTGATCAAAACCAGAAGCCACTGTGTTTTGACAATGTTGGCACTCACAAATGTGACTTGCGAAACAAAACAATACAGCTTATGTTATGAATATATATATAATCAGGACACTCTGGTTGAATAAATGTGACCCTTTTATAATTTTGAAACACTTTTATTTGAATACTTTTCTTTCTTACTTACCCACTCTCCATGCTTCGGAGTTCGAATAGTATTGAATAAATTTTCATTCGAACATACCACATTTCTTGGGCCTACATATAAATGCAGGTGCAACTGCAACCCCATAAAATTGTATCCAGTAAAGTTGGGGACTGGGCTTAGTGGCGAGAATGGGCTTACTGGCAGGTCAGGAAGGTAATAAAAACATGAACCCTTATTAAAGGAGTCTTCTAAAAACAACCAACACAAGAACACATGGCATGTCCGGAGTCAAAATACATGCAAACGGCAGCAGAAATCGTAACCGGTAACAGTAATAATCGAACCGTATCCAGTTAATCATTTCAGCACTACCACCCATGCTATTCTGTAGATTATGAGGTCTAAAACTTAAAATAAACCAAAAACATGAACTTTTGATTGCAAAGAAATAATTAGAAAAATAAAAAAATAAAATAAAAAACTCCCACCCACGTGCAATTTTACCAAAAATGACCTGAGAAACAAAAGATGTACTTTGTGGGGCCTAATGTGTGTGGTAAAGATGTCTTTAATGTTGTCTGACACCAATTTTTCTTTGGATTTGATGGTTCATTCTGGTTCATTGGCATATTATTGTAAATCAATTTTTAGTGTAAATTCCTTTTCTTCCAGAAAAATAGTAATCGGCTTCGCATTCATGGTCCCGGATGTAAAATACAATGAAGCTTATATTTCTTTCATCTTTACACATCCCGAATGGAGAGGATCAGGTATAGCCACCTTCATGTTATACCATTTGATTCAGGTGAGTAGAAAGATTGGATCATTCATCCCATAACCCATTACCAAATGAATCGGCTACATCTACCAATGTAATTTAACCATCTCTCCTGTTTTTGGCTTAATCAATGACATGCCATGCAATATTTATAACTGATTTTATTTTCATTCGTTTTTCTTGCCCCAAAACAAATCATATTCCCACTCCAACTCGTCGAAAATGGTATTCCACTCCCAGCATCGTATTCCACTCTCAGAGATGACAGAGTTTTTTTTTTTTTTTTATTGTTTACAAATCGGTTGAGTTAAATGAATTATAAAGGGTTGTTTTGGGAAAACATATAAGGTGAAAATAAAATAAATACAAAAGTTCACTGCTCAGATACAGATGATTTTGTCCTCTCGTGGGCCTTTCATAATCCTCCACACGCCCACTCGAGGATAAAAATCATACTTGAATCCGAGTAGTCA
This sequence comes from Pictodentalium vernedei, assembly GCA_031216915.1. Taxonomy (NCBI): domain Eukaryota; kingdom Metazoa; phylum Mollusca; class Scaphopoda; order Dentaliida; family Dentaliidae; genus Pictodentalium; species Pictodentalium vernedei. The sequence goes on from CM062291.1 coordinate 311,237,831, forward strand.
ACTATTGTCTATATATAACATCTAGAAATAAGTGGCAGTCATGTGATAAATAATGGCTTAATAGTCTAATGCAATTTGCTTACTTTAACTTCCTCTCTCCCTAACACCCTTCTGTCCTCTGTTAACCCTTACCTAATGAATCAGCTGCATCCATCGATGTAATTTACAAATTAAGCAGTTAAAAAAAATATATTTTGAGCTCATTCCAATGAGTGGTCACATGATATAGTTTTGTTGAAAGTTTTTTAATAATTAAAACAAAAATATAAATCAAAATAATAAATTTTGATATCCTGTGCAATGGGTAAAGGGTTAAGAATCATATCAAAGAAAGTATCAGAGGTAGCTCAACAAACTGTTGAATAAATACACATTGTCAACACTGCTTTCCAACCCCACAAAATTTATGTCAACTGTTTTAAATGGTTCCAGAGAAAGGCATTCAAGAAACGGTTTTTGCAACATTTTAGGTTTTTAGTTTTCATTGTATAAAATCTGTTTTCAACAACTGTCTGTTCTCAAACTTTTGAAACATTTTACCTTCCACAAAATACAGATCAAATTTATTTTTGGAAATGTACTTTTCTCTTACGTAAATTAGGAGTTATGCCCCTTCATTTAGAACAAAATTGTAAAATTTGAGTTTTTCTTGGATTTCCAGCAGATAAAATCTGTTTCAAACAACCAGTTGTTTTCAAACTTCCAGAATGTTTAACTTTAATGGAATGCAGGTCAAGTTTGATTTTTCCATTGGCCGTATTTTAGTTCATAGGGTTTGCCTGCTGTTTTGAAAGTTGGGAAATTTATAAAAAAACTGCTAGGCTTTGATAAACTGTGGAAAAAGTCTGGAACTTTTAGGAGAAATTGTTGATATATGATAAATCAAACTGATAGATTACTCTGACATAAATTGTGTAATTCCTTTTTAGTCGAGTTGTGACGAAGTCAAACTCGACTTATAGTTTGATGAATGGCGGGTGGGCGGCTTAAACAGTTGGTTTCTGGATGATAACTTAATAATGGTTTGACCCACATTCATGAAACTTCATAGGTAGGTTGGCCTCGGTGAGAGGAAGAATCCTATTTATTTTGGACTCACTAGGTCAATGGTGAAGGTCACAGTGACCTTGAACATACTAAATCATAAACAATTGGTTTACTGAAGATAACTTGACTATGGTTGAACCCACATTCATGAAACTTCATATGTAGGTTGGCCTTCGTGAGAGGAAGAAACCTATTTATTTTGGACTCGCTAGGTCAAAGGTCAAGGTCACAGTGATCCTGAACATAGTAAATCAAAACAATTGGTTTCCAGATGATAACTTGATAATGGTTCGACCCATGTTCATGAAACTTCATAGATAGGTTGGCATCAGTGAGAGGAAGAACCCTATTTATTTTGGACTCGCTAGATGAAAGGTCAAGGTCACAGTGACCTTCAACATAGTAAATCGTAAACAATTGGTTTCCAGATGATAACTTGATAATGTTTCGACCCATGTTCAGGAAATGTCATAGGTAGGTTGGCATCAGTGTGAGGAAGAACCCTATTTATTTTGGACTTGCTAGGTGAAAGGTCAAGGTCACAGTAGCCTTCAGCATAGTAAATCTGTAAACAATTGGTTTCCGGATAATAACTTGATAATGGTTTGACCCACGTTCATGAAACTTCATAGGTAGGTTGGCATCAGTGAGAGGAAGAATCCTATATATTTTGGACTCGCTAGGTCAATGGTCAAGGTCACAGTGAACATAGTAAATCATAAACAATTGTTTCTGGATGATAACTTGGCTATGGTTCAACCCACATTTATGAAACTTCATATGTAGGGTGGCCTTCTTGAGAGGGAGAACCCTATTTATTTTGGACTCGCTAGGTGAAAGGTCAAGGTCACAGTGACCTTCAACTTAGTAAATCGTAAACAATTGGTTTCCGGATGATAACTTGATAATGGTTTGACCCACATTCATGAAACTTCATAGGTAGGTTGGCCTAGGTGAGTATAACTTGATAATGGTTTGATCCACATTCATGAAACTTCATAGGTAGGTTGGCCTAGGTGAGTGGAAGAGCCCTACGTATTTTGGACTCGCAAAGTTAAAGTTCAAGGTCACAGTGACCTTGAACATAATAAATTGTAAACAATTGGTTTCCGGATGATAACTTGATAATGGTTCCACCCCCGTTCACGAGACTTCATAGGTAGGTTGGCATTGGTACAAGAAAGAGCCCTATTCATTTTGAAATCACTAGGTCAAAGGTCAAGGTCACAGTGACCCTTCACATAGTAAATTGTAAACAACTGGTTTCCGGACGATAAGTTGATAATGATTAAACCCACTTTTGTGCTGTCACAACTCGACATTAGATCGGTGATCCTATCGGCATTTTTTTCTAATTAATGCTTTAACAGGGTTTTTCTTCTAATTATGAAAGTTCACGTTGATTTACTTTACTATAACCCAAGACTGAAATGGTTACACATATACATGACCAATCATTTGCAATGATGTCTGTAAGATATTGCATTCTGAAATAAAATGACATACTGCAAACTGCTATTTCCTTAGTGGGGTCAGATTCCAGTTTGTTCAAATCAAGTCCCTGGGTTCATATTTGTTCTCCCTATGGGAACCTATATTTTAACTCAGTGCAATTTAACTTAGTTCAATATGGGGAAATTCCTTTAAAAGTCTCCTTCTTCAGATCCACCAGTCCAAATCATTTGATATTTGGTATATAGCATTACTATAACTCCTTGATTAAAGTTTGTATTTGATATGCAGCAACCTTAGGAGGTTCAGATTACAATTTGTTCAAATGAAGTCCCTTGGGTCATATTTGGTTTGCAGTATCCTTAGTGGGGTCAAAATCAAGCTTGTTCAAATCAGCTCTGGGGTTGTATTTGGGCACCCTATGGGAGCCTGAATTTTAACTTAGTGCAACATGAGGAATATTTTTCAAAGATCTTCTTCAGACCCTACAGGCAGAATCTTTTGATAGTTGGTATATAACATTACAATAACTCCTAGATTAAAGTTTCTTCAGAGTGTTACTCTTGACTGATTTTGATAGGCACCAAGGGCGGTTGAAATTTAACACAGAACCCGATGGAGAATTTACTATTTGTTTAAATGAACTGTGCCAACAAATGATTGGACTTATAAACTTGAGTTAGATGCAAATGTGAGTACATAAGATTAATGTTTGTTCAAATGGGATTCCACAAGTCCACTTGGGGTCCGACAGGGTTAGGGTCAGTAAGCTGAAAGGGTGAGGGTTTGCTACCAGAAATTAGACTTAAAAAAGAGTTTTTAGTGGTTATACATGCATTTTAAATTCCTCAAATATTTTAGCAACATAAACTGGATTTGTAGGAGCATCCATCTGTCCCTTTTGGTTTCCCAATGATAACTTTCGTTATAGTTGACCAAATCACATGAAATATGATATATGGGTGCATTGACATAAAATACAGGTCAAGTCCAAATTGGGGTGCGGTCCAACAATTTATTCCAGAGTTATGCCCCTTTTTCGACTTTGAAAACTGTATTTTTTTTTTCAGTTTCCAACCAATAACTTAAGCTGTAATTGACCAAATCAAATAAAATTTGTTGTATGGGTGTATCAACATAAGATACAGGTCAAGTTCAAATCTGGGTTTGGTCCGACATTTTTTGCCAGAGTTATGTCTCTTTTTCAACTTCAAAAAATTCATATTATTTTTAGCTCAACTTTGGCGAAGCCAAATTTGAGCTTATGCCATGGCCAGTCATCCGTCTGTCTGTCAACAATTCAATACGGCTCAGGCTAGAGGCCGTATTTATGAACCGATCTTTACGAAACTTCTTGGGTACCTTTGTTATGACCGTGGGACGAGAACGAGTGTTTTTGGGTCCGATCCGAAATTCAAGTCGGCCGCTGGCGGCCATTTTGTACAGACTTAGGTGAAATCAGATTTTTGTGCAGTACTTCCATATGAAAGCGCTTATTTGAATAATTTTTTGTATGAATGTTTAGTACCATGGGATATATCACATATAATACAGGTTTTTTTCTCGTACGTAAATTATGCAAATTAGACTAACTTTGATGTATTTAGTGTTACTTTCAGCACTGTAAGTGCAAATGCCAATACGGCTCGGGCTAGAGGCTGTATTTATAAACCGATCTTCACAAAACTTCTTGGGTACCTTTGGTATCACCGTGGGACGAGAACAAGTGTTTTGGGGTGTGGTCCAAAATTCAAGATGGCCGATGGCAGCCATTTTGTACAAAATTAGGTGCAATCAGATTTATGCACAGAACTTCCATATGGAAGCGCTGATTTGAAAAAAATTTTGTGGGAATGTTTTGGTACCATGGGATACATCACATACAATACGGGTTTTTTTCTTGTGCAGAAATTATGCAAATTAGATGAACTTTGATTTTTTCAGTGCTACTTATACACAGTAAGTACACATGTCAATACGGCTCAGGCTAGAGGCTGTATTTATCAACCGATCTTCACGAAACTTCTTGGGTACCCCTGTTATCACCTTGGGACTAGAACGAGTGTTTCTGAGTGCGGTCCAAAATTCAAGATGGCTGCCAGTGGCCATTTTGTACCGAAATTAGGTCTTATCAGTTTTTTGTACACAACTTCTATATGGCTCAGGCTAGAGGCCTTATTTATGAACCGATCTTTACGAAACTTCTTGGTTACCTTTGATATCACCGTGGGATGAGAACGGGTGTTTTTGGATGTGGTCCGAAATTCAAGATGGCCACCAGCAGCCATTTTGTACCAAAATTAGTGCAATCAGTCTTTTGTACAGAACTTCTGTATGAAAGTTCTGATTTGAATAAATTTTTGTATGAATGTTTAGTAAAATGGAATACATCACATACAGTACGGGTTTTTTTCTCGTGCAGAAATTATGCAAATTAGATGAATTTTGATTTATTTAGTGCTACTTATACACTGTAAGTGCACATGTCAATACGTCTCGGGCTAGAGGCTGTATTTATCAACCGATCTTCACGAAACTTCTTGGGTACCTTTGTTATCACCTTGGTACGAGAATGAGTGTTTCTGAGTGCGGTCCAAAATTCAAGATGGCTGCCAGTGGCCATTTTGTACCGAAATTAGGTCCAATCAGTTTTTTGTCACAACTTCTATACAGCTCGTATTTATGAACTGATCTTCACGAAACTTCTTGGGTACCTTTGTTTTCACCTTGGGACAGGAATGAGTGTGTTTTGGGGTGCCTTTGTTATCACTGTGCTATGAGAACAAATATTTTGGGGTTCAGTCAGACCCACTCAGGGACTCAAAGATTTCTTTTCTAGTTTAGCATCTGACTGTCGCCCACCTTTACAATACTTTACCTATACATTTGTTACAGGCTACGGTCAGTATTTATGTACAGACCGTTACAATACTTCATATGTACCTTTGTTATCAGGTCATTACCTAGATGTGTGTCATTGCTGTGTCACATACTATACATGTACATGTCTTGACAAGTTGAGCTACAGTGTCATTGACACTTTCATTTTTTTTTTGGGGGGGGGGGGGGTGGAGATGTGTGGTGAGCGGCCTTTTATTTTTCTTTTTGTTTCATCATGAGTTTTGAAAGAGTTTGAGTGATTTTACACAAAAAATAAAAATAAATCAATGACTAGACCATTCTCCTCCCACCCACTCCTCTAGCTACATTAGATTAACTACATTCACATGTGACCTTAAATCCTTCTTTAAGCAGTTTTATCAGGTGAGTGATTAAGGCTCCTTGGGACCTCTTGTTCTTTATTGGCTTCATTTCATTTCTTTTGCAGACATGTATGGGCAAAGATGTCACTCTTCATGTATCAGCCACCAATCAAGCCATGTTACTTTATCAGAAGTTTGGATTCAAACCAGAAGAATTCATAATTGACTTTTATGACAAATACTATCCTGTTGATTCTACAGACTGTAAACATGCCTTCTTTCTCCGACTTAGGAGATAACACAGTTATTATTTTCTCTTCTATTGCTGCCAGGTATAATAACAAATAAGACCACTTGGGAGGGAATAGTGTATGGATCTAGAAAAAGATGCATCCAGTTTTTGGCACATTGATCAACTTGACTGATTTGCAGCAATGAATAGTACTTTGAACAACTATGACGATTTAGTGGAATGTTTAGGCCTAAAAAAATTAAAAAGTCTGTTTCTCAGGCCCTTCTGCATGGTCCTTTTGGCTGCTGCATGCCCTCTTTTTTTAACCAATGCAAACTTAAAAAATAAAAGTTTGTTTCTGATATTTCACCCAACTTAATAAAATTGATGCATTTATCCCTTGAGTGCAACAAAGCTTTGCAGTGCTTTAGCATTTCAAAGCCTTCTTGCACTCAAGGGATGAAATACACCACCACCCATGCTATTCTGTAGATTATGAGGCCTAAAACATAAAACAAATCAAGAACATGATCTTTTGATTGCAAAGAAATAATTACAAACATAAAAATAAATAAAAAACCACCCGCCTACATGCAATTTTACAAAAAATGGCCTGAGAAACAGAAGATCCACTATGTGGGGCCTTATGTAACAACTTTAAAATGACAGATTTAGTATGGCAATGTCAAGTTTACCCAATTGTTTATTCCTTTGCTTCCCAGTTCAGCTTCAAGGCATTGGTTGCCATGTCCTATTTTCTTTGTAAAACAGAACTTGTTTACCTGTACAGTGAACCATTTTACATCTGCATGACACTGGTACTACTTGGCCTTATGCAGATCAACAAGAAACTGTACAGGAGCAAGTTAATTGTCAGTAACAATTTTAATTCTTTTCTCAACAGTGCTACATGTTTCTGGTGGATCTCTGTCCAGTGCAGATGTGTTACTGTCCAATATGACTACTTAAATGTCACTTCATGAAACAACAGACAATGCTTGAAATTATATTTTGATCGCGTGTAATATTTTATAGCATACACATCGACTAGTGTACATGCATACTAATGCATTCCATTGAATGATGAAAGGCCCTTCCAGTGGGAACCCCAGGAAATGCAGCAGTGCTTCTTCACTACCTTAAAGTTCTGTTTCACTGGTAAATAGGACCAGATTATCAACACCTCTGGTGGAAGTGATTTAACCCTTTACCTAACGTAACGGCCAAAACCGGCCAGCGCTATTCTCAAAAATCGCCAATTAATTTTCATTATTTTTTTTCATTTTTTGTCTCAAAAACATAGGTTATGACCCCTCGTTGGAACGAGCTCGTCGAGCTCGTTCCAACGAGGGGTCATAACCTATGTTTTTGAGACAAAAAATGAAAAAAATTAGTTATTCAAGAATTATTTTTGCAAGTGTCGTCTGCTTTTCAGGTTAGGTAAAGGATTAAAGTGGGTTGCATAATTACAAACGATTGGCTTTATACAGTACAGTCGCCATGGACTGATCATAATCCTTGCGTTGGCAGTGATGTCCACGAATGCATTCACCAGGTTATAAAAATCCTCATCAACAAAATTTTAATTAATGAAGCACCACAGGTGCGGTCATCCTATAGCCATTATATTACTTATTACCAATAAGTAATATAATGTTGATGAAAGGATATGCATCTCTTTTGTGTTGAATTAATGTTTATTTCAATCCTTTACCTGACAGGAGAATATTCACAATACTTTGTCATAGATGACTACAAATTTTCAGTCTTTGATTCCAAAATACCTTGGAGCCCACTTAATTGTATATCTCTTAAATTAATAACCCTGTTAATTGAAGATAACTTACAAACACAAACCCATTTACCATACCTTCAGTACAAATTTAACCTGCTAATTGCATATATGTTATCGAGTAAGCTGTTAATTGAATACAAGGTTGTGTGATATGTTGACAAATTACCTTGACAATCACCACATTCTCCTTATTTATAGACCTATTTGGCCTCAGTACATTCAATACACTCTTTAATCTCTTATATCTTGTTTGAGAGAGCTCCATGAGCTCTGTCAAACAAGAAACAATAGAATAAATACTCAGTTTATCTTTAGTATATAGGAAAGTGACCATATCTCTGTTAATTGAATCCTCCTGTTAACTGAATAATTCCCACTTGCAAAATGACTATTCTTTTAACACAGTTCCACTGTATATATAGATTTTTCTTAAAAACAGGTAACTAAAGGGAAACAATGCCTTAAAATTAAAGTATACAGTACAAGTCAAAATAAGTTGTAGTATTACCGCAATAAACTAAGTATACTGCTGCTCCTGCCCTGAGAAGATCAGAATCCGACATCAGTTTCTGGAAAGTTATCAGTGAGAGCTTTTCAGAAAATGATGTCAGCTTCTGGTCTTATCAGTGTAGGAAGAGAAAGATGCATAGTTTATAGTGGTTATCCTACAACTTATTTTGATTTGTTCTGTAAATACATTTAATATCTTATTTGTGATTCAATTTTCCTTAGTGTCTTGATTCAACAGAACTCAGGAATGCTGGTTTTTGCCCCAAATATGTTTTTGAACTGGCCCCATTCTGTTAAATTCACACTGTTTGCTTTCCTGATTCCTTCTTTTTCATCTGGCTCTATTTATTTTCATGATCCAAATATTTAGCTCACCTGACTGCAAGTCAGTGTGAGCTATTGCCATCACTTGGCATCCGGTGTCTGTCGTCCATTACCTTTTGGAAACTTATCTTCACAACCATTAAGTCAAATTCAAACATATATTGCACAGACCATCTATGGAGTATACCCTTTGTATTTTGTTCTAATGAAGCAGCTACCATCTTCGGGCTCTGGTTAATGCCCCAAAAGCCTAAAAATCATTAAAAATCTTCTTCTCATGAACCACCAGAGAGAATGCCTTGATATTTGGTATGGTACATCCTTTGGTGTTGAAGATTAAAGTTTGTTCAAGGGACGTTGGTAGGTCAATATTTGGGCTCTCTGTGGGAGCATATCCACCCAAAATTTGTATTTCAAGGAGTGGGCCGATTTGAACCAAATTTGGCATGTAGTATAAGTGGATCCTAAGTAATTGATTGATGCCCCCCCCCTTCCCCCCCCCCCCCCCCAAAAAAAAAAAAAAAATTGTTTACAGCCCCATGGGAACCCCAGGGGCTAAAAATCATAGACAAAAATTAAAATGCCCATATTTGCCAAAACACACGGAACAGAGAACTGTTATTTGGTATGAAGCATTCTTAAGACCAGTAAAATGGAATCGTAAAAAAAAAATGCCAAAAAAATGGCCATTCATATCTGCTGGTCCCAGGAAAGCTTACTAGCAAGCTCTGTTCTGTGAAGTATTAAAAAACAACCAAAGAAATTTTTGTTTTGTTTCCTTGGATATTTTGTTTAGTTATCAGAATGAATCATGAAATTATGTTTACATTTGTTGTTGTTGATATTCATATTAAAAAAGAAATTCACACAATCAGGTTTTTTTCTCTTCAGTTTCTTTCAGTGTGTGAAATTATTTAAGGAATGTATCTGGAAGATAATTACTAGAAATAATTTAATGATAAGGCCACACAAAGTAGATCGTCTGTTTCTCAGGCCATTATTTGTAAAATTGCATGTGGGCAAGCGTTTTTTTATTTTACTTTTTATTTCAGTAATTACTGCTTTGCCATCAAAAGTTCATGTTCTTGGTTCAAGTTTTAGGCCTCATAATCTACAGAATAGCATGGGTGGTGGTGTATTTCATCCCTTGAGTGCAAGAAGGCTTTGCAATGCTAAAGCATTGCAAAGCCTTCTTGCACTCAAGGGACAAATTCATCAATATTTTCAACTTGGGTAAAATATCAGACATAAACCATTTAATTTTTATTTTTTTAAAGTTTAAATTGGTTATAAAAAGAGAGCATGCGGCAGCCAAATGGACCATGCGGGAGGGCCTGAGAAACAGATTTTTTATTTTTTTAGGCCTAACAAGAGGTTTTATAAATATATGATAACTGACATGATCAAACCAGCAAATAAGCAATATGTCATGGTCAATGACAGGTTCAACATGCTTGTTTGATTGGCAACAATTCGCTAGTGCTTGATATGACTAATACAACTTCCTGTAATAGTCTGAGACTGAAAAACATGTCACATTTTTGACTAGTTATGATTTATTGGAAAGTCCTTTCGGAGACCTTTTCAATAAATGATTATAAGACAAGATGATTAGCAAATCCACATGTACAATTTACACAAACTTTCATATAAACTGAACATGCTAAAGAATTCCCTGTAGACTTTTAGGAAGAGAACATGACAGCTGTGGTTGATAAATATTATTAACTTGTCTTTGCCACTCAATTACAGATGGCACTTTAACCCTTTACTCAATGTAATGGTCAAAACTGGCCAGTGCTATTCACAAAAATCACCATTCAGTTTTTATTATTTTCTCCAAAACATAGCTCATGACCCCTTATTGACACAAAAAAAGGAAAAATTTTAGTTATTCAAAAATATTGTTTGCAAGTGTTGTCTCCCTTTCGTGTTAGGTAAAGGGTTAATATATTTATAAGCTGCCATGAATGAATCAAACATGAACCTTCTACAGGATGTACTGCTTCATACACCCACACAGAAATATATAGCACTGTCATAGTAATCATATTTCACTGTACTGCTTCCTGAATCCAGTGACAGGAACCAAGTTTTTGATGACAGACACAAAACTGTTAACTAATGCTGCTCCATACACCCCCACAGATATATATAACAGTGTTATAGTAATCATAAACTGCTTTATTGCTTCCCGAATTAAGTGACAGGTACCAGGTTTTTGATGACAGACACAAAACTGTTAAGTTATGCTTAACATTGTAATTCCAAAGCCATCGGCCAGATTTGGATCTCCTTTGGTATGCTGATAGACCTGCATGGAGGTACGGATATCCACAAGGAATGGGTTTCGTCCAATGATTCTTAGCTCAACTTGACAAAGTCGAGCTCAGCTATTGCCATCACTTCTCGTCTGTCGGCTTACGTACGTATGCACGTCCATATGTACATCCACAATTTCCTTTGGCTCACCGCACAGGTTGCATTTATGATCAGATCGCTTTGAAACTTTCTATACTTGTTTGGGGTGACCTCTTGATGGGAGCTATCAATTTTCTTCCATTCCCGTCAAAAAATGTTGCCGCTGGCAACATTCTTTGAACTTAGGTTAGTCAGACCTTAATATTTCCCTTTGGCACACCCTACAGGGCACATTTATGATCGGATTGCTTTGAAACCTGGTATGCTTGTTTGGGATGACCTCCAGATGGGAGCTATCGATTTTCTTCCATTTCCATCAAAAAAAATGTTGCCGCTGGCAACAACCATTGAACTTGGTTTAGTCAGGCATCAATATATTCCATTGGCACGCCCTACAGGGCACATTTATGATCAGATTGGTTTGAAACTTGGTATGCTTGTTTGGGGTTACCTCTAGATAGGAGCTATCGACTTTCTTCGATTTCTGTCAAAAAATGTTGCCGCTTAGAACTTAGTTAAGTCAGACCTCAATATTTCCCTTTTGCACACCCTACAGGGCACATTTATGATTGGATTGCTTTGAAACCTGTCATGCTTGTTTGGGGTGACCTCTAGATGGGAGCTGTCGATTTTCTTCCATTTCTGTCAAAAAATGTTGTTGCTGGCAATGACCTTTGAACTTAGTTTAGTCAGGCATCATTTATGATCAGATCGGTTTGAAACTTTCTATGCTTGTTTGGGGTTACCTCTAAATGGGTGCTATTGATTTTCTTCGATTTCCATCAAAAAATGTTGCTGCTGGCAATAGCCTTCGATGAACCTAGTGCAGTTATGCATCAATATTTCCCTTTGGCACACCCTGCAGTGCACATTTATGATTGGATCGCTTTGAAACTTGATATGCCTGTTTGGGGTGACCTATAGATGGCAGCTATCGACTTTCTTCTATTCCTGTTAACAACTTTTGAACTTAGATCAGGTAGACCTTAATGTTTCCCTTTGGCACACCCTACAGGAAATATTTATGCTTGTTTGGGGGTGACCTCCAGATGCGAGCTATTGATTTTCTTCCATTTCTATAAAAAAATGTTGCCGCTGGCAATGACCTTTAAACTAAGTTTAGTCAGGCATCAACATATTCCTTTGGCCTGCCCTACAGGTCACATTTATGATCGGATTGCTTTGAAACTTGGTATGCTTGTTTTGGGTTACCTCGAGATGGGAGCTGTTGATTTTCTTTGATTTCTGTCAAAAAATGTTGCTGCAGCGGCAACAGCCTTCAATGAACTCGGTGCAGTTATGCATCAATATTTCCCTTTGGCACACCCTACAGGGCACATTTAGAATCCTAGTCAAAACGTCCCCAAATGTTTTGGTCAAAACATCCCCAAATAGTTGGTAAAAACGTCCCCAAAATTAGTCAAAACGTCCCCAACAGTTGGTCAAAACGTCCCCAATAGTTGGTCAAAACGTCCCCTTTGTTGTTTCTTGACTGAGGCCACTGAGAAAACTTGTGATGTTATTTTAAAACCAATTTATCCCCTGAAGGCAGACCAGACGGCCAAGGCTCAGCGTCCACTCTACCCTTATAGGCTGATGAGTGACTCCCATCTTTCAATAACACATATTGGTATAATTTTTCCTTTTTAATAACCGTTATCGACAATATGTGCTGGGGCTGCTCCCGAACACCGACTGTTTGGGTTTGGGCACAACCATCAAAGTGAGGTTTCAGTATTACCATCCCTATAAATATGCCCACATTTCTAAGTAAAATATAGAGCAGAATCTCGTAGTTATGCACAATTCCAAGTCACCTTCCAGTTCGAGGTTATCGGGGGGGTCTGACCCCAGTACCTTACTGTTCGTGTGAAGATTATTGTCCCTCGCTTCCGACCCCAGTGGATCCATAAGCAAGTAAAGTTATTCGGGTTGAAGTGGATTTCAATCCCACATCGTCCCAGTGCGCTTTCGGCATGCCTTTGATGAACCTAGTAAAAACTTTGTGCAGTTATGCATCAATATTTCCCTTTGACACACCCTGCAGGGCTCATTTATGATTGGATCGCTTGGAAACTTGGTGTGCTTGTGTGGGGTGACATCTCTATTCTGTCAAAAAATGTTGCCGCTGGCAGCGTTCTTAGAACTAAGTTAAGTCAGACCTCAATATTTCCCTTTGGCACACCCTACAGGGCACATTTATGATCGGATTATTTTGAAATGTGGCATGCTAGTTTGGGATGACCTCTAGATATGAGCTATCGATTTTCTTCCATTTCCGTCAAAAAATGTTGCTGCTGGCAACGTTCTTAGAACTTAGTTAAGTCAGACCTCAATATTTCACTTTGGCACACCCTACAGGGCACATTTATGATCTGATTGCTTTGTAACCTGGCATGCTTGTTTGGGGTAATCTCTAGATGTGAGCTATTTATTTTCTTCTTTGTCCGTCAAAAAATGTTGCCATTGGTAATGACCTTTGATGAACATAGTGCAGTTATGAATCAATATTTTCCTTTGGCACACCCTGCAGGGCACATTTATGATCGGATCACTTTGAAACTTGGTATGCTTGTTTGGGGTGACCTCTAGATAGGGACTATTGATTTTCTTCCTTGTCCGTTCAAAAAATGTTGCTGTTGGCAACAACCTTTGATGAACTTATGCATCAATATTTCCCTTTGACACACCCTGCAGGGCACATTTATGATTGAATTGCTTGGAAACTTGGTTTGCTTGTTTCGGGTGACCTCCAGATGGGAGCTATCGATTTTCTTCCATTTCCGTCAAAAACAGTTGCTGTTGGCAATGCCCGTTGATGAACTTAGTAAAAACTTAGTGTAGTTAAACATCAATATTTCCCTTTGACACACCCTGAAGGGCACATTTATGATCGGATCACTTGGAAACTTGGTGTCCTTGTGTGGGGTGACATCTATATGGGAGCTATCTATTTTCTTCCATTTCTGTCGAAAAATGTTGCTGCTTACCTTTGAACTGAGTCAGACCTCAATATTTCCCTTTGACACATCCTTCTGGGCACATTTATGATCGGATCACTTTGAAACTTGGTATGTGTGTTCGGGGTGACCTCTAGATGTGAGCTATTGCTTTTTTTCAATTCCATAAAAAAATTATTGTCGTTATCACCAGCCTTTGAACTTACTGCATTTGTGCATCAACTTATCCCTTTTGCACTTTCTGCAGGGTATATTTATGAATTTCCATAAAAAAGGAAAAAAAAACAACATTGCCACAATCAATGACCTCCAAACTTAGTGCATTTGTGCATTAACATCTTCCTTTGACATGCATCAGAGGGCACATTCATTATCAGGTTGTTTTGAAACTTTGTATGCTTATGCAGGGTGACAAAGATAGGAGCTATCGATTTTCTTTTCATTTCCATCAAAAACTGTTGCTGTTAGCAACAATCTTTGAATTTATTGCATTTGTGCATCAACATTCTTCTTCGACATGGCATACAGGGCACATTTATCTTAGGATTGTTTTTGAACTTGGTGTGCTCATTAGGCAAGAGCTATTGATTAGCATTCATTTCTCTGAAAAAAAGTAGCTGTTTTCAATAACCTCTGAATTTACTTCATTTATGTATCAACATTCTTTAGCCAGCCTTACAGTTTATATTTAAAAATGCATGGATTACTCTGATGTTGTGCACATACAATGCTGTTATGACGAAATTATGACGAAATAGCATTGGTACCAATGATCTTCAATTTTGCCATTTTACTTATAACTTACCAAGTTCAAGTTTTTTTGTCATGTTGAGCTACAGTGTCATTGACACTTTTATTCTCAGTGTTATGACCCTTTTTCCCTTCTGTCTGTCTATCCGTAGACACGTTTTGCATTGTAACTTCAAAGCCATCGGTTGGATTTGGATCTCTTATGGTATGATGATAGACCTGCATGCTGGGAACAGATATGCACAAGGAACTGGTTCCTTCCAATAATTGTTCCCAGAGTTATGGCCCATTTCCCCTTCTGTCCATACAAACTTTTTGCATTGTAACTTCAAAGCCATCGGTCGGATTTGGATCTCCTTTGGTATGCTCATAGACCTGCATGGGGGAACGGAGGAATGGGTTCTGTCTAATGATTTTTCTCACAGTTATGGCCCTTTTTCCCTTCTGTCTGTCTGTCTATACAAATATTCTGCATTGTCAGTAACTTCAAAGCCATCAATCAGATTTGGATCTCCTTTGGTATGATAGACCTGCATGGGGGAACGGATATGCATAAGGAACAGGTTCTGTCCAATAATTTTTCCAAGAGTTATGACACTTTTTCCCTTCTGTCCATACAAACGTTTTGCATTTTAACTTCAAAGCCATCAGTCAGATTTGGATCTCCTTTGGTATTCTGATGGACTTGCATGGGGGGAACAGATATGCACAAGGAACGGGTTCCGTCAATAATAATAGTTATGACCCTTTTTTACTCTTTCAACTTAGAAAGAAAATTTTTATGTCCCACAATACCTTTAAGGCTACTTTGAACATGTGGGTCGGGGCAGTGGCCCACGCTTTGTCTTGCCCTTGTACCGTCCGTTCTCTTGCTAGACCATGTCTTGTCACAACATAAAAATGACAAAGGGATCCAAACCATTACATCTACAATGCACGAGTCCCTACTTCGTTGATTTAATGACATCGAGAAGCAGAAACTGTTTGTTATAGCAACATTCCTTGATCCTCGATACTAGACTGTATTCTTCAGAGATATTACTATCGACATGATAGAATCCTGGATAAAGGAAGAAAAGGGGTACATTGAGACAGGAGAGACTGATGATCTGAATAAAAATCCAAAAGATGCGGGTGATGCTAGTACTAGTACATGTAAACCACCCTCCGAGAAAATTCAGAAGACAAAGTTGATCGACCAAGACTATGAGCAAATGATACTGGATAAGGGAGCAACAACCTCATGTTCAACAAAAAAGCTCTCTCTTAGTGAAGAACTTAATCTATATGCTTCAGAACCCTTGGTTACTCGTAAGGAAAACCTACTTTCCTGGTGGAAAATTCACCACCCAAGATTCCCCGAGATATTTGTGTATCCCCCCATCAAGTGTTCCAAGTTAGTGCTTATTTAGTGAAGTGGGTGATTTGTACGATGAGAAAAGAAACAAACTTGCACCAGAGAAAGCAGAAATGTTACCCGTGATTCGCGGAAATCTCCCATTGCCTAATAACCATTACTAAGTCACTTCCTTTGTAACAGAACGTTACGTTTTAGTTTAATATAACCGAAAGTGCTCCACTCATCTTCACATTAACCATGAGTCTACCATGGTAGGCCTACTTAACAGTTATAAGTTGCATTACACACATTGTGTTGAGAACATTTGTTCAACATTTATATTAGCGCAAGATGCGCAAAACACGATTGTTTTCTTCTCCATTTTATTTGTTAACTTCGAGTGACATTAAAAATTAAACCTTCATTTTGATTTCCAAATGACGTTCACCCCCACCAGTATTCCAGTTGTGAGCCCCTCATATCAGGTTCTTATATATCTCTAGAAATAGGTCACCCATACAACAATATCCGTAAATCAGGTCCCCGATTCTACCCTGGGTAGTATGGGGTTACTGATGTATGGTATCGTTGTATAGATGACTAGCATCAGCATTTCCCAAACCTGGTCCGAGGGGGGGTGCGATAAAAATAGTTACAATACTTAATTGATTATTATGTTGGCGTTATTCTCAGTCATTCCCAGCTGGCAGTTGTGAGTTCCTTTTATCAGGTTCTTATACATATTTCTAAATAGATCGTCCAGGAAACGATACCCATAAATCAGGTACCCTATACAACCATGGGTAGTACTGGGTACCTGGTTTATGGGTCTCATTGTATGGATGTGCTGCTGTCATTATTTCCAAATAGTATTGAAATGGCTACGGAATTTTGAAGACGAGAGTAGTCAGCATTCGGCACACTAAAGTCTAGTCATGGACTGAGTCATAGTCGACGTGGGCGGTGTTATGAAGTTAATACATGGAAATACTCCTTAAATGACATAAACAGATTTTAACACCAATCCCCCTCCCCCCCCACCCCCCCAGTATATGTTCATACTTCATACATTATAGAGCGCACAACAAAGCCTAAAATATTAATCTTTGTCAATAATTATGAAACTTTGCCAATAATTAAAAAAAACACACAAATATGGATGTCATTGAAACCAGCTCTTGGGGCTGGTTCAAATGACATCCACATATTTGCGGGATGTTATTGGTAAAATTTGCAAAGCATAGGGCCTATATAAAATATAATGAAGACCAGGGGAGATAACAACATTTAACTGATCATTGACGACGTGGTGTCACTCACTTGGTGGGCAGAGCTTACTTTGATGGATGCATTAAGTCTGCTTTCTTTTTTCAATTCTCCGTTGAAAATTCTGATATTGATAATTTAATATTTTTATTTTCTCCTGTTGATACTTCTTTCAGTATCTCGGATAGAGTATTAGTGTTGTTTAATAATAAAGTTATTATGACTAGGTGTCGCTTCATCTGAGCATTTGCCGGAATAGAGTTATTGGTTGGTGTCAATGTTGTCTCCTTTTTTGATCACATGGCTGTGCCGTTTCACGAAACATGTGATGTAAATTGCAGTCAGCTCTGGACATGATTCCAGTGAATTTTATGATAAATCCATCGATACAGTGGGTCAGGGCCGCCTATATACAAAAATATCCATTTAAATTTATTATGTTTTCAAATTTTGTCTCAAAAACATAACTTATGACTCAATGAGCTTGTTCCAATGAGGGGTCATAAGCTATGTTTTTGAGACAAAAATTGAAAATGTTTAGTAATTCATGAATTTATTTTGCAAGCATCGTCTGCTACCTGCAATACAGTAGTTCAAAAAGTAACAAAGGTACCCAAGAAGTTTCATAAAGATCAGTTCATAAATACGAGCTGTATAGATGTTGTGACAAAAAACTGATTGGACCTAATTTTGGTACAAAATGGCCACTGGCAGCCATCTTGAATTTTGGACCGCACTCAGAAACACTTGTTCTTGTCCCAAGGTGATAACAAAGGTACCCAAGAAGTTTCGTGAAGATCAGTTGATAAATACATCCTCTAGCCCGAGCCGTATTGACATGTGCACTTACAGTGTATAAGTAGCACTAAATAAATCAAAATTAATCTAATTTGCATAATTTGTGCACGAGAAAAAAACCCGTACTGTATTCCATTTTACTAAACATTCATACAAAAATTTATTCAAATCAGAACTTTCATACAGAAGTTCTGTACAAAAGACTGACTGCACTCATTTTGGTACAAAATGGCTGTGGTGGCCATCTTGAATTTTGGACCACACCCAAAAACACTCGTTCTCATCCCACGGTGATAACAAAGGTACCCAAGAAGTTTCGTAAAGATCGGTTCATAAGTACGGCCTCTAGCCTGAGCCGTATAGAAGTTGTGTACAAAAAACTGATTAGACCGAATTTCGGTACAAAATGGCTACTGGCAGCCATCTTGAATTTTGAACCGCACTCAGAAACACTCGTTCTCGTCCCAAAGTGATAACAGAGGTACCCAAAAAGTTTCATGAAGATCGGTTGATAAATACAGCCTCTAGCCCGAGCCGTATTGACATGTATACTTACTGTGTGTAAGTAGCACTGAAAAAATCAAAGTTCATCTAATTTGCATAATTTCTGCACAAGAAAAAAACTCGTATTATATTTGATGTATCCCATGGTACTAAACATTCACACAAAAATTTTTTCAAATCAGCACTTTCATATGGAAGTTCTGTGCAAAAATCTGATTGCACCTAATTTTGAACAAAATGGCTGCCATCGGCCATCTTAAATTTCGGACCTCTAGCCCGAGCCATATTGACATTTGCACTTACAGTGCTGAAATTAACACTAAATACATCAAAGTTAGTCCAATTTGCATAATTTATGTACGAGAAAAAAACCTGTCTTATATGTGATGTATCCCATGGTACTAAACATTCATACAAAAAATTATTCAAATCAGCGCTTTCATATGGAAGTTCTGCGCAAAAATCTGATTTCACCTAAGTCTGTACAAAGTGGCCACCAGTGGCCAACTTGAATTTCGGATCGGACCCCAAAACACTCGTTCTCGTCCCACGGTCATAACAAAGGTACCCAAGAAGTTTCGTAAAGATCGGTTTATAAATACGGCCTCTAGTCCAAGCCGTATTGAATTGTTGATGGACAGACGGACGACTGGCCATGGCATAAGCTCAAATTTGGCTTCGCCAAAGTTGAGCTAAAAATAATCTCTGTTTTGAGCTTCTAGCTTAAACTTTACAAAGGTGTGTGTATAGAGAGGGGGAGTGATTGTTTTTAGGTTTATTGTCAACCTTTTTCCAGTGTAATTTTCATAAGAAAGGTCCATTAGTTGAAACGTGTTCCAGCATACTTCTAACATCCCCTTTTTAGCTCAACTGACTGAAAGTTTGGGTGAATTATACTAATCACTTTTTGTAAAGTTTGTCTATTGTTGTCTATCATAAAGGTACTATTTTTCTTCTTCAAAACTGCTTGCACAATTCCAATAAAATTTCACATCAATGATGAATGGGAAGGGGCAATTCAGTTTTGTTAAAATTCAAGATTGTTCAAATCAAGTCCCTGGATTTATATTTGTGATCCTGATGAGAACCCAAGTATTAACTTTGTGCAAAAATTTTAACTTCGTGGAATTTATGGAAAATTCTTCTTCAAATTCATCATTCAGAATCTTTTGATATTTGGTTTACAGCATCTTTTTGAGGGTCAGAATCAAATTTGTTCAAAGCAAGTCCTTTGGTTCATATTTGGTCTCTCTATGGGGTCTGAATTTTAACAATGGGGGAAATATTTTTTTAAAAGATCAACTAGTCAGTATCTTTTGATATTTACTATATAGTTCATTCAAATCAAGTCCCCGAGTTCATATTTGTGGTCTTTGTGGGAGTATAAATTTTAACATGGTGCAATATTCTGAAAATTCTTTAAAAATCTTCTGCAGATCCACCAGTCAGAATCTTTTGATAATTGGTATAAAACATCAATAGGGGTGTCAGAATAAAGTTTGTTCAAACTAAGTCCCAAGGTTCATATTTGGGCTCTTTATTGGAATCTAAATTTTAACTTGGTGGAATATGAGGAAAATTAAAAATCTTATTTAGATCCACCAGTCAGAATCTGTTTTGATATTTGGAAATCAGCATCCCTGTGGGGATCAGATCCAAATCAAATCTCTGGATTCATATTTGGGCTTATTATTTTAACTTTGTGCAATATTAGGAAAGTTCCTTAAAAATCATCTTAAGATCCATCAGACAGAATCTTTTAATATTTGGAAAATAGCATTCTAAGTGGGGTCAAATTCAAGTTTGTCCAAATGAAGTTCCTACCATTCTGGCCTTCTTACATTTTAACCCATTCAAGTTTATAATTCTGTAGTTTGTGTAAATTGGTAATTTTCTGTTCATGTGTAGTATTTATAAAACATCTAATGCCATTTCCTTCTGGGAACTGGGAAATGTTTGGTAGTGGTTGTTTACTCAAACCATTGCCATAATCAGTTTAAAAACAAAAGGCCCCAAACAGCCTCAATCACTCACCTGATAAAATTGGCTAAAGAAGGATTTAACGTCACATTCAGCATCTAAATGTTCATCTAGCTAATCTAATTTAGCTAGAGGAGTTGCGTTTGGGGTGAGAAGGGCCTGATGGGCGATTTTTTTTTTTTAGGGGGGTGGGGGATAGCCACTCAGATCCTTAAAAACACATTTTAAAGCAAAGAGAGAAACCAGAGGTCACCCCAAACAAGCATACAAGGTTTCAATGCAATCCGATCATAAATGTTCCCTGTAGGGTGTGCCAAAGGGAAATATTAAGGTATAACTAAACTAAGTTCAGAGGTCGTTGCCAGCTGCAACATTTTTGGATGAAAATAGAAGAAAGAGGATAGCTCCCATTTATAGGTCACCCCAAACGGGCACACCAGGTTTCAAAGTGATCCGATCATAAATATGCACTGCAGGGAGTGCCAAAGGGAAATATTGATGCATAACTGCACTAGGTTCATCGAAGGCTATTGCCAGTGGCAACATTTTTTGATGAAAATCAATAGCACCCATCTAGAGGTAACCCCAAGCAAGCAAAGCAAGTTTCAAACCTATCTGATCATAAAGGTGTCCTGTAGAGCATGTCAAAGGAATATATTGATGCCTGACTTAACTAAGTTCAATGGTCATTGAACAAAATCGATAGCTCCCCTCTGGAGGTCACCCCAAACAAGCATACCAGGTTTCAATGCAATCCGATCATAAATGTTCCCTGTAGGGTGTGCCAAAGGGAAATATTGAGGTCTGACTAAACTAAGTTCAAAGGTTGTTGCCAGCTGCAATAATTTTTGACGGGAATAGACGAAAATCGATAGTTCCCATCTAGAGGTCACCCCAAACAAGCACACCAAGTTTCAAAGCGATCCGGTCAAAAATGTGCACTGCAGGGTGTGCCAAAGGGAAATATTGATGTATAACTTCACTAAGTTTATCGAAGGTCATTGCCAGCGGCAACATTTTGTGACAGAAATTGAAGAAAATCGATAGGTCCCATCTAGAGGTCACCCCAAACAAGCATGCCAGGCTTCAAAGCAATCCAATCATAAATGTGCCCTGTAGGGTGTGCCAAAGTGAAATATCGAGGTCTGACTTAACTAAGTTCTAAGAACGTTGCCAGCGGCAACATTTTTTGACGGAAATGGAAAGAAAATAGATAGCTCCCATCTAGAGGTTACACCCAAACAAGCATACCAAGTTTCAAAGCGATCTGATCATAAATGTGACCTGTGCGGTGTGCCAGAGGAAATTTGTGACGTACATGCTCCCACCCGTATGGACGTATGCCGATGGATGAGAAGTGATGGAAATAGCTCAGCTTGACTTTGTCAAGTTGAGCTAAACAAGAGGCCCCAGGGGGCCTGAGGGCGCTCACCTGACATGGTCACCTAAATAGCAATCCAGAGAATTGATTTCAACAAGTTGCATCTGCTCCTCCTAAGAAAAGCTTATACCAAATATCCAAAGATTCTGACCAGTGGATCTAAAAAAAAAAAGATTTTTAAAGAATATTCCTCATATTGAACTAAGTTATAATTCGGGCTCCCACAGGGAGACCATATATGAACCCAGGGACTTGGCTTTAACAAACTTGAATCTCAACCCCCTAAAGATGCTGCACACAAAATATCAAAATTTTCCGACTGCTGGATCTGAAGAAGATTTTTAAAGAAAATTCCTCATTTTGAACTAAGTTACAATTCGAGCTCCCACACTGAGAACAAATATGGACCTAGGGACATGGCTTGAACAAACTTGAATCTTACCCCCCTAAGGATGCTGCATAAAAAATATCAAAAGCATTCATCTGCTGGATCTGAAGAAGACTTTTAAAGAAAATTCTCATTTTGAACTAAGTTGTCATTCGGGCTCCCATAGTGAGCCCAAATATGAACCAAGGGACTTGGCTTGAACAAACTTGAATCTCACCCCCTGCATGCCAAATATCAAAACATTCTGACTGCTGAATCTGAAGAAGATTTTTAAAGAAAAATTCCTCATATTGACAAAGTTATAATTCGGACCCAGGGACTTGGCTTTAACAAACTTGAACCATAGCCCCCCCCCCCCCCCCCACCCCACACCCTCCTAAGGATGCTACACACCCCATATCAAAACATTCCGACTGCTGGATCTGAAGGAGAAGATTTTTTAAGAAAATTCCTCATTTCGAACTAAGTTACAATTCAGGCTACCACAGTGAGCCCAAATATGGACCTAGGTACGTGGCTTGAATCTCACCCCCCTAACGATGCTGCATACCAAATATCAAAACATTCCGACTGCTAAATCTGAAGAAGAAGATTTTTAAAGAAAATTCCTCATTTTGAACTAAGTTATCATTCGGGCTCCCATAGTGAGCCCAAATATGGACCTAGGGACATGGCTTGAACAAACTTGAATCTCACTCCCCTAAGGATGCTGCATACCAAATATCAAAATATTCGGCTGCTGGATCTGAAGATTTTTAAAGAAAATTCCTCATTTTGTACTAAGTTATAATTCGGGCTACCACAGTGAGCCCAAATATGAATCCAGGGACTTGGCTTGAACAAACTTGAATCTCACCCCCCTAAGCATGGTGCATACCCAATATCAAAAGATTCTGCCTGCTGGATCTTGAGAAGAAGATTTTCAAAGAAATTTGCCTGAAATACACCAAGTTCAAATTTGGGCTCCTATACTGAGCCTAAATATGCACCCAGGGGGCCGATTTGAACAAACTTGAATCAGATCCACCCCACAATGTTGCATACCAAATATCAAAAGATTCTGCCTGCTGGATCTGGAGAAGAAGATTTTTAAAGAAATTTGCCTGAAATGCACTGAGTTCGAATTCGAGCTTCTATAGTGAGCCCAAATATGAATCCAGGGGGCCAATTTGAACAAACTTGAATCAGATCCATCCCACAATGTTGCATACCAAATATCAAAAGATTCTGCCTGCTGGATCTGGAGAAGATTTTTCAAGAAATTTGCCTGAAATGCACTAAATTCGAAATCGGGCTCCTATACTGAGCCCAAATATGAACCCAGGGGACCGATTTGAACAAACTTGAATCAGATCCACCCTACAATGTTGCATACCAAATATCAAAAGATTCTGCCTGCTGGATCTGGAGAAGATTTTTTAATGTTTTTCCCATTGCCTACAGTGTTAAATAGTGCTGACTCAGCACTTTTCCAAACTCCCAAAACTTTGCCCTATGATAAAACCGATGGCAATTTTTTTTGACCAATCCTTTCTGTTGGTCCTAAGGAAGCTTCACACCAAATAAAAATTCTCGGTGCCGTTCAGTTTTGGAGATATGGGCGTTTGAATTTTTTTCTATTTTTAGCTCCTGCGGAAAATTTTTTTTGGCATAAATCAAGTACTTATAACCCAATAATACCTCATATTAAAGTTGGTTCAAATTGGCCTCTGGGTTCAGAAAATAGAAATTTTGGGCGGGCAAAAATTCTTGCCCCTCTCAGAACAAAGGTAAATATTGCCCGTCAAACTTCTCTTGAACAAACTTGAGTCTACACCTCAAATGGAAGCTGCATACCAAATATCAAGTCTTTGCTATGGCTGGTTCATCAGAAGATTTTTTAAAATTTTGTGCATTTTGGCCCCACCCCACTCCACAATATGAGCCAAAACCTAATTTGCATAAAAATCAAAATGCCCCTATATAACCACTACTTACATGAAATTTAGTTAAAATGTGGCCAGTGGTTTAGGAGAAAGAGGCTCAAACACCACCTTCACACAGGACGACGGATGGACAATGGACGAAAAGTGATCAGAAAAGCTCACCCTGACTTTCAGTCAGGTGAGTTAAACACTACTCAATGGTCCCCATTTGAGCAAACTTTAATCTTATGTACTCACATTTACATCTAACTAAAGTTTACCATAATCAGTTCTGTCATGCGTGGACACACTTCATTCAAACATATAGTAATTTCTTTATTGGGTTCGGTGTTAAATTTCAAACCCATCTGGTGCCCACCAAAAATCAGTTAAGCACAACAGTTTGAACAAACTTTAATCTGGGAGTCAAAGTAATGCTATATACCAAATACCAAAAGATTCTGCTTGGTGGGTCTGAAGATCTTTGAAGAATATACTGCACTAAGCTAAAATTCGGGTTCCCACAGGAAGCCCAAATATGAGCCCAGTAATTTTATTTGAATAAACTTGAATCAAACCACATTGAGGATGTCAATACTATGTAACAAAAGAGTCTGACTTGTGGATGTGAAGAAGATTTTTTAAAGAATGGTCCATATACTGCACTAAGTTAAAATTTGGGATCCCACAGGGAGCCCAAATATGACCTAAGGGACTGGATTTGAACAACCTGAATTTGAACCTCCTAAGGTTGCTGCATATCAAAATATCAAAAGATTCTGACTGGTGGATCTGAAGAAGATTTTCAAAGGAATTTCCCCATATTACACTAAATAAAAATTTAGGTTGCCATAGAGAGCCCAAATATGAACCCAGGGACTTGCTTTGAACAAACTGGAATCTGGCCCCACTGAGGATATTGCACAACAATATCAAAAGATTCTGTCTGATGAATCTGATGAACAGGATTTTTAAAGAAATTTCTTGATATTGCACTAAGTTAATATTCGGGCTCGCATTGGGACTCCAGTTATGACCCTTGGAACTTGATTTGAACAAAATTGAATCTGAACCTCCTAAGTATGCAGTATATTAAATATCAAAACATTCTGCCTGGTAGATCGGAAGAAGATTTTTAAACAATATTCCTCATACTGCATTAAGTTAAAGTTCGAGTTCCAAAAATGACCCCAGGGGATTGATTGAACAAAGATGAATCTGACTCTCCTAAGGATGCTCTATAAAAAATATCAAACGATTCTTATTGGTGAATCTGAAGAAGATTTGATGATTTAAAAAAAATTCCTCATACTGGACTGTTAAAATTCAAGTTCCCACAGGGAGCCCTAATATGAACCCTGGGACATGATTTGAACAAACTTGAATCTCACCCCGCTAAAGATGCAGTATACCAAATATCAAGAGATTTTGACTTGTAGATCTAAGAAGATTTTTAAATAAATTTCCTCATATTACACAAAGTCAAAGTTCGAGTTCACAGAGGGAGCCCAAATATGAACCCAGGGACTTGATTCAAACAAACCTGAACCTGACACTTCTAAGGATGTTGTATATCAAAAGATTCTAATTGTAGTTCTGGAGAAAATTTTTGTAATTTTGTAAAATAATTTTGTGGGTGCTAACAGAATTTTGCCTCTTGTGAGCCGGGCAGCTTTATTTGAATAAACTTGAATTGACAAGATAAGTAACATGCATATCAAATTTGGTTAAATTCGGCCCAGTAGTTTATGAGAAGAAGTCAAAGTAAAGTTCACGTTGGATGAACATACGAACAGCTGACAGAAAGTGATCACTAAAGCTCCCCTTAAGCATCGCTCAGGTGAGCTAAAAAAAAAGTTAATTATAAGTGACTAATTATTTTTTAACAAGAGGACCCACAGGGCCTGAAGTGCTCACCTTGAACAGAACCCGCTCAGCTTGAACAGAACCCAAAGCGCTCACCTTGAACAGAGTCCAAGAATGAAGCTATTGATTAAGAAATCAATCTCCATAGGATCCATTGTAAATCCTTGAGCCCCTCTGGAGTGACTAAAATAGTCCAAGCATCATGCCTTTTCTTCAGTTAATCATAATGTAAAAAGTGGAGCTCCCCTATGGAGCCCCTTGATACAACCTATGTGGATTAATCTCAGTTACACACCTCCAGAGGGTACTTAATAAATGAAAGTGTCAATGACACTGTAGCTTAACTTGTCTGTATGTTGTGTTTGATGAAAAGGATAATGTTCAATGTTTATGAAAGGATTATGAAATAAGACAAGAATTGTGATAATTGGGAATATGTTAATTTCTGTTCCCTGGGTGCTATGTTTTTAACAAAAATAATATGAGGTGTACACTGTACTAAAGAGCTGAGGGGTGGGTTAATATGATCTCACAGTTAATGCATGTGGCCCTCACAGATAACATATATCAATGAAAGTTACCAAGTTACAGTGAAATTATTCCAAAATGAGTCATCCTATCAAGTTACATTGAAATCCCTTCATAAATATGGCCTGTAGACTGTGCTAAAGGTTTTCGGCCTTCAGGCATGTGTCGCCATGATGGTAGACCGATTG
Source organism: Pictodentalium vernedei (assembly GCA_031216915.1). Taxonomy (NCBI): domain Eukaryota; kingdom Metazoa; phylum Mollusca; class Scaphopoda; order Dentaliida; family Dentaliidae; genus Pictodentalium; species Pictodentalium vernedei. The sequence continues at coordinate 311,264,667 of CM062291.1, forward strand.
CAACTAAAAGGGGACATCCTCATCTTGACATTATACTGAATCATTCTACTAAGTTACAATGAAATCCCTTCACAAATACGACCTGTAGTCTGTACTAAAGTTTTTCGGGTTTTGGGCTCGGGAAGCCATCAGGGTTGAATGATCGTGACCAAAAGGGGCATTGTCATCTGGGCATAATCTGGAGTGATCCTACGAAGTTACAATGAAATCCCTTCATATACATGACCTGTAGTTTTTCAGGCTTCGGGCCCCTGAAGCCATCACAGTTGACCAAACACGACCAAAAGGGGTTGTCATCATCTAGGCTTTGTATGGAGTCAACCTAACAAATTACAATGAAATTCTTCCATAAATACGACTTATAGACGATGCTAAAGGTTTTTGAGCTCGGGCAGCCATCAAGGCAGAATGATCACGACCAAAAGAGGACATTCTCATCTGGACATTATTTGGAGTCATCCTACCAAGCTACAATGAAATCCCTTCATAATTGTGACCTGTAGACTGTGCTAAAGGTTTTTGGGCTTCGGGCCCCTGTAGGCGTCACAGTTGCCCAATCGTGTCCAAAAGGGGACATTCTCATCTAGACATTATATGAAGTCAACCTACCAAGTTACAATGAAATCCCTTCATAAATATGACCTGTAGACTGTGCTAAAGGTTTTCAGCTTGGGCAGCCATCATGGTTGAATGATCACAACCAAAAGGGGACATTCTTATCTGGGCATCATCTGGAGTGATCCTATGGAGTTACAATGAAATCCCGCCATATTAAACATGACCTGCAGACTGTGCTAAAAGTTTTTGGGTTTCAGGCTTGGGCAGCCATCACGGTTGACAGATCATGACCAAAAGGGGACGTTCTCATCTAGGCATTATATAGAGGCATTCTACCAAGTTACAATGAAATCCCTTTATAAATACGACCTGTAGACTGTGCTAATGGTTTTCAGGTTTTGGGCTCGGGCAGCCACACCGGTTGACCGATCACGACCAAAAGGGGACGTTCTCATCTAGACATGACCCCAAACCTGCATATGAAATTTTGTGACGATCAGACAAAAACTACTGGGTGTAGCCTGTGCTAAAGGAAAATGTGAACAGACTAACAGAGTAACAGACTCACAGACTAACAGACTTCCGCATGCGTAATGGCAATAGCTTATCTTGACTTTGTCAAGTTAAGCTAAAAATGTATAATTCTTCAGCTACATGGCCAATTCCGGCTGCCATAGAGAGCCCAAATATTAACCCAGGCACTCGAACAAAGCTGAATCTGACCCTCCTAGAGATGTTGTATACCAAATATGAAAGCATTCTGACTGGTGGATCTGAAGAAGAAAATTTTTAAAGAAATTTCATCATATTGCACTCTAAATATTAACCTAGGGACCCGATTTGAACAAACTGGAATCTGACCCCCCTAGAGATGTTGTGTACCAAATATGAAAGGATTCTGACTGATGGGTCTGAAGAAGAAGATTTGTAAAAATTATCCCCCATATTGCATTAAGTTAAAATTGGGACTTCCATAGGAAGCCCAAATATTAACCTAGGGACTTTGTTTGAACAATCTTGAATCTGCCCCTCATAACGATGATGTATACCAAACATTAAAAGATTCTGACTGGTGGTCCTGGAGAAAAAAATTTGTACAGAATATTCCCCATGTTGCCCTAAATTTAAAAATTCGGGCTCCTCTATCAAGCCCAAATATGAACCAATGGACTTTATTTTAACAAACTTGTATCTGACCCCTTATGGATGCTGTATACTGAATATCAAAAGATTCTGACTATTGATTCTGGAGAAAAGATTTTTTTTAATTTTTGCAAATATGCTGACTCAGCACTTTTTCGAAGCCCTCTACAGAACACTCTGACATCGACCGATGGCAATTTTTTTTACCATTCAATTTTACTGGTCCTAAGGATGCTTCATACCAAATAATAGTTCTCTGTTCTGTGTGGTTTGGGAAATATGGGCGTTTGAAAATATTTATATTTTTAGCTCCTGGGGTTCCCACGGGGACACAGTAAAATGTGTTTTTGCATGAGTCAAGTACGTATGACCCAATAATACCACACACCAAATTTGGTTCAAACTGGATTATCGGTTCAGAAAATAGAAATTTTGGGCGGGGGCCAAAACTCTTGCCCCTCCCATTACAAAGGCAAATATTGCTCCATGAACTTCATTTGAACAATCTTGATTCTCCACCTCAAAAGGAAGCTCCATACCAAATATCAAGTCATTGTACCCACTGGTTCATGATAAGATTTTAAAAATATTTTGGAGCTTTTTTCCCCCCACCCCTTCCCTATGGGGATGGGCATGTTGAGTTGGAACAAAAATGCGGGACCATCACTTGCACAAACTTTCACTTGAATTGGCCCAGTGGTTGTGGAGAAGTCCAAAACATAGTGTTGACGGACAATGGACGGACAGATGGATGGAGAGTGATTAGATAAGCTCAGCTTGACTTTGTCAAGGTGAGCTAAAAATCCCCAAAATCTTTTTTGTGAAGACACGGTGAGCCTTTGTCAGATGAGCACTTCAAACACCTTGGGACCTCTTGTTTCATCATTCATCTAACATGCATTTTATGGTATGTGTGGGAGATGGAGGTTGGAATTAGTGTTTGGAATTTGTTTTTTAAATTTCTTTTCCAGTATAATATTTATGATGGATGTCCACAAGCTAAAACTGTACATATTCCAGCAACCTTACCAATATTTCTTTAATTTAATTTTTATCATAAATTTTACAAATGATGGAAGAGGGAGAGAATTGTTTTCCCCAAGCAATTAGTGGACGGGGGGTATAGCATTTGGTTCCTTATGCCCATCCTTCCCCATTTCTTATCACATTTGAAAGAAAACCATTAAAAAATATTTATTCCAAATTGAATATATAGCCTTTTTTGGTGATAATATCATGAAACAGATTGCAATTCAGCTCTGTCCAAGTATTTCTTCACGAGATATTGCCCCTTATTGGACTTAGACTTTCTTGTCAATGTATTACCATTTCTTGTCATAACATTTCAAACAAAACCGTTCCAAGATTTTTTTTTCTAAATTTAATATAAAGCTTTTTGGTGACAAAATCATGAATGGGATTGTGAACCAGCCATGTGCAAGTATTTCTTCAACAGTTTTTGCCCTTGTTGAGCTTGGAATTTATTGTCGTCACATTACCATTTCTTGTCATCACATTTCAAAGGAAACTATTCTAGAGTTTTTTTTCTCAAATTTAATGTATTAGGACTTTGGTAACAAGAGCAATGCTAACGCGTGTGCTGATGCCCCCAAAGGTAGTAAAGTCAGATTTGCATGTAAATAAATAACTTCTGAATGTTTGAAGAGAATTGGTTCATCCAAACAACTTTGAATGAACGGAATTAAAAAACACTATGATTCTTGTGTCATCCATATTTATATGAATATATCGATATGTTGTAGATTAAAATGACATGCAAACCTGCCCTGCAAACACTGGGCAGTACAGAAATAGTGGACTACAAAAAATTGGGCAGCACTTCCCCTACAGGACACTGGCCAGTAAGAATAAAGCTGAAATTGGCATCCGTATTTATATGGTTATATCGATATGTAGTAGGTTAAAATGACATTCAACCTCCCCACCAAGCACTAGGCAGCACAGAAATAGTGGACTAAAAAAAAATTGGGCAGCACTTCACCCATAGGCACTGGCCAGTAAGAATAAAGCTGAAATTGGCATCCATATTTGTATGGTTATATTTATATGTAGTTTAAAATGACATGCAACCTCCCCTGCAAGCACTGGGCAGTACATATTTGTATGGTTATATTTATATGTCGTTTAGAATGACATGCAACCTCCCCTGCAAGCACTGGGCAGTACAGAAATAGTGGACTAAAAAAAAATCAGGCAGCACTTCCCCTATAGGCACAGGACAGTAAGAATAAAGCTGAAACTGGGAAATTTGTGATTTTTTAATTCAAAAAGAATAACTCTTGCAAGAATGGTCGGAGTGAACCTCCAAATCGAACTTGACCTGTATTTTGACATTAGTAATAAGCAAATAAAATTTGAAATTGATCGGTGCTGTAATACAATTTTAAACGGTCTGGAACCAAAATCATTATAATTCTTGTGTCATCCATATTTATATGGATATATTGATATGTAGAGGTTAAAATGTCATGCAACCTCCCCTGCAAGCACTGGGCCGTAGAAAAATAATGAACTAAAAAAAAAAATTGGGCAACACTTTGCCCTATAGGCTATGGTACAATTTACCTTAAGTCAGAAACAGAGGCCAAAAAGAAACAGAGGCCAAAAAGAAAAAGGGGCCATAACTCTACCAAACATGAATGGACAAAACGCTAGGTACGAGGGCATCCGTTCCCCCAAGCTGCCCTATCACCATACCAAAGCAAACAACTTTGAATGAACGGAATTAAAAAATACTATGATTCTTGTGTTATCCATATTTATATGAATATATCGATATGTAGTAGGTTAAAATGACATGCAAACCTGCCCTGCAAACACTGGGCAGTACAGAAATAGTGGACTAGAAAAAATTGGGATAGTGGACTAAAAAATAATTGGTCAGCACTTCCCCTATAAGACACTGTCCAGTAAGAATAAAGCTGAAATTGGCATCCATATTTATATGGTTATATCGATATGTGGTAGGTTAAAATGCCATTCAACCTCCCCACCAGGCACTGGGCAGCATAGAAATAGTGGACTAAAAAAAATTGGACAGCACTTCCCCCATAAGCACTGGCCAGAAAGAATAAAAGCTGAAATTGGCATCCATATTTGTATGGTTATATTTATATGTAGTTTAAAATGACATGCAACCTCCCCTGCAAGCACTGGGCAGTACAGAAATAGTGGAATAAAAAAAAATCGGGCAGCACTTCCCCTGTAGGCACTGGACAGTAAGAATAAAGCTGAAATTGGGAAATTTGTGATTTTTTAATTCAAAAAGAGGCATAACTCTTGCAAGAATGGTTGGAGTGAACCTCCAAATCGAACTTGACCTGTATTTTGACATTAGTAATAAGCAAATACAATTTGAAATCGATTGATGCGGTAATACAATTTTAAATGGTCTGGAACCATATGGATATATCGATATGTAGAGGTTAAAATGTCATGCAACCTCCCCTGCAAGCACTGGTCCGCAGAAAAATAATGAACTAAAAAAAAAAAATTGGGCAGCACTTTGCCTATAGGCTATGTTACAATTTACCTTAGAAACAGAGGCCAAAAACAAACAGGGGCCATAACTCTACCAAACATGAATGGACGAAACGCTAGGCACGAGGGCATCCGTTCCCCCAAGCTGCCCTATCGCCATACCAAAGAACATTAAAATCTGACAACTGATGCTCGAGTTATAACACAAAATGTTCGTATGGATGGAAGGACGGACGGACGGACGGATGGATGGAGACCTCGACTATATACCCCCTTGAAAATTTTTCGGGGGCATAATAATGCCATGAAGGGGATTGCAAAGCAGCTGTGGCCCAAAATTTCTTTGTGAGTTATTGCCCGTGTTGGACTTAGGTGGCAGGTGATTGACCATATCATTGCATTGCATTGCACTTGTTTGTGTCTTGTATGGGGGGAACACAATCTTCTTGTGAAAATCTATTTTGAGTTTGCAATCTCGGCAATTGGGATTAACACTTAACCAACTGAGTGTTTTCAAGATATTTTTAGCTTAACTTAACAAAGTCAAGATAAGCCGTTGTCATCACGTGTGCAGAAGTCTGTTAGTCTGCGAGTCACATTTTCCTTTAGCAAAGGCTACACCTCATAGTTCTTGTCCAATCGCCACGAAATTTCATATGCAGGTTTGGGGTCATGTCTAGATGGGAACATCCCGTTTTGGTAATGATTGGTCAACCGTGATGGCTGCCTGAGCCCAAAACCCAAAAACCTTTAGCACAGTTCACAGGTCGTATTTATGAAGGGATTTCATTGTAACTTTGTAGAATGCCTCTATATAATATCCAGATGAGAACGTCCCCTTCTGGTCAAGATCTGTCAACCGTGATGGCTACCCAAGCCCGAAACCCCAAAACTCTTAGCACAGTCTGCAGGTCATATTTAATATGGGGGGATTTCATTGTAACTTGGTAGGATGACTCCGTATGATGTCTAGAGGAGAACTTCCCCATTTGGTCGCGATCTGTCAACCGTGACGACTGCCCAAGCACAAAACCCGAAAACCTTTAGCATAGTCTACAGGTCGTATTTATGGAGGGATTTCATTTTAAGTTGGTAGGTTGACTCCATATAATGTCTAGATGATAACATCCCCTTTTGGTCATGATTGGTCAACTGTGATGGCTACAGGGGCCTGAAACCCAAAAACCCCTTAGCACAGTCTACAGGTCATATTTATGAAGGGATTTCATTGTAACTTGGTAGGATCACTCCAGATATTGCCCAGATGAGAATGTCCCCCTTTGGTTGCGATCATTCAACCATGATGGCTGCCCGAGCCCAAAACACGAAAAACTTTAGCACAGACTACAGGTCGTATTTATAAAGGGATTTCATTGTAACTTGGTAGGATGACTCATTTTGGAATAATTTCACTGTAACTTTGTAACTTTCGTTGACATACATTAACTGTGAGGGCCACATACATTAACTGTGAGGGCCACATTAACCCACCCCTCAATTCTTTAGTACAGTTTACACCTCATATTATTTTTACTGAAAACATAGCATACAGGGAACAGAAATGAACATATTCCCAATTATCACAATTCTTGTCTTATTTCATAATCCTTTCATAAACATTGAACATTATCCTTTTCATCAAACACAACACACAAACAAGTTAAGCTATAGTGTCATTGACACTTTCATTAGCTTAACTTGACAAAGTCAAGATAAGCTATTGCCATCATGCATGCTGAAGACTGCAAGTCTGTTCACATTTTCTTTAGCAGCGGCTACACCCCGTAGTTCTTGTCCGTTCATCACAAAATTTCATATGCAGGTTCGAGGTCATGTCTAGATGAGAATGATTCCATTTTGGTTATGATCAGTCAACCGTGACGGCTGCATGGGCCTGAAATCCCAAAAAACTTGGTAGGATGATTCTGTATAATGTCTAGATGAGAACGTTCTATTTTGTTTGGGTTCAGGGGCACGTTACCCAGATTCCTAAATTCTTTAGTACAGTCGAAATCTCAAATTATTCATGTTGAAAACATAGCATGTTGGGTACAGAACTTGGGTACAGAACTTAACATATTCTCAATAATCACAATTCTTGTCTTATTTCATAATCCTTTCATAAACATTGAACATTATCCTTTTCATCAAACACTGCACACGGTCAAGTTAAGCTGCAGTGTCATTGACACTTTCATTCATAAAATCTAGTCATGGCTGCTGTGAAGCAGCCATGACTAGATTTTATGAAAAATTCATCTCAAATTGACTCAAGAAATCATTGGTACAAAGTTCCATTCAATTTACAGGGGGGAATTTGATTAAATGTACCCAAATTATATATTACTTAATTGGCAATTTTTCCGGTTCCCGATTGTGAATATCAGTCCCAATACCAGGAAAATTTATAGGACAGAGCTGAGCCTTGGTATTTCCCGTTCACGGTATTAAAGCTTACTCATGATAAAACAGACGAAAAGAAATGACTAGAAAAATAAGTAAAAAAGAGAATAGGCTTTATTTTCATTCAACTAACAATTGTAGTCATAATTATTTATAAAATTTCAACATTTCCAAACTATTAAACCAATGACAATACCATGCAAGAAATTATACACATTAGTTTACATTAACATTTGCTACCATGAAAACAAAGAATTTAAAAGAAATAGTGAACAGGCCAAGTAATTTATTGCTTATGTTTGCACAAGACTTTCTGCTCTGAATGTCAAGTCATTTCATCCTGACAACCTATTAACCCTTTCCCTAACAAAACTGCCAAACTGCCAGTACTATTCATAAAAATCACCCTTCAAATTTTATTATTTTTCAGTTTTTGTTTAAAAAAACAAAGCTTATGACCCCCTCACTGGAACAAGATCATTGAGCTTGTTTCAATGAAGGTTCATAAGCTATCTTTTTGAGGCATAAAATGAAAATTTGTGGTTATTCCTCAAAATTTTGTGTCTACTTTTGGGGTTTTATGCAGTTAATACTAACACGGCAGTTTGGTCCTTCTTTATTAAGATTTAATGTCATTATAGTGTGTAAGGCTATGTTATGACATCAACAAATAGACAATACATAGAGAATGGATTATCACTCAACACCCATGAAGTGGAGTTTCCACTCAAACAGTTTCTCAATCTTATGTAAAACACAAGAAGCAAATACTAAGTCTCTGATAATGAATCTCTGGTTTAACCCTTTACCCAACACACAGGATATCAAAATGTATTATTTTAATTATTCGTTTTTAAAATTTAAAAAAAAAAATCGCGACATCAACGCCGTAGCTGCGACGGGTGGTGCAATCTCACAAAATTCTAAGTTCATCAAGGGCCATAACTCCAAGAAAAATACTTGGAGCAACACATGCATTGAACAGTGGCTAGACAGCAATAAGATACACTTACATGCCAAATATAAAGTCATTCCATCCATTATTTCAAAAGTTATTGAGTTTTGAAACTCGTTGGTCACAGACAAACTCATTGGTCACAGACAGACCGACCGACAGACAGACCGACATTGCCACTTATAGAGCTACTTACTCGAAGCTAAAAATTCCAACAAAACCATATAATGTGACCACTCATTGAAACAACGAGCTCATCGAGCTCGTTCCAATGGGGTGTCACATATGTTTTTGTTGAAATTGTTTGAAAAATATGTTTTTCAACTGATTAATTTGTAAATTACTTGAGCAGATGCGGCCAGTTCATTGGGTAAATGGCTAAACTCAGAGGTCCATTAGCTGAAAATTTGCTTGTCATGTTTACAGAGTTTAACTTATTGCTCAGGTTTCACCCATGAAACATCTTAGAAATATCTCAGGTATTTTTTGGATATAGGTTGGGGACACAAGTCAAGTCAGTATTTAGTCATTTCCATTTGAAGACGTGTCTATCCTAATTTTATTCTATAACAGAAGAGCAAAACAAAAGGTAACTACTACAGTGAACATAGTGATTCTGTCCATGGTTGTGCTGGAAAATTTATTTATTTACTTATTTATTGGTGTTGAAGGTCAAATATTTCTGCACAATGGCTCATCGTGACAGCAACATGGATATAAATTCAAGTCCAGCCAATCGTTTATACACATGTTACCCATTTCAGAGGACTTCTATTCCAGGCAGTGGGGACCAGGTCCTATTTTACCAGTAAAACCGAGCTTGTTTACTACAGTAAACAAGAACTGCTTCAATTCCCAGGTTTCCCACAGGGAATGCTGGAAAATCAAAACAACCTGTTTACCACCTGAATGAATAAATGGGAAAGAGGTATACCAGCTGACAATATACATTGTTAATGTGGGTCAACAGAAAATGCTAATAAATTATTTTTTAACCCACAGCAGTCTGACATCAAAAGCATCCTCTTCAGTTATTATGAAAAGTGTTTTATAACAGGCCAAATATTTAACCAAGAATAACTTGTTTGACAGAGCTTCTGTCAAACAAGATATCATTGGTTAAATTTTGCAAGTGCATTAAGGGAAAAACTTACGGAATAAATGGAATAAAACTTGGAAATTTGTAATTTATTTATTTATTGGTGTTTAATGTCACATACTTCTGCGCAATGGCTAATCATGACCACAACATAGAGATAAAGTCAAATTAAGTCAACCGTTTATACCCATATTGCCCATTTTAGAGGACGTCCACCCTAAGCTTTGATGACTGGGTCCTATTTTACCATTAAAACAGGTGTAAACAAGCACTACTTCACTTCCTTGGGTTTCCATGGGGGAAATTCCTATTAACAAAAATACAAGGAAAATCTGTGTAAATAAATCCAACGAATTCTGCATTCAATCCAGATACCTCACAAAAAAGCAAGTGTAAATATTAATGAAAAGAATTCATGCATGGAATCAAGCAATTGGATTCGAAAAGTATGTCACAAAATCTAACAAGATCAGAATTTTTTTAATCTATTAAATGGTTAAAAACTCTACATACTTCATTATTATCATTTTGGTAGAATGGTTTACATTTCATCTGTTTATAAATATATTCAGTTAACAGGGTTATTCAATTAACCCTTTACCTAACACAACTTAAAAAAAATTAAATTTGTAATTTTTTGAAAAGAATTCTCACAATTTTTCAATAAAACCATAAAAATATGGATATCATTAGAACCGGCTCATCGAGCCGGTTCTAATGATATCCATATTTTTATTGTTTTATTGAGACATTTGTAAGATATTTTAGGCTGTGGTACGCTTATTTTGGTCAATTTCCTGGCATCTTGTGGCCGCTATGTTAGGTAAAGGGTTAAAAGATTTTCAATTAAGTAGGTTGTACTGTACTAACATTGTATTAATATTGACCCTTTACCCAATGCACATGACATCAATTTTTATTTTTTTTTCCAATTTTTAAAAAATTTTTGACAAAACCACATCATTTGACACCTCATTGGAACAAACTTGTTCCAATGAGGGAATTCACGTGATATGCTTTTCTTGAACTTATGTTTTAAAATAATTTTTTTTCAATTGTAAATTACTTGTGCAGATGCAACTGGTTCTTTAGGTAAAGGGCTAATGCTATTAAATAGTGAGATGTGTCCCCCAAGGATAGTAAATAGAAATACACAAAGAATTTCTTTTGCTGTTCATGTTCTAGGTATATTCACCATGAAGGCCATGCGTACATCCATCCAGGCATTGGTTAATGGGTCCTATTTTATCAATAAAACAACTTGTTTACCACAGTCAATGAACAACATGGGCATAGAACCTTTACTAACTGGACCACAGTTATTTAAAATGATTATGTAATATATAACAATTACACTTCACATTCATCAACAGTCTTATAATGTTGCAGAAGAACTCTAAGTGTAAGAAATGTCTTTTCTTCTTCATCGAGGATACCAGGGACAGACATATGCTACCTTAAAAGATGGTGGGAAATGTTAAAGAAATATTTTTTTATATTTGTGGTCATGGCCGATACAAGGGAATATCTCTCTTGAAGTTACATTCCTTTATTTATTGGGGTTCTAATGACACTTTCGACAGCCTGGGTCACCTCATGTCTGCCAGTTTTACAGGTGGAGGAATCAGGAGAGAACCACTGAGTAGTGACAAGCAACTGTCCAACTCCTCAATGTGCTAACTCCACACAAGCAGGGGCAGCACTGGTTGAATGCAAGTGAACCATTGACATACAGGAAGCCTTAGCACTTTGTATCACTGTGCCCCTATGTGGGCAATCTGGATTAAATGACTTGCCCAAGGATACAACAGAGTTAATCACTGGTCAGATTTATTTATTGTATATTTATTTACTGGTGTTTAAGGTCACATATTTCTACAACAACATAATTGTGGATATAAAGTACTATAAACATACTAACTCCACACAAGACATGCAGTCATGAATGAGATAACTCTGATACAGGTCGGTGATCACAAAAGTGATCAGAGAAAGTCGAAAAATGGAAAAATGGAAAAATAATTTTTGGTCTTGATCTGATCAAAGAAATTTTTCCACTTTTCTCCACATAGCATTTCAAAATCCCACCCATTAGAAAGAAAGGCAAGAATGTTGAATGTGAAATACAATATATGTTTCTTTGTCTGTGATTTAGTCTTTCTTTAAACCCACTTGTGTATAAGGGTATTGGAACTTGCAATACGAGCAAGATCTGATTGAGAAAATCAATGTCAGAGGCTGGTCTCATCACTGAAGTCATAAACAAAAGATAAGAAACTGTAGAGCACTTCCAGCCTTTTTCTTGCAGTACTATAGATTCCCAAAACCAGAAATAAGCTAGCACATTGGGAAACCAGGAGATTTTTTGATAGGCTGGTCAAGCCTGTGGTCGTGTCTAACACACATTTTGGGTTGGATTTGAATTTTTTCTGAAAAACATTTCGATAAAATATGTCACTTTTGACAATTTAAGCAAAAACATGACCACCTGTGGTATGGGGGTAAGTGGAATTGATATTTCTGTTGACTGATTGACACCCTGGTGGGTATACTTTCAACTTTGGGCCAGTCAGCTGACATTCAACGTCCCTGGACTTATCAAGGTGGGCTGATCTGCCTCCGCACAAATTACAGGTGTTAAGTAATGAAGTCATACACTTAGGTTCAAGCCTCTAAAAATTATAAATTCGCATTGTGAGTTATGCACACTATCTGTGCAACACTTTATATTTGCATAACCATTTTAATTTGCAAGTTGTTTCCCTAAAGGAGTCTGGCAATATTTACATGATCAGAAAAAGAATTAGGCCACATGTACTTTATGTACTGCTTTCAGGAACTGAACAATTTTTAGAGGCATTTAGATTTGTAACCCTCTTCAAAATAGTTATCGTGGGGAGCCAGGGTACTAATTGGCTGTTAACTACAAGCCTGACATAAGTCTCATGGCCTCAGAGGTTCTAAAGCAGGTACTCTGATACCATGAATTTGAGTTGTGAGAGTTGCTTGACCTGAGCAGTTGTTTTTAACATGTGTCAACAGGCAGATGACAATTGAATAGAAACATCTGTGAGTCCATAAAACTTGATGTTCAATAAATAAGGTTCAATAAATACACTGCTGTGTACACAGCATGTAATGTGCCTAAGCTAGAAGAAGTGTCATATTAGTTAGGCCTATAAGAAAAGAATTCTTGTTTCTCGGGCAATTTTTCCTCAGTTTTATGATGAGGGAGACTTTTTTTTGGGGTTTTGTTTATTCACAAAACAGTTCTGAAAATAGTTGAAATTAGAAATTTAACTACTATTATGTGGCAAACCAATGTTTTCAGTAGTGAAAATTTTCCATAATGTAGTTGAAAATTTAACCAACTATATTTTGTTTGACAGAGCTCTAGGAGCTCTGTCAAATAAGGTATAGTTGATTCAATACTTCTTACAAGTGCAAATATAGTGTCAGAGAAGAGAATTCCAGGTAAAAAAAAAAGGTGATGAGGCAGATTTTTCTATGACGAGGGAGGTGCCTTTTTTTATAGCCTTACAATGATACAAAACAAGGATATGGCTGTACATTTTCTATGACTTAACCCTTTACCCAACGTAACAGCCAAAACCGGCCAGCGCTATTCTAAAAAATCGCAAATTAATTTTCATTATGTTTTCATTTTTTGTCTCAAAAACATAGGTTATGACCCCTCATTGGAACGAGCTCGTTCCAATGCGGGGTCAAAACCTATGTTTTTGAGACAAAAAATGAAAACAGTTAGTTGTTCAAGAATTTTTTTACAAGTGTCGTCTGCTTTTCATGTTAGGTAAAGGGTTATTAACCTTTACCAAATGCACAGAATATCAAAATTTATTATTTTATTTTTTTCTTAAAATTTTTCAAAATGTTTCAACAAAACAATATCATGTGACCCCCTCATTGGAACAAGCTCATCAAGCTCGTTCCAGTGAGGGGCCACAAACAGTTTTGTTGAAATTTTTGAGTTTTTTTCAACCGCACAATTTGAAAATTACATGGTCAGATGCAGCTGATTTGTTAGGTAAAGGGTTATATGTTTGATAAAATGAGCATGAATAGAAGTATCAGATATTTTTTAGTGTCAAGGGTGATCAGACAAAATAAAAGATGGTCCTTTTTATCACATGATGGTGTATACAATGAGTGAACAAATACACATGGATCAAATTTCTGCTAAGAATCAATATTTTACTGCGATATATTTGAATCACAGAATGCAATGGTGTCATTGTATGAAACAAAATTCCCCGTTATATATTTTGTTTTTATATGACAGTAGATTTTCTGTTTCACTTTCAGTTCTCACAACATGAAATTTTTGTCCAATCAAAAGAAACGATAAGAAACAGGGTTTTGAGTTATGGTTGTTTACACAGACAAACAAGACATCATTAATGAACAAGTTTTGATGTTTTTTTTAAAACTATGAAATGATGGTTTTAGTTGGTTCTTGTATTAATCTCAATGGCACGTGGGTGTTATCATATGAAAAAACAGTTAATGACTTTTAATTTTGGTTGAAACAAAGTGGAACTGCTAAGTTTTGTTCATCGAGGCTTCCAGTCTCAGTGAACAAAACTTTTGTCAGATCCATATAATCACGTATCAACCTCATTAAAAGTCAATAGCTGTATTTTATTACATGACAGAAAAAATCTGGTAATTTAATTGGCTAGAACACTCGTCAGATGTGTTGATATTCTCCAACATTGAGGATCTATTCTATTTTTATCAAAATCAAGTGGATATTTCCCCACTCTGTCATTGTTGTCAATAAATAGTGCAGATAGGTTGATATAATCCAAATACCTGTTTGCGAAAAAAAAAAGAAATGGTATTTCCAACTTCCTCCATCTTTTAATTTCCTTTTTCCAAATATTTAGGAACTGTTCAAATATAACAATTAACTATAAGATGAACAAATAAGTTAATGCAGATTGCTTCTTATATATATTTGTTGAAATTAAATTTATTTTGTGCAAATGAATATGCTGGTTTTCTTTGAAAAATATGTAATAAAGCAAGGAATTTGCAAACAATTTTTTCTGTCATAATAATAAAACAATAAATGACTTTCCTTGAGGTTGATATAAGGAATTATCTGCCCTCAAAAAGTATTATTCACCTTGACCTATGGCCTCGGTGAATATTACTTTTCTCGGGTTGATAATTGTCAACAATAATTATAAGTCAATAATTGTATAATATTACATTAAAATGTAGGTGGCAGTGTTGTGATAAAGGAATACTGCTCATGAAAACTCGATATAATTTTTTCTTCACACACATTTATTCCCTGAATGTTAGTTGAGATCACTGGCTCAATGTAACAAACCAAGCCTGCATATAAGCAACCTGTCATTTGCAAAATGGGGTCCCCAGAGGGTGAATTTGCCAATGCTATACCCTACAGTGGGCCAATTTATCCTCTAGGTACATCCTTCTGTTTCAGCTTGAGACCTTGATTCAGACTGAGGTTCATAGAGGGTAAATTTTGTGATGCTACCCTGCTGTGCAGGGTAGCATCACCAAATTCACCCTCTGGAGACCTCATTTTGCAGATGACAGTCTGCTTATTTTCAGGCTTGTAACAAACAGGCATTTTCCACATCTAGGTCAATATCAAAAGCCATGTAAAAATTTGAGTTTTACCAATCAATTGTATCACTGTCACCCAGAACAGGAGGTTGATTCCAAGCACTGAATACTAAATGCACTCATTCATATATGCGGATTCTCTTTATTTCATTGAGATACTCATCATATTTCAAGTCAACAATATTAAAAACAGAGTTTATAAACATTAACGATTTTGAAAAAATCTCATTAAATTTGATTGATTTTCACACAAATCTGTTTCATAATTCAACGTCTTTAACCCTTTACCAAACACAAAAGACAGATGACATTTGGCAAACAAAATTCTTGAATAACTAACTTTCTTCAGTTTTTTGTGTCAAAAACATAGCTTATGACCCCTCATTGGAACAAGCTTCATGAGCTCATTCCAATGAGGGTCATAAGCTATATTTCTTGAGACAAAAATGAAAAAATAATGAAAATTGAACGGTGATTTTTGTGAACAGCACTGGCCGTTTTTGTATGTTGGGTAAAGGGTCAAATGCCTATTCAAAGAAAGTAGAACTAGTTTATGTTAGAAAACAAGCTTCACAGTGCATAGCAGGGTCTACACAGATGCAAAATAAGTCATGACAAGGAAATATAACAAACCTCTCATAAAGTTTAAAAAAAAAAAAACAAGAAAAAAACAGAAACAAAACACATCATACATCCCTACCACAGCGCTTTTTGTTATCAAAGCTACAAAATAATGTACAGTTATATTACAAATTATATCAACAGACCTGAGAGGTTACTTTTTTCAAATAAATTAGTACCAGATATATCTATATAAATTTATATAATCTAGAAAATTGGTAAAATAAATTAGGTACCAATATATAAATCTAAATGGCCCTATAAGTAAGAAGATATAAAAACACCTTATCCTTTCACCAATGTTCCCTCACAAATAGATTGCAGATAAAACATACAATTAGCAAATGACTGCATTCTACACCAAGTGTCTTGTGACTTTCTTTCAGAAACATCAAACCAGAGAAGGGTCCAATTCAGGCACTGGCACATTTTATGACACAGATTCTGGTACTCTAACAAGCAGTAATAAAACATGAGAGCTCATGGGGCCGGAGGCGCTTACCTGACAATAGTTGTTTAAGGAAGGGTTTAATTACCATCTATAGCTAGTTAACACTACAGAGGAATGAAGTTATTTAATTATTTATAACTCTGTTGTCCATGCTAGATTATTTGTTTCTAGTACTGGGATGCTATGACAAAAATAATGCCCCAATTTCCAGTAATGCAAACCTTGGGAGTCCAAATATCAACCCAGGAACTTAACCCTTAAGTCCTCAGATTAATTTTAAAGTATTTGTGGCCTTTTTCTGCTTACACAGTTATTGATGACTTGGCAGTGGTTCTACATCACTGCTGGCTGCCTATACAGGCAGCCAGCAGTGATGTAGAACCACTGCCAGGGAAAATTCAGTCTACACACAAGAGTAATAAAAAAGATTACACAAGGGAGCACCTGCTTCAATGCAATATAAAAGTGGCGGTTTGGGGCTATATGGGGGCTTAAGGGTTAACTTGAACAAACTTGAGTCTGAGCCCTTCCTTCCCACCACCAGGGTGCTGTATATCAAATGTAAAAGCATTCTGACTGGGGAATCTGAAGGAGAAGATTTTTAAAAAAAATTTCCTCATATTGCACGAAGTTGAAATTGGGGCTACCATAGCTAGGGTGCCCAAATATTAACCCAACAACCTAATTTGAACAAACTTGAATCTCACCCCCAAGAGATGATGTATACCAAATATCAAAACATTCTAAGAGTTGGTCAGGTTCTGGAGAAAAAGTCTTTTAAAGAAATTCCCACATTATTGCACAAAGTTAAAAAATGGGCTCATATAGTAAGCCCAAATACCAAATATGAAACCAGGGACTAGATTTGAACAAATTAGAATGTGATCCCCTAGAGATGTTGTATACCAAATATGAAAGCATTCTGACTGGTGGATCTGAAGAAGATTTTTTAAGAAATTTCCTCATACTGCACAAAGTTAAAATTTGGGATATCATGAGGAGCCCAAATATTAACCTAGGGACCCAATTCGAACCTCACCCCCTAGAAATGTTGTATACCAAATATGAAAGCATTCTGACTGGTGGATCTGAAGAAGATGTTTCAAGAAAGTCCCTCATATTGCACTAAGTTCAAATTCGGGCTACCACAGGGAGCCCAAATATTAACCCAGGAAGCCAATTTGAATAAACTTGAATCTCAACCCCTTAGAGATGTAGTAGACCAAATATGAAAGCTTTGTGACAGGTGGATCTGAAGAAGAAGATGATTTTTAAAGAAATTCCCTCATATTGCACTAAGTTAAAATCAGGCTACCATAGCGAGCCCAAATATTAACCAAGGGACCCGATTTGAACAAATTTGAATCTGACTCCCCTAAAGATTTGCATACCAAATAAAAAAGCATTCTGACAAGAGGATCTGAAGAAGAAGATTTTAAAGATCATTCCCCAAATTACCCAAAGTTAAAAATTCGGGCCCCTGTATTGAGACCAAATATGAACCAAGGGGCTTGCTTCATTTTGAGACACTTGTATCTGCCCCCCCCCCCCCCCACCCCCCCCCCCCCCCCCCCCCCCTCCCCCAACCCTCCTATGGATGCTGTATACCAAACCAAATATCAAAAGATTCTGATCAGTAGTTATGGAGAAAATGTATTTTTTAATTTTTGCAAATATGCTGACCCAGCATTTTTTCGATGCCCCCTATAGGACACCCTGACAAAACTGATGGCAATTTTTTTTACCATTCAATTCTACTGGTCCTAAGGATGCTTCATACCAAATAACAGATCTCTGTTCCATGCGGTTTGGGAAATATGAGCATTTGAAAATATTTCTATTTTTAGTTCCTGGGGTTCCAAGGGAAATTTTTTTTTGCACAAATCAAGTCCTTGTGACTCAATAAACCAGATCATCGGTTCAGAAAATAGAAATTTCAGGCTGGGCTAAAAATCTTTCCCCTCCCATTACAGAGGCAAATATTGATCCTCAAACATTGTTTGAACAAACTTGATTCTACACCTCAAAATGAAGCTCTGTACCAAATAATAAGTCGCAGTACACACTGGTTCATGCGAAGAATTTTTTAAGAATTTTGGTGCATTTTCTCTACCCCTTCCCTATGGGGCAAGTTAGTTGAAAAAAAACAAAACAAAATGTGATGTCAGAACAAGCAATAACCTCAAATATAACTAAAATCTGCAGTTTAGGAGGGGCAAGAGCAAACACCATGTTCATGGATGCCGGACGACGGATGGCGAGTGATCACTATAGCTCATCCTGACTTGGAGTCAGGTGAGATAAAAACTCTATAAAATGTTAGAATACTTTTGGAAATGGTTTCAAGTGAAGTTTTAGCTGCCTATATCATCAACAAGGGTAGATGAAAATCCTCAGTTGAGCAACATGTCTCATACACCAGTTACAAGAAATATTGCGGGTAAATTATACAGCAGGTTTCTACACATTGGGCAAACAATCATTTTGTTTTCCAGAAAAAAAATATGCAGGCAAACAAATTTTTGTTTGCCTCAAAACTTAGATCACAGACAAATATGTTTACTCGAACTGCTATTTGTATTAATTTGTTGAATCTTCTAGAACTATGCTCTACTTTCAAACTTTGCTGGGTCAATGTCTGAGGTCTGATAAATCATTAAATAATTCTTTAACCCTTTACTCAATGCAGACAATATCGAAATTTATTATTTTAAATATAATTTTTCTCAATTTTTCAAAAAAAAAAAAAAAAAAAAAAAAAATCATGTGACACCTCATTGGAACAAGCTCAATGAGCTTGTTCCAATAAGGGTTTCACATGATATGGTTTTGTTTAATTTTTAAAATATTTTTTTCAACTTCTGGATTTGCATATTACGCATGATGATGTGGTCAATTAGTTAGGTAAAGGGTTAAATTATTATAATTACTAAAAGTTGCAATCTACCAGCCAGTTCTAGTCAAGTGCTGGTAGCCAATAAAGGAACATTATACATGACCAGCAACCACATTTAAAATATTTTTGTTCATCTGTAAGACTCTCTGAAAGCTGAATGGTATTTATTTTTTATTTATTGGTGTTTAACTGGTGAAGTGCTGAATTACTTTTGGTCATCAAAATTTGTCAATGTATCTTTGGCTTGTTAAAATTTATGGGAGAGTTCCTACAGGAGCTCTCCTATGAATTATAACTAGGCAAATCCTTACAAGCTAAATAATTTTGCTTTGAAGATTATATGAAGTGCATCCACATAATATGAAGCCTTCAAGTTGTGGTACTCACAATTCAGAATAAAGCCCCAATATGGGATTCCAGCACTCAACAGTAACAATACTTTCAACCACTAGAGTTATAGGATATCAGTGAGTTTTATGGATGATGGAAGCCAGAGTACCCAGAGAAAATCACTGGGCAGTGGTAAGTAACTGTCAGGCTCCCCAACTTACTAACTTAGCAGAATCAGGGTTCGTATTGGTTGAAGACACACATACCACCGAAGTGCCGAACATGTTATCACACAGCCCCACCTAGGTAATTAGGATCAAGCGACACTCAGGCCTGAAAATAAGCAGTCTGACATTTGCAGAATGAGGTCCCCGGAGGGGGAATTTGATGATGCTATCCCATACAGTGGGCCAATTTATCCTCCGAGTACCTCTTTCTGTTTAGTTTTGAGACCCTGATTCAGACTGAGGTTCACAGAGAGTAAATTTAGAGATGAAATTCACCCTCTGGGGACCTCATTTTGCAGATGACAGTCTGTTTATTTTCTGGCTTGGTGACACTGAATGTTAATAGTACCAATTTTTATCATGACATGAAATGTACCTAAGGTGAAAAAGGCTTCACAAGTTGAAGACATAGATCAAATTTTTATCATTCCAAAACAGTATATAGAAAGTACTGACAGCAAAGAAGAGAAACATGCACGCTTTTTTGTAATGTTATGAAAAAATGTTCACAAAATATCAGTGATCTGGCTCAAAACCAAAAAATTAGCTTATCTCAAATGCCAAATACTACATTGAAAAATGACTACAGATTCTTTTTACTCAAACCAAGGCACAATGGTGACAATGGTGTCCGCTATAATCTCTGAAGAAAAAGAATTTATAAAACATTCAGGAATGAGCAAGATAGACTAAATTCAAAGACTGAATAATATTAAAATTAAGGTCTTAGCAAAAAATGTGTTCATTGAAACAAAGTACAATGATTCATCTGTTGTTTATAGCAAGCTACCTTCATGCACACCAATAAAAGAGGGTTTCTGAAACTCATTTTGTGAAGAACATTTAGTAAAATACAACACTTTCACAAACTTGATGCACCATTTGAGTGATCATTTAGAACTGGGTATAATAGCCCAGGCAGTCACATTTAACCCTTTACCTAACCTGAAAAGCAGACGACACTTGCAAAAATAATTCTTGAATAACTAATTTTTTTCATTTTTTGTCTCAAAAACATAGGTTATGACCCCTCTTGGAACGAGCTTGACGAGCTCGTTCCAACGAGGGGGTCATAACCTATGTTTTTGAGACAAAAAATGAAAAAAATAATGAAAATTAATTGGCGATTTTTGAGAATAGCGCTGGCCGGTTTTGGCCGTTATGTTAGGTAAAGGGTTATACCTTTACGCCAACAAGAAATGCAGACAAAAGTGGCAAAGAATTTTCTTGAGAAGATATTTTTTTTCTCTTTCCTCAAAGACATGGCATATGACATCCTTATTAGAATGAGCTCATTGAGTTCATTCTGATGATGGGTCATAGCAATGACCTTTGAACTCATTGCATTTGAGCATAAACATTTTCATTGAGGAAAATGTGAATAAAAATAATAAATTTAAATGGCGATTTTTGTGAACAGCTTCAATAGCACAGGCTATTTCTATTTATTGAGTTTAAGGTCACTTTTAACATCTATGGCTATATCATGACAGCAACATAGATATGAAGTCAGGTTTAGGTAATTGTTTATATGTATGTTGCACACTTTAGAGCACTTCCACCAAGTTGTGGTACTCACAATTCAGAATAAAGCCCCAATATGGGATTCCAGCACTCAACAGTAACAATACTTTCAACCACTAGAGTTATAGGATATCAGTGAGTTTTATGGATGATGGAAGCCAGAGTACCCAGAGAAAATCACTGGGCAGTGGTAAGTAACTGTCAGGCTCCCCAACTTACTAACTTAGCAGAATCAGGGTTCGTATTGGTTGAAGACACACATACCACCGAAGTGCCGAACATGTTATCACACAGCCCCACCTAGGTAATTAGGATCAAGCGACACTCAGGCCTGAAAATAAGCAGTCTGACATTTGCAGAATGAGGTCATCCTATTTCACCAGTAAAGCAGAACTTGATTATGTCAGTAAAATGAGCACTGCACAACTTCCTAGGGTTCCCACATTATGGGCTGTTATGTTAGGTAAAGGAATATCAAAATTTATTATTTTAAATTACTATTTTTTTAAATTTTTCCAAAAAATTTAAACAAAACCGTATCATGTTACCCATCAATGGAATGAGCTCAATGATTCCGTTCTATTGAGGGGTCACATAATATGGTTTTGTTGAAATATTTTGAAAAATAAATATTTTTTTTAACTGCTCAATTTGCATATTACGTGGGCAGATACAGGCGGTTCGTTAGGTAAAGGGTTAAAGGGGGATTTTCTTTTTTCAGCTCCCTTAATTTTGAATTACAGTGACTCGTTAGGAACATTTGAGTAAAGAATTTCAATTCATGAAACTGGTAAAGTGCTAAATTATTTTTGGCCATCAAAATTTGTTCATGTGTCTTTGCCCTGTTACAATGTATAAGAAGCGTACCAATGGGCACTCTCCCATAAATTGTAAGAAGGCAAATCCTAACAGACTAAATAATATCACTTCAAAGATAACATGAAACACAGCCAATCAATTTGAAACCTTTAAGTCGCAGTACCTGTATTTGAGAATAAAGCTCAAATATGGACTTCCAGCACTCTACCAGTTAATAAAAATATGACACTTTCCAGGAACTCTAAAGTAAAAAAAAAAAGAAAAGATTTTGGGATACTTTAGTGTTTGAGAGAACAAAATCCCCCAATATTTTCACCATTACATTTTTCTACACCTGGTTAGCAATATATGAAGTTTCATTTTTAACCCTTTACCCAACGTAACGGCCAAAACCGGCCAGCGCTATTCTCAAAAATCGCCAATTAATTTTCAAAATATTTTCATTTTTTGTCTCAAAAACATAGGTTATGACCCCTCGTTGGAACGAGCTCGTCGAGCTCGTTCCAACGAGGGGTCATAACCTATGTTTTTGAGACAAAAAATGAAAAAATTTAGTTATTCAAGAATTTTCTTTGCAAGTGTCATCTGCTTTTCATGTTAGGTAAAGGGTTAAAATATGGTTGCTTAAGAAATGTGCACAGTATATGAATTTTTTTATTACCCTGTAGCCAATAAATATCACAAGATGAAAAACATTAAGTAATCTTGAGTCAACATTTACTCATCCACTTAATGGATGATAGTTCTGTGTAAAATGTGGATTATAAAATTAAACCCTCTTTCAAAATTTTCCACATTTTATATTTATTGTTTATTTATTGGTGTTTAAGGCCACTTACTTCAGCACAATGGCTAAACATGACAACAATATGGATATAAAGTCAAGGTCAGTCAATCGTTTACACCCCATGTTGCCTATTTTAGAGGACTCGCACCCCAAGCATTAGCGACTGGGTCCTGTATTACCAGTGAAAGAGAGCTTGTTTCACCACAGTAAACAAGTACTGCTTCACGTCCCAGGGTTCCCGTGGGGGTTTCACATTTTGCTTAACAGAATAACCCTATTAATTACATGTAACTTTCAAACACCAAACCATTTACTATTCCTTTTAACCCTTTACCCAACCTAATGGTCAAAACCGGCCAGTGCTATTCTAAAAAATCGCCAATAAATTTTCATTATTTTTTGTCTCAAAAACAAAGGTTATGACACCTCATTGGAATGAGCTCATTCCAATGAGGGGTCATAACCTATGTTTTTGAGACAAAAAATTAGTCATTCAAGAATTTTTTTGACAAGTGTCATCTGCTTTTCATGTTAGGTAAAGGGTCAAAACAATTTTACCTGTTAATTGCATTTAAGTCAAGGCAAAAACACCTGTTAACCCTCTGCTCACTGATGTCCAAGTATCAAATTTCAAATGACAATTTTTTCCTATAATGCCACTAGCTATATAACCAATTCAATCTTATTTGACAGACTTCATGAAAAAATGAATGGGCATATCTTATCTTTCAGAAAAAAATTATTATTCATTTATTGGTGCTTTAAGGTCACATACTTGTGCACAATGGCTTATCGTGACCATGACAGTTTTATGGGTGGAGTAAGCTGGAGTACACGGAGAGAACCACCGAGCATCGACGAGCAATTGTCAGCTCCTCAGCATTCTAACTCTGTTCAAGCTCCGCTCAAGCAGGGCTACAGCGGTTGAAGACATGTGCACCATCAATGTGCAGTATGCCTTAGTACACAGTGTCATCGTGCCCCCATGTAGGCAACCAGGATAAAGTGCCTTGCCCCAGGACACAACGCAGGACGTCCCTGAGGGGGGATCAAACTCGGGATCTCTAGCATAGAAGTCCAACAGTCTACCACTGAGCCACCGCTCTCCCTCAGCTAAAAATGGAACATCCATTTGTAGGATAAGATGTTGATACTATTTATGAAACTGAAAACCCTTACCCCGTAAATATTTCTTCATTCAGTGAGGCTGAATTTCAGCATAACCTCCTTGTGTGCTACTGGCAGATATTCCTGCCCAGGACACAAAATGTCTTGTCACTGAAATTAAGTATAATTTAGGCATATTTAATTACATTTTCCTGTGTAAATTGAATGTACTTTCTGACCAATGATTTCTTGAGTTTAATTATTTATTTTTTGATGTTTAAGGTCACATATTTCTGCACAATGGCTAATCATGATCACAACATGGTGATAAAGTTCAGTTTAATCAATTGTTTATACCCATGTTCCCCACTTTAGAGGACTTCTACCCCAAGCATTGGTGACTGGGTTCTATTTTACCAGTAAACTGGAGCTTGTTTACCACATTAAACAAACATTGCTTCACTTCCCAGGGTTTTTTTTAGTTTTTTTTAAGAAAGTTTTTTTATGAGTGAATTCCAAAAATGAAAACATATTCTATTTTCAATTAATAGCTCATTACAAGAGCAAAAACTTTTTTCCTGGCAGTGAACAAGCACAAATTCAGGGGTTTCCTTGTGAAACCTTGATATGTGAAGATTTTCACACAATGCAATTAGAAATTTAACCAATTCAATTTTGTTTGCCAGAGTTCACTGAACTCTGTCAAACAAGATTAAATAAGTTAAATTGTGTGTTGCATTATTGCAAAAAAAACTGTTGCTTAAATTTTGGTATTTTAACATCAATGTGCAGAGGGTCAAATCATGTCTGAAGAGAAACGCTCTATCACTAAATATCATTATTATTTATTAACTGGAGTGTACGGTCAAATATTTCTGCAAAATGACCACAACTTGGCTATAAAGTGAAGTTTAGTCAATCGTTCATACCTATGGTATGTTGCTTATTTTAGAAGACTGCCACCCCAAGCATTAGTGAGGGGGTCCCAATTTACCAGTAACACAGAGTGGTTTACCACAGAAAACAAGCACTGCTTCCCTTCCTGGAGTTCCCACAGGGTACAGCTGAATATAATTATTGGCAATGATTTGTTGCCTTACCTTTGTAATAAAGGACTTTACCTTTCAATGTGCACATTGTTCTCAGCACAGTTAATATTTGTGTTTGTTTTACAGCAAGGATCAAATCTGAGGTTCCACACTGGCGAAGTGAGAAGAAATATTGTTTATATCATACACAACGCATCAAGTGGTGTAACAACTTCAAACATTCTTTAACCCTTTACCCACCATAGACACTGACAAAAAATTTCTTTATATGACTGAAATTTTCATTTTTTTTTCTTAAAAACCTAGCTTTTGACCCCCCTCACAGGAACAACCTCAATGAGCTCATTCCCAGGAAGAGTCATAAGCTGTGTTTGAGACAAAAAAAATTAAAAAATAATAACAGAAACAGCTAATTATCACTCTCACAAGAACAATCTCATTGAGCTCATTCCAAGCAATGTTTCTGAGAAAAAAAAATATAAAAAAATAATATATGAACCAGCTGTATGAACACCTTTTTTTTTTAAAAGTACTGGCCAGTTTTTGCCCTTACATTAGGTAAAGGGATTGGGTGACTTGTTGAAAAGGTGAAAACCAAAGTCAAGCCTAGAAATAAGCAAAATGTCATTTGTAGGACAACATCACTAAATTTACCCTCTATGAACCTCAACTCTGAATCACGGTCTCAAGCCTAAACAGAAAGACATATCCAGAGAATAAAATGGACCACTTTATGGGATAGCATCAGCAAATTCACCCCTACAGACCTCATTCTGCAAATGACATTACTTATTTCCTGGCTTCACCAATGTACCATGTATAAAAGGTTCTTACTGATAAACATCACTTTTTTCACACCAAGGTTAATGTGAGAAACTCATAAGCCCTCAGCCAATTCTTGGAGTTTCCTTCATGAAGCTGATCATATGCTGTGATAAGACACACTGTTAGAAAAGGCTGTGAGAGCCTTTCGCAACAGTGTTGTAAACCATTACTTTATAATAATTTAAAAGGTCATGTCATGTGAACAGCTGAATATTATAAGTTATCTCTGCCAACATGTATGGTATATGGAGATTTAATACCAGAATGTTGTTTTTAAAACACTGAGATGCAGACGAGGTGTTTAAATGAGACATCCAGGTATTAAATCTCCATATACCATACATGTTGGAGGAGATCATATTTTTGTCCCATTTGAAACACAATAGAAACATAGTGGAAACAAATTTGTGGACACATTTCTCATGCTCTGCAATCAGTTGGACCAAACTCATGAATAAAGAGCGACTGTAATTTTAATCCAAAAATAATTCTTGAAGAAATCGATAATGCGCTGTAAAATCTGGCCCGTCATTGTGAAAAAACAAGAGAAGCCTCATCCCTGTCCAATCAGTTCATAGTCTTTTGATCTGAGTGTTCAAAGTTGTAAGTGTTTATTTCTTGAAAATAATATTGACAGTGCCAATTTTGCAATTGTTAAAATATGGAGTTTCGCTGTTTGGTTTCACACCAACATTGGCGCGTGTTGAAATGTCTGGTAAATCACTAAACTCTGTGTTGAACAGATCTTTCAAGAAACTGTCGATATTTACTAGAGTTTCGTTGACATCATCACATGTTACCGTCATTATTTTGTTGACAGATTTGCTATTATTTTATTTTTTCTCAAGTTGTTTGATTTAATTATTCAACTATTTAATTTATAGCAGCAAAATATGATCGAACTGTCAGAAATCTGATGATATTTGTGATTATTTTCAGATTTTGAGGTTCGATTTTTATATCGGGGTAAGCGAAATCAAAAACCTTGGATGTTCGGAGTGCCCTTTGCCATGGCTATTTGTCCTAGGTATTCTGACCAATCAGAAGACATAATTTATCGGGATATAGAGACAATATATTTTATCTTTTTTTTCATCGAAACAGTAATTGAATAAAAACAATCTCTAGCAAATCATTCACCAAAAAATAACTTATCAAATGCAATGTTATTTATTTACTTATTTATTGGTGTTTAAGGTCCCTTTCATCATGACTGCAACGTAAGTTTGAAGTCAAGTTTAGCCAAATGTTTATTCCTGTGCTGCCCACTTTAGGGGACTTCCACCCCAGGCATTGGTTGCAGTCCTATTTTACCAGTAAAGAAGAAATTGCTTACCACAATAAACAAGCACTGCTCCACTTCCAGGGTTTCACACAGGGGATTATACCTATGCTGCCAAATTTAGAAGACTTCCAGCCAGAGCACTGGTTTCAGGGTCTTATTTTACCAATAAGGCAGAACTGGTTTAATGCTGTACACAAGCACCATTCCACTTCCTGGGTCCCATGGGGAGATCAATGCTTTCTACCTGGACTGTTTTGATAAAGTTGAAAGCACTGAAGTGAACTTTGAATATTCATTTGCCTAAACACACATTTATGTTCATAAATATTTTGTTACAATCCATGACAGTATCTAATGAGTTGTAATACATAATTTCTATGAACAAAACAGATTTTCAAACACAAGGAACCAACAGCGTTTTGCATGTGATCACTACAAAAACATTCAGGTTTCAACTGATCACTCTGTATTAACCACAACATAAATACATGAAGGATAAAATATTGAATGGTGTAACTCTTAACCTAAGTTTTTTTAAAGATACTTTTTATCAAATCTTGTCATGGCTGCTATAAAGTAGCCATTACTAGATTTGATGAAAAATTCTTCCAAACTGAACTCCAGAAATCATTGATGAAAAAATCCATTCAATTTACCAAAGGAAAATTTAATTAAATGGGCCCAAATTATACTTATTTGTGTCCAGAGAAATTCGGTCCTGGGCTGGAATATCCACTAGAGGTATCACAGAACTAAATATTTTCCCACAGGCGACCATTATAACGTTCTGGTGGAAAAAAATATGATTGCATCACTTTAATTTTGGCATTCAAATACCTCTGTCAAGTATAGCCCTTCAGACAACTTTTTCTGATCTGAAAACAGGGGGCCATGCAACAAATAAGAGAGAAAAACTGACACAAAGGGAAGTACCGGTCACATGCACATATTTTTCAGGGAATTCCCTACAAAAACACACTAAAAGTAAATTGTATTTTTTAGGTCCAA
Organism: Pictodentalium vernedei; assembly: GCA_031216915.1. Taxonomy (NCBI): domain Eukaryota; kingdom Metazoa; phylum Mollusca; class Scaphopoda; order Dentaliida; family Dentaliidae; genus Pictodentalium; species Pictodentalium vernedei. Next base: position 311,292,877 of record CM062291.1, read on the forward strand.
AAGTCATCAAATCACCCTCTTTTTTATCAGGAATATTCAACAATAATGCAAGATGTCAATAGAATGTTTCAAACTTTTACTGAAACAATGGATTTTCCCAAGGCTGTTTATTTTTAGAGATTGCGTCATTTCCGAGTGCAACATTTTAAGGCGGTTCACTCTAATTTCAATATTTAGTTCCGCGATACCAGCAGCATGCAAGGAGTTGAAATATCAGAATTCTACTCAAAGGTAACCCGAGTAGAAAAGGTCCCTGAAGCCGGAAAAAGGGGTCCCCAGTCTACCCAAAGGTAACCTGTATTAACCTCAGTTAACCTTTTACCTAATATATTGATCAAAGTCTATCAGAACTATACACGAAAATAGCCATTCAAACATTGTTTTTATTTCAATTTTTGATTCCACAACACCCATTTCAAAGAAGGTCATACAAGCCTTCCGATTAGACTAATTTGGGAACATCACAGACTTGCCAAGTCGGTTGCTATTTAGAACAATAAAAAAATGTTTTGTAATACTGTCTGAAATACCATTTTGGGGCTTGTCAGGGCATCACTGATGCTTCACAATATTGGTTATGTTGTGAAAGCAAATAATGAAAATTTTTACATATGAACTGGTTGAGGGCAACATTGTTTTTGGTGGTCTGAATTTGTTCATCAAAATTTGTTTTATTCATTTCATTCAGATATTTCTGCACAATGGCTAATCATGACCACAACAGTTTTATGGGTGAAGGAAGCCCGAGTACCCAGAGAGAATCACTGAGCAACTGTGAGCAACTGTCAGCTTCCCACCATACGAACTCCACACAAGCAGGGTAAGCATTGGTTGAAGACAGCTGCACCACTGACATGCAGTACACCTTAGAACACAGCGCCACCATGCCCCTGTGGGAGAAGTGTCTTGCCCAAGAACACAACATTGTTGCCGCAGGCAAGGTTCGAACTGAGGACCTCTTGGCTTGCAGCCTACATCTCTACCTACTGAGCCACCGTGCCCCCTATTTGTTTTATTACAAATTATTGAAGAGTGTCCTCAGGCACTCTTCAATAATTTATGATAAAACAAATTTACATCAACAAAATATTATTTTTTTGGACTGAATATGAAACAGGGGCAAAATGTTCATTTTCTTGTAGTGCTTCTAGCACTGAACCAGTTAAAGGAAAAATTGTGTCTTTTCTATTTGTACGTATTAACCCTTTACTTAACACGAAAATCAGATGACAATTGCAAATAAAATTCTTGAATAACTAATTTTTTTTTACTTTTTGTGTGAAAACTATAGCTTATGACCCCTCATTGGAATGAGCTCAATGAGCTTATTCCAATGAGGGGTCATAAGCTATGGTTTTGAGACAAAAAATGAAAAAAATAATGAAAATTGAACAGTGATTTTTGTGAATAATGCAGGCCGGTTTGGGCCATTACACTGGCTAAAGGGTTAAAATAGTTAATCTCATAATCTGTTTGACATTGATAATAGGAGCTCAAGGTATTTTAATAATTGCGGATAAAATTTTGACCTTTAATATACAGCTCTGTTTCTCGATTTGAACTGTATGCCCCAAAAATAGCTCATTGAAAGAAACTCTAAAACTGGCTTGTGATATTTTGGGCCACCCAGATGAGCCATGGTACAAAAAACATCTACACAATGATCACATCTATTTACAAACTTCAATTCAAATATTTCAGAAAGTAATTATAATAATGGTGGACACTTAATCTGATCAAACCATACCTGTTCAAATAAGAGAATTCTATAGAGCACTTGTTAGCTACTAAACTAAGATCACAAGCTTCAAGCAATAAGATACATTAAAGATTATTTAACCTCTGAGTAAATAGCAACATCCAATGATTAAATTTTCACATAATTCATTTGAGACATTCATTTTCCACTGTTTACCAAACAGGGATTAGGGTCACATATTTCATTCATTTAACCTTTCTGTTAAATTATTTAACTACATTTTTATTTACAAAAGACCCCTCAACTCCCCGCCCCCCCCCCCCGCCCCCTGCAAAAAAAAATGTTTAGATGTAAAAAAAGTTAAAAATCTGTTTCTCATGTCCCCCCCCCCCCCCCCCCCCCCCCCCCCCCGGTCATTTTGGCTGCTACATACTCTGCTTGTATTACCAATGCAAACTTTAACTCTAAATTTACCCAACGTAGCGGCCAAAACTGGCCAGCACTATTCACAAAAATAGCCATTGAATTTCCATTATTTTTTCATTTTTTGTCTCAAAAGCATAGCTGATGACCACTTATTGGAGTGAGCTCGTTGAGTTCGTTCCAATGAGGGGTCATAAGCTATGTTTTTGACGTTAAAAATGAAAAAAAAATAGCTATTCAAGAATTTTATTTGCAAGTGTCGTCTGCCTTTCATGTTAGTTAAAGGGTTAAAAAATTAAAATTAATTGGTTTATGTCAGATTTATATTTTATTGGGGTTTAACAATACTTTTGACAGCCACAGAAACTAGAGAACCATTGTGCAGTGGCAAGCAACTGTCAAACTCTCCAACGTCCTAAATCCGTACAAGCAGGGTTAGCACTGGTTGAAGACAAGTGCACCATCAACATGCAGTATGCCTTAGTACACAGTGCCACTGTACCCCTACATGGGCAAACAGGATTAAGTGCCTTGCCCAATGAACAATGCAGTTACCACTGATGGACCTTGGACCTTTCTGTCTTGAGTCCAATGTGATAACCAATGAGCCACTGCCCTCCCGCTTATGTCAGAAAAAATATCCAAGTTAAACTTCTCCAAACATGACTAGAGGACATTTGCAAAATATTATCTTGAATAACTAAATATTTGAATTTTTTGACTAAAGAAATATAGCCTATTAACCCTCATTGGTACAAGCTCAACAAGCTTGTTTCCATGAGGGAACATAAGCTATGTTAATATGGAGATAAATTCAAGTTTAGTCAATCCTTTATACCCAAGTTGTCCATTTTAGAGGGCTCCCACCACAGGCTTTGGTGACCGGGTCCTATTTTACCAGTCAAGCCAAGCTTGTTTACCACAGTAAACAAGCAGTTTCACTTCCCAGGGTTCCCACAGGAAAACACATTTAATAAGGTTAGAGCACTGACATAGTAAATGATGTGGTTTTTGCATTGGTAAATGTAAGCAAAATTTGTTGAAACTGAAAAAGTTGCACATTTCAATTAACCCCCTTCACTCTGATGTCAAAATACCAAAATTTCTTGAAGCCGTTGTTTCACATAATGCATCTAGAAATTTAACCAATTCAATCTCATTTGACAGAGCTCAATGAGCTCTGTCAAACGAGATTGAATTGGGTTAAATTTCTAGTTGCATTATGGGAAATTTTTTCTGCCTGAAATTTCGATATTTTGACATCAGTGTGTAGGGGGTTAAACTGATAATTTTACTCACAGATATAAGTGTCTGCAGAATTTGTTAAAATTTCTGCATTTTATAAAAAAAAAATTGCCAAAATTATACTGAAATTATCACAAACAAAAATTAATTCCACATAAGATGATTGTGTGAACATAAGGTTCTTTAAGCATTTCCACAGATAAAACTTTCATCAATAAATATTGCTTTCTTCGAAATTATCTATCTGAAAACAAGTCATGCTTGTTCTCAAAATTCATTGAAAAATTATCCATACTTCCTTTCAAAACAAATTAACAAATTACTGGCACTCAAAGACTTCTGTTAACTTGAAAAAAATGATATAATGCACTTCTTGGTCATATTTAAGAAACTGGTATATCAGATCACAGATTAATCAACTGGCACATTTTCTTGTCCTTTACGTATCAGTTAAAACCATCATCAGTAGTTGTATAATTATGACCAAGATCAGACACAATCTACACACCCCATACACATTCTCCTAATGTGTATTAAAAGCGGGCAATGGCTCTTTTTTTCCAAATATAAAAGTTGGGTGTTTATCACTTTACACCAACAACAAACACACACTTGCGCAAAGAAAAGATATACTCAAGTGAGCAGGAGTGCCAAAATATGGAGTACCATTAATTTTAGGTTTTATCAGCATATGCACTGCAGTATCTTTATGTTGGCAGCATTTTTCCGAAAGGGGACGTCCTTTTTTGTGAGAAGTCACCAAATGAAGGTTACCAGTCTTGAGTGTCCCTATTTGACAGCATTATGAAAAAACACCCACATACACAAACGGACATGAACTCACAAGCCACCAGTCAAATTCTGTTAGAAATACGATGTTATGGCCTTGAACCAGTTTAGCCTTCAAATAGTCCATCGCCTATATTTAGATTCATTCATCTGGAATATTTTTGTCAGTTGGGAAAAGAAAACCGTAGGTTTGCTTTTCTAACCAATTGAAGTATTCCAGACGGTTGAATCTAAAAATTACCACTAACCCTCTGCACTCTTGATGTGAAAATGGTAAAGTTTTCAGCAGCAAATATATCCCATAATGCAATTTGATATTTAACCAAATATACCTTGTTTGACAGAGCTCACTGAGCTCTGTCAAACAAGATATAATTGGTTAATTAAATTTATAGTAAAACAAATGAAAAACAGAGTGACTGGAGAAAATTTTGTTGCGCTACCAGTGTGCTTGGGGTTAAAAGATAGTGGGAAATGTCAAACAAACATCTTTTTATATTTATTGTCACAACAGATATAAGAGAATATCTCTCTGGAAGTGACATTCTTTATTTATTGGGGTTCTAATAACACCTTCTACAGTCAGGGTCACCTCATGTCTGACTGTTTTACAGATGGAGGAATCTGGAGAGAAGCATTGAGCAGGGACAAGCAATTGTCCAACTCCTCAATGTGCTAACTCCACACAAGCAGGGTCAACATTGCTTGAAGGCAAGTGTTGCATCACCAGAGTGCTAGGGGTTAACATCAATTTTCTTTGAATCAACACAAGAATTGTTTGTCAATTGAGACTTGATTTCAGAGAATCTTTAATGACTTTACCAATAGTATTAGACATGTTTGTTTTCAAAATAATTATGAATAAAGACTCAACACAGTTGTAGTTTTAAGATTGTGCTGTGTAGTTCCAACCAAATGTGTTAATGTCTTCATGTTTTCAGCAAAAGTTAAATACCTTTTAGGCCCCCCCAAAGTAGATCTTCTGTTTCTCTGGCCATTTTTTGTATAATTGCATGCAGGCGGGAGGTTTTTTATTTTATTTTTTATTTTTGTAATCATTTCTTTGTCATCAAAAGTTCATGTTCTTGGTCTGTTTTATGTTTCAGGCCTCATAATCTACAGGAAAGCAAGGGTGGTGGTGTATTTCGTCCCTTGAGTGCAAGAAGGCATTGAATGCTTTAGCATTGCAAGGCTTTGTTGCACTCAAGGGACAAATTTATCAATTTTGAGTAAAATATCAAGACAAAAACCATTTAATTTTTATTTTTTAAATTGCACTGGTAATAAAAAGAGAGCATGTGACAGCCAAAAAAACAAAAACATGCAGGAGGGCCTGAGAAACAGATTTTTAACTTTTGTTAGGCCTTACTGGAATATCTATAACTGGGGTGCAAACGAATATCTGCATATTTTTGTGAATAAAGGTTCACATTTCCTCAATGGTAGTATGCGCATATTCTCCATGAAAAGTGGGTAAACATACAGCCCATAACAGCAAAAGAGAATTGATGGGTGGACTGAGATTAGGGCCCTGCAAACCTCAAAGTTTGGGTCGAATTGCAACATCAAATCGAAGCAGACACCAGATCTCAAATCTCAAATCGAATTTCACCGCTTTTCAAGTTGTAGAATATTGCACCTCTTTCTGCCGAAAATATTGTCAGCCTCAACTCAAGGATTGTGTGCCACGGCGACTCGTCTATTTGGACAAATCAATGAAAAAAATCTGAATATTCCAAAACGGAATCAAAGCAGTTTCGAAAGCGGAACCACCTTGATTGGTTCTTCTATCGTCAGGAGACCTGGTGAGAGAAGAAGAGTTCAAGAGAAAGACACTCGGTAGGAGTTTGAGAAGATCTCGTCGTTTCGTAAATTTCAGAATCAGAATTGAATCCAGCAGTTTCTGTTACACGAATAAGTGTCCTCGCTAGCTGTGTTAACCCCCCTGCACACTGGTGTCAAAATATCCAGATTTCAAGTAGCCATTTTTCCCATAATGCAACTGGGAATTTAACCAATTCAATCTTGTTTGACAGAGCCAATGAGCTCTGTCAAACAAGATTGAATTGGTTAAATTTCTAGTTGCATTATGGGAAACATTTGCACCCTGAACTTTAGATATTTCGACATCAGTGTGCAGGGGGTTAAGTAAAAGTATGGCACCTTCTTATAACCATAAATATTGTCAGTCTCCACTCAAGAATTGTGTGAAATAGCGACTCATCCAAATCAAGCAAAAAAGCAGAATATTGCAGAACGGAATCCATGTAATTTCGAAAGCAGAACCAACTTGAACTCTTTTCCTACCATCAGGCCTCCTGGACAGGAGACCTGATGATAGAAGAAGAGTTCAATAGGAGACACTTTGTAGGATTTTGAGAACACCTCGACGACTTAAAAATTTTCAAATCAGCGAGATTGAAATCGAATCGAATCAATATGGACTATTTCAAATCAAATCAAATTTCTAAGCTTTGCAGGACCCTACCTAAGAGCTTGATACACTCGGTGTGATTTAGAAATCCCTTGGCACTTTCCAGAGCATCAAAAGGATATGAGGTGGTGAAAGGGTTCCTTATTCCTCCCCACAAACTCAAGTTATCAATAAACTCATCCCAATGAGGGGTACCAATCATCAGAAAAAACTATTTGTCAGGAAATTCTCTTGCAAAAAATTATTACTTTTATTAGGTCAACATTAAAGAATAGATTGTTAAACAATTACGATTTCAGTTGCTGCTTTGAATACTATTTTCACTTAAAATTCACTAAAAAAAATTTGCAGATTTTTGTGAGTAGAATTTTCTATGCCACCTTTATGAGGTGGTCCAGTGAACACAAACCAGATCAGACCTTTAATCTGCATGGCTGCTGCACAAGTTGCAATCAAATACTAGCATTTCAGGTAAAAAAGGATACAAAAATAGGTTGTAAGAAAAACACAAAAATATTGATGGTCTGTTTCCTTTTGATAAATCAAACATTGGACCTCTTTTCTTGGCGATTCCCAAATGAAAGTGTCAATGACACTGTAGCTCAACTTGACAAACTTGAACTTGGTAAGTTATAAATGAAATGGCAAAATTGAAGATCATTGGTACCAGTGTCATTTTTTTTTGCCAGTAGCAACATTTTTTGACAGAAACCGAAGAAAATCGATAGCTCCCATCTAGAGGCCTTCCCAAACAAGCATGCCAGGTTTCAAAGCAATCCGATCATAAATGTGCCCTGTAGGGTGTACAAAAGGGAAATATTGTGGTCTGACTCGACTAAATTCTAAGAACGTTGGCCGTGGCAACATTTTTTGACGGAAATTGAAGAAAATCGATAGCTCCCATCTAGAGGTCTCCCCCAAACAAACATACCAGGTTTCAAAGCAATCAAATCATAAATGTGCCCTGTAGGGTGTGCCAAAGGGAAATATTGTGGTCTGACTAAACTGAGTTCTAAAAACGTTGGCCACGGCAACATTTTTTGACAGAAATTGAAGAAAATCGATAGCTCCCATCTGGAGGTCACCCCAAACAAGCATGCCAGGTTTCAAAGCAATCCGATCATAAATGTACCCTGTAGGGTGTGCCAATGGGAAATATTGAGTCTTCTGACTAAACTAAGTTCTAAGAATGTTGGCCGCGGCAACATTTTTTGACGGAAATTGAAGAAAATCGATAGCTCCCATCTAGAGGTATCCCCAAACAAGCATACCAGGTTTCAAAGCAATCTGATCATAAATGGGCCCTGTCGGGTGTGCCAAAGGGAAATATTGAGGTCTGACTAAACTAAGTTCTACGAACGTTGGCCGTGGCAACATTTATTGCCGGAAATTGAAGGAAATCGATAGCTCCCATCTAGAGGTCACCCTAAATAAGAATACCACATTTCAAAGCAATCAAATCACAAATGTGCCCTGTAGGGTGTGCCAAAGGGAAATATTGTGGTTTGACTAAACTAAGTTCTAAGAACGTTGGCCGCGGCAACATTTTTTGACGGAAATTGAAGAAAATCGATAGCTCCCATCTAGAGGTCACCCCAAACAAGCATGCCAGGTTTCAAAGCAATCCGATCATAAATGTACCCTGTAGGGTGTGCCAAAGGGAAATATTGAGTCTTCTGACTAAACTAAGTTCTAAGAACGTTGGCCGCGGCAACATTTTTTTACAGAAATTGAAGAAAATCGATAGCTCCCATCTAGAGGTCTACCCAAACAAGCATACAAGGTTTCAAAGCAATCTGATCATAAATGTGCCCTGTAGGGTGTGCCAAAGGAAAATATTTAGGTCTGACTAAACTAAGTTCTACGAACGTTGGCCGTGGCAACATTTTTTGCCGGAAATTGAAGAAAATCGATAGCTCCCATCTAGAGGTCACCCTAAATAAGCACACCAGGTTTCAAAGCAATCAAATCATAAATGTGCCCTGTAGGGTGTGCCAAAGGGAAATATTGTGGTTTGACTAAACTAAGTTCTAAGAACGTTGGCCGCGGCAACATTTTTTGACGGAAATTGAAGAAAATCGATAGCTCCCAATCTAGAGGTCACCCCAAACAAGCATACCAAGTTTCAAAGTAATCTGATCATAAATGTGACCTGTGAGGTGTGCCAAAGGAAATTGTGGACGTACGTACTAACGTACTAACGTACGTACGTACGTACATACATACGTACGTACGTACGTACGCCGACGGACGAGAAGTGATGGCAATAGCTCAGCTTGACTTTGTCAAGTTGAGCTAAAAATGAAGTCAAGAGTAGGAATTATCAAGAAAGGAAAAATCTATTTATTTATTTTGGGGGAGAAGGGGGGATGGCAGCATGGCATCCCAAAACGTTTTTCAACTGGTACTGTAATCTCAAACTCATCAGTGGTGCTGCCGGAGTGGGGGAGGGGGTCTGGTCCCCCTTACTTTTCCTGGAAAAGAAAATGTGTAAATTATATAAACATATGCTTGAAGTCTGAAATCTGGTTCATATACTCTTATCCTGATACTTCTTGGGTCATTTTGCTAAAGACATGTTTTCACTTTCTGGTTACTTGAGCGTTCAACTGGGTGAGGGCTAGATTATTTTTGGTGGTCTGAATTTATACAAAATTTGTTTTATTACAAATAATTGGAGAGTGCCCACAGGCACTCTCCAATAGGTTGTAAAAAAACAAATTTATACATACAAAATTATTATTTGCATTTGACTGAATATGAAACATGAGCAAGGAAAATATTGGCTTTTGCTCTGGGACCCTCATTTTTTGGAAAGCCCGGATAGTGGCTTCTAGCACGAAACTAGTTTTAAAAAAGTATCAATGGTACTCCAATTAGCATGAAAGTTAATTATTGTGACCCTGGACCTTTACTTGTAGGGCGTATGCACTCTTGACCCAATACAAGTGAGGTGAAGGGACAAAATATTTCCACTGGCAGCAGAAAAATTCTTTTGTCCCCACCACTTCATTTACCTCTGAAAACAATCCCCTTTTGAAAAACAACTTATAAAGATAATGCAGCATAAATCCCAATTCATTAGAGATTGAAGATATACATGGAAGCAGCCTTTTGTGCAGTGATATAAATTACTGTGCAAAATAATAAATACATCTGATGAGAAAATATACAAATTATGACTGTTAATGAGAATATAAAACTATAAGTTCACTAAAATGATACAACACTATTTCATTGTGAGTTTCAACAACGATTTACAGATCAAAACTACCAATTTATTTTTGTTATTATTATTTAGGCCTTAAAAAGTTAAAAATCTGTTTCTCAGGCCCTCCCACATGGTCCTTTTGGCTTCTGCATGCTCTCTTTTTATAACCAATGCAAACTTGAAAAAAATAAAATTATTTTACCCAAGTTAATAAAATTGATAAAAGTTGTCCCTTCAGTGCAACAAGGCTTTGCAATGCTTTAGCATTGCAAAGTCTTTTTGCACTCAAGGGACGAAATACACTAACACCCCTGCTATTCTGTAGATTATGAGGCCTAAAACATAAAACAGAAAAATAATCACAAAAATAAAAAAATAAAATAAAAAACCACCCGCCCTCATGCAATTTTACAAAAAAATTGCCTCAGAAACAGAAGATCAACTTGGTGGGGCCTTATAAATGTTTGAGGTCATTTTCTGCACCTATGGCTATATCATAACTACAACAAATGTATAAAGTTAAGTTTAGTCGAGCATTTATACCAATGTTGCCAAATTTCCAATGCAATGGCTACCAGGTTCTACTTTAAAAGTGAAACAGAACTTGTTTACTGCAGTAACAAACAAGGAATTTTTTTTCATTCCAAACAAGTCATATCAAGTTCAGAAATGGACCTTTAAGGATTAATGTACAACAAACACCACTGATACTGTACTTATTAGCCACTTAGCCTCTGTAAGACACTGCCCCGCCAAGGCCTACCTGGGCCAAGAGGAGCCCAGTTAGTATGAGTTTACATTATTATCTAACTTTAAGTTTCTGATATAAACAAAAGCAACATTGGTGATACACCAGTATTTTTTTTCAATAATGATACTATTAACAGTATTGAATTTGAAACTGGATATAGCCAGTATATACACAGAACAACAAGTGTGTGAAGGGGTAAATCGATATGTCATGAGTGTCACCGCATAAGGATAGAACAAGAGACTGTTTTATCCTTAGATTAACCCATTCACACACGTGTGTCATTCTGCATTTATTGCATGCCTTCACGTCTATAAAAACAATTACCCTCTAGAAAGAGACACTCAGAAATTCAATTGATAACTATCAACAAAAAGAACACATTTTATCGCCAACCAGATTTGTGAGGGGAACCCATGTTACTATTTTGTCCCCTGAGTTCCATTGTGTTCTATGTGCCAGAACTCTGGGGACGATTTTCAGCTATCGCTAATGATTCAAACTGTAAATTTCACTTCTATTTAAAAATAGTCTGTCAATGCTTTCCGTTCCACACATATGTGTGGATCAGATTTTCATTTTCCGCACGATTTAGTGTTACTGTAGATGGGGATTACCTAGAACAGGCATGTAATGAACCATAATACCACCTGGTACTACTTGAAGGGGTTTGTTAACCCTTAAAGGCCTAATTCTGACTTGGATCACTTTTACAGCAATAGAACAGGTACAACAACATATAGTCTCTGGGCAAATTTGCCAGTTTAATTCTAAGTGCTTTGGCAATTGTTTCTAGGCATGTCTTGGATGCCTATACAGGCTGCCAAGACCAGCCTAGAAACTGGTGCAAAGCAACATTATGTCAAAGCTTAGTGTCGGTTGTCGGCTATGCCAAGGCAAAAGTCAAAGAAAAATAAATTTTCCTCGACAATAAAACTGCCAATGGAAAAACTAAAAAATATCATTATAGCTGTTTAGTGAACAAGCAGGTTTGGTTTTGGTATTAAAGGATTACCTCTTTCTAAGGCTCAGTATCGTTATGGTGTCAGACATAGAGCAATGGCCCTTTAATGAATTAATAAACTTCACTTGTTTTTGTCCGAGTCCAGCCCATAATTTTTTTGATTGCTGAACAATAACAGGCCAGGGGGCATCCTCAGTGAGTGGCACTGTGAAGATTTAGTGGTGGTCAAGAGAGCATTTTTCAACTGAAGTAGTGGTCAGAAATGAAGAAGTGTTGAATTCAACCGACTAGCGCTGACTGACTTTGGTGGGCTTACTGCTGGTTCATCCCCATTTGGTGATCTCCAGGTATTTCTTTTTGTGATTGTGTTGCAAATGCTTTGTTAGTACCATCTGCAACGCAATCACAAAATTAATACCTGAATCTAAAATGCTGATTCAAAACTGCTGAAGCAAAAGGTATTTTTGCCGAGGCGCAGTCATTTTACCATGGCAATTCTTTTACCAAGGCAAATTTGTTCAGTTGGCAGGTCTGTTATGTAGACTGTTCAAAGTGAAGAAAAATGTATAAAAAACTGCAAGCTTTAAAGCTTAAGGGCTCTTCAATTCTGTGACACATAACAGTTTTTATCAACTTGATAAAGACAGACTTCAGTAATGAGCTGAGATATATCTGGGCCAATAAGTTCACTTGGACCTAAGAGGTTAAGCTTGCTCAAATAAGGAGGTTAACTCTTAACCCTTTACCTAATATGAAAGGCAGACGACACATGCAAACAAAATTCTCGAATAAGTAAATTTTTTTCATTTTTGGCATCAAAAACATAGCTTTTGGCCTCTCAATGGTATGAGGTCAACGAGCTTGTTCCAATGAGTGAACATAAGCTATGTTTTTCAGACAAAAAATAATGAAAATTAAATGGTGATTTTTGTGAATAGCGCTGGCTGTTTTTTGCAATTACGGTATTTAAAGGGTTAATGTTAATAAAAACAGACTTTTTCAACTAGTGTTTTTTTTTTAAAGTTGAATTTTCATGATGAAATTTATTTATTGGTATTTGAGGTCATTTTCAGCATCATTTGCTATATCAAGGCAACAACACAAGCATGAAGTTAAATTTAGCCAACTGTTTATACCTATGCTGCCTCCTTTCTGAGTACTTTTCATCCTGTGTGTTGGTTACCAGGTTTATTTTATAAGTAAAACATAACTTGTTTCCCTCAGTAAATAAGCAATGCTCCACTTCCTGGAGTTCCCATGAGGCAGATTTGATGAACTTCAATATATATTAAGCAGGTTACAAGCTGAATATACATCTCGGACAGAAACTGCAAGTGACAGTACTTACTGAGAACTGTGTTTGATAAATCAACTTTTATAATGTAAATCAGGCTTGGACAGTTATGACAGATGCCAGGAGACTGAAAATGACATCAGACAATTATGCTGAAACTTTGGTCAGAAGATAAGAAAATAAAAAAAAAAGTTTTGGAAATCTTGCCCAACTTGTAAAAAAACAAACAAACAATGATATGATGTTGTTAACATGAAATGAACCCCTGACAACAAAATGAAATTCAGAGTGAGGTACAACAGAAAAAAAAAACAACCCAAAACAAAAATGAATTTCTGAGATCATCTGTAACACTGGCAAACCAGATGGAGTTTATGGCTCTTCTTGCACAATCAGCATGGCATTTCTTTTGGCTGCTTTATGGTGTTTTCCTGAAATGATATTAATTAAAATAATAGTTACACTAATGACATTATTATAGCAAGCAAATAAAATGTGAGATAACCACAGAAATTCCTTGTTTTTTTCTTCACTGAAATGACGAGTTTTTTCTATTATCTTCCTTATAAACAGTAATATCAAGATATTGGGCCCTTAATGCTCACTAATATGAAAAGTTTCTCCCAGGTGGATCTGAAGACTATTTTTAAAGCATTTTCCTTTATCAGAAGCCACACTTGAATCTGTCTCCCCCCCCTCCCCCCCCCCCCCCCCCCCCCCCCCCCCCCCCCTTAGGATGCTGTATACAAAGATTCTGACTGGTGGACCTGAATAAAATTTAAAAACAAGAGGGCCCCAGGGGGCCTGAGGGCGCTCACACTGACAAGGTAGTCTAAATATCAAACCAGGGACTTGACTTGAATAAGCTGCATATGCCCCTCCTAAGAAAAGCATAAACCAACTAGATGAAGCGATTATGCCCACACAATACAGAGACTTTTCCTTCTATTTTCAGTTCCTGCACTTTTACGTCCCAAAATTGAGATAAATGCATAAAAACAGAGTTTTTTTTATTTTTGTTCGGAAATTTTCGAAGTCCCAAACAAAATATTTTCAAACTAATATTTTTTTTTCTTCTTCTTAAAATTGACCAAAACGTATAAAAAACCAAAAAAATAATTTCTGGATTTTGGCCCAAATTTTTTTAAGTCCCACCAGGACCCCCAAATTTTCAGGGTAAAAAAAATTTTTTTTTTTTTTTTTTGTCTTAAAATTGACCAAAATGCATAAAAACAAAAAAAACTCATTTCTGGATTTTGGTCCAAAATTTTCCAAGTCTCACCTGGACCCCAAATTTTCAGTGTAAAAAAAAAAAATTTGTCTTAAAATTGACCAAAACGCATAAAAAACCAAAAAACTAATTTCCGGATTTTGGTTCAAAATTTTCGAAGTACCATCTGGCCCCCAAATTTTCAGTGTAAAAAAAACTTAAATTGGTTCAGCAGTTTGGGAGGAGAAGATGCAAACACCATGTTCACGGACGACGGACGGTGAGTGATCACTATAGCGCTCTTGACTGAAAGTCAGGTGAGCTAAAAACCCACATTCCTCATATTGCATTAATTTATAATTTGGGGTTCTCATAGGGAGCCCAAATACAAACTCATAGACTCATACACATATATAAATATCAATTAAATTGGTTCAGCAGTTTGCGAGGAGAAGACACAAACACCATGTTCACCGGACCACGGACGGTGAGTGATCACTATAGCTCTCCTGACTGAAAGTCAGATGAGCTAAAACCCATATTCCTCATATTGCATTAATTTATAATTTGGGCTCTCATAGGGAGCCCAAATACAAACTCATAGACTCATACAAACTCATCTCCCCCCCCCCCCCCCCCCTCTCCCCCCATGCAGCATACTGGTTCCTACTAAATATGAGAAGATTCTGACTGAGGAATCTGAAGAAGATTCTTAAAAATCTTCCTCACACTAAGTTAAATTCGTGTTTCAAAAGGAGCCCAAAATATAAAACCCAAGGGCTTAATTTGAACAAACTTGAAAATGACCCCCAGGAGAATGCTGTGTATCATATATCAAAAGATTCTGAATGATAGATATTACAAATATTTTTACGAACAATCCTCATACTGAATTAAGTTAAAGTTTGGGCTCATAGGATTCCCAAATATTAACCCATGGTCTATTTTTTAGCAAATTTGAATCTGACATCGTCCCCTTCCTCTCCCCCATAAGAACAATGAATGAATACCAAATATGAAAAGTTTCTGCCTGGTGGATCTGAAGATGATTTTCAAATAATTTTTCTCATGAAGCACTAAGTTGAAATTTGGGTACAAATTTTAATCTGGCCCCTATATGGATGATGTATACCAAATATCAAAAGATTCAGTGTATCTGAAGAAGATTTTTAAATATTCTTTATATCGCACAATGAAATTCGGGCTTACATACATATAGATTGTGACTGGTGAATCTGAAGAAGATTTTTAAGGGCCTATATAAGTAATGGAATTTTGTTTATCTTGAAATTCTCACCCTCTCATATTCCTTAAATTTAGATTAAATATACAAATTATACATCAAAATGAAGGTTGGGATATATAGAACACAAAACACATATGTAATCAGCTCATAGAGTCGACTGTAGGCACCACTGGTTCCTGGAAGTCTACCGTATTCGCACCAGAACTGATAATAAAATAATATTTCATCAGAACAACTTGTGGCCAAATGTGCTTCATATATCCAAGAACAAAGCTAGGCATTCAAAACACTTTCGAATACAGCGATAGGACTGCATTTTGGAAAAGGAAAACACTGTCTGCATTTTTTATTGAAGATGGTTTCCATGCTCGACAGACATGCGCAAATCACTCGTTACCACGAATTTCCATCGAAAAACAAAATCGTAATTCTAAGAAATTTCAACAGGTATCATTATACCTTGCATTGAATATGGCAACTGTGCAATCTCTATCTAATAACAGTATACTGTATGAAGGCGATCTTTTTCATTATTTGATTTATACGGCGTTGTTTTTACATGCTTTTTCTGTCCGATGACGTCGACCGGAAATCGAAACTATACTCATATGTAAACAAAAGCAAAGGCTTTGGAATTTTCCTCAATGCAGCTCTGTCGCCGTGTTTTGAAGAATTTTTATCCCCTAGCTTTGTTCTTGGATATGTAAAGTACATTTGGCCACAAGTTGTTTTCGTGAAATATTATTAAATTATCAGTTCTGGTGCGAATACGGCAGCAGACTTCCAGGAACCAGTGGTGCCTACAGTTGGCTCTATGAGTTGATGATTACACATGTGTTTCATGTTCTATACATCCCAATCTTCATTTTGATGTACATTTTGTGTATATTTAATTTGAATTGAAGGAATATCAGAGGTGAGAATTTTCAAAATAAAAAAAATCTCATTACTTATATAGGCCATTAAAGAATATTCCCCATATTGCACCAAGGTAAAATTTAGGCACCCACAGGGAGCCCAAAAATGAATCCATAGACTTGATTTAAAATTTTTTAAATCTGATCCCCATAATGATGCTGTATACCAAATGTGAAAAGATACTGACGGGTGGATTATTTATCGGTGTTTAAGATCACATACTTATGCACAATGCCTAATCGTGACAGTTTTACGGGTGGAGGAAGCCAGAGAACCCAAAGAGAACCACAGAGCATTGACAAGCAACTGTCAGCTTTTCAACATTCTAACTCTGTTCAAGCTCCGCTCAAGCAGGGTTACAGCAGTTGAAGACATGGACACCATCGATGTGCAGTACGCCTTAGTGCACAGCATCATTGTGCCCCCATGTAGGCAACCAGGATAAAGTACCTTGCCCAAGGACACAATGCGGGTCGTCCCGGACTGGGATCAAACACAGGACCTCTAGCATAAAAGTCCAAAAGTCTACCACTGAGCCACCACAAGTGGATCTAAAGAATTATCTTTATATAGAATTAAGTTAAAATTTGGGTTCCCATAGGAAGCCCAAATATGAACCCAGAGAATTAATTTGAAGAAACTTTAATTTGTCCCATACAAGGATATTGTATATCATATATCAAGAGATTCTGACTGGTGGATTTGAAGAAGATTTTGAAAGAATTTTCTTCATATTGCATTAAGTTAGGGAGCCCAAACTTGAAGTGGATCCCCCTAAAGATTCTGTGTAACACAAATCACTAGATTCTGAGTGGTAGCCCTGAAGAAAACTTTTTTATTCATTTTTTGAAAAATGCTGACTCGGTATTCTTCCATTAATCCACCCTGCCATGATACCACCAATTGACATTTAGGGGACCATTCAATTCTACTGGTCCTAAGGGTGCTCTATACCAAATAATTCTTTCTTCTGTGCAGTTTGTGAAATATGGACATCTTAATTTTTTTCTATTTTTAACTCACAGGGATGCAGAATGTTTTTTAAATAAAACAAATATCTCCGAATACAATTGCATACAAATTTTGGTCCAAATTGGCCAATCGGTTTGAAATATAACAAGATGCCCCACCGGGCCTGAGGCACTCATCTTGAACAGAACACAATTTAAACAGAGTCCAAGAATGAGTCTACTTTAAGCAAGCCATCTCCATAGGCTACACTGTCAATCCTTGAGTCCCTCAGGAGTGACAAAAATAATCTCGGCATCATGCCTTTTCTTCAGTTGATCATAAGTAAAATGTAGAGCTCCCCTATGAAGCCCCTTGATACAACCTATGTGGATTAGTCTTGGTTACATACCTCTAGAGGGTACTGAATACAATATTTTTAATTCTTCAGCAAAATGGCCAATTCTGGCTCCCAAAGAGAGCCCAAATATTAACCCAGGCTCTTGATTTGAAAACACTTGAATCTGACTTCTCTAGAGAAGTTGTGTACCGAATATGAAAGCATTCTGACTGTTGGATCTGAAGAAGAGAAATTGTAAAGAAATTTCTTCGAATTGCACTAAGTTCAAATTTGGGCTACCATAACAAGCCCAAATATTAACCTATGGATCCGATTTGAACAAACTTGAATTTGACCCCCATAGAGATGTTATATACCAAATGTGAAAGCATTCTGACGAGTGGATCTGAAGAAGAAGATTTTTGAAGAAATTCCCCATATTGTACTAAGTTAAATTTCATGTTCCCATATGGAGCCCAAATATTAACCTAGGCACTCGAATTGAACAACCTGGAATCTGACCCCCTTAGAGATGTTGTATACCAAATATGAAAGCATTCCGACTGGTGGATCTGAAGAAGAAGATTTTTAAAGAAATGTCCTCATATTGCACTAAGTAAAAATTTGGGCTACCATAGTGAGCCCAAATATATACCTAGGGATCTGATTTGAACAAACTTGAATCTGATCCCCTTAGAGATGTTGCATACCAAATATCAAAGCATTCTGACTGGTGGATCTGAAGAAGAAGATTTTTTTAAAATTACCCTGCATATTGAACCAAGATAAAATTTGGGCTTTCGTAGGAAGCCCAAATATTAGCCTTGGGACTTGGTTTGAACAATCTTGAATCTGACCCTCATAACAATGATGTATACCAAACATTAAAAGATTCTGACTGGTGGTTCTGAAGAAGAAGATTTTTAAAGAATATTCCCCATATTACCCTATGTTAAAACTTCAGGCTCCTGTAGAGAGCCCAAAAATGAACCAAAGAGCTTTATTTCAACAAACTTTTAACTGACCCCCCTATGAATGCTGTATACCAAATATCAAAAGATTCTGATGATCGGTTCTGGAGAAAAGATTTTTTAAAATTTTTGCAAATATGCTGACTCGGCATTTTTTCGATGCCCATTACAGAACACCCTGACATAATCGATGGCCAGTTTTTTTACCATTCAATTCTACTGGTCCTAAGGATACTTCATACCAAATAACAGCTCTCTGTTCCATGTGGTTTAGGAAATATGGGTGTTTGAAAATATTTCTATTTTTAGCTCCCAGGGTTCCCATGGGGATGCTGGAATTTTTTTTTTTTTGCACGGGTCAAGTACTTAAGACCCAATAATACCAGAAACCAAATTTGGTTCATACCGGACCATCGGTTCAGAAAATAGAAATTTTGGGTGGGGCCAAAAATCTTACCCCTCCTATTACAAAGCCAAATATTACTTCACGAACTTCGTTTGAACAAACTTGATTCTACACCTCATATGGAAGCTCCATAGCAAATATCAAGTCATTGTACACACTGGTTCTTGAGAAGGAGATTTAAAAAATATTTTGCAGCATTTTCCCCCACTCCCTCCTCCCCGCATGTCGAGTTGAACAAAAATGAAATGCCCCTTTGGGACCATCACTCACACAAACTTTCACTTGAACTGGCCCAGTCACTTTGGAGGAGAAGACCAAAACATGGTGTTGGCGGACGACGGACAGAGAGCCATGAGATTAGCTCAGCTTGACTTTGTCAAGATGAGCTAAAAATATTGCCCCTCCCAGATTGAGCGCAAATTTTGCCAGAGAAACTTTCTTTGAACAAAGTTGAATGCTGAGCATTGTGAGGATGTTGCACACCAAATTTCAAAGCACTGTGACTGGTGGAAAATGAGAAGATTTCTGAAAAATTTCAGGTTTTTTTGGACACAAAACCTATTCCTTTGTAGTTGTTTCTAGCCTAGAAATAACTGCCAAAGTACTTAGAATTCAACTTGTAAGTTTCCTAGAGACTACCTGTTGGGGCACCTGTTTTATTAAAATAAAAGTGCCAAAAAGTTGGAATCAGGTCTTTAGGGTTACTTCAATAGTAACCTTGCCAGTGTAAAATATCCAGCTGACAGGAATATTCAGTTTCTCAGAATCTGGCAATACATCTTCTTAACCATCTCACAAGAAGACTCTTCTTCAAATCAGGAAACAAATATCTCATGAAAATCAGTTCAAAGAACTGGATGACAAAGGTAATATTTTCTTTTCTGTGTAACTAAAACTCTTCCATTTTTATGCTTCCAAAAATAGCTGTAAATCTCAAATTCTGGGTTATGTCGAAAACTGAATCGAATCAGGCAGAGTTTCATATCTAAGCAAATCTCAAAATCGAATCTCACGACTACTAGGTTAAGTTATAGACATTGCAGCTTCTTACAACTATAAATACTGCCAGTCTCATTTATTTATTGAGGTTTAACAACACTTTCAACAGCCAGGGTCACCATGTGTCAGGCATTTTTACAGGTGGACGATGCCGGAGTACCCGGAAAGAATCATCGAGCAACTGTCAGACTCTCCAACGTACTAACTCCACACAAGCAGGGTCAGCACTGGTTGAAGACAATGCACTATCAACGTGCAGTATGCCTGAGTACACAGTGGCAACGTGCCCCCACATCAGCAACTGGGATTAAGTGCCTAGCCCAAGGGCATAAAACAGTTACCCCTGGCAGGGATAGAACCATAAACCTTTTGGTTTAAGCCCAATACCATAACCAATGCTCCCACCAGTCTCATTAAAATATTGCATTGAATGGAGACTTGTCTGTTTTGTCAAATCAATTGAAAAGTAGAATATTTTAGAAGTGGAATCAAAGTAATTATCGGCAGCAAGCCTGAAAATAAGCAGACTGTCATCTGCAGAATGAGGACCCCAGAGCAGGCTTGTCATTTTGAAATTGCAGGAGGGCCATTATGGTTCGCCTCAAATCACCCCAGGAGGGCCATTTTGGGTTTGGAGAGTCATTTATGATTTGCAGGGGGCATTTTGTTTCAGCCTGATGGGTAGACAACTAATATCATTTTAAGGTACATGGTTTGTGTAATTATGATGTAAGTCATTACATAATGTATAGAGGCAGGCTTGAATATTTGGATGCAAGATACCAGGTTACCCATGACTCTCACCAACAGTGAGTGTTATAGTTATCTTGCATCCAAATAACCAAGCCCGAATCTATACATTACATGACTGTAAAAGCCAGTGCACTGTGCTCACTGCCAGATGCTGATAACTTGGGACGAATCAATCAGATTTGGGGGGGACGAATCGTCCTAGCTATGATTTTGGAATGAAACATCCCAGGCAAATCGTCAGGGGTCAAACTGGCTTGGGGATGATACACTGTTGTTTCAGTCTGATGTATAATGTAATAATTAATTACAACTTTGGAATTGGTAGACCTCACGCTCATATTTGGAAAGTTACTTACTGTCTCTGGGTGACTGCGTTGACGACACACTACAAACTTCACAAATTGCGCTTTTGTTACATGTACCTCCTTCAATCCACGAAAATAGCGGTTTGAGGCGGCTGATTTTCAGGTGCCTTCGACTGAATTAATGGGCCGCAAAAATTGGGGTTAGGCAGACGTTTACCATCCATGGAATTTTGAACTCAGGCAGGCGACTGCGGCCCAGGGCGATCGCCCGCCTTAAAATGACAAGCCTGCTAGAGGGTGAATTTGCACAGCAGGGTAGCATCACTAAATTTACCCTCTGTGAACCTCATTCTGAATCAAGGTCTCAAGCCTAAAAATCCAGAGGTACCCGGAGGATACATTGGCACACTGTATGGGATAGCATCAGCTAATTCACCCTCTGGGGACCTCATTTTGCAAATGACAGATTGCTTATTTTCAGGCTTGTTCGGCAGCACAACCTCCTTGAACTTTTCTTTTATCACCAGGTCTCCTGTAAGAGACCTGGTGTTAGAAGAAGAGTACAACGATTAAAAAATTTCCAAATTAGCAGGACTTAAATAGAATCAACTCAACTAGATTCAACAGGAAGATTTCGATTCAAATTGATTTTCGATGTTCCGCATGACCTCTCATTGAAACGAGTCTGTCAATGAGAATTTCTAAGCTATGTTTTTGAAGTAAAAAATGAACAAGCCAAGACCAATACCGGGTCTGGACCTGCATCGCTGCATGCAATTGATTACAGAGATGAACAGATTTCAAAGTATCGGCAAACAGGAAGTGGCTGCATGGCTGATCTGAAAATTAGATACACGATACAACTCATCATTATGAAGCAGCAGACCAAATATAAAATCATTCCCTTTCATAGAAGCCAAGAAAACTTTGACGGAAGAAGTGTTTTGGACGGACGGACTGACGGACGGACGGACAGAGTCGAGCGGTTACTAGATCTGCTCTGCCGCTGGCGACGCAGGTAAAAAGCAAAAAAATTTGAATCGTGATTTGTGTGTATATCGTGTTTGATGGTTTTGATCAATAAATTAGATTTAGTGGGTTAAAATATATGACAGGAAGTTGCATGATGCGCATACATCAGTCACTCTTGAATATCATCCAAAGGTCTATCATAACTTTCATAAAATTCGGAACACTTTCAACTTTAATACTAAACAGTGAAATCATCAATATCTTTTCAATTATATGTCCTGGATGAGTTCATATTTAATTTGCAGAACTGATCAATTCTGTCAATACCCAACATGATTTGCAGAAGACATTTGTGAAAAACCCAAGATTTCTTGATGAACTAAAAATTTTGGTAAATATGCATAAGGTGAACACACAAGCTCAATTTCTGCTGACTTTCATTAATTGTGTGCTTGAGGAAACTGGAGACGAACCTTTGAGTATATTTCTAAATTTTTTAATGTCTGACCGTTGTCTAAATTTTAAAAGACCCAACTGACAGATTTTTAAATACAATGCATCAACAACAATAGCACATGACAAGAGAAAAATGATCACAATTCAGCAAACTTGGATCTTTTTGACAAAAAGAAAAAACAAGAGGCAGCAGGGGACCTAATGTCACATTCAGTATCTATGCTTAAAACTACAGAGGAATCAAGTAATGTAATTATTTATAACTCTTGTTATCCATGTCAGATGCTTTTTACAGTCAGACATCAAATGCTACCACAGAAATTCTGCCTGGATTTCCAGTATTTCCTGTAATGCTAAAAAAGGGCCGTTTTCCAGGACCTGGAATTCTAAATCTCTATTTCTCTAGTTTTCAGTTTTAAGACAAGAGATACACCTTGTGTTCAAGATCCCATGTGTCAGCTGTAACTGTGGAAGAAGGAAGGAGGGGAGTGGAGCAGAGTGTCCATTGGGTGAATTTTTCCATTTTTTATTTTAAGAGTTTTAAAGGATTTTGAGAGATATATTGATGAAAAAAAAATCCTTCAAAACATCATTTTAAAGCAAACAGGAACAAACATCAAACTTTACAACCAAAACATAATAAGGCTTGGTAAAAGAAAATCAGTGCATGTGGAAGATATATATTATGGAGGCTTCTGTAATCTAGAACCACTATGCTTTCAATAACAAGTTATCAGGCCACGACGTACCAATAGAATTGAACTCAGCCACTGTTATCAATGTTCAAGGAGTTCTGAAGAGTATTTCCATAATATCGCTCAGTATCTGGCCTTGGCATCTGGTGCATGCATTTTGCCTGATCAAACAAATGGAATGCCATGGGAAGGGCCAATACCATGCCAACTAAGCTAAGCAAGGACAATAACTCTTGAAGAAATATTTGGACACAGCTGGTTTGCATATCCTCTTCATGATATTAAACCGAAAAGCTCGAAATAAAATTTGGAAAAAAATCTTCAACAGTTTTCTTTGAAGTGCGATGTGAAAATGGTAATATGATAATAAGAAGTTCCAAGTCCAAGAAGGGCAATAACTCTAAAGAATTATTTGGACACAGCTGGTTTGTAAATGCCATCCTGATATTATTTCCAAAAAGCTATATATCAAATTTGGGAAAAATAATTGGAATGGTTTTCTTTAAAATTTATATGAAAAGAAATGGGAAAGGATGGGCAGATGGATGGATGGTAGGTTGCAAGGATGGAAGGATGCGTGGAACCCATTGTTACATCCCCTCCCACTGTATGGTGGGGGATAACAAGCATATTATTTCCTGAGACATGACATCTGTATTGAGTTTAGTTTATTTGAGTTTATAAAACACTTTCAGCATCTATGACTATATTGTGACCACAATACAAATGCAATACAAAGTTCTGTCAATCGTTTGTAATGGTGTTGCTCACTTTAGAGGACTCACACCCCAAGCTGTTGATATTGGGTTCGATTATAATAGTAAAGCGGTACTTGACTAGAATGTAAACAAATACAACTCCACTTTTCTGGGTTTCAATGTGAAGCCCATGTCTCTTTCTGTAGTTTTAACTGTATCATGACAGTAAAACATATAACTTCCAAGTTCACCACCAACCATTTATCATTTATGGGGCCCAATCACTGATCAACTAGAATGCTGGTGATGGAACTTCAGGAAAAATGTTGCAACACAATCTGCACCTCTCACCCTCTAAGATAACATCAAGTCTATCAATGTGGTAACTCCTCCCATCACTGATGTGACGTCTATTAACACTGTGACTGCAGTCACAGCATAAAAGCTTTTACATCATCAACATAAAGCAAAAGCCAAGCATGAAAACTAGTAACACAGATTCACTTTTCAATCTTGACACTTGTCTTTTACCAATAACTTAAATAAGTTGTGAATACTCAATTTACATTGGCACAAAAAATCTGCACATCAACATTATTCATTTTTACAGACATCAAGAAGGTGTCAACTGTGAAACTTTTCTATATGTGACCAATGAGTGTTCCATTAATCCAATTGCTTACTCTCAATTTAGAGTTGGGGGATTTTGTTTAAGCAATTGGAAATATACGTGATTGAAATGAGCCTGGTAAATGGACCCTGAAAACAGCTGAAATATCCCTGCATGTGGACAATCACTCAAACGCCCATGGATTTGAGTTTTCACTCAGAGAATAAATCTTTATTTCTGTAAAAAGGGCTTGAGAAGTACATGCAATAATACAGTACAAGTCAAAATAAGTTGTAGCATAACTGCAATAAATGAAGTATACTGCTGCTTCTGCACTGACAAGATCAGAATCCGACATCATTTTCTGGAAAGCTCTCGGTGAGAGCTTTCCACAAAATGATGTCAGATTCTGTTCTCAACAGTGTAGGAAGAGTAAGATATATAGTTTATAATGGTTGTCCTACAACTTATTTTGACTTGTACTGTAGTTTACATTAAATTAGCATAATTATTCATAAACATAATTGAATTTTGTTGTGAGAAATTTGCCATTCCTTTATCTTTCAATATCACAACAGATAACTTTATACACTACATCAAAAATTTATTATTTATCCTTTTTACACCCTTGCAAACAAACTTTGGGGCATACTGTTGTAAGCTTGTCTATGGTGCCATCTATACAGGTGTTTGTTCATCCTCCCCTCCATCTGTCCATGAATCACACTTTCATTTCCACTACAATAATCCGCTAACATGCCATCTGACAGAACATTTTGTGAAGTGGCACACCAAAATTCATATTTGTATTTACTGATCTGAAATTATAAATTTTCAATGTTTCTCCACCTCTGTTTCCCAGACATTGGCCAAAATACTTGTGTATTCTTATCTTGGTTTACAAAATGAAAGTGTCAATGACACGGTAGCTTAACTTTTGTGTTGTGTTGATGAAAAGGATAATGTTCAATGTTTATGAAAGGATTATGAAATAAGACAAGAATTGTGATAATTGGGAATATGTTAATTTCTGTTCCCCGTATGCTGTTTTTGATAAAAATAATATGAGGTGTACACTGTACTAAAGAGCTGAGGGGTGGGTTAATATGACCTCACAGTTAATGTAAGTGGTCCTCACAGTTAACGTATATCAACGAAAGTTATCAAGTTACAGTGAAATTATTCCAAAACGAGTCATCCTATCAAGTTACATTGAAATCCCTTCATAAATATGGCCTGTAGACTGTGCTAAAGGTTTTCGGGCTCCGGGCCCCTATAGCCTTCAGTTTCCCAATTGCGTCCAAAGGGGACGTTCTCATCTAGACATTATATGAAGTCAACCTACCAAGTTACAATGAAATCCCTTCATAAATATGACCTGTTGACTGTGCTAAAGGTTTTTGTGCTTTGGGCACGGGCAGCCATCATGGTCGAATGATCACAACCAAAAGGGGACATTCTCATCTGGGCATCATCTGGAGTGATCCTACGAAGTTACAATGAAATCCCTTCATAAATATGACCTGTAAACTGTGCTAAAGGTTTTCGGGTTTCGGGCCCCTGAAGCCGTCACAGTTGACCAATCATGACCAAAAGGGGACGTCATCATCTAGGCATTATATGGAATCAAACTAACAGGTTACAATGAAATCCTTCCATAAATATGACCAACAGACTATGCTAAAGGTTTTGGGGTTTTGTGTTCGAGCAGCCATCAAGGCTGAATGATCACGACCAAAAGGGGACGTTCTCATCTAGACATTATTTAGAATCATCCTACCAAGGTACAATGAAATCCCTTCATAAATATCACCTGCAGGCTGTGCTAAAGATTTTTGGGCTTTGGGCCCCTGTAGCCAACACAGTTGCCTAATGGTGTCCAAAAGGGGCTGTTCTCATCTAGACATTACATGAAGTCAGCCTACCAAGTTACAATGAAATCCCTTCATAAATATGACTATGCTAAAGGTTTTGGTGTTTTGGGGTCGGGCAGCCATCAAGGCTGAATGATCGCAACCAAAAGAGGACGTTCTCATCTAGACATTATTTGGAATCATCCTACCAAGGTACAATGAAATCCCTTCATAAATATCACCTGTAGACTGTGCTAAAGGTTTTCGGGCTTCAGGCCCCTGTAGCCATCACAGTTGCCTAATGGTGTACAAAAGGGGCTGTTCTCATCTAGACATTATATGAAGTCAACCTACCAAGTTACAATGAAAATCCTTTCATAAATATGAACTGAAGACTGCACTAAAGGTTTTCGGGCTTCGGGCTCGGGCAGCCATCATGGTTGAATGATCGCAACCAAAAGGGGATATTCTCATCTGGGCACCATCTGGAGTGATCCTACGAAGTTACAATGAAATCCCTTTATAAATATGAACTGTAGACTGTGCTCAAGATTTTCGGGCTTTGGGCCCCTGTAGCCATCACAGTTGCCCAATCACATCCAAAAGGGGACTTTCTTTCTCATCTAGACATTATATGAAGTCAACCCACCAAGTTACAATGGAATTCCTCAATAAATATGACCTGTAGACTGTGCCTAAGGTTTTTGGGTTTTGGGCTCGGGCAGTCGTCACGGTTGGCAGATCATGCCCAAATGGGGAAATTCTCATCCAGACATCATAAGGAGTCATCCTACCAAGTTACAATGAAATCCCTCCATATTAAACATGACCTGCAGACTGTGCTAAAAGTTTTTGCGTTTTGGGCTTGGGCAGCCATCACAGTTGACAGATCATGCCCAAAAGGGGACGTTCTCATCTAGGCATTATACAGAAGCATCCTACCAAGTTACAACGAAATCCCTTCATAAATACGACCTGCAGACTGTGCTAATGGTTTTCGTGTTTTGGGCTCGGGCAGCCATACCGGATGCCCGATCGCGTCCAAAAGGGGACGTTCTCATCTAGACATGACCCCAAACCTGCATATGAAATTTCGTGATGATCAGACAAGAACTGCGGGGTGTAGCCCGTGCAAAAGGAAAATGTGAACAGATTCACAAACTAACAGACTTCCGCAATAAATATGCCAATAGCTTATCTTGACTTTGTCAAGCTAATAAAGTTGCTTTTAAAATTGTTTATTTACTGCAAACATGTTTGTTCAATATACCTTTATAAGAATTTGAGTCTAAGGAATATATTTGTATACACTTACAGTTATATACATCTGCAGGCTTTTGTTATTTTAAATCCAGGTACAAATTTCTCAAATTAATCTGCATTTACATGCATTTTTTGTACTGGTATGATCAATTCGTGAAGTTCTGGAAGCCCATACTTGGGCTCTATTCTGAAGTACAGGTACCGCAACTCAAAGACTTCAAATTCAGTGTCTATGTTTCATATTATATTTGAAGAGATATCATCTAGTCTGTTAGGATTTGCCTTGTTATAATTCATGGGAGAGTGTCCACAGGCACTCTCCCATCAATTAACAAGACAAAGACAACTGAACAAATTTTGATGGTCAAAAATAGTTTAGCACTCTACCAGTTAACTGATCATCATTTTGCATGACAAGCAAGGAAAAGTAGATCTCTCTCCGAGAATGACTACTACCATGCGCTGTCTATTGAAATTGATGATGGAACTATTTAACTCCATAGGTGTGAGCCACAACCACATCCACAGGTTTAATTCAATGAGATCATTGAGAAGACTTTTATTCTAAAGAAGTTTTACCTGATATGTCTTCAATTCTGCAATAAAATCAAGTGTACATGTATATGTTCCTGGATTATTCCTGTCGTAAAATGAATGTGGAAACACATTTTATTCAAGGAATATCCAAATATTCAACAGAAATAATGAAACACTGGAACAATAAGCTTGATTTCAGATCTTGTTTAACTCTTTACTCATCATACATGATATCAAAATTTGTTATTTTAATTATTTTTTTAAATTAATAAAAAAAAGTCAACAAAACCATGTGATGCAACCCCTCATTAAAATAAGCTTGTTCCAATTAGGGATCACATGATATGATTTTCTCAAAATAATGTAAATTTTTTTTTTTAACTTCTCAATTTGTACATTATGTGGGTGGAAGCAGCCGAATTATCAAGTAAAGTGTGAGCAGTTCCATTATCTCTGCCTAACACACTAAAATCAACTGAAAACATAAGTTTATTAACCCTTTCAACACAGTATACAAACCTGGTTGGCAAACCTGTTGTTTTGAAAATCACAGGAGAGAAACTAACACTTTCCTGGAAAAAGATTCAGGAGGCGACTGCCTCCATAGAATATATCAATTGTTTCACTATGAGAGGAAACCATGTACTTTCCTTTACTATCATTCATTGTTGCTGTTAACTGTCAAATGGGGAGCATGGTGGCTCAGTGGTTAGAGCATTGAACTTCAAACCAAAAGGTCCAGGGTTCGATTCTGACCAGCAATAACTGCATTGTGTCCTTGGGCATGGCACTTAATTCCAATTGCCCAATTGGGGGCACGATGGTGCTGTGTACTAAGGCATGCTACACATCAATGGAGCACTTGCCTTTAACCAATACTTACCCTGCTTGTACAGAGTTAGAATGTTGGGGAGTCTGACAATTACTCGCTGCAGCTCAGTGGTTCTCTCCAGGTAATGCAGCTTCCTCCACTCGTAAAGCCAGCCAACACGAGGTTAAATAAATAAATAAATAACTGTCAAATGTCTTTATCTGACTTTGACAATCTACTTTAACATACAATCAAGAAGAGATTGTGTGGACAACAGACAAATTACCTTGGCAGTGGTTTGGTTTTCCATCAAGTCTTGGCTGCCTCTAAAGCAGCCAAGACTTGTCTAGAAATTACTGCTAAGGCAGCTATGACTTTGCAAGAAATCACTGCTAAACTGCTGGACTGACAATGTGTGGTGTGGTAGAAAGTCTGAAAAATTATTCAGACCTTTAACTGGTTGAGGGCTAGATTATTTTTGGTGGTCTGAATTTGCTATTCAAAGTTTTTTTTTTCAAAGTTTGTAATAGAACATATCTGCATAAACAAAATGTTACTTGCGATTGACTGAATATGAAACATGAGCAAGGAAAACATTGGCTTTTGCTTTGGCATCCTCATTTTTTTGAAAGCCAGTGGCTTTTGGCACTCACTAGTTAAGGAGTAAAAGAGATTTTGTGTTTTTAAATTAAATATATTGTCCGAACACTGATTTTAGAATCTTTTACTTTTTAAGATTTTCTAGGTTAACATTTATTGCTCACCTTATTTTGAAATCTGGTGAGCTATAGAAAGTGAGAGCGTTTGCTCGCTTCACAATGGCAAACCTGGTTCAGTAGTAATGTTAGTTATTGGGGTTTAATGACACCTTTGACATCCAGGTCACCCGGTGGCTGGTCCACCACACTCGCTGGTTCAGTTAAAAATCATAATGGACAACCATTACTTATGGAGGGTCAGTAGTATGTTATTCCAACAGCTCACCAGGGCTGGTGAATGATGCTATTACTGAAACTCGCTATAAATCCAACAGGCATTCACCTAATTGTTATTGACAGTAATGTATTCGGCAATCTCAAGTCAAGAAGTCAGCACTGAAAGGGTTAACCCTCACGTCCGTATACTGCCACAAACAGCCCTTTTAACCTTTTACCCAATGTAATAGCCAAAACCGGCCAGCGCTTTTCACAAAAATAGCCAATTAATTTTCATTATTTTTTGTCTCAAAAACATAGGTTATGGCTCCTCTTTGGAACAAGCTCATTGAGCTCGTTCCAAAGAGGGGTCATAATCTATGTTTCTGAGACAAAAAATGAAAAAAATTTGTTATTCAAGAATTCTGTTTGCAAGTGTCATCTGCTTTTCATGTTAGGTAAATAGGGTTAATATTGCTCCAAAAAAAGTTGTCCCAAGTGTATTCTTGAGAACTCAACTAGTAGGATTATCTTGACTGTGTTTTTACATCATTGTTGGCTGCCTGTAACAATAATGTAGAAACATCATTAAGTAATCTGCAGCTGTGTACATGTGTATACCACAGTTAACGTGAAGTTAATTTAAGGACTTAGAGTTAAATCAACTAGAGGTACTGTGAGCAAACTCACAAAGTGATACACCCCCACCCCCCCACACCTGAAATGTATAAGTTAGATTATCTCCCCTTGGAAATGTCAGAATGGAATTATATTGCTTCATGCAAATCTTCATATGGAGTTCTTCCATTGTGTAAAGTTTCATGAAAATTCTTCAAACGGTTTAGGAGTTGCGCTTACAAGGATGGACAGACAGTATAAGTTAGATTATCTCCCCTTGGAAATGTCAGAACGGAATTATATTGCTTCATGCACATCTTCATATGGAGTTCTTCCATTGTGTAAAGTTTCATGAAAATTCTTCAAACGGTTTAGGAGGAGTTGCGCTTACAAGGATGGACAGACGATATAAGTTAGATTATCTCCCCTTGGAAATGTCCGAACGGAATTATATTGCTTCATGCACATCTTCATATGGAGTTCTTCCATTGTGTAAAGTTTCATGAAAATTCTTCAAACTGTTTAGGAGGAGTTGCGCTTACAAGGATGGACAGACGGACGGACAGGGTGATTCCTATATACCCTCCCAAACTTTGTTTGCAGGGGGGTATAAAAATAGCAAAATTCAGTATTACTGTTTATACCATGCTCACCTATGAAAAGCCTGTATGTTAAATTTTAGCTTTTAACACCACTACCGGTGTAAAGCTTCTACTGTGGTTAAAACGTTTTCAATGGGAATTCCATTACAAAAATTTATATCTATGGTAGGAATTACATCCAACTTGACCTCTGACAAGACCCAATTTGCTGACTTTGATACATTCAAACTATGCAATGTTTCATTCAAACATACAACGTTTTGTGACACTATCGACTACATGCAATGTCTTATTAAGTTTAAAATATCTACAATTAGATATTTAAAATAAAATTTAAGAATAGTTAATAATAATTTGACTGAAAAAGCAAGGTAAATTCAATCAACTTTGATGATGTGTCTAGCTGTCAATCAAGCATTCATGTTCCGCCTCAAGTACTGCCCACTGGCTTAGATGTAAACAAAACAAACCCATGTGTTCGCTCGTCTGCTAATTAAAAATATCGTTTTTTTTCTCCATTTTAAGTGACAAAGTCAATTATTTATCAAGAGCATGGTATAAATAAAACAACAAGAGGCCCCAAGGGGCCTTAACCACTCACCGGCCAAAGTGGTTCAAAGAAGTATTTGGGGTCACATTCAGTTAGACATGGTTCATAAACACTACAAAGGAATAAAGTCATGAGAGACAAATTTTATTAAACTAGGGACATGGCTTGAACAAACTTGAATCTTACCCCCCTAACGATGCTGCATACCAAATATCAAAAGCATTCATCTGCTGGATCTGAAGAAGAAGATTTTTAAAGAAAATTCCTCATTTTAAACTAAGTTATCATTCAAGCTCCCACAGTGAGCCCAAATATGAACCCAGGGACTTGGCTTGAACAAACTTGAATCTCACCCCCTAAAGATGCTGCATGCCAAATATCAAAACATTCCGACTGCTGAATCTGAAGATTTTTAAAGAAAAATTCCTCATATTGACTAAGTTATAATTCGGGCCCAGGGAATTGGCTTTAACAAAATTGAATCTCACCCCTAAGCATGCTACACACCACATATCAAAACATTCCGACTGCTGGATCTGAAGAAAATGATTTTTTAAGAAAATTCCTCATTTCGAACTAAGTTACAATTCAAGCTCCCACAGTGAGCCCGAATATGGACCTAGGTCCATTGCTTGGACAAACTTGAATCTCACCCCCCTAAGGATGCTGCATACCAAATATCAAAACATTCCGACAGCTGGATCTGAAGAAGAAGATTTTTAAAGAAAATCATTTGAACTAAGTTATCATTTGGGCTCCCACAGTGAGCCCAAATATGGACCTAGGGACATGGCTTGAACAAACTTGAATCTCATCCCCCTAAGGATGCTGCATACCAAATATCAAAACATTCCGACTACTGGATCTGAAGAAGAAGATTTTTAAAGAAAATTCCTCATTTTGAACTAAGTTATAATTAGGGCTACCACAGTGAGCCCAAATATGAACCCAGGGACTTGGCTTGAACAAACTTGAATCTCACCCCCCTAAGCATGCTGCATACCCAATATCAAAAGATTCTGGCTGCTGGATCTTGAGAAGATTTTAAAGAAATTTGCTTGAAATGCACTAAGTTCAAATTTGGGCTCCTATACTGAGCCCAAATATGAACCCAGGGGGCCGACTTGAACAAACTTGAATCAGATCCACCCCATAATGTTGCATACCAAATATCAAAAGATTCTGCCTGCTGGATTTGGAGAAGATTTTTCAAGAAATTTGCCTGAAATGCACTAAGTTCGAATTCAAGCTTCTATACTAAGCCCAAATGTGAATCCAGGGGGCCGTTTTGAACAAACTTGAATCAGATTCACCCCACAATGTTGCATACCAAATATCAAAAGATTCTGCCCATTGGTTCTGGAGAAGAAGATTTTTAAATAATTTTTCTTGAAATTGCACTAAGTAAAAATTCACGCCCCCATAGTGAGCCCCAATGTTGGTTGATGGACTCGATTTGAACAAACTTGAATCCGACTCATACCAAGATGCTGCATACCAAGTATCAAAAGATTCTGCCCACTGGTTCTGGAGAAGAAGATTTTTTAATAATTTTTCTATAATTCATACGGTGCTATCAGAGTTATGCCCCATACAGAGCCCCCAAGGGACGTGGCCATTTCATTTGAACAAACCTGAATTGCCATATAGTAATGAACATCCATATGAAGTTTCGTGAAAATCGGACCAGTGGTTTCAGAGGAGAAGTCGTTTGAAAAATGTTCACGACGACAGACAACGATGTGGTTTAAATCTGATTACCGGGCCTAGTACCTATTTATTTTAGATATATCCTGTTCTGTTAATAGGTTTGACAGACCTGAATCATTTCTCTAGATCAATGAAATGAGTCCCTCACAATTGAAAAAAATTATTATTTACTAACTGCAAATATATACACAGAACACAAGCGTGTGCATGAGTTAATCGATATGGCACCTGTGCCAGCACGGAAGGATAAAAAAAAATGTGTCATTCTGTGTTTATTACATGCCTTCACGTCTATAAAATAATTTTTAGGGCACTCAGCAATTCATTTGACAGCTTGTCCCATGAATTCCAATGTGTCCTATATGCCAGTAGGCACATTGAAAACATTGGAACTCAGGAGACGAACTATTGACAAAAAGAACACATTTTATCGCCAACCAAATTTGTGAGAGGAACCCATGTTTTTATTTTTAGCTATCGCTAGTGATTCCAATTGTATTTGCAGTGCACGATTTGTAGAAAATTACAGTGAAATTTCATTTCTATTTAAAAATAGTTTGTCAACGATTTCCGTTATGCACATATGTGCAGAACAGCTTTTCATTTTCCGCATGGTTTAGTGTTGCTGTAGATGAGGATTACATAGATAGAACAAGTGTGTAAAAAAATATCAATGTTTCACTCACAGAGGTCACAAAAGGATGAAAATTATTAAGCAGTGACCATAAAGTGGGAAGCATCTCAGAAAAGGTATTTTGACTTAATACAAACGTATCAAGACAGTCAGTTACTGTAAACAAAAACTAAAAGATGATTAAAAATTCCTACTAAATAAGTGAAAAAGAAAGAAAGGAAGAAGAAATATTAAAATTAAAGCTTACAGTTGATGGTCAGGGACGGTTATAAGTTGCACCACCTCGACCAATCATGGGATGACGATTTGGATCACCGCCTAGTCGTACCTGGTGAGCATATGGCTGCCGGAAATTCAAATCAGAGGAGAGTCTTTGTGGTTGGCTATTCATGTTGTGGTGATGTTGCTGGAATTGTGTGGAATTTAGCTGAGATCTAGAATTAACTGATCGTGGTCCAAGATTAGTATTCCTCACAATAAAATTAAAGTTTGATACATTGGGCGGTTGCATTCGCATCCTAGGTCTTGAATTGGATCTTGGGGGATGTTTCTCATTCATGGGTGTTGGATGTATTCTGATTATTTGCTGTCGAGGCTGCACTTCGCCAAATTGAATTCTTGCTGTTGATTGTTGTGGTGATGGTAATCTGGAGTGTGGTCTTTCTGCTGCAGGCCTGTTGACTGTGGCATGGCTACGAGGGTGCCTGTGTGGTGGTGGAGGAATGTTTGCTTGTTGTGGAGGTTGAGAAACAGTACGATCACAAATTATTTGTACATTGCTAATTGGTCCATTTGCTGAGTCCACTAGATTAAGAGGTCTGTTATGTATAGATGATGCATCTCTCATTATCGTGTGGTCTGTTGCTTCAAAACTTACAGAAAGTGGTTGTTGGGAAATGGAGCTTTGTGGTAAAAATGTCACGGTTTGCTGTTGATGTTCAGTTATTTGCTGAGGTATCACATTTTCCTGTGTACGCTGGCCAATATTGCTAATTAAAAAATTTGGTAGATTTGGTCGAACAGGATCCTGAGGGGGACGTATTTTGTTTCTGACACTACATACTGGAATATTAGGTCTCCTGGGGTCTAGAGATTGTATACTTGTAACTGGACCTTGATCTTGCATTGCAGGTCTGACAGGAGTTTGAAAATGATGTATGTTACCTATGCTAGAAATGTTGGGATGATTGGAATTTGGCTGATACATTGAATTCCTAACATCTACATGTTGTATATTGGGTCTAACTACATCCTGTGGTAGTCCTGTAGTTTGCACAGAGTTTCCATGTGAAACAGAAGCAGGTGACTGTTTCTCATTAGGAGTGAAAGTTTGTAATATTTGAACAGGGTGTGATATATTGGGTACCATTGATGTGCCACTGGAACTTCCCATTACTGCAGCAGAGGGTAGGATTTGTGTGAAATTGATTCCCACTTGTGGGTTCTGGTTTGGAGGTACCAATGTAGAAATATTCTGACTTATATTTCCACCAACTGCTTGACTGATAATGTTGGAATTATTAATCTGTTCAGTTGGTACATTGTTGAACATGAGTAACCCTCCACCAGAAAAGCTGTTATTGTTTATGACACTGATACTAGGAGCACCCATAGAACTACAAACATTCTCTTTGTTTCCAGGATTACTTGTATTCATGTTATTCATGCTGCTGTCCATTAATTGACTATTTTTCTGGTCAGTATTCCAGTCTTTGTTTGTTTTCTGAGAATAACTATTTCTGGAATTAGAATTATGTCGATCTTTAGGATGATACTTTTTCTTATTCCTTTGTTCACGAGAACTGTTATTCATTGGACTGCATCTAGTTCCCTTCCAGTTTCCACCAACACCAACAAGACTCACTTCGTGTTGGCTGTCTGTACTACTTGTACTACTACTTCGACTCCGTGACGTGCTTAAACTAGGAGTATTTGTTCTGGACCGAGTACTACTACTGAATGATGAACTCCGACTCCGCGATCTATTAGTGCTTCTACTTCTGCTTCGACTGCTTATAGGTGAAAGTGAAATATTTTTCGGAGATCCTGGTGGTGTTTCAGGTCCTTTAGTACTTCCTGGAGGAAAGCCAGGAGGTGTTTTGGGTCCAGTGTTCTTTGATGAAATGGGAGCACTATACAGAAAGTTGGTATTGTTCATTGTGATGGCACATTTGGATGAAGTATTTATGCTGCTTACAGTTGCAGCTGTTGATAATGTTGTTAGAGAAACAGAGTTTCCTGAACCAATGATGGATGGATTTTGTACATGGATAATACCACCTGATAAAGACCCTCCTTGAATTGATCCAGAAGAAGCCATCTCAACACCTGAAAACAATATAAAATAAAATATCTAAAGACCAAGAATTTGGTCATATTAGAAACCATACATAATCAATCTCTGAATATAAACAAATTATCTTTTACCATCATGTTAAAAGTTTTATCACACCAGCTGTACTTTTCCACATGTATGTTCCACAAAACTGTTTTGAATCATTGTTTTTCCAACAATCTTAAATACCTTCACATTTTCAAATTTAAGCTTTTGAGACCCTGATGCTAATTTTTAGCATAGCTTTTTCTGTGGAAGAGGAGAAATTTATGGAGGAATGTACCTTAACTTATACTATATTATCCCTTTAGATGGTATGGAGATATGAGATGGGTACAAACATTCTCTATATAAACTACCTGAAGAGGATTTTATCTATATTGGATGGTTTCCTTAATCCTTTACCGAACGTAATGGCCAAAAACAGGCAGAACAATTCACAAACATCACCATTAAATTTTCTTCATTTTTTGGGTCCCCAAAACATAGCTTATGACCTCTCATTGGAACGGGCTCATTGAGCAAATTCCAAGAAAGGGTTTTTTTTTACACAAAAATGAAAAAAGTTAGTTATTCAAGAATTTTGTGTCATCTGTCTTTTATGTTAGGTAAAGGGTTAATGTGGGAGACCCAATTCCATTTTTGGTAATACTAATCATCATGTGAACCCTCATTGGAATGAACTCAATGAGTAGACGTCTCCCATGGATGTTCAGTAAAAATGTTAAGTTACATTTATCAATTTTTTTTAAGTAAAGTATAGGTTGCTTCACCCTTAAAGGGCTATTTCGAACTTTGATTACCATTTACTGCAGCAGAACAGTTGCCCCAACATGCACACCCTGGGTAATTTTAAAGTTACATTCCAAACACCTTTGCAGTTGCTTCTAGGCAGGTCTTGGCTGTTTGAATAGGCAGCCACGACTTGCATAGAAACAACTGCAAAGACACAGGATGTTGACTGTTGAAGTGTAAAAAAACAAGAGGCCCCACGGGGCCTGAAGCGCTCATCTTGTACAGAACACAATTTAAACAGAGTCCAAGAATGAGTCTACATTAAGCAAGCCATCTCCATAGGCTACACTGTCAATCCTTGAGTCCCTCAGGAGTGACAAAAATAATCTAGGCATCATGCCTTTTCTTCAGTTGATCATAAGTAAAATGTAGAGCTCCCCTATGAAGCCCCTTGATACAACCTATGTGGATTAATCTTAGTACCTCTAGAGGGTACTGAATACAAAATTTTTAATTCTTCAGCAAAATGGCCAATTCCGGCTCCCATAGAGAGCCCAAATATTAACCCAGGCTCTTGATTTGAACACAGTTAAATCTGACTTCCCTAGAGATGTTGTGTACCGAATATGAAAGCATTCTGACTGTTGGATCTGTAGAAGAGAAATTGTAAAGAAATTTCTTCGAATTGCACTAAGTTCAAATTTGGGCTACCATAGCGAGCCCAAATATTGACCTATGGATCCGATTTGAACAAACTTGAATCTGACCCCCCTAGAGATGTTTTATATCCAATGTGAAAGCATTCTGACAAGTGAATCTGAAGAAAATTTTTGAAGAAATTCCCTCATATTGTACTAAGTTAAATTTCATGTTCCCATATGGAGCCCAAATATTAACCTAGGCACTCGAATTGAACAACTTGGAATCTGACCCCCCTAGAGATGTTGTATACCAAATATAAAAGCATTCCGACTGGTGGATCTGAAGAAAAAGATTTTTAAAGAAATTTTCTCATATTGCACTAAGTAAAAATTTGGGCTACCATAGTGAGCCCAAATATATACCTAGGGCTCTGATTTGAACAACTTGAATCTGACCCCCATAGAGATGTTGCATACCAAATATCAAAGCATTCTGACTGATGGATCTGAAGAAGATTTTTTTAAATTACCCTCCATATTGAACAAAGATAAAATTTGGGCTTCCTTAGGAAGCCCAAATATTAACCTAGGGACTTGGTTTGAACAATCTAGAATCTGACCCTCATAACAATGATGTATACCAAATATTAAAAGATTCTGACTGGTGGTTCTGAAGAAGAAGATTTTTAAAGAATATTCCCCATATTACCCTATGTTAAAACTTCGGGCTCCTGTAGAGAGCCCAAATATGAACCAATGAGCTTTATTTCAACAAACTTTTATCTGACCCCCCTATGAATGCTGTATACCAAATATCAAAAGATTCTGATGATTGGTTCTGGAGAAAAGATTTTTTAAAATTTTTGCAAATATGCTGACTCAACATTTTTTCGATGCCCATTACAGAACACCCTAACATAACCGATGGCAAATTTTTTTTTACCATTCAATTCTACTGGTCATAAGGATAATTCATACCAAATAAAAGCTCTCTGTTCCGTGGGGTTTGGGAAATATAGGCGTTTGAAAATATTTCAATTTTTAGCTCCCAGGGTTCCCATGGGGATGTGGGAATTTTTTTTTTTTTGCATGG
Organism: Pictodentalium vernedei; assembly: GCA_031216915.1. NCBI lineage: Eukaryota > Metazoa > Mollusca > Scaphopoda > Dentaliida > Dentaliidae > Pictodentalium > Pictodentalium vernedei. The sequence goes on from CM062291.1 coordinate 311,331,510, forward strand.
GTCAAGTACTTATGACCCAATACTACCACAAACCAAATTTGGTTCATACCGGACCATCGGTTCAGAAAATAGAAATTTTGGGCGGGGCCAAAAATCTTCCCCCTCCTATTACAAAGCCAAATATTACTTCACGAACTTCGTTTGAACAAACTTGATTCTACACCTCATATGGAAGCTCCATAGCAAATATCAAGTCATTGTACACACTGGTTCTTGAGAAGAAGATTTTAAAAATATTTTGGAGCATTTTCCCCCACTCCCTCCCTATGGGGCTGGGCATGCTGAGTTGAACAAAAATGAAATGCCCCTTTGGGACCATCACTCACACAAACTTTCACTTGAATTGGCCCAGTGGCTTTGGAGGAGAAGACCAAAACATGGTGTTGACGGACGACGGACGACAGACGACGGACGACGGACGGCAAGCGATGAGATTAGCTCAGCTTGACTTTGTCAAGATGAGCTAAAAATGTATATAAACCTTCAGGCCTTTAAGGGTTAAATGAGCGGCTACAACCTGATTAGAAACTTGGTATGCCTCTGGAGCATCAGGGTGTTATATATAATCAGAAAATTATGCTAAAATGTCTAGATGTTTCAAGTTAATAGAACTGAAAATGAATGAGTTGACTTCACTCATTAAAATGACCCAATCCATCTGTCTTGGCATAAAAAATGCCTGAAGATCTTTGTCTTTTTTTTGCAGCACTCAAGGGACAAATTTATCAATTTTATTAACTTGGGTAAAATAACAGACATAAACCATTTAATTTTTATCTTTCTAAGTTTGCATTGGCTATAAAAAGAGAGCATGCAGCAGCCAAAAGGACCTTGTTGGTGAGCCTGAGAAACAGATTTTAAACTTTTTTAGGCCTAATCTGACATCAGTGTGCAGAGGGTTAAGCTTTTTATATTTCTGTTCAAGTCCTATTTAAGGCTGCTCTGATCAACCCAGAACATCTTATTTTCATTTCTGAAGTTCCTTTTATTCAGCTCTCGTTATGTCACCCAAAGAACCATTTTTATCAACACTGGGCCACATAACTGAATTTTAGCAGCAAACTCCCTTCCTCTACTCCCTCCCTCACAAAATAAATATACAGGTGGACCAACTTAACTGGAAGTTACCCAGTAGAATAACCCTGTTAATCATCTTATTTCTTATCAATGGAGCCCACTTAATTGTACATCCCTTTATAGAATAATCCTGTTAACTGAATATAATTTCCAGACACAAAACCATTTACCATACCTGCAGTTCAAACTTGACCTGTTAAGTGTATAGAGGTTATGAACCCCTCATAATTGAATATAAAATCGTGTGATATGTCACAAAATTACTCTGATAATCACCAAATTCCCCTCGCTTTTCCACCAAATTGGCCAATCCACTACTGGCATTTAATCTATTTTAATGTTGAACAAGGAGTAACACTGGATGGGTTTAGGTCCCCACTGACCACACCTTCATGGGGTTCAGCATACCTTGTTTTGTTTTTTTTTGTTTGTTTGTCAGGTATTTATGTTTAGGTGCACATTAATGAGGTCACCTAATTTACATACTATTTTGGTGCCCCCCCCCTCCCCACCCCTCCCCTTCTTCCAATAATATCAAAGAAAACATTGCTAGTATTGAGTTGACCTCCTTCATATTCTGTGCATGGCCAGAAAGTTGGGTAGTTGCATATAATTCTGAAACATCAAACTATTATACTATTAGTACAATTATTTATTTATTTATTGGTGTTTATGGTCACATATTTCTGCAAAATGGCTAATCATGACGTGACCAAAACAAGGAGACAAAGTCAAGTTTTGTCAATCGTTTATATTCATGTTGCACATTTAGAGGACTTCCATCCCAGGCAATGATGACCCGAATCCTATTTTACCAAACAAATAGATTGTTTACCACAGTAAACAAGCACTGCTTCACTTTCTGGAGTTCCAAATGGGAATTATTACAAAGCTGACCCCTCACATCCATTATGTTATATGGAGTAAATATCTGTTAATGGAATGACAAAAAAATTTGTGATCTATCGTAACATTCTGACAACCCCCAGATTCCAAAGCTTCTGTGGCATGTGTACCTCCAATTTAAACATTTCTTCTATCTTACTTGACAGAGCTCCATGAACACTATTAAATAAGTTGTAATAGAATACCTTCTAGGTTTATCACCAGAGTTTACAAATGAAAGTGTCAATGACACTGTAGCTCAACTTGTCAAGACGTGTACATGTATAGTATGTGACACAGCAATGACAAACATCTAGGTAATGACCTGATAACAAAGGTACATATAAAGTATTGTAACGGTCTGTACATAAATACTGACCGTAGCCTGTAACAAATGTATAGGTAAAGTATTGTAAAGGTGGGCGACAGTCAGATGCTAAACTAGAAAAGAAATCTTTGAGTCTCAGAGTGGGTCTGACTGAACCCCAAAATATTTGTTCTCATAGCACAGTGATAACAAAGGCACCCCAAAACACACTCATTCCTGTCCCAAGGTGAAAACAAAGGTACCCAAGAAGTTTCGTGAAGATCAGTTCATAAAAACAGACTCTAGCCCGAGCCGTATTATATGTGATGTATTCCATGTTACTAAACATTCCTACAAAAATTGATTCAAATCACAACTTTCATACAGAAGTTCTGTACAAAAAACTGATTTCACTAATTTTGGTACAAAAAGGCTGCTGGCGGCCATCTTGAATTGTGGACTGCACCCCAAAACACTTGTTCTTGTTCCACGGTGATAACAAAGGTACCCAAGAAGTTTCGTAAAGATCGGTTCATCAATACGGTCTCTAGCCTGAGCCGTATAGAAGTTGTGTACAAAACACTGATTGGACCTAATTTAGGTACAAAATGGCCACTGGCAGCCATCTTGAATTTTGGACCGCACCCAAAAACACTCGTTCTCATCCCAAGGTGATAACAAAGGTACCCAAGAAGTTTTGTGAAGATTGGTTCATAAATACAGCCTCTAGCCTGAGCCGTATTGACACATGCACTTACTGTGTATAGGTAGCACTGAATAAATCGAAGTCCATCTAATTTGCATAATTTCTGCTCGAGAAAAAACCTGTATTATATGTGATGTATTCCATGTTACTAAACATCCATACAGAAGTTTATTCAAATCAGAACTTTCATACAGAAGTTCTATACAAAAAACTGATTGCACTAATTTTGGTACAAAATGGCCACCGGCAGCCATCTTGAATTTTGGACTGCACCCCAAAACACTCGTTCTCATCCCAAGGTGATAACAAAGGTACCCAAGAAGTTTTGTGAAGATCGGTTCATAAATACAGCCTCTAGCCTGAGCCGTATTGACACATGCACTTATTGTGTATAAGTAGCACTGAATAAATCAAAGTTCATCTAATTTGCATAATTTCTGCTCGAGAAAAAAACCTGTATTATATGTGATGTATTCCATGTTACTAAACATTCATACAAAAATTTATTCAAATCAGAGCTTTCATACAGAAGTTCTGTACAAAAAACTGATTGCACTAATTTTGGTACAAAATGGCTGCTGGTGGCCATCTTGAATTTTGGACTGCACCCAAAAACACTTGTTCTCGTCCCATGGTGATAACAAAGGTACCCAAGAAGTTTTGTAAAGATCGGTTCATAAATACAGCCTCCAGCCTGAGCCGTATAGAAGTTGTGTACAAAAAACTGATTGGACCTAACTTCGGTACAAAATGGCCACGGGCAGCCATCTCGAATTTTGGACTGCACCCAGAAACACTCCTTCTCATCCCAACGTGATAACAACGGTACCCAAGAAGTTTTGTGAAGATCGGTTCCGAAATACAGACTCTAGCCCGAGCCATATTGACATGTGCATTTACTGTGTATTATATGTGATGTATTCCATGTTACTAAATATTGATACAAAAATTTATTCAAATCAGAACTTTCATACAGAAGTTCTGTACAAAAAACTGATTGCACTGACTAAAGTACAAAATGGCTGCTGGTGGCCATCTTGAATTTCAGACCGGACCCAAAAACACGTCTCGTCCCACGGTGATAACAAAGGTACCCAAAAAGTTTCGTAAAGATCGGTTCATAAATACGGCCTCTAGCCCGAGCTGTATTGGCATTTGCACTTACAGTGCTGAAAGTAACACTACACAAATCAAAGTTAGTCTAATTTGCATAATTTACGCACAAGAAAAAAACCTGTATTATATGTGATGTATCCCATGGTACTAAACATTCATACAAAAAATTATTCAAATCAGAGCTTTCATATGGAAGTTCTGCGCAAAAATCTGATTGCATCTAATTTTGTACAAAATGGCTGCCAGCGGCCGTCTTGAATTTCGGACCGGACCCAAAAACACTTGTTCTCGTCTCACGGGGATAACAAAGGTACCCAAGAAGTTTCGTAAAGATCGGTTCATAAATACGGCCTCTAGCCTGAGTACGGCGTGAGGACGGACGGACAGATGGAAAGACGGACGGCAGGCCATGACAATACCTCAAATTTGGCTTCGCCAAAGTTGAGCTAAAATTCAAGAATTTTGTTTGCAAGTGTCATTTGACTTTTGTGTTAGCTAAAAGGTTAATGGGTTGCCCTATACCACTGCCACTAGAATGAATTGTGATGATAAAAGTTACAGTTCTTATTTTAGTGTCATGAACGATTCTACAATGGAGATCGCATCGCTGAATCTTTATCTTAGCTGAAACAATGCTGCTAATACGGTTCACTGTTCGAAAGGTGGTGTGTATGAGGAAGCAGGGCTTCAATTCAGCAAGAATCTGATTCTTAAAAATCCTTGATCGCATAATGAGGTACAGCAGGATTTTTATTTGGATTCTTGTAAAACTGCATATAAGCCCTGAGGAAAGGGCTTGTTGGTCAGCATACATGGCAACAGATAATGGAATTGTCTGTTCAAATCTGACCAGAGTCACTATTGCTGTGGTCTGGGCAAATCCCACAACACTACTTATATGAGCATAGCAGTTGAGTGTTCTTAAAAATTGGACAATAAGACATATACAGCTTCAATCAGTGCCAATTAATCCCTAGCACCCTGGCAGTGCAACAAAGTTTCTCCAATCACTCCGTTTTTCTCTTGTTTAACTATGAATTTAACCAATTATATCTTGTTTGACAGAGCTTGCTGAGCTGTCAAACAAGGTATATTTGGTTCCATTTCAAACTGCATTATGGGAAATATTTGCTGCTGAAAACTTTGCCATTTTGTCAGCAGAGTGCAGAACGTTAAGCTCTAGCTATGCATATGTCTGGTTATTAACCCTCTGATGCCCTGTTGGTATGTCAGTTCAATGGCAGCAATTGGAAGAGACCATATTCATTATTTGAGGGTAGAACAATTAATATTTTCAACAGGCAGCCTTGGGGCTACCTCTCACATGCACTAGGCACCCATTCTACTTAATAAAATTATGAAGTATCATGTTTCTGGACTGGAAAAGTCTCTCGGGTTCCAAGAGTTAACCCTCTATCCAGCCTGAATAGAAAACACTAGCAAAAAAAAATAATTCTTGAATAACTAAAAATATTCAGTTTTTGTCTCAAAAACATAGATTATGACCCCCCCTAACAGTACAGTCACTGTGGACTGATCGTAATCCACTGGTGGTCAGTGATCTCAATGCATGAATTTACTAGGTAATAAAAGTAATCATCAGCAAAATTTTAATTAATGAAGCCCCAGGTTGTACCTGGAGCTTCATTAATTAAATTTTTGATGATTATACCTGTAATTAGTGTTTAGTACAGTAGAATCCTCTTAATTAAATATCCATTTTGCCAGTGAAAATTATTCAATTAACAGGAGTATACAATTAACAGGGATTTGGTCAGTTTCCTGTGTTCTGGAGGTAAACTGAGCATTTATTCTATTATATCTTGTTTGACAGAGCTCATGGAGCTCTGTCAAACAAGATATAATAGAAGAAATGCCTGTATTGGATGTAGTGGGGCCAAAAAGGTTGATAAATAAGGGGAATTTGGTGCGTGTCACAGTAATTTTTTCGACATATTACAAAAATTGATATACAATTAACAGGAGTTTACTCTACAACTCATATGCAATTAACAGATCAAATTTGTACTGAAGGTATGGTAAATGGTTTTGTGTTTGAAAATTATATTCAATTAACAGGGATATACAATTAAGAGATATCCAATTAAGTGGGTTCCACTGTATCTAATATTATTGTGTCTGTGGAAATATTGCCCACCCTTGGAAAGTGACCAGTCCATGGCGACTGTACTGTAGGAACGAGATCAACAAACTTGTTCTAATGAAAGGTTATGATAGAAGTGTTTGAGACAAAAAATAATACAATTTGAACAACAATTTTGGGGATTAGTGCTGGCCACTGGCATGGTTATGTTAGAAAGTCTTAACAAATATTACTTGCTGCTGCTGCTTGGTAAATCTCTGGAGATTGTCCATCTCACTTCACCAGCAAAACTGTCCGACATAATGGGACCCTGATCACTAAAGTATTGTTGAACCCCAAAAAAACAAATTGAAAAAAACAATAAAGCTTTTCCATTGGAGCGTCACCTAATAGTATATAAATCAAGTCAGTATGTGGATAGTGGATTATCGCTAAAACACTTATGGATAGGAGTGTCCACCCAGTCACAATAACTGGAAATTTCAGTGATAATACATAAAGTCAAGCAAAGTTTAAACTAATGGAGCAATTTTGTCCAGGTGGAAAATCTACTTTTCAAGTGTTATAGTGGAAATCCATGCTTCACAGCACTATACAGAAAAACTTCCAGTCGTGAGCAATGATATTTTGAAATGATAATATCTGTCTAAACCATGAAACAGTTAAAGTGACGATGAAACAGTTAAGGAATTGTTACACAAATGTTTCAAACTGAGCAGCATCACTGGCTTTGTGTTAATTTAAAAAATCCATGATATTCAATGTTTTCAACAATATGCATAAAATTCTTCCTCACAACTATTTATGACCTTGGAATGAAACTACCAGTTAGTGGCCTCACTGAGACTTATTATGCTGTCAGCACCATTTTTAACATGTTCAACTGACAATCAGTATTTGGTTACAGGACGATTTCTCTTGAAATTAAGTCAAAGCAAGTGATGCAATGTATAGAAAATAAAAAAATCCATGGTTTTAAAAAGAAACTTTACTTTTATTTCAATATTCTATGCATGAAACTGTTAACAATCAACAAGAATATTCAACAGGTAAAACTAATGCGATAAAAAAATACATCCTTCAATTTTAAAACTCAGTAAGAGGTAATTTTAGTTTATGTCAAAATGAAAACAAATTTTTCCATGCAATGTTTGATTTTACCTACACAATTTGTACACAATTCTAATAAATTGAAAAATACTTACAAACTCTACATTCTAAATGTGCAATTTCCCATCCATGCATTCTTATTTATTTATTGGTGTTTGAGGTGATTTTCGGTACATATCATGACTGCAACACAAGCATAGTCAAGTTTAGCCAATCGCTACTACCTAAGCTGCCCATTTTAAAGGACTTTGACCCCAGGCACTAGTTACTAGGTCCTATTATAGCAGTTAAATAGAATTTATTTAATGCATTAAAAACCACTTGGCAACTTCCCAAAGTTATCACAGGGATTCTCAATGTTGCTAACCTCACAAGACACCTGCCAATGTCACACAAATGCCACCATCACCCACCCCTCCTTACGATTCTACGTCCACTTTTGAATATTAGTGGGAATTCTGAAAATTTGCTTCCATTTGTTACAGTCCAGTCAAATGGATACATTATTTTTCCACAAAGTGAAAAAGAGCAATAACTTCCATAAAAATTCTGCCTTCATCAAGCTGATGAACAAAAAGCTTTACTTATGAGTATAATGAGAAATTTCAATGAAAACTGAAGTTCATTCAGATATCTGTATTACCCATTTAAATACAAAAAAATAAATCCATTCCCAGAAGACTTCCGCACATTTCTCATCAGATTACCGAAGTTAAGCAACGTCGGACCACGTTAGTCCTTGGATGGGTGACCGTCCCAGCGATCGATTCGGACTCCTACATTGTGTCCTTGGGCAAGGCACTTCACCCCGAGTGTCCACATGGGGGAACGATGACACCGTGTACTAAGGCATACTGCATGTCGATGGTGCGTGCATATCTTCAACCAATCTAACCTTGCCTGTGCTGCAGTGTGGAGTTATGATGTTGGGGAGCTGACAGATGCTCGTTGTTGCTCGGTGGTTCTCTGGCTTGCTCCACCCGTAAAACTGTCACCGACATGATATGACCTTGGCTGTTAAAGTGTCCTTAAACCCTAATAAATAAATAAATAAATAATAATAATCTTTGATTGGCAGGTCGATAAACAGCCAAGTTAACAGATAATGAGACAATGGAAACATTATACTATGGAAACCTGCTAACTGAATAGCCACTTTGCCAGTGCCCACTTGACTGAATATTTCTTAACCCTATTAATTTATTTATTGATGCTTAAGGTCACATACTTCTGCACAAAGGCTAATCATGACCACAACATGGAGATAAAGTCAAGTCCAGCCAATAGTTTATACTCCAAGTTACCCATTTTAGAGGACTTCCACCCCAGGCAATGGTCTTGTTTTATCAGTAAAACAGAACTTGGTTACCACAGTAAACAAGCACTGCTTCACTTCCTGAGTTTCCCAAGGGAAACTTTGTTAGTGGAATATAAATTTTGAACATCAAACCATTTGCAATACCTTCAGTATAAATTTTACTTGTAAACAGTATATATGTTATAGAGTCATCTAATTTGAACTGAATAAAAACAAGAGGTCCCATGGGACCTGAGGCGTTCACCTGACAATAGTTGTTTAAAGAAGGATTTAATTAGCATCTATAGATAGTTAACACTACACAGGAATGAAGTTATTTAATTATTTATAACTCTGTTGTCCATGCCAGATGATTTTTCCTATTACTGGGATGCTACCACAGAAATAATGCCCCGATTTCCAGTAAAACAAAACTTGGGAGTCCAAATATCAACCTAGGAACTTAACTTGAACAAATTTGAGTCCGAGCCCTTTCCTTCCCTTCCACCACCAGGATGCTGTATACCAAATGTGAAAGCATTCTGACTGGTGGATCTGAAGAAGAAGATTTTTAAAGAAATTCACTCATATTGCACCAAGTTAAAAATCGGGCTGTATGATGTATACCGAAAATATCAAAAGATTCTGATCAGTGGTTGTGGAGAAACTTTTTTTTTAACTCAGCAATTTTTCCATGCCCCCCCCCCCCCCCTCCCCCCAACAGAACACCCTAACACAACTGATGGCAGTTTTTTTTACCATTCAATTCCACTGGTCCTAAATATGGGCATTTGAAAATATTTCTATTTTTAGCTCCTGGGGATTCCCATGGGGACACAGGAAATTTTTTTTTTACAAGAGTCAAGTACTTATGACTCAATAATACCACATATAAAACTTGGTTCAAATCGAACCATCAGTTCAGAAAACATAAATTTTGGGCAGGGCCAAGAACCTTGCCCATCCCATTACAAAGGCAAATATCGATCCACGAAACTTCTTTTAACAAACTTGAGTCTACACCTCAAAAGAAAGCTGCATACCAAATATCAAATCATTGTACCCACTGGTTCATGTGAAGATCTTTTAAGAATTTTGGTGGATTTTCCCCCTACACCCTCCCTATGAGGTTGGAGAAGTTGATTTGAAAAATGATAAATTTAAAGTAATTTGTATATTTTTTATACTTACCAATGGCCCAGACTAGCTGGTGCAAACTCAAAGTTATCAAGTGCCAAACACAAATTTTGAACCCCCAATCCCCAAAATTTGCTTGCAAAACCGAAAATTAAAAGTCCTATCTGGTCCTCCATACTTTTACTCTCCGCGCATGAGCAGCCATCAGGAAGTGACCGGAATTGGCGCCAACATCATTCTTTGTAGAAGAGAGTTCTACATAATAACTCAGCGGGGAGGTATGAGTGTCTACTCATGGGAGGGCCATACCCGTCTGGGCCATTGGTAAGTATAAAAAATATACAAATTACTTTAAATTTATCATATTTTTTTACTGTAAACCAATGGCCCAGACTAGCTGAATCCTAAAAAGGCGGAGGGCCTAAGACTTCAGAATTAGCAGACCAACATAGTTCCCAAGCCTGCAATCCAAGGTGAATGGAAATTAAATTTAAAAGGATGCAGTTATAGAGAAGACATATCATAAATAAGGAGCCAAATTCAAGTAATTCCGTATTCTTAGTATGAATGACTATGCTAATTGGATGTAAAGAGTTCCCAATTTTAAGGCAAGTCCGGACTAAGCCCTAAAAATTAGGATGGCATATTTGAGAATAAGAGGATATCCCCCACAAACATACGCCATATAAAACTAGAACTATCACTGAAGGTGATTAATACCCCCGCTTTGGGTTTTTAGAGGAATGCACTTCTGATCATGTAGGCGAAGGCCATAAGGAAATATATACATAAAGATCATTTTTTGTTGTTGAAATTTGTATTTGCATGTGGCCTTCCACAGAACAGCACTGAATACTTAAAGAGCCCACACATATATGGTTTACATTTGGAAAAACACATTTACAATGTACAACATGTATTCAAAATCGGTTCATTAATGTAGGAGGAGTTGCACACACAAGAATCCCATTTGAAAACCCATAATAAATCCAAGTTAAAGGGAGATAACCTGGTTAAAATTGTCGCAGATCAAAAATTTGGGAATATGCGTATGTTCACTCAGTTGTGATAATGTTTGAAAGGTTTCGTCAAAATTGATTGATAAATGTAGGAGGAGTTGCACGCACAAGAATTTCATGTAGAAACCCATAATAAATCTAAGTTAAAGGGAGATAACCTAGTTAAAATAGCCACAGCTCAAAAATTTTGGAATATGCGCATGTTCACTTAGTAGTGATGATGTCCGTAAACTTTCGTCCAAATTGATTGATAAATGTAGGAGGAGTTGCGCACACAAGAATTTCATGCAGAAACCCATATTAAATCAAAGTTCAAGAGAGATAACCTGGTTAAAATTGTCGCAGATCAAAAAGTTTGGAATATGCACATGTTCACTTAGTAGAGATGATGTTTGAAAGGTTTCATCAAAATCGGTTCATTAATGTAGGAGGAGCTGCGCACACAAGAATTTGTTCGAACGGAAAGACATAATAAATTTAAGTCAAAGGGAGATAACCTGGTTAAAATTGTCGCAGATCAAAAATCTTGGAATATGCGCATGTTCACTTAGTAGTGATGATGTCTGAAAAGTTTTGTCCAAATTGATTGATAAATGTAGGAGGAGTTGCGCACACAAGAATTTCATGCAGAAACCCATATTAAATCAAAGTTCAAGAGAGATAACCTGGTTAAAATTGTCGCAGATCAAAAAGTTTGGAATATGCACATGTTCACTTAGTAGAGATGATGTTTGAAAGGTTTCATCAAAATCGGTTCATTAATGTAGGAGGAGTTACACACACAAGAATTTGTTCGAACGAAAAGACATAATAAATCTAAGTCAAAGGGAGATAACCTGGTTAAAATTGTCGCAGATCAAAAATCTTGGAATATGCGCATGTTCACTTAGTAGTGATGATGTCTGAAAAGTTTTGTCCAAATTGATTGATAAATGTAGGAGGAGTTGCACGCACAAGAATTTCATGTAGAAACCCATAATAAATCTAAGTTAAAGGGAGATAACCTAGTTAAAATTGCCACAGCTCAAAAATTTTGGAATATGCGCATGTTCACTTAGTAGTGATGATGTCTGTAAACTTTCGTCCAAATTGATTAATAAATGTAGGAGGAGTTGCTCACACAAGAATTTCATGCAGAAACCCATATTAAATCAAAGTTCAAGAGAGATAACCTGGTTAAAATTGTCGCAGATCAAAAAGTTTGGAATATGCACATGTTCACTTAGTAGAGATGATGTTTGAAAGGTTTCATCAAAATCGGTTCATTAATGTAGGAGGAGTTGCGCACACAAGAATTTGTTCGAACGGAAAGACATAATAAATCTAAGTCAAAGGGAGATAACCTGGTTAAAATTGTCGCAGATCAAAAATCTTGGAATATGCACATGTTCACTTAGTAGTGATGATGTCTGAAAAGTTTTGTCCAAATTGATTGATAAATGTAGGAGGAGTTGCGCACACAAGAATTTCATGTAGAAACCCATATTAAATCAAAGTTCAAGAGAGATAACCTGGTTAAAATTGTCGCAGATTAAAAAGTTTGGAATATGCACATGTTCACTTAGTAGAGATGATGTTTGTAAGGTTTCATCAAAATCAGTTCATTAATGTAGGAGGAGTTGCGCACACAAGAATTTGTTCGGATGGAAAGACACAATAAATCTAAGTCAAAGGGAGATAACCTGGTTAAAATTGTCGCAGATCAAAAATCTTGGAATATGCGCATGTTCACTTAGTAGTGATGATGTCTGAAAAGTTTTGTCCAAATTGATTGATAAATGTAGGAGGAGTTGCACGCACAAGAATTTCATGTAGAAACCCATAATAAATCTAAGTTAAAGGGAGATAACCTAGTTAAAATTGCCACAGCTCAAAAATTTTGGAATATGCGCATGTTCACTTAGTAGTGATGATGTCTGTAAACTTTTGTCCAAATTGATTGATAAATGTAGGAGGAGTTGCGCACACAAGAATTTCATGCAGAAACCCATATTAAATCAAAGTTCAGGAGAGATAACCTGGTTAAAATTGTTGCAGATCAAAAAGTTTGGAATATGCACTTTGTTCACTTAGTAGAGATGATGTTTGAAAGGTTTCATCAAAATCGGTTCATTAATGTAGGAGGAGTTGCGCACACAAGAATTTGTTCGGATGGAAAGACACAATAAATCTAAGTCAAAGGGAGATAATCTGGTTAAAATTGTCGCAGATCAAAAATCTTGGAATATGCGCATGTTCACTTAGTAGTGATGATGTCTGAAAAGTTTTGTCCAAATTGATTGATAAATGTAGGAGTTGCACGCACAAGAATTTCATGTAGAAACCCATAATAAATCTAAGTTAAAGGGAGATAACCTAGTTAAAATTGCCACAGCTAAAAAATCTTGGAATATGTGCATGTTCACTTAGTAGTGATGATGTCTGAAAAGTTTTGTCCAAATTGATTGATAAATGTAGGAGGAGTTGCGCACACAAGAATTTCATGTCCGGAAAGACGTACGGACGGACGTACAGGGCGATTCCTATATAGCCCCCACTTCTTCGAAGCGGGGGTATAATAATACATGAGCTGTATCCAGGATATAATCTACAGACAAAACAGCTTCACTCATAGTTACACACTTATCAAGCCGGAGGAGATTTAACCAAGAGGCCCCAGGGGGCCTGAGGCCGCTCACCTGACTTGGTAGTCTAAATATCAAACAAGAGCTGGACTTTCGTCCGGTGCATACCTCCACATGGTGTACCGCCTAGTGTGGGCATACCTATGACCAACATATATCATTTATGAATATTCTCGTATGGACTGACGTACAGATGGACGGACGCAATCCAGTTTTCAACAATTTCTAAGTCAAAAGGTATGGTAAATTGTTTGGTGTTTGGAAGTTTTATGCAATGAAGCAGAAGCCTCTGTCATAGGCAAACTGCATGCCATATTTCACTGAAATCTGATAACCCCAATCCAGTATGCACCCTCCCCCCCCCCCTCCCATTTTCTTCGAAAGTTTTCAACAATTTACAACAATTTCTAAGTCAAAAGGTATGGTAAATTGTTTGGTGTTTGGAAGTTTTATGCATTGAGGCAGAAGCCTTTGTCATAGGCAAACTGCATGCCATATTTCACCAAAATCCGATAACCCATACCTGAGATACATGCTGAACAGACAAATAATGTCCATTTCCTACAATTTCTAAGTCAAAAAAGGGGGATAACTCTAAAAAAGATAATGTGAGAAATACCATTGAATCCTTTTTTTAAAGCCTATACCATAAGCAGTGTTCATGGCAAATTTCATTGCAATAGAACATTCGCTACCCGAGATACAGGCTGAACAGACAAAATTTGGCTCGGACGGACACAATTTCTGAGTGAACAATTAATAATAAAAAAAAAAATAATAAAAAAAAGAATAACTAGTGTGGGCATACCTATGACCAACAAATATTATAAAAAATAATAATTTACTTAAGTTATGAATACTTTCGAACGGACTCACACACGGATGCACAGACGGACGGACTGACGGACGCATGTAATCCAGTATACCCCCATTTTCTTCGAAAGTGGGGGTATAACCAGGGACTTAATTTGAATAAGCTGCATACGCCCCTCCTAAGAAAAGCATATACCAACTAGATGAAGCAGTTGTGCCCACACAATACACAGGATTTTTCCTTCTATTTTCAGTTCCTGCGCTTTTACGTTCCAAAATTGAGATAAACGCATAAAAAACAGATTTTTTTTTATTTTTGTTTGGAAATTTTCGAAGTCCCAAACAAAATATTTTCAGCCTAAATTTTTTTTTTCTTCTTAAAATTGACCAAAATGCATAAAAAAACGAAAAACTAATTTCCGGTCCCAACCGGACACCAAATTTTCAGTGTAAAAAAAAATTTTTTTGTCTTAAAATTGACCGAAACGCATAAAAAACAAAAAAAAAATTTCCAGATTTTGGTCCAAAATTTTCCAAGTCCCACCCGGTACCCAAATTTTCAGTGTAAAAAAAAAAGTTTTGTCTTAAAATTGACCGAAACAAATAAAAAACAAAAAAAAACAAAATTCCGGATTTTGGTCCAAAATTTCTAAGTCCCACCCAGATCCCAAGAAATTTAATAAAAAATTTAAACTCCCAAGAAATTTAATAAAAAATTTCAATAAAAAATAACCAAAAGACTCGAGTTTAACAGGAAGGGTTCAAGGAAGGATAGGGAAGGAATACTTAACAAACAGTGGAATAATCATTATAAATGAAAGTGTCAATGACACTGTAGCTTAACTTGTGTGTTGTGTTTGATGAAAAGGATAATGTTCAATGTTTATGAAAGGATTATGAAATAAGACAAGAATTGTGATAACTGGGAATATGTTCATTTCTGTTCCCTGTATGCTATGTTTATGATAAAAATAATATGAGGTGTACACTGTACTAAAGAGCTGAGGGGTGGGTTAATATGACCTCACAGTTAATGTATGTGGCCCTCACAGTTAACGTATATCAACAAAAGTTACCAAGTCACAGTGAAATTATTCCAAAACGAGTCATCCTATCAAGTTACATTAAAATCCCTTCATAAATATGGCCTGTAGACTGTGCTAAAGGTTTTCGGGCTTCGGGCCCCTGTAGCCGTCAGTTTCCCAATTGCATCCAAAGGGGACATTCTCATCTAGACATTATATGAAGTCAACCTACCAAGTTACAATGAAATCCCTTCATAAATATGACCTGTAGACTGTGCTAAAGGTTTTGGGGCTTTGGGCTCTGGCAGCCATAATGGTTGAATGATCGCAACCAAAAGGGGACATTCTCAACTGGGCATCATCTGGAGTGATCCTGCAAAGTTACAATGACATCCCTTCATAAATATGACCTGTAGATTGTGCTCAAGGTTTTTGGGCTTAGGGCCCCTGAAGCTGTCACGACCAAAAGGGGATGTCATCATCTAGACATTATATGGAGTCAAACTTACGGGTTACAATGAAGTCCTTCCATAAATATGACCAATAGACTATGCTAAAGGTTTTGGGGGTTTGGGTTCGGGCAGTCATCAAGGCTGAATGATCACGACCAAAAGGGGACGTTCTCATCTAGACATTATTTAGAGTCATCCTACCAAGGTACAATGAAATCCCTTCATAAATATCACCTGTAGACTGTGCTAAAGGTTTTCGGGCTTTGGGCCCCTGTAGCCAACACAGTCGCCCACCTTGTCCAAAAGGGGCTGTTCTCATCTAGACATTACATGGAGTCAACCTACCAAGTTACAATGAAATCCCTTCATAAATATTATCTGAAGACTGTGCTAAAGGTTTTCGGGCTTTAGGCTTGGGCAGCCATCATGGTTGAATGATCGCAACCAAAAGGGGACATTCTCATCTGGACATCATGTGGAGTGATCCTATGAAGTTACAATGAAATCCCTTCATAAATATGACCTGTAGCCTGTGCTCAAGATTTTCGGGCTTCAGGCACCTGTAGCCATCACAGTTGACCAAACACGAACAAAAGGGGATGTCATCATCTAGGCATTATATGGAGTCAACCTAACAGGTTACAATGAAATCCTTCCATAAATACGAACTACAGACATGCTAAAGGTTTTTGGGCTCGGGCAGCCATCAAGGCTGAATGATCGTGACCAAAAGGGGACGTTCTCATCTGGACACTATTTGGAGTCATCTAACCAAGCTACTATGAAATCCCTTCATAATTATGACCTGTAGACTGTTCTAAAGGTTTTCGGGCTTTGGGCCCCTGAAGCCGTCACAGTTGCCCAATCGTGTCCAAAAGGGGACGTTCTCATCTAGACATTATATGAAGTCAACCTACCAAGTTACAATGAAATCCCTTCATAAATATGACCTGTAGACTGTGCTAAAGGTTTTCAGGCTTCGGACTCGGGCAGCCATCATGGTTGAATGATCGTAACCAAAGGGGACAATCTCATCTGGGCAATATCTGGAGTGATCCTGTGAAGTTACAATGAAATCCCTTCATAAATATGACCTGTAGACTGTGCTCAAGGTTTTCGGGCTTCGGGCGCCTGTAGCCATCACAGCTGAGCAATCACGACCAAAAGGGGATGTCATCATCTAGGCATTATATGGAGTCAACCTAACAGGTTACAATGAAATCCTTCTAAAAATATAACCTTCTGCCTATGCTAAAGGTTTTTGGGCTTGGGCACCCATCAAGGCTGAATGATCATGACCAAAATGGGACGTTCTCATCTAGACATTATTTGGAGGCATCCTACCAAGTTACAATGAAATCCCTTCATAAATATCACCTGTGGACTGTGCTAAAGGTTTTTGGGCTTCGGGCACCTTTAGCCGTCAAAGTTGCCCAATCATGTCCAAAAGGGGACATTTTCATCTAAACATTATATGAAGTCAACCTACCAAGTTACAATGAAATCCCTTCATAAATATGACCTGTAGACTATGCTTAAGGTTTTCGGGCTTCGGGCAGCCATCATGGTTGAATGATCGCAACCAAAGGGGACAATCTCATCTGGGCATCATCTGGAATGATCCTACGAAGTTACAATATCCCTTCATAAATATGACCTGCAGACTGTGCTCATGGTTTTCGGGCTTCGGGCACTTGTAGCCATCACAGCTGACCAATCACGACCAAAAGGGGATATCATCTAGGCATTATATGGAGTCAACCTAATAGGTTACAATGAAATCCTTCCATAAATATGACCTTTTACCTATGCTAAAGGTTTTTGGGCTCGGGCACCCATCAAGGCTGAATGATCGCGATCAAAATGGGACGTTCTCATCTAGACATTATTTGGAGTCATCCTACCAAGTTACAATGAAATCCCCTCATAAATATGACCTGTAGACTGTGCTAAAGGTTTTCGGGCTTCGGGTACCTTTAGCCGTCACAGTTGCCCAATCATGTCTAAAAGGGGACGTTCTCATCTAGACATTATATGAAGTTAACCTACCAAGTTACAATGAAATCCCTTCATAAATATGACCTGTAGACTATGCTTAAGGTTTTTCGGGCTTCGGGCTCGGGCAGCCATAATGGCTGAATGATCGCAACCATAGGGAACCATCTCATCAGGGCATCATCTGGAGTGATCCTAAGAAGTTACAATGAAATCCCTTCATAAATATGACCTGTAGACTGTGCTTAAGGTTTTCAGGCTTCGGGCACTTGTAGCCATCACAACTGACCAATCACGACCAAAAGGGGATGTCATCATCTAGGCATTATATGGAGTCAACCTAACAGGTTACAATGAACTCCTTCCATAAATATGACCTTTTGCCTATGCAAAAGGTTTTTGGGCTCGGGCACCCATCAAGGCTGCATGATCGCGATCAAAATGGGACGTTCTCATCTAGACATTATTTGGAGTCATCCTACCAAGTTAAATGAAATCCCTTCATAAATATGACCTCTAGACTGTGCTAAAGGTTTTCGGGCTTCGGGCCCCTGTAGCCGTCACAGTTGCCCAATCACGTCCAAAAGGGGACTTTCTCATCTAGACATTGTATGAAGTCAACCCACCAAGTTACAATGAAATTCCTCAATAAATATGACCTGTAGACTGTGCTAAAGGTTTTCGGGTTTTGGGCTCGGGCAGTCGTCACGGTTGGCAGATCACGCCCAAATGGGGAAATTCGCATCTAGACATCCTAAGGAGTTATCCTACCAAGTTACAATGAAATCCCTCCACATTAAACATGACCTGCAGACTGCTAAAAGCTTTTGGGTTTTGGGCTTGGGCAGCCATCACGGGTGATAGATCATGCACAAAAGGGGACGTTTTCACCTAGGCATTATACAGAGGTATCCTACCAAGTTACAATGAAATCCCTTCATAAATACGACCTGTAGACTGTGCTAATGGTTTTCAGGTTTTGGGCTCGGGCAGCCATACCGGTTGCCCGATCGGACTAAAAGGGGACGTTCTCATCAAGACATGACCCCAAACCTGCATATGAAATTTCGTGACGATCAGACAAGAACTGCGGGGTGTAGCACGTGCTAAAGGAAAATGTGAACAGACGTCACAGACTAACAGACTTCCGCACGCATGATGGCAATAGCTTATCTTGACTATGTCAAGTTAAGCTAAAAATGATGACGTCAGGCGTATGTCCCAAAATTGGGAAACATGAAATAATTTTATAATTATTATAAAATTACAGCCCCGAACATCTAAAACAGCCTTGGAGCCACAAATTCTTGCATTGATTTGTGTCTGGCACCCTCAAAAAAGGAGATTTTAAAGCACAGATGTCCGTCATTGTTGCTGACTTCAGGGCCAAACAAAGAATGATGTTTGTGCCAATTCCGGTCACTTCCTGACAGCTGCGCATGCACGGAGAGTAAAAGTATGGAGGACCAGATAGGACTTTTAATTTTCGGTTTTGCAAGCAAATTTTGAGGATTTGGGGGTTCAAAATTTGTGTTTGGCCCTTGATAACTTTGAGTTTGCACCAGCTAGTCTGGGCCATTGGTTTATAGTATAAAAATAAAAAAAATTGGTGTTTAAGGTCACTTTTGGCATCTTTGGCCTATCTCATGACTACAACATAGCGATGACATCAAGTTTAGCCAATTGTTTATACCTATGCTATCCACTTTCTTCCCAGGCACTGGTTCCAGGTCCTATTTTACCAATAAAGCAGAACTTGTTTACTGTACTAAACAAATACTGTTCCACTTTCTGGTGTTCCCACAGGGAAAACACAATATCAAAATGTGTTATTTTTATTATTTTTTAAAAACGTTTTTCACAAAATTTTAACAAAACCATATCTCATTAAGCTCGTTCCAATGAGGGTTTTTTATTTACTCAATTTGTAAATTATGCAGGCAGATGAGACAGAATTGTTGGGTAAAGGGTTAAAGAAAGGCCTAAGGGCTATTGTCTTCAGCAAAGCAAAATGACTGTTGAATTCTTGGGGCAACTGCATTCCTGAATCTTATAACATTTATGTCCTGTCATTTTCCAACCTGCAGGCCTAAAAAACACTGATCTCTGTATCTACCCTCTTCCCCTTAAAACAACCACCACCTGCAATCATTTCCGAGCTTGAATATAAATACTTCTTAATACAAAGTAATTCTGCCTGCTCAATAAATAGTACAAATATTAAATACTGTGTAATGAGTTGAAGGCATTTCAAGCTGGCGGAGAAAAAAAGAGGAAGGCACTGCTCTGTGTTTCAGCTCCCACTAAACATCGCTTCAAATACATCTTTCACAAAAAATACTGCAGTGAAAAAAAATTGTGGGAAAGATAATCTAGGCCATTCCTATTGCTCAGTGCTTCTTATATTTTTTTTCAGATATAGTGAACAACTATATGCTTGCATGTACACATACTGTTTTTGTTGTAATCCACTCTCTCTAAATTTTAAGGGTACCCGGGTACCCAAGCCAGAATTAAAAATAAAATTTCTTGATAATGATCTCCACCCACCTCTTCTTTGTTATTTTTATCTACATAATAGACTGTGATTTTTTTTAAGACAAACTTGCAAAAAATACAAAGGTATAATTTGCAAAAAATAAATGTGCACTGATGTTCATGCAACCTATAATGAAGCCAGTATTTTATATCCTGTAATTGATCAATCCTCCTAATGACAACAGTGAATGTTATAATATTATTCGTCACAAAAAAGGTATCAGGCCTAAAAAAATAAAAAATCTGTTTCTCAGGCCCTCCCGCATGGTCCTTTTGGCTGCCGCATGCTCTCTTTTTATAACCAATTTAAACTTGAAAAAAATTAAAATTAAATGATTTATGTCTGATATTTTACCCAAGTTAAAAAAATTGATGAATTTGTCCCTTCAGTGCAAGAAGGCTTTGCAATGCTATAGCATTGCAAAGCCTTCTTGCACTCAAGGGATGAAATACACCACCACCCATGCTATTCTGTAGATTATGAGGCCTAAAATTTGAACCAAGAACATGAACTTTTGATGGCTAAGAAGTAATTACTGAAATAAAAAATAAAATAAAAAACCGCTCGCCCGCATGCAATTTCACAAATAATGGCCTGAGAAACAGAAGCTATACTTTGTGTGGCCTCATAGAAACTTGTATTTTGTTCAAACACTATTTGCAGTCATGAATGTGAAAGCTGGCTCAAAAACTCCAAAAGAAGGGCTTATTTGTTTGTTTGTTTGTTTGTTGGGGTGTAACAACACTTTCAGAAGCCAGGATACACTGAAAAAAAAATCACGGAGCAATGGCTAGTAACTCTCGACTCTCCAACATAATAACCTGACACAAGCAGAGTTAGCATTGGCTGAATGGCTGAAGGCAAGTGTACACTGGAATGCCCTACACCTTTGTACACAGCAATTGGGAATCAAGTGTCTTTTTTGAGGACACAAAGCAGATGATGCAGGTCAGGAATGAACTGGCAACCTTTTGATCTCAAGTCCAATGCTTTAACAAAACAGCCAGCGCATACCCTCCAAAAAAGAAGTGGATGTATAATTTTGGTGCATATACAGTACCGTAGTTGAACTGAGTGATGAATTTGTGAGAGGTAAATCTAACCCATGCACTTGTGTAGAAAATAGAGTGTAATTTTTTCACATGATTTTGATGAAGTTTTCATGTATCAGAAGTGCCACCAGGATTCAAAACTGTATTGTTTTTCGAAGGTGTAATGGCAGGATTTGGCCCCATCTTTTTTCAACAAATAAAGTTTTAAAAATTAAAACTCTCAAATAATTTTTTACCCAGAACTTCATTTTGTAAAATAATGAAGAGAATCAAGTATGTAAAAAGTAGCTTCTTGACTCCGTGAAAATAAGAGATGAAGGACATATCAAGAATCATTCTTTCCAACTATGTTTCGGGATGTCAACACTTATGTACGAAAATATGTTCTACTTTTCGACACTGACCCATGATGTTTTTTAGAGAGATATATTTTGAATGAATATTATTTGGAGTCTGAGAGGTACAAGCATTTTGTCTTTCTGATACAAGAGTGACGTAAATTTTGTGCATCCACGAAAGGCATTTGGTGTTTTAACGCGAGAACTTGAACGAGCGAAGAAAGGTCATCCTAGATGAAAACTGCATAACCTTTGCACGAATGTAATGCTCGCTTGAGCAATTTGTACATCCTTGTATGATAATTTGTAAAGTATAAGCTATTCAAAACTTGGTGTGAAAATATTTGAAAAAAAAATTGAAAAAATTTGATTTAAAATACAACTGGTCATGAAAATCAAAGAATTGAGTATTATATTCATTATATACAAGTTATTAACCATTATCCACTTTTGGTATATGTTGAGGGCCAATATGATGCTTGTATGCAAGGAAGTTTTAACTCTGACATCTGATTAATTGTTGGAAAGATCTCAATGCGACCTTTCCGACAATTAATCAGATGATGGTGTTCACCCCCAATATAATGATGTCACTGTAATTTCAAGCAGCATATTTTCTCATAATGTAACTGGGAATTTAATCAATTTAAATTTGACTGAAAGATTGAATTGGTTAAATTTCTGGTTGCATAATGGGAGAAATTTGCAAGTTCCAATTTTCATATTCCAACATCATTGTGCAGAGGGTTAATCTAGCAAGCCAGAATGTGCAGAGCATCATAATAAAATATGCAGCAATAGTCATGATTGACACGAAAAAGGCTGAAATAAAATTCGTAAGTCATCCATTGACAGCATTTAATTAACTTTTTCTGGGTAATGGAAGATCAGTGAAGAATAATGATCAATATTTTGAAACAACTTTTTCAAGATTATTTAACATTCTACAACCTGAACACAAAACATTTAAATCATAGTGACAATGAACAAGTACCACTGCTGAATTCATATTCATTCGAAACAGGACTGAATTCCCAATGTTTACTTAAATTTCCATTCAATTCCAACAACCAAGGTGCAAGGTGCAAGTAACAACACATTCCACAAAAGTTTTATGTCACTGGCGTCAGTCAGTCAGTCAATCAATAAACTCAAACACTGCCAAAATTATATATTCAGTTCTTTGGGAAATAGAACCAATTCTACCACTGACAGATGTAATACATTTCCATCACACAAGCTATCATCTTGGATAAATATAATAAAACAAGTACCATATTCACAATAGAATAGCAGGCAGAAACAACCACAAATTTAACCTTTAAAAGTTTAATTCCAGTTTTTGTTCACATTTTACTGCAACAAAAAAGATGCCCCAAAATGCAGACTTTGAGTCAACTCTGAATTTACATTCTAAAGTACCTTGGCAGGTATGTCTTGGTAAGTTTTGGCTGCCTATATAGGCAGCCAACACTTGCCAAGAAACATCTACAAAGCCAAGGATTTAGACTGTCAAAGTGTAGCACAAATGTATCTCTAGGCCTTTAAGAGCTAAACCAGTAAATACAAAAACACATGTATTATTATTATTATTTGTTGATGTTTAAGATCACTTTCAGCACCAAAAGCTACTCAATTACTGCAACATAGGTATGAAGTCAAGTTGATCAAATCGTTTATATCATTGCTACCTACTCAAGAGGACGCAACAAACCAAATGACAATAATAATACATGCTTCAGATGGACACATTGTGTATGTGCACATTTATATTTAATAAGAAATGTTCAAACCAGTACAAATTAAAATTTCTCATTTCCGCAATAAAACTATAAAGTCCAGTTCCACAAATTATTTGTAATTATGCTGCACATTTTACAGAACTACTCCAGGCATTGGTTACAGGGTCCTATTGTATCATGACAAAAGTCTGTCCAACTCAGTAAACAAGCCCTGCACAGGTTCTGAAATACTAGTAACGGCTAAGCTAATCACAAAAGCAAGAGAAAAAATAATAATAATAATAATTTAACAAGATTTTGAGACTAAAACAAGAATATGCCAGGTGTGATTTATGAAACACCATGATATTTATAAGTTTATTTTCAGCAAAAGATTATCCTACTTTAACCCTTCTGTCCCCTCTGATATTTCAGAAAAGTTTATTTGATATCGGTTCAATGAGAGGTGCATGAAATGGAAGACAGTGTATATTTAATTGTGGTTTATATAAAAGGATTTTTTCCAAGGGCAGCCTTTTGTTGAGTTCCCACACCTGAGCAAATACAAAATTAAAAAAGATTCAAGGACTTGGGGAATCATGGGAGTCTCATAAAAAAAATATGGGAAATCTACCTGTCTAAAAATATGATAATATCAAATAAACCTATCATCACATTAAAATCCGACCAACCATCACTGAAGCACATGCAAAAAACTATTATGAGATCACATGAAGTATTTTCGTATGCCAGACTGCAAACAATGAAATATTAGAAAAGTTGTTTTAATGAATTGTTCACTAATTTGCTGTAAACTATGAGGGTCAAAACAGCATTCCATGGGTATGGGTAAAATGCTAAGGAACCTCCAGTTTTTACCTATGAAATATTATTATCAACTTTCTAGCGAAAATCTGTGAACAATTTAATTTAGTAGGCTATTAAAAATCAGAGTCTCAAGTGAGCCTAAAATGCTCATCTGGCTCAAGTTGTCAAAAGAGATGAGTGTATCAGTATGTGCTCAACAACAAGAGCAATTTTTTGATTTGTTATGACACAACAAAGGAAACATTTTTTGGCCATCATTCATTTCTGCTGATCCTAGAAAAGCTTTCTAGCAAGCTCTGTTCTGTGATTTTTGTTTTTCAACTACTGTGGTTCTCTCTACCCCCCCCCCCCCCCCCCCAGCCCCCCCCCCCCCCTCCCCAAAAAAAAAAATTGTTCATGGCATCAATACAATCTTTTGAACCCACATTGCAGTCTTGAGAGGGTTAAATTAAAGACATGCACACAGGAAACTGATAAATGTTTTCCAGCATTGAAAGGGTTCATTCAACATGAAATAACTTAAATGTGCACAGCAGTGAAAGAGTTCATCATGAAATAAAATTTTTGGAAAAAACACACTGAGGTCATGAGAGGGTAAAATTAAAGATATTCATACAGGAATCAGATCATTTTTTTTTTCAAGGAACCAGAAAAATACATCTACAGTATTGAAAGGGTTTTTGTTTGTTCATGGCATCAATAAAATCTTTGGAACCCACATTGCAGTCTTGAGAGGGTTAAATTAAAGACATGCATACAGGTATCAGATGTTTTCCAGCATTGAAATGGTTCATTCAACATAAAAAAAAATCTTTGCAAAAACAAACAAGTCCAGAGAATTCTCTGATTAAAATAACAAGATAACAATGTTCGTAACAGGTTTGTTATTTTTAAGAACAATATACCAATCAAAAGTTCTCAGTGAATGAAAAATCCTCCAGGATAAACTACTGCAAAAATGCTGACTCTTCATTTTTTCAATACCCTCTACGGGCACCCGGATTGAACTGGTGGCAATTTTGTTTAACCAATCCCTTCTTCCAGTCCTAAGGATGTTTCATACCGAATACCAGTTCTCTGTTCCCTGTGGTTTGGGATATATGGGCTTTTTAATTTTTTTTCTGTTTTTAGCCCCTGGGGTTGTCACAGGGCTGTGAAAATTTTTTTTTAGGCATCAATCAATTAATTAGGACCCCCTTAAACTATATGACAAATTTGGTTGAAGTTGGCCCACCGGTTCTTGAAATATAAATTTTGCGCAGAGCCCAAAATGGATATGCCCCCACAGAAAGCCCAGATATTGACCAATCAACTTCCCTTGAACAAACTTTAATCTTCTATACCAAGATTGTTCCATATCAAATATCAGGGCATTCCCTCTAGTGGTTCAGAGAAGAAGATTTTTAAAGGTTTTTAAGCTTTTGGGGCATAAGCCAGAGCCCGAATATGGCAGCTGCTTCAATGAAAAATATCGAAAGGGTATACTCCATAGATGGTCTGTGCAATTTTAAAAAAATCGAAAGGGTATACTCCATAGATGGTCTGTGCAATTTTTGTTTGAATTTGGCCCAGTGGTTGTGAAGAAGATGTCAAGTTTGCAAAAAGTTAACAGACGACGGATGTCAAGTGATGGCAAAAGCTTACACTGACTTGCAGTCAGGTGAGCTAAAAATACTGAGTTCTCAGGAACCTCTCCCGACATTGAAACGCTGCCTCATCACTCTTTTTATTAAGCAGAAATCTCTTCACTATTTTGCACTTGTTGGATAAAAATTTGACCAACTA
The DNA here is from genome assembly GCA_031216915.1 of Pictodentalium vernedei. NCBI lineage: Eukaryota > Metazoa > Mollusca > Scaphopoda > Dentaliida > Dentaliidae > Pictodentalium > Pictodentalium vernedei. Next base: position 311,357,440 of record CM062291.1, read on the forward strand.
TATCATGTTTTACAGAGCTGTCAAACAAGATATAGTTGGTTAAATTTGCAACTACACTACGGGAACTTTTCACTGCTGAAAAAAAAGTTTTTTCCACATAGCAGTGCAAGTAGTTAAATTTTTAATTCCAACTATTTTCAGGATTAACAAAACTGAAAGTGTCAATGACACTGTAGCGCAACTTGTCAAGACATGTACATGTATAGTTTGTGACACAGCAATGACAAACATCTAGGTAATGACCTGATAACAAAGGTACATACAAAGTAATGTAACGGTCTGTACATAAATACTGACCGTATCCTGTAACAAATGTACAGGTAAAATATTGTAAAGGTGGGTGACAGTCAGATGCTAAACTAGAAAAAAATCTTTCAGTCCCAGAGTGGGTCTGACTGAACCCCAAAATATTTGTTCTCATAGCACAGTGATAACAAAGGCACCCCAAAACACACTCATTCCTGTCCCAAGGTGAAAACAAAGGTACCCAAGAAGTTTCGTGAAGATCAGTTCATAAATACGAGCTGTATAGAAGTTGTGACAAAAAACTGATTGGACCTAATTTCGATACAAAATGGCCACTGGCAGCCATCTTGAAATTTGGACCGCACTCAGAAACACTCGTTCTCATCCCAATGTGATAACAGAGGTACCAAGAAGTTTCGTGAAGATCGGTTGACAAATACAGCCTCTAGCCCGAGCCGTATTGACATGTGCACTTACAGTGTATAAGTAGCACCAAATAAATCAAAAATTCATCTAATTTGCATAATTCCTGCACGAGAAAAAATCTCATACTATATATGATGTATTCCATTTTACTAAACATTCATACAAAAATTTATTCAAATCAGAACTTTCATACAAAAGACTGATTGCACTAATTTTGGTACAAAATGGTTGCTGGTGGCCATCTTGAATTTCGGACCACACCCATAAACACTCGTTCTCATCCCACGGTGATAACAAAGGTACCCAAGAAGTTTCGTAAAGATCGGTTCATAAATACGGAGTCTAGCCTGAGCCATATAGAAGTTGTGTACAAAAAACTGATTAGACCTAATTTCGGTACAATATGGCCACTGGCAGCCATCTTGAATTTTGGACCGCACTCAGAAACTCGTTCTCATCCCAAGGTGATAACAGAGGTACCCAAGAAGTTTCGTTGATAAATACAGCCTCTAACCCAAGCCGTATTGACATGTGTACTTACTGTGTGTAAGTAGCACTGAAATGAAAGTGTCAATGACACTGTAGCTCAACTTGTCAAGACAAAGACATGTACATGTATAGTATGTGACACAGCAATGACAAACATCTAGGTAATGACCTGATAACAAAGGTACATAAAAAGTATTGTAACGGTCTGTACATAAATACTGACCGTTGCCTGCAACAAATGTATAGGTAAAGTATTGTAAAGGTGGGTGACAGTCAGATGCTGAACTAGAAAAGAAATCTTTGAGTCCCAGAGTGGGTCTGACTGAACCCCAAAATATTTGTTCTCATAGCACAGTGATAACAAAGGCACCCCAAAACACACTCATTCCTGTCCCAAGGTGAAAACTAAAGTACTCAAGAAGTTTTGTGAAGATCAGTTCATAAATACGAGCTGTATAGAACTTGTGACAAAAAACTGATTGGACCTAATTTCGGTACAAAATGGCCACTGGCAGCCATCTTGAATTTTGGACCGTACCCAGAAACACTCATTCTCATCCCAAGGAGATAACAAAGGTACCCAAGAAGTTTTGTGAAGATCGGTTCATAAATACAGCCTCTACCCTGAGCCGTATTGACATGTGTGCTTACATTGTGTAAGTTGCACTGAATAAATCAAAGTTCATCTAATTTGCATAATTTATGCACGAAAAAAAAACCCTTACAATATGTGATGTATTCCATGTTACTAAACATTCATACAAAAATTTATTAAAATCAGAACTTTCATACAGAAGTTCTATACAAAAGACTGATTGCACTAATTTTGGTACAAAATGGCTGCTGGTGGCCATCTTGAATTTTGGACCACACCCAAAAACACTCGCTCTCATCCCACGGTGATAACAAAGGTACCCAAGAAGTTTCGTAAAGATTGGTTCATAAATATGGCCTCTAGTCTGAGCTGTATAGAAGTTGTGTACAAAAAACTGATTAGACGTAATTTCAGTACAAAATGGCCACTGGCAGCCATCTTGAATTTTAGACCGCACCCAGAAACACTCGTTCTCGTCCCAAGGTGATAACAAAGGTACCCAAGACATTTCGTGAAGATCAGTTCATAAATACAGACTCTAGTCTGAGCCGTATTGACATGTGTACTTACTGTGTGTAAGTCGCACTGAAAAAATCAAAGTTCATCTAATTTGCATAATTTCTGCACGAGAAAAAAACCCGTATTATATGTGATGCATCCCATGGTACTAAACATTCACACAAAAAAATTATTCAAATCAGGGCTTTCATATGGAAGTTCTGTGCAAAAATTTGATTGCACCTAATTTTGTACAAAATGGCTGCCATCGGCCATCTTGAATTTCGGACCGGACCCAAAAACACTCGTTCTCGTCCCACGGTGATACCAAAGGTACCTAAGAAGTTTCGTAAAGATCGGTTCATAAATACGGCCTCTAGCCCGAGCCGTATTGGCATTTGCACTTACAGTGCTGAAAGTAACCCCAAAAAACATCAAAATTAGTCTAATTTGCACAATTTACGTACGAGAAAAAAACCCGTATTATATGTGATGTATCCCATGGTACTAAACATTCATACAAAAAATTATTCAAATCAGAGCTTTCATATGGAAGTTCTGTACAAAAAACAGATTTCTGCATCGTCGGTACAAAATGGCAGCTGGCAGCCAGCTTGAATTTCGGACCGCACCCAAAAACACTCGTTCTCGTCCCACGGTCATAACAAAGATACCCAAGAAGTTTCGTAAAGATCGGTTCATAAATACGGCCTCTAGCCCGAGCCATAGCAGCTTGGCACTTACAGCTCTGAAAGTAACACTAAATAAATCAAAGTCAGTCTAATTTGCATAATTTACGCACGAGAAAAAAAAACGTATTATATGTGATGTATCCCATGGTACTAAACATTTATACAAAACTTTATTCAAATCAGAACTTTCATACAGAAGTTCTGTACAAAAAACTGATTTTTGCATCATCGGTACAAAATGGCCACTGGCAGCCATCTTGAATTTCGGACCACACCTAAAAACACTCGTTCCCGTCCCAGGGTCATAACAAAGGTACACAAGAAGTTTCGTAAAGATCTGTTCATAAATACGACCTCTAGCCCGAGCCATAGCCAATTGTTGACGTACGGACAGACGGACGGACGGACGGACGACGGACGACGGGCCATGACAATAGCTCAAATTTGACTTCGTCAAAGTTGAGCTAAAAATCATCTAATTTGCATAATTTCTGCACGAGAAAAATACCCGTATTATATGTGATGTATCCCATGGTACTAAACATTCATACAAAAAATTATTCAAATTAGAGTTTTCATGTGGAAGTTCTGCCCCAAAATCTTATTGCCCCTAATTTTGAACAAAATGGCTGCCAGCGGCCATCTTGAATTTCAGACCGGACCCGAAAACACTCGTTCTCGTCCCATGGTCATAACAAAGGTACCCAAGAAGTTTCGTAAAGATCGGTTCATAAATGCGGCCTCCAGCCCGAGCCGTATTGGCATTTGCACTGACAGTGCTGAAAGTAACACTAAATAAATCAAAGTTAGTCTAATTTGCATAATTTAAGCACGAGAAAAAAACCTGTAAGATATGTAATGTATCTCATGGTACTAAACATTCATACAAAAAATTATTCAAATCAGAGCTTTCATATGGAAGTTCTGTACAAAAAACAGATTTCTGCACTGTCGGTACAAAATGGCAGCTGGCAGCCATCTTAAATTTTGGACCGCACCCAAAAACACTTGTTCTCGTCCCATAGTCGTAACAAAGGTACCCAAGAAGTTTCGTAAAGATCGGTTCATAAATACGGCCTCTAGCCCGAGCCGTATCCAATTGTTGACATACGACAGATGGAGAGACGGATGACAGGCCATGACAAAAGCTCAAATTTGGCTTCGCCAAAGTTGAGCTAATAAAAAAAAATGCCGATAGGATCACCGATCCAATGTTGAGTTGTGACAGAACAAAAGTGGGTTTACTCATTATCAACTTTTTGTCCGGAAACCAGTTGTTTACAATTTACTATGTGAAGGGTCACTGTGACCTTGACCTAGTCATACCAAAATAAATGGGGCTCTTTCTTGCACCAATGCCAACCTATCTATGAAGTTTCATGAACGTGGGTGGAACCATTGTCAAATTATCATCTGGAAACCAATTGTTTACGATTTATTATGTTCAAGGTCACTGTGACCTTGACCTCTGACCTAGCAAGTCCTAAATAAATAGGGGTCTTCCACTCACCTAGGCCAACCTACCTATGAAGCTTCATGAATATGGGTCAAACCATTATCAAGTTATCATCCGAAAACCAATTGTTTAAGATTTTACTATGTTGAAGGTCACTGTGACCTTGACCTTTCACCTAGAGAATCCAAAATAAATAGGGTTCTTCCTCTCACTGATGCCAACCTACCTATGAAGTTTCATGAACGTGGGTCGAACCATTATCAAGTTATCATCTGGAAACCAATTGTTTTGATTTACCTAGTGAGTCCAAAATAAATAGGGTTCTTCCTGTCCTGAAGGCCAACCTACATATGAAGTTTCATGAATGTGGGTTGAACCACAGTCAAGTTATCATCCGGACACCTATTTTTATAATTTACTATGTTCAAGGTCACTGTGACCTTGACCTTTGACCTAGAGAGTCCAAAACAAATAGGTTTCTTCCTCTCACCGATGCCAATGAAATTTCATGAATGTGGGTCAAACCATTATCAAGTTATCGTCCGGAAACCAATTGTTTATGCCCACCCGCCATTCATCAAACTATAAGTCGAATTTGACTTTGTCACAACTCAACTAATGAAAGTGTCAATGACACTGTAGCTCAACTTGTCAAGACAAAGACATGTACATGTATAGTATGTGACACAGCAATGACAAACATCTAGGTAATGACCTGATAACAAAGGTACATATAAAGTATTGTAACGGTCTGTACATAAATACTGACCATTGCCTGTAACAAATGTATAGGTAAAGTATTGTAAAGGTGGGTGACAGTCAGATGCTTAACTAGAAAAAAAATCTTTGAGTCCTAGAGTGGGTCTGACTGAACCCCAAAATATTTGTTCTCATAGCACAGTGATAACAAAGGCACCCCAAAAAACACTCGTTCCTGTCCCAAGGTGAAAACAAAGGTACCCAAGAAGTTTTGAGAAGATCAGTTCTTAAATACGAGCTGTATAGAACTTGTGACAGAAAACTGATTGGACCTAATTTTGGAACAAAATGGCCACTGGCAGCCATCTTGAATTTTTGACCGCACCCAGAAACACTCATTCTCGTCCCAAGGTGATAACAAAGGTAACCAAGAAGTTTTGTGAAGATCGGTTCATAAATACAACCTCTACCCTGAGCCGTATTGACATGTGTGCTTACATTGTGTAAGTAGCACTGAATAAATCAAAGTTCATCTAATTTGCATAATTTCTGCATGAAAAATAACCCCTTACAATATGTGATGTATTCCATGTTACTAAACATTCATACAAAAATTTATTCAAATCAGAACTTTCATACAGAAGTTCTGTACAAAAGACTGATTGCACTAATTTTGGTACAAAATGGCTGCTGGTGGCCATCTTGAATTTTTGACCACACCCAAAAACACTTGCTCTCATCCCATGGTGATAACAAAGGTACCCAAGAAGTTTTGTAAAGATTGGTTCATAAATATGGCCTCTAGTCTGAGCTGTATAGAAGTTGTGTACAAAAAACTGATTAGACCTAATTTCGGTACAAAATGACCACTGGCAGCCATCTTGAATTTTAGACCGCACCCAGAAACACTCGTTCTCGTCCCAAGGTGATAACAAAGGTACCCAAGACATTTAGTGAAGATCAGTTCATAAATACAGACTCTAGCCCGAGCCATATTGACATGTGTACTTACTGTGTGTAAGTAGCACTGAAAAAATCAAAGTTCATCTAATTTGCATAATTTCTGCACGAGAAAAAAACCCGTATTATATGTGATGTATCCCATAGTACTAAACATTCACACAAAAAATTATTCAAATCAGCACTTTCATATGGAAGTTCTGTGCAAAAATCTGATTGCACTTAATTTTGTACAAAATGGCTGCCATCGGCCATATTGAATTTTGGACCGGACCCCAAAACACTCGTTCTCGTCCCACGGTGCTACCAAAGGTACCCAAGAAGTTTCGTAAAGATCGGTTCATAAATACGGCCTCTAGCCCGAGCCGTATTGGCATTTGCACTTACAGTGCTGAAAGTAACACCCAAAAACATCAAAATTAGTCTAATTTGCACAATTTACGCACGAGAAAAAAACCTGTATTATATGTGATGTATCCCATGGTACTAAACATTCATACAAAAAATTATTCAAATCAGAGCTTTCATATGGAAGTTCTGTACAAAAAACAGATTTCTGCATTGTCGGTACAAAATGGCGGTTGGCAGCCATCTTGAATTTTGGACCACACCCCAAAACACTCGTTCTCGTCCCACGGTCATAACAAAGGTACCCAAGAAGTTTCGTAAAGATCGGTTCATAAATACGGCCTCTAGCCCGAGCCGTATCCAATTGTTGACGTATGGACAGGCGGACAGTCGGACGACGGGCCATGACAAAAGCTCAAATTTGGCTTCGCCAAAGTTGAGCTAAAAATGGACAAAACCTGTTACTTGTGAATATCCTTTCCCCCATAGTGACCTATCAGCATACAAAAGATCATTTAAATACAACATCCACTGACTGAGATATGAAGGTCCAAAGTCGTGATGAATGGACAAACAGACGAATGGATTGACCCCATTTCTATATACACCGCAAACTTCGTTTTGGAGGGGGATAATTAAATTTTTGATGATTATTCTTTTAAGTGTTTGAAATCTAATATTATTGCATCCGTGGAAATATTGCCCACCAATGGAAAGTGACCAGTCCATGGTGGACATACTGTACCAGCTATACCCAGTATCAAATTCAATACTGTTAAAAAGCTAATATAACACTTATGTGGTCTATATAATTGTAAAAACGATATCAGAACCATTACGGTAGACATGAGTGTCTGAAGAATGCTACCCACCAGGCTTAGCTGTGCTCCTTAGAGGGAGGCATAGGAGGGGCAATACTATTATGGTTTTAACTGGCCGATATATTGCTCATGTGCTATGAATCATCGCCAAATGATATCAGAAGCATCAAAGGTAAATGATAACTTAGCCACTGTAGAACTTCACGCCATCAGGCTTATCTGTGCTCCTCTCAGGGAGGCCTGGGAGAGGCTGGTCTTTCAGAGACTAATAATAACAATGTGTTAAGATACTGAATTAAGGTTGCAGTACTAACAAAGTTCTGCAACATTTTTATTCCAACATTTGTTTCATATGACAGTACACTAAGAGTGATGTCATTCTCCATTTTTACATGTATAAAACATTTCCAAACTACATGAAAATTTATTCTCTATACACTGATGTCCAAAATATCAAAACTTCAACTTGCCAATCTTTTCCATAATGCTGCTTGGAAATTGATCAATTCTATTGTGTGTGAAAGAGCTCATTGAGATCTGTCATACAAAACTGAATTGGTTAAATTCATGGTTGCATTATTGGGCAAAATTGCTGCTTAAATTTTTTTTTCCACTAGATTTAACTCTCCCATCCAGACTTCATTTTTATAAATAAGACCCTTGGACTGATGACAGCATTTTAGTTTAGAAGACCCACCCAGTGCTAATGAAAATATCTTATTTCTGGTTCTCACGGGTGAAACTAGAACTAACCTATCATCTTGTTGTGATTAATATCACTTCCTTCTCTTGATTCAGGAGGGGTTGGAGTCCAAGAGGAGGTATTTCATTGTTTCATCAAAATAGTTATCGATCTAGAAGTTGCACACAGAAGAATTTCATACACAAATCAATAAAAGGGCTGAGGGATTCCCTTGGTATATATTTACTTTTGTTTATGTCACACATGTTCCTAATTTTGGTTCAGTATTCCCTCCATATGACTGTCATAATTTGGGGACATGGCCATATTTTTGGGATATTGTTAAGCGCCATGAATTTGGACTAATCTAAAGGCTTGGAGATGATTCTGTTGAAAATTATGCATCATGAAAATTTTGGAGTGTGTACTTGTATTCTTATGAAGGATCATGCAGGAAAAGTTTCAGCCAAAACAGTTCATAAACAATGGAGCAATACATGGACAAAGAAGACAGATGAGTGGAATGGACATTCAGTTGATTCCTATATAGACGACACTTTTGAAAATGGGAGGGTTATAAAAAAAATTCAATAATTTCAGTATCCATTCACAAGGCCACACAAAGCAAATATTCTGTTTTTCAGGCCATTATTTGTGAAATTGCATGCGGGCGAGCGGTTTTTTATTTTATTTTTTATTTAAGTAATTATTTCTTTGCCATCAAAATTCATGTTCTTGGTTCAAGTTTTAGGCCTCATAATCTACAGAATAGCATGGGTGGTGGTGTATTTCATCCCTTGAGTGCAAGAAGGCTTTGCAATGCTAAAGCATTGCAAAGCCTTCTTGCACTCAAGGGACAAATTCATCAATTTTTTTAACTTGGGTAAAATATCAGACATAAACCATTTAATTTTTATTTTTTTTAAGTTTAAATTGGTTATAAAAAGAGAGCATGCGGCAGCTAAAGGGACCATGCGGGAGGGCTTGAGAAACAGATTTTTTATTTTTTTAGGCCCAAAGTGTACATTTTCTTTTTATTACATGAATTTGTGGCTTTCTTGTCCATAATGAGCATTTGGGAGAAAAAAAACCCTAGCTGACTGGGAGATTGAACTTAAAAGTTTAAGCAATAGCTAACCAATGTTTATGCATTTGCTCTTTCTCATAATGTGTGCTGAATAAATTCCCTTTACCTGTTTAACAGAAAATAAATGGAACAACTTTATTAAACTATCTGAAATCCTGTAACTAAAAAAATAGCTCTGGGATATCTTTAACCAGTGAAAATATAATCTCATATTTTTTTTACAGGAAAAACACAATTTTTGTCTCAATGATATTTTACCTAATTTTATATTTTATGAGAAAGAATAACCTAAAAGTCAGTAAAACAGTAAATTAAACTTTCTGGATTTAAAAGAGTTATTTTGAATGGATTATTCAGATTATTTAATGCTTCCTTGTTCATTTACATGCTTAAGGTTAAAAGGACACAAGCAGTTTCTTATGTCAAGATTATACCATTTCTTCTGAACACAAACAGCTCACACTGATAAGTGTGTATTGTCAAAGTAATTTTGCCTTTACTTGTGTTCTATTCATAATAAAATATGCTGCCAGACCTCTTTGGTATGAGATATAACCACTCAGATATCATCCCAGTACACCAGTACTCTTTTCAATTTTTTTAAAAAGGGACAAATTGTGCAAAATTAATGGTTACAATTTTCAATGTACACCATGGCAAAACATTTAGATGTGTTCAGTTACAACCTTTGTACTGTACAATTCATTGTGCATTTTTAGCGGCACTGATAATCCACAATATATTGTGAATCAAGGGATAACTTCTCATATAATGATCACTGAAAGTTTTCAACTGTATATATGCATGCATAAAACTTTTGACAGCATTTTAGATAATGCTCAGTCAGCCTGTTTTAACAAGAAATTAGAAAAATAACTTTTTGTGTGAAAAAATTAATATACACTAAACACATTTACAAACATTCAAATTTTTGTTCATTCTCCAAATAGAGGTATGACACACAACTACCAGGTATTATCACATATATATTAAGAGAAAAAAAAGTTTGTGGGTTGAAATAAAAAAAAAAATGATCCAATGAAAAATTAACACTAATGTTGAAAACTCAAAAATTCAAGATTTAAATTTTCCTCATGATGCAACTATGAATTTTCCCAATTCAATCTTGTTTGACAGAACTCACTTGTTGCATTGTGGGAAAAATTGTGCCTTGAAATTTCAATATTTTAACATCAGTGTGGAGATGGTTCAAATTTTGCATGCAAGATGATTCACACCTACTACAGCACCAGACCACTGATACATGAAACCTGTCAACTCTTTTATTGCTTGATTTAATTTCTTCCATACCTACACAGAACAGAATGGTGGATTACTACAGAGTTTTTCCACTCTTTCAGAAAAAGGCATGAGAAGCACAAGGAAATTTTTTGCTTATGGATGCCTGGGACCAACCTGTTCGTCCACAAGCTACACTTTGATGGTGCTCCTTGTGCTCTGTTCTCAGAAATTGTACATATTTGTTGGGTAAAAACATACCCACTATGATATAGTAGTAACCCTCCTGCCCTGGTGTACAACTCACAGAATGAAAGGCATGAAGTCAAAAATCAACTCAACTCTTTATCTGACATGACTTGCATTCAATACTTTCTTTTGCACAAGACCAGAAATGCTCATGTTTTCCTTTGAACCCTAGTTTAAGACTCTTTACTTGAGTAAGCTCAATGTAATAAGTTCTCATTAGCTGTGGTTTGAAGAAAATGGAAGAAAAAATATTTGTTTCCTTTGGTACTTTTTTTATGTATCATTGTTTAGCATTGTGCAAACTCTGGGAAGAGGGTCTATTTCTTTGTTTATTGAGTTTCAAGATAACTTTTTAAACACTTATGGCCATATTGCAACTACAACATAAGCATAAAGTCAAGTTTATCCCGTCATTTATAATTATGAGACCCACATCAGAGGACTTTCAACAAAGGCATTGGTTTGATTAAGTGTTATTATACCAGTAAAGCAAACTTGTCAACAACAGTAAACAAGCACTGCTCCACTTTCAAAGGTTTCTACTGGGAAGATATATGTCTGACCATTGCCTTGAATTTATGCTTTCTCGTTACAAGAGCTGTACCCTATAAGATTATAGTTACAAGATCCCATTTTTTTCAAACAAGACAAAACTTATCACATGACTGCCACTTATTTCTCCAACATTATACAGCATGTGTATGTTACAAGGTTTTGCATTTACGAATTTAGCAATCAATTAAACCCTCACCAATGACAGAGGTGTGGAAATCTTTTGTACAAGTGGATTCAGACAATTGGGAATGCATACAATGTACGAGGGGATGTCAGAAAGTTTTGAGCCTAACATAAACAAGAGGCCCCAGGGGGCCTAAGGGCGCTCACCTGACATGGTAGTTTAAATATCAAACCAGGGACTTGAATAAGCTGCATACGCCCCTCCTAAGAAAAGCATATACCAACTAGATGAAGCGATTGTGCCCACACAATACACAGGATTTTCCTTCTATTTTCAGTTCCTGCACTTTTACGTCCCAAAATTGAGATAAACGCATGAAAAACAGATTTTTTTCCCAAACAAAATATTTTCAGCCTAAATATTTTTTTCTTCTTAAAACGCATAAAAAACCAAAAAAATAATTTCCGGATTTTGGTCCAAAATTTTCTAAGTCCCACCCAGATCCCAAATTTTCAGTGTAAAAAAAAAAATTGGACTGAAACACATAAAAAAAAATTTGACCGAAACGCATAAAAAAAAAAAAAAAAAAATTCTGGATTTTGGTCCAAAATTTTCCAAGTCCAACCCGGATCCCAAATTTTCAGTGTAAAAAAATTTTTTTTTTTTTTGTCTTAAAATTGACCGAAATGCATAAAAAGCAAAAAAGAATTTCCGGATTTTGGTCCAAAATTTTCTAAGTCCGGAACGGGGCCCCAAATTTTCAGTGTAAAAAAAAAATTTTTTTTTGTCTTAAAATTGACCGAAACGCATAAAAAACCAAAAAAAAAATTCAGGATTTGGGTCCAAAATTTTCTAAGTCCAGAACGGGGCCCCAAATTTTCAGCCTAAATATGAACCCAGGGACTTGGCTTGAACAAACTTGAATCTCACCCCCCTAAGGATGCTGCATACCAAATATCAAAAGATTCTTGTTGGTCGATCTGAAGAAGAAGATTTTTAAAAAATATTCCTCATACTGCACTAATTTAAACATTTGGGCTCCCACAGAGAGCCCAAATATGGACCCAGGCAATTGATTTCAATAAACATGTGAAACAATGTTCCAAAGATGTTATATGTGAAATTTGAAAGCTTTTGGATCAGTGGTTTGGGGGAAAAGTAGTCTTAAATGTTTTCTCCATTACCCACAGTGTTAAAAATTCTGACTCAGCACTTTTTCAAAGTCCCCCAAAAAGTACCCCATGATAAAACCGATAGCAATTTTTTTTTACCATTCCATTCTGTTGGTCCTAAGGAAGCTTCACAACAAATAAAAATTCTCAGTGCCGTGTAGTTTTGGAGATATGGGCGTTTTAATTTTTTTCTATTTTTAGCTCCTGCGGTTCCCATGGGGCGACAAGAAAATGTTTTTTTTTGCATAAATAAAGTACTTATGACCCAATAAGCCCTCATATCAAATTTGGTCCAAATCTGCCTCTCGGTTTGGAAAGTTAAAAAATTTATAGTAATTTATATATTTTTTATACTTACCAATGACCCAGACTTAGCTGGTGCTAACTCTAACAAAACCAGGGCCAAACACAAATTTTGCCCCCCAATCCCCAAAATTTGCATCCAAAACAAAAAGAAATCATGTCCTAAAGGACCTCCATACTACGCCCCCACTGCGCATGCGCAGTGACACAGACGTCCCGAAATTGGCGCCAATTATCATTCTTACTGGCAGTGCCTGGTCAGCGCTATGTACTCAGCGGGGAGGCAAGAGTTCCCAACTCCTGGGAGGGCCATCCCCGTCTGGGTCATTGGTAAGTATAAAAAATATATAAATTACTATAAATTTTTTAACATTTTTATACTGTACCAATGACCCAGACTTAGCTGAATAGTAAACAGGCTGGAGGGCCTAGGACATAGAGGAAAATCCAATAAGCTCAACTATATAAAAAAGAGGTAACCCCTTAAGGAGAAAAGGAGTATTAGGCTTTACATGTATCTTTCTTATTTAATATTAAATTAGAAAGATACAATACCCTTAATAATTGAGCACAATAATATTCATGTTCTCTATTAACATCCAGTATATCCCTTATACTAATTATTTTTAAAGTAAGCCAATAAATAAAGTAGTCCAGAGAATTGAGACTCTTTATAGTCATTTAAAAGTGTCCGAGTATTGTATATTAAAGCCCGTTTGACACTTGACATATACAAATGCTTCACACCGAGCTACACTTTAAAAATAAGACATGAATGAATTTTAACATTAATATTACACTTTAAAACCATCCCGGAAGCGACTCAGAAATACTGACTTGGAGGAGGCATTCCCTTGCTTTTCACAATAAAGCAGGTGACCTAAGGGAACCCCCCCACCCCCCCCCCCCCCTTCCCCTTGCTCTGGGTCAAATAGCCCAGAGCGAAGAGGGCAGCCGGACGGAGTCACTGCCGGAACAGAAAGCCTGCATAACTATAGTTTCAACTGTTTAGTGGACGACATTCTGAGCAACAGATAACGGACCTAAACAATGCAGGTCTCCAGAAATGGACTCAATATTAAATAGATAAAAATTCGTGAATGTGGATGGCTGAGACCAATAAGCAGCCTTCATTAAATCTGTAATAGCAACACTATTAGCATAAGCCCAAGAAGTAGCAAGAGCTCTTACTTCATGAGCGGAAATCTTAAGCACAGACTGCTGAGAAGAAGATAAACTCTCATAAGCAGTACGGATAGTTAATTGAATCCATCTAGCAATAGAATGGACCGAAATGTCCTTTCTATTAGGCATCAACGACAGAAAGAAACGTTTCCGTCCCTTTCTGATAAACTGAGATCTCTGTTTATAGATACGTAACGCTCTAACAGGACAGAGTAAAGGCCTACGCCCGTCTGAAGACGGAAGAGCCTTAATAACAATAGGTTCCGGATATTTATTAGGAGCCGGATTCTTAGCTAAAAAAACCCACATTAGTAGTGAAGGTGATAGTGTTCCCGACACTACGATAGTGAGAATCATCCACCGACAGTGCATGAAGCTCACAGACTCTTCTAGCAGAAGAGAAAGCTAAGAGAAAAGCTGTCTTATAAGATAAGAATTTGAAATCTACTGTCCCAAGAGGTTCAAATGGCTTTTCCTTCAATTTAAGAAGAACCCAAGCTAAATTCCATTTAGGAATTAATCTAAGAGTTCTGGGTCTATTTATCGAGAAGTTTCTAACCAACTTAGATAAAGAGACATTAGATCCAATTTGTAAACTATCATGATGTGCATAGGTATCAGATAACATAGACCTATAACCCTTGATAGTAACAGGCTGCAGTCTGATTTCGTCAAACAAGTATACTAGAAAGTTTGCAATGTCTGGTATAGAGGGATCGAATATATCTACAGAATGATCCCTACACCAACGACGAAAAACCTTTCACTTAGCCGCATAGTTTAGCGAAGAGGAGGTCCTCCTACAGTTAGAAATCGCGTCCACTGCTCGTCCTGTAAAGTGCTTGCCATGCAAGAAGGACCGCACAACGGAAAAACGTGAAGGTTGAGACCTTGCGGGTTGTGATGGAGTTGGCGCGATTTCCCCTGCGAAAGAAGATCCTCCCGTAGAGGAAGCTTTCGCGGTAGGTCCCACAACAGACACCTGAGTAGATTTATCCACGGTCTCTGTGGCGACAGAGATGCTACCAACAGAATCTTGCATTGAGATTGTTTTATCTTTAGCAATACTTGCTGAATTAACGGCGCTGGAGGATACGCATATCCTATCATTCCGTCCCAAGGGATCGACAGAGCGTCTACTGCAAATGCTCTTGGATCCGGACACGGAGACACATACGTCTGCAACTGATTGTTGAGATGTGTCGCAAATAAGTCTATCATTGGCCATTCCCATTGGTAGCAAATCTGATTGAATACTTGTTTGTTGAGAGTCCACTCCGACGGCAACAAGTGACCCTTTCGTGAAAGGGAGTCTGCTAGCACATTCAGACGACCCGGTATGTGACGGACCGAAAGAAGAACGTGATGTTCTAGCGCAAACAGAAGGATTCTTTCCGTTAGATTGAACAACGGAACTGAATGAGTGCCTCCCTGATTCCGTATATACGCCACTACTGTCGTATTGTCGGATAGGATTTGGACATGAGCATTGTGAATAATGTCCATCCAATGACGTAACGCAAGCCAAATTGACATCATTTCCTTGATGTTTATGTGCTTGCACAGGAATTGCGGATCCCAAAGACCCTGGCATCTCGAATCCGTTGGGATTAATGATGCACCCCAACCTGTTTGACTGGCATCCGTCATAATGGTAAACTCGGATCCGGCAACTGCAGCGGAACTCCCTGAGTTAACCACTGAATGTTTGCCCAAGTTTGAATCTCTTGTTTCACTTGATCTGACAAGAGAACGTCTACGTCGAGCGAATGAATTTTCACACTCCAATTCTGAGTCAAGAAAATTTGGAGAGGACGTGTGCGTAACCGCCCCATCGGAATGAGATCCGCAGCGGCTCCGCACAGACCTATCAGTCTCATAAATTCTCTCGCTGTGACTTTGTCTGCGTGCAGACAATAGCGAGCGTAACAACCGATTAATTTCGCTCTGGTTAACGGCAAACGAACGAGATTGTTGTGCGTCTCGAAGCTCATTCCCAGATGAGTGAATGACTTGGACGGCACCAGATCCGACTTCTCCTCGTTTACTATAAAACCGAGACGTCGGAGCAATAGAAGTAGATTCTGAACATCGTTCTGAAGCGTTAACTCGTTGCCGTACCTCTGAAGAATGTCGTTCAGGTAGGCCGACGTTACCGCAGACGAATGAGCTCGGAAATAGATCATTACCGAGTTCATTACCCGAGTGAAAGCCCAGGGTGCTAGATTCAATCCGAAGCACATCGCCCGGAATTGATACACCACTCCTAGGACTGCGAAGCGTAGATACTTTCGGAATGTCGGATGTACCATGACGTGAAAGTACGCATCTTTGAGATCTATGCTTGTTGCATAATCGTTCACCCGAATACTCGCTCTGACCGACCGAATCGTCTCCATATAAAATTTCGGAGCGACGATCAGCTTGTTTATCCAGCTCAAATCTATGACTGGACGGAACGAGCCGTCTGGTTTCGGAACCAGAAACAGATGGCTGTAGAATCCCGGAGTCTCCTGGTTTTCTACGACCTCTACCGTGTTCTCCATTAAAAGAGACTGCACCTCTGATAACAGAGCGTCTCTTTTCTGCGGATTTGACGGAAGTTGAGTCCACTTTGGACTTCGAGTTAATGGAGGCTTTCGTTTGAAGGATATCTTTAGACCTTCCGAAGTCACTCCTCTCACCCAAGGGTCGTCCGTAATCGACGCCCATTCTTGTGAAAAGCTCGACAACCTTCCGCCAACCGGTACGCGATAGAGGTTTAAGCCATCACCTCCTGGACCTGCGAGGCCTGCAGTAGGAGAAACCACGTCCTCCACCTCGCCCCGTCGACCTCGGGGCGTCCGACCGGTTGTCCCGGCTCGAAGGACGTCCCGAACGAGAGTCGCTACCCTGACGGTCTCTCGAATAAGACCAAGAGGACGCACCGGAACCTCTATAGGAACCTCTCTTGGGCGCATTAGACCCAGAAATGCCTGTCTTATTCTTGTCTGCTGTATCCGACTTCTTAGAAGCAGATTTGAACAACAGAGAATCCGAAGCTTTCTTTGTAATTTTATCATAAATAGCAGAAAGCTTGCCGTCAAAGAGAAGTTCTCCGGAGACCGAAGCGATTCTTCACCTTAGTATCCACGAGTGTGGATGTAGCTAGGGCTGCGTCACGTCTAACCAACTCCAGATTAGCCACTGAAAGGGCGGAGTTACACGTGGAATAAGCTACTGCCCTTGAAAGAAGTCTTAAAGAGGATTGAATATCCTGAAACTCTTTCCCTTGAAGGCGCAGTGATAACGCCTTAGTAAGGTGATCTGCGTAAGATAAGGCATCTAAATTGGCTCTGTTAGACGCAATAGCGGTTTCCAACACCGCGGTTGGAATAGAAGCCGACGACGGTAATGATAGCTCTAAGTCTTCCGCCTCGTCGTCCATACGCAGAGGAACTCTCGGAATACCCTGTCCTGCCGTGTCGAATTTATTCCTTGCATTAATGAAAGGCAGGTTGAGAGTATTAGCGGACAAGAAACCTGCTTTCCCCGTCCTGGAAGCAAGTTTAAATATAGCGTCGTTCAATAATTCAAATGTTCTTGCAACATTATTGGACTGCGACGGAAACTCGGGAGCGATGTCCCTGAACCGCTCAAAAAATTCAGAGTCCAATGACGCTATAATCCTCTTGTCCGGAACCGCAGCAGTCTGGCCTGACGGAACAACTTGAGGGAGAAAGTGCCGGATGAAGTCCACGGCTGCTTTATGTTGTTCCGAAAGGGATAGCTCCAAATCATCCGTATCCCTTTCACCATCCGGTCGGACCTCATGATGCTCCCGGTCGTCCGCCCCCGATGCTTCGGCGGAGAGTACCGACCCAGCGCCGTCGGATAATTCTCGATCCGACACCGTTTCTGTTGGCTGCTGGGATGCTGCGATAAGCTGTGCTATCTGCACAAGAATGTCCGGCGTCGAGACCTGCGGAGGCGCAGTCTTTCGCTGCTTCGCCGAGGGCAGCTCCGCATCAGATGGCTCCCGCATACTTTTTCTATGCGAACGTCCGGAGTCCATCGGTCTCGAATCCCTGGCTGCCGGATGGTGTGACCTGGTCGCCGAAGAATCCTTGATCGGCGAAGCTGGTAAGATATCGGCGGTCACGCAGCCAAGGTGCGGTCGTGTGCGCTGACGAGAAGAAGAAGCCTTAGCAGTCTCCGCGGACTGCCTATACAACGGAGCGTCCCGAGCGACGGACGTATGCTCCGCTTGCGACACATTTTGTACCACAACATCTGGTCCCAGATGTTGTTGTATGAGAGAGGGGCCTCTCTCGCTCGCGGCCCGGCTGGACCTGGACGAGCTAGGAACCGGACTCAAAGGCTTCCTCCGTTCTCGCTTACTATCCGCCGTCACTGGGTGTGCACATTGTATGTTTATAGTGCTCACATCACCCAAAATTTCCTCCTGGACCGCATCGGACGAACCCGGCTGCCGAACCATTCGGTGAATGGACGCTACACCGGGCGAGCTAGCGGACGACATTTGTCTAATCTCCATGAGCACTTTTGCCGCTAGCTCTGAATTCATTTGTGACGACGGACGCACACTTGTAGAAGATAACATGGAAACATCACCCTGTTCTTGTTCCTCTGAAATAGAAACTGAGAGAGTAGAGTGACCTTGCGGAGAAAGAGCCGGCATAGCCCTTTCTCCAGAAACAACATACCGTGACACACGTTTCCAATGTTTGTCATCCCAATATTGACATATAGGACAGGGATTAGTGCGAGAACACTGACTACAATTAATACAATGATCATGAAAGTCAGAGGAAGATTTCTTCCCATTACAATTTGAACAATATCCTTTCATTGTGAAAAGTCAACAACAAGTCCTAGTTACTCGCACAAACCCCTGACACAAAGACACATAATAACATGATCCATTAATAAATGAAAACACAATTGCAAATCAAAATAATTTTGAAAAAATATTTTTTCAGCGAAGCCCAAGTTGCTGAAAAGTAACGTTGAGCCCCGATGGATCCGATGGCAAAGTGTGGTCAAAAATTTTAAATTTATATTAAATAATTAATGAGACACTTACGGATAATATAAATGTATCTTATAGTGAGATAAACTACACCAAAGGCAAACAGCCCCCCTCAAAAAAGGCTGTTGCCAATGTAAACAAACAGTGTAAAACACCAGAAAACATGACTCCAGGCACTGAAAAAACTGGCCCGAAATCAGTCATCAAAATACACTCTATCTGATGCAAAACAGAGACTCCCAGGGGAGAATCTGCAGAACATCAGATGGAAGATGCAGAACACAACGTTTATACACCCATGGGTGAAAACGTAACTATGGGGAAAATAACAGAAAACATTCTGTATCCAAGCAACTCTCCCAGGAAAATTTTAGAAATGAACTTTCTCAAAAATATGCCAAAAGCATGGAAGAATTGCAAGGGGGGACTTTAGAAGGCTAGGGGAGAGGAAACACTGAATAAGCAGTGCAACATTTAGCAAGAATGACAACAAGAGGCCCATGCCTCGAAAATAGGCAACTTAACATAATTTCATCAAAAAATTTTAAGTACAGCCCTGATTATTTTTTGTCACTTCTTTTTCCTCTCCTCCATCTATAGCCTCCTTAGAATCACCATTTCTCAAAAAATTACGTGTCTGGCATCCTTTAAACTGAGATTTACAAGCACAAAGATCAGTGAGATGTTGACTGATGAAGGGCCAAACAGAGAATGAAAATTGGCGCCAATTTCGGGACGTCTGTGTCACTGCGCATGCGCAGTGGGGGCGTAGTATGGAGGTCCTTTAGGACATGATTTCTTTTTGTTTTGGATGCAAATTTTGGGGATTGGGGGGCAAAATTTGTGTTTGGCCCTGGTTTTGTTAGAGTTAGCACCAGCTAAGTCTGGGTCATTGGTACAGTATAAAAATATAGAAATTTTGGGAGGGGCAAATATTCTTGCCCCTCCCATTACAACGCCAAATATAGCCCCACAAACTTCACTTGAACAAATCTGAGTCTACACTTCAAAAGGAAGCTGCACACCAAATATCAAGTCTCTGCTACTGCTGGTTCATGAGAAGAAGATTTTTTAAGATTTCAGCACACTTTTTGGGTGTGGCCCTACCAATGGGCGAGGCAACTTGATTTGAACAAAATCAAATTGCGATGTCATAACAAACTATTATCTCAAATATCAATTAAACTGGTTCAGCGGTTTGGGAGGAGAAGAAGCAAACACCATGTTCACGGACGACAGACGGTGAGTGATCACTATAGCTCTCCTGACTGAAAGTCAGGTGAGCTAATAAAGCTGGAATATCAGTACAGAACATATTTATTTTTCAACATGGTCCCCTTGTATTTCAATACATGTGTTCCACCTGGTCTGCCAGTCATTGATGCCACGTCTGTAGAAGTCCATATCTTGGTCCTGTAGCCAAGCCTACACAGCAGCAGTAAGTTCTTCATCATCTTGAAATCTTTGACCACGTAAGATTTTCTTCAAAGTGGGAAAGAGATGGTAGTCACTTTGACCACATAAGTGTTTCTTCAAATTTGGAATGAGATAGTAGTCACTTGGTGACTGCCATCTCTTTCCAATTTTGAAGAAACACTTACGCGGTCAAAGATTTCAGGATGATGAGGAACTTACTGCTGCTGCGGAGGCTTCGCTACAGGACCAAGATATGGACTTCTACAGCCACGGCATCAACAACTGGCAGACCAGGTGGAACAAGTGTATTGAATTACAAGGGGACTATGTTGAAAAATAAATATGTTCTGTACTGATATTCCAGCTTATTCATGTTAGGCTCAAAACTTTTTGACATCCCCTCGTAACTTATACAAATCTTGCTAAAAATACTCAAGCCTAATAGTCAGGCCAGAGTATTTTATGCAAGATTTGTGTAAGCTACATTTTCTCATGCCCAAGTATTTTATGCAAGATTTGCTTATAATTTCCATTCTGAGTTTTTCTCATTGTCTGAATCCACTAACACAAAATATTTCCATCTAGGTCCTGATAACATTGTCAGCATTCAACATCCAGGTATAAATGCATATTCCACTCCTTTCACTCTTCTGTGGAAAAAAACAGTTTTCAGCATAGAAAATTTCCCATACTACAGTTGCAAATCTAACCAACTATATCTTCTTTGACAGAGCTCAATGAGCTCTGTCAAACAAGATATAGTTGTTTAAATTTTCAGTCGTTCAAGTGTAAAATAGCATCAGCAAAGAGATTTCCAGGTGAAAAAAAGGAAATGGCAAGGAAGGTAGTTGAGAAACAAGTAATTTTCTTTATAGCCCAAACAAATTACTTTAAAAATGCAACCAATGATCTCTAGTGGAAACAGCTTATTGAACCTGTTCCAATAGTGGAATCACGAAAAATGTTTTGAAAGAAAAAATCAAGTTTGTACTTGTTTAGAAAAAGTATGCTTTATAATGGTTTTGGGGTCAAAAGCAATGCTATGGAAACAGAAAAATGAAATTTTTTTGTTGTTTAACCCTTTACCTAAAAGGACTTGAAAACAAGAACTTGGAAAATGTTTTCTTAAACAACTAACAATTTTCATTTTTTGCTTTCCAGTTTGCAATCCTCTGAGGGTTCAAAAGCTATGTTTTGGCAGTAAATATTGAAAATATTTCAAAATTTGAATGGCATTTTTACCACTGGGTACATTTTGCCAGTGTTATGTAAAGGGTTAAAAAAAACATCTTTAGACAGCAGGTGTCATCTGCAAATTTTTGTGTGAGGATGGGTTAATATGAAATTTGACTCCCTGCATTACTTTAGTTACTCTGGGATTGGATTCGTTTTTCAAAAGTATACTAAACAGTATGAAATGGCACTAAGAGAGTTGACAAACAATGATGAGCATGACATTATTGGGGTTTCAGTCTAACTTTAACTATTCTCAGCACCTCACCTTTTTTGTTAGTAAACACTGGTTGTGAAGATACCACAGACATATTGGAATTTGCTATTGGTATAGCATGAATTATGGTTGGACTGTTCTTCCCTGCAAGTGCTACATTCAGTGCTTGTCTTTTCGCCATATTCTCACAGCTGCTATCAGATGATGGTCGTTTGCCAATACCATAACCTGTTCTCTGGTTGACAGATGTTTTGGATTTAACTGCTTGAATGAGTTCATTAGCACTACAATTTGGCACTGGTGGCATTTTGGTGTATTGAGAGTGGTCTCTTGCAAAACCAGTTGTTGAGTCGGCTGCACTTTGACAAGAAGATATTCCAGAATCAGATACACTTTTCACTGATGGAGACCTCTTCAAAATATTTCCATCATCAGAAATTAATTTGTCATTAGATAGAGCTGAGCTTGAAGATGCAGATTTGACAGAATCAGTACTATTTGGACGACTAATTGGAGAATAACCTCCAACATTTGTTAGCATACAATTGTTCAGTACAAGAGGAACAGAATCATTCTTATTACCCAAACATATTTGGTTGACAATGGATGATTTTGAAACAGGTGATGTCATTCTCAACTGTTCACTCTGAGTGGTAGGAACTGTTTGAATGATGTTTGTTCTGGACAATGATGAAGCAGTTGATGATCTTTGACCATTACACTGCTTCTTCATGGTGGTCTTCAAAGAAATAATGTTTGTGCTGCCAGTATTCATAATATCACATTTATTTACATCAGGATAGATCTGATTCACAGATGTATTATTTTTTGCATTGATGGTGCATTTATTGGAATATGATTGAGCAAGAGTGGAATTTGACACATCTTTTTTACACTTGGATTCATTCAACAATGCAGAAGCAATATTTTTAAATTTTCCATTATATTCTTCTTTTGAATTGCTGTTCTCTTCCTTTACTCTTTTCAGACATGGTGAGGTAGAGTTTTCACTGACAGTTTTCAAAACAGATGTGCAGGGAGGTGTGGGAGATTTCAAGTCTTGAGTATTCTGTTCAGCTTTGCGACTGATCAATTCACTGTTTCTTTTTTCTAACATTTTAACTTCCGACTCTAACTCTTGTGCTTTCATCAGCAAATTCTGTTTAACTATGCAACTATCTGTTACTGCCTTCACCAAACAGTCATGAGTGTATGTAGCTGGAAGAAATCCATTCTGAAAAAGAATTAAAGTATTTGTTAATTGTTTCCTTAACACTAGAGGACAGAGGTTTTGCTGCAACCCGTCAAACCTGTCTTTTGAACAGCAGATTTTCTCCTTTGTCCTGAATGGGCAGGTGTTGGTATAAAAAGGACTTTGGGGCTGTAAGTTATTTTTTTTAGTTTGGTACATCTTAAGAGACGTACCAAACTAAAAAAAATAAAAATTACAGCCTTTCAGTCCATGTTTCATTTAACCATAAAAGTGTGAGGTCTAAATGTGAACAAAATCACTGCATTTCATTGTGGCAAAACCAGTATATAGAATTACACCATTTGAACTTCAAATCTTACACGAGGCCTCTCGGCCAAGATAGCTCCACCCAAGGCAACTACTTTCAGGGGTAGCCATACACAGAGTAACATTTGATCCCCAATCTCTGATTCTGATAACCCTTTACCCAACACGGATAGCAGACAACATCATCATTTTTTGTCTCAAAAACATAGCTTATGGCCCCTCATTGGAACAAGTTTGTTGAGCTTGTTCAATGAAGGCTCATTAGTTTTGTTTATTAAGACAAAAATTGAAAACATAATAAAATTGGGCAAATACATTGGTTTTACTTTGACCAGGTAGTCTTTTGACCTTAACGATGATGGATACAGACCTTATTATGATTGATGGCACACTGTCTAGTGACAATACACACTGTTATAAAGTTTTGTTAAAAAATATCCAGTGGTAAAGAAATTATGGCTCAGACAAACAAAATGTTGCCATTTTCCTAAGTGTTACCTTTATCATCTCGCTTGTCACCTTGACCTTGATGGATACAGACCTTATTGTGATTGATGGCACACTGCCTATTGACAATACATACTGTTCTAAAGTTTTGTTAAAAAATATCCAGTGGTAAAGAAATTATGACTCGGACAAACAAAATGTTGATGCCGGATGACAGACGGACGGACAACTCGATATCAGAAAAGCCCTGCTGACTTTGTCAGGCGGAGCTAAAAAGTACTGATAGGCAACAAATGCAGGTGCTTGGAACTTAATTTGCCATTTTAAATATGTTAAAATAACAAAAAAGAGGCCCCAAGGGGCCTTAATCGCTCACCTGACAAAGTGGTTCAAAGAAGTTAATTAGGGTCACATTCAGTTAGACATGGTTCATCAACACTACAAAGGAATGAAGTGATGAAAGACAAATTTTATGGAAAAACACTAAGGAATGGATTTGACCGACTTGAACTTAGCCTGCTCCCTTCCAAAGAGAGCCCATATATTAAGCCAAGGATTCAAATTGAACAAATTTGAATCTGTGCCCCAAACCCCCCCCCCCCCCCCCACCCCCCCGAGATGTTATATACCAAATATGTGACTGGTGGATCTAAAGAAGTTTTTTTAAAGAAATGTCCTCACATTGCTCTAAGTTAAAATTTGGGCTCCAAAAGAAACCTAAATGAAAGTGTCAATGAACCTGATGACACTGTAGCTTAACTTGACTGTGTGTAGTGTTTGATGAAATTATTTATTTATTTATGGGTGTTTAAGGTCACATACTTGTGCACAATGGCTAATCGTGACCGTGGCAGTTTTACGGGTGGAGGAAGCCGGAGTTCTCGGAGAGAACCACCGAGCAACGCCGAGCAGCTGCCAGCTCCCCAACATCGTAACTCCGCACTGCACCACAGGCAGGGTTAGATTGGTTGAAGACATGCGTACCATCGACGTGCAGTACGCCTTAGTACATGGCGTCATCGTGCCCCCCCCCCCCCCCCCCCCATGGGTAATGGGGGTGAAGAGTCTTGCCCAAGGACACAATGCGGTTGCCGCAGGTGGGATTCGAAAATTATTATTATTATTCAAGAATTTTGTTTGCAAGTGTCATCTGCCTTTCATGTTAGGTAAAGGGTTAAAGAGCAAACCTTTTTTCACTGGATAAATAATGTTGTAATATTTGGAACTTTATGAAGACTTATCACAAATTTCCTCTGCATTACAAAGTATTTTGCCTTAAACTGTCCAAGGTAAGTATTTAATCTATTATATCTGGTTTGACAGGCTCAAAGTGCTTTGTCAAACATGATGTTATATAATAAATTCTACAGTTATCCCCAGTGAACTGACTAAATTTTTATTGAATTACATATTCCTGATAACTGAAAACTTTCTACAGGCAAAGTTGCATAATATGCCCAGTAGGATTTTTCGAATTGTACATAACTACTGTTTTCACCCAACCAATAACATCGTACCGAACCCCGATTCGAACTAAACCAGTATTTTAGTATGACTGAGACACACACCAAGTTTTGTGTTGATTTACAAATCCAAACTCCAATCAAACTTAAAACTTCTCATGGTAGTTAACTTCTGTGCCAAGTTTGAAAAAGATTAAGACAACTAATGGCTGAGAAATGCTCTAGACAAAAACGTGTCCACAGACTGTATAATTTCTAAACCAGACTGCAACATAACTCTGGTTAAGAAAATCCAATCAAACTTAAAATCACACTTGCACAGGTTCTCATGGTAGTTAACTTATGTACCAAGTTTGATAAAGATTGTACAACATATGGCTGAGAAACGTTCCAGACAAAAATCAATCCAGTCGATGGACGGGCAACCCATTTACATAATACAGTGGAAGCCTGTTAATTGAATAGCCACTTTGGCTATTGAAATTATTCAATTAACAGGAGTATTCAATTAACAGGGATTGTGTCACTTCCCTGTACACTGGAGATAAATTTAGCATTTATTCTATTATATCTTGTTTGACAGAGCACCATGAGCTCTGTCAAACAAGATATAATAGATTAAATGCCTGTATTGGATGTACTGAGACCGAATGGGTTTATAAACAAAGGAAAACTGGGGAGAGTCAGGGTAATTTCGCGACAGGTTGCAAGATTTTTTATTCAATTAACAGGAGTTCACTCTATAACCTATATTCTATTAACAGGTCAAATTTGTACTGGAGGTATGGTAAATGGTTTTGTGTTCGGAAATTATATTCAATTAACAGAGTTATTCAGTTAAGAGATATACAATTAAGTGGGCACCACTGTACGACGGTTTTTTCAAATGGCGTATAAAAAATCACTGCTAAATTGCATTTGAAAGTCAGGTCTTGCTTTTTACCACATTTTGAACAAACAAACTTTCAATTCTCTTCTTCTGCTTGCCTCAATGTGAAATCAAACAAAAGAATAAATTTAGCTTACATAAACACATCAGTAGAAGGAAAAAAAGCCTAAACAATTTTGATGAATACAAAAACAAGTGGATTTCTACTTATTTCCAGTTAAGTTTTGATTGCTTGGCCAACCAATTATACTCATTTATTTATTTGTGTTTTAAAGTCACATACTTATGCACAATGGCTAATCATGACCGTGACAGTTTTACGGGTGGAGGAACCCGGAGTACCCAGAGAGAACCACCAGGCATCGACAAGCAACTGTCAGCTCCTCAACATTCTAACTCTGTCCAAGCTCCGCTCAAGCAGGGTTACAGCGGTTGAAGACAAGCACCATCGACATGCGGTCCGCCTACTTAGTACATGACGTCATCGTGCCCCCAGGTAGGCAACCAGGATAATGTGCCTTGCCCATGGACACAACGTGGGTCATTCTGGCCGAGGATCGAACTCGGGACCTCTAGCATAGAAGTCCAAAAGTCTACCACTGAGCCACTGCACATCCTTAGCCAACTAATACTAGGCCTATCATGATTAATTGAGAAGTCAACTAATCGTCAGAAAGACCCATAATCAACTACAATTTTAAAATCGACGATTATGGGTTTTCATCAATCCTTTAATGACGAATTATTAGTTATTACTCTCTCTATTAGACTCTTGACCACCTCAGGTCCAAACCGGAGCCTAGACTCAGGTTTGGGCCAGAGGTGGTCAGGAGTATGAACTTTACTCAGAGAGCAGTAGGCGTGGAGTATGCCTAAAGAATATCCAGACTGAGGATGTAATGACCAAAATATTGTTTTCTATATAGTTGTTTCTTAAGGTCACAGAGTACGAATAAAGTCGACTTTAATTGATTATCCTTCTTCAAAAGTCATCATGAAATTTCATAATTGTGCAGCCCTAACCAATACGACACTAAAGTCTATTAACAAGGTACCTCATATTTAGCTGCAATACAATAATAAATGCAATATTCTGACAATGTTTAATTGAGTAAAATAAAGTTAAAACTTTCCCTTGAGAATCATGCTGTACACAGTAAATTTACAAACCTTTTTTCCATTCTGTTTACTTGTGGTCAAACACTGATTGACTATCTCCTGTTGAACATTCATCTGAAAAATAGCAAAGAACCTTGTATATAATACTTTAAACAACAAGAGGCCCCCAAGGGACCTGAGAGCGCTCACCTGACACTAATAGCTATCAACCAAGGGTCCTGATTTGAACAAACTTGCATCTGCCCCATTAAGAAAACCATATACCAAATATCAAAACATTCTGACTTGTGGATCTGCAAAAATTTTTTTTAAAAAATATTCCTCATACTGAACTAAGTTATAATTCGGGCTCCTATAGGGAGACCAAATATGAACCCAGGGACTTGGCTTGAACAAACTTGAATCTCACCTCCCCAAGGATGATGTATTCCAAATACCAACAGATTCTGACCACTGAATCTGAAGAAAAATATTTTAAAAAAATATTCCTCATGCTGAACTAAGTTATAATTCGGGCTCCCACAGGGAGCCCAAATATGAACCCAGGGACTTGGCTTTAACAAATTTGAATCTCACGTCCCTAACGATACAGTATACCAAATATCAAAAGATTCTTGCTGGTGGGTGTGAAGAAGAAGATATTTAAAGAATGTTCCTCAGATTGAACTAAGTTACAATTCTGTCTCCCACAGGGAGCCCAAATATGGACTCAGAGACCTGGCTTGAACAGACTTGAATCACACCTCCCTAAGAATGCTGTATACCAAATATCAAAACATTCCGACTGCTGGACCTGAACAAGAAGATTTTTAAAGAAAATTCCTCATATTGAACTAAGTTGTAATTTGGACTCCCACAGTGAGCCCAAATATGAACCCAGAGACTTGGCTTGGACAAACTTGAATCTCACCCCCCTAAGGATGCTGCATACCAAATATCAAAAGATTCTGATTGGTGGATCTGAAGAAGAAGATTTTTAAAGAATATTCCTCATACTGCACTAATTTAAACATTTGGGCTCCCATAGAGAGTCCAAATATGGACCCAGGGATTTGATTTCAACAAACATGTGAAACAATCTTCCAAAGATGTTTTTTGTGAAATTTGAAAGCTTTCGGAACAGTGGTTTGGGAGAAGAAGAGTCTTAAATGTTTTCCCCCTTACACCATATAAGAATTCTCAGTGCAGTGTAGTTTTGGAGATATCGGTATTTGAATTTTTTTCTATTTTTAGCTCCTGTGGTTCCCACAGGGCATTTTGAAAAAAAACTTTTTGAATAAATCAAGTACTTATTACCCATTAGTACTTCATATCAAATTTGGTTGAAATCGGCCTCTCGGTTTGGAAAGTTAAAAAATTTATAGTAATTTATATATTTTTTATACTTACCAATGACCCAGACATAGCTGGTGCTAACTCTTAAAATATAGGGCCAAACACAAATTTTGCCCCCCAATCCCCAAAATTTGCATCTAAAACTAAAGAAAACATGTCCTGAAAGGCCCTCCACACTTCGCCCCTACTGCGCATGCGCAGTGTCAAGGACGTTCCGAAATTGGCGCCATTTATCATTCTAATAACCAGTGCCTGGTAAGCGCTATGTACTCAGCGGGGAGGCAAGAGTTCCCAACTCCTGGGAGGGCCATCCCCGTCTGGGTCATTGGTAAGTATAAAAAATATATAAATTACTATAAATTTTTTAACATTTTTATACTGTACCAATGACCCAGACATAGCTGAATAGTAAAAAGGCTGGAGGGCCAAGGACATAGAGCAAAATGGAATACGCTCAATAAAATAAAATAGAGTCATCCCCTGTAGGGAAAAGAAGTAATAGGCCTTACATGTATCTTTCTTATTTATGATAAATTAGAAAGATACAACACCTTCCAAAAATTGAGCTTCATACATCCATGTACTCTATTAATATCCAATAATCCTTATACTAATAATTTTTAAAGTAAGCCAATAATAAAGTAAGTCTAGAGAATAGAGACTCTTATACTCCTAAAAGTGTCTGAGAATTGCATAATCATGTCCGTTGACATATGCAATATTCAAAAGCTATACTTTAAAAACTAAGACTTGAATGAATTTTATAAACTTAAACTTCTCACTAAACAACCATCCCAATAACAGCTCAGAATTACTAACTCCGGAGGAGGTATCCCCTTGTTTTCATAGTAAAAACAGGTGACCCAAGGGAACACCCTCCCCCCCCCCCCCCCCCCCCCTTTTTCTTGCCCTGGGTCAAATAGCCCAGAGCGAAGAGGGCAGCCGAACGGAGACACTGCCGAAACAGACAGCCTACCTAGCTATAGTAGCAACTGTTAAGTGAATGACATTCTGAGCAGTAGATAATAGACCTAACAATAGAGGCCTCCAGAAATGGACTCGATATTTCTGAGATAAAATTCATGAATGTGGATGGCTGAGCGCAATGAGCAGCCTTCAAAAATCTATAATAGCAACACTATTAATGTAAGCTCAAGAAGTAGAAGAACTCTTACTTCATGAGCCGAAATCTTAAGCACAACTGCTAAGTCAATGATATACCATAAGCAGTACGACGCTAGTTAATAGAATCCATTAACAATAAAATGGAGCGTAACGTCCTTCTACTAGACATCAAAGACAGAAGAAGCTTACGCCCTTGTAATAAACAGATATCTGTTTATAAATACATAAACTGTACCCGGAAAGAGTAAAGGCCTATGCCCATACGAAGACGGAAGGACCTTAAAATAATAGGTTCCGGATAATAGGAGCCTAACTCTTATGCAACAATCCAACCTAAATAGTAACGGAAGTATTGATTCCGAAACTATGAAAGTGAAAATCATCCATCGATAGTGCATGAAACTCACTGACTCTACAGTAAAAGAGAAACCAACAGAATTACTGTCTAAAAGGTCAGAATTTGAAAACTACTGTTTCCAGAGGCTCAAATGATTACTTAGCTAAATAAGAACCGAAGATAAAATCCGTATAGGAATTTAATCTAAAGATTCTAAGTCTATTTATCAAAAAGTTACTAACTGACTTAGATAAAGAGACAAAAGACTCAATTGTAAACTATCGTAGAGTGCATAGGTATGAGGTAACATAAACCTATAACCTAAGTAATAACAGGCTGCAGTAGATCTTGTGAAACAAGTATACTAAAAAATAGCAATGAGTAGTATGGAGGGATCAACAATATGAACATAATGATCCCTACACCACGACGGAAGAGCCTCCACTTTAGTCGCATAGAATAGCGAAGAAGAGGATCTCCTATAGTAAGAAATCGCGTCCAAAGCTCGTCCAGTACAGTGCTTACAATGCAATACGGACCACACAACGGAATACATGAAGGTTGCGACCTTGCTGGTTGTGATAAAGATGACACGATTTACCCAGTGAAAAAAGATCCTCACATAGAGGAAGATTTCACGTTAAGATCCACAGTAGACAAGAGAGTAAATTACTCATGATCTCTGTGAAGATAGAGATGCTATCAACAGAAATGTATTGTGGTTGTTTATCTTAGCAATACCTGCTAAAACAACAGCGCCGGAGGATACGCGTATCCTATCATTCCGTCCTATAGATCAATAGAGCGTTAACAGTATTAGCTCAGAGATCTGGACAAGCCAACACATACGTCTGCAATTGATTAGCAAGCTGTGTCATAAATAAAACATCATTGGGCGCTCCCATAGATAGCAAATCTGATTGAATACTTGTTTGTTGAGAGTCCATTCTGACAGCAACAAGCGACCCGTAAGAGAACGGGAGTCCGATAAAACAATCAGACGACCCAGAATATGACGGACCAAAACTGAACTTGGTGTACTATAACCAACAGACGGATTCTTTCCATTAAATTGAATAACGGAAACGAAAGAGTGCCTCCCTGGTTCCGGAGATACGCCACTACTGTCGAATTAAAGGACAGGAATTTGGGCATGCGTTTCTGAATAATGTTCATGCAATGACATAAAGCAAGCCTAAAAAACATTATTCCGCGGAAGTTAAACTGATAGCTAAAAGACTGCGGAACCCAAAGACCCTGGCACTTCGAATCCGTAGGGATCAGTATATATCCCAATCTGTTTGACTGGCAACCGTCATAACAGCCACACTCGGGTCCGGCAACTGCGGCGGCACTCTCTGAGTCAACCACCGAATGTTTGCCCCAGTCTGAATCTCTTGTAACACTAGATAGACAAGAGAATGTATAAATCGAGCAATTCATGGATTGCCAGAAAGTTGCCGTCGAAGAGAAGCTCCTCCGAGAACGAAGCGACTCTGAGAGAGTTCTTAACCTTACTATCCACGCGTGGATGTAGCTAGGGCTGCGTCACGTCTAACCAACTCCAATCAGCCACTGAAGGGCGGAGTTATACGTGAACAAACTACTGCCCTCAAAAGAAATTACATTGAGAATAATATCCCGTAAATCTTTTCTTGAAGACGTAATGATAACGCCTCAGTAAGGCGGATTACGTATAATAAAGCGTCTAAGTTAAGTCTACTATACATAATGTCGTTCCCAACATTGAAATTGGAAAAGACATAAACGGCGAAAAAGAATATATGCAGTCTTTAATCACACCGTCTAGACGCATATGAACTCTCGGTATGCCCTGCTCTGCCAAAATAAACTATTTGTAAAAATGATAAAATGGCAGAAATGAGCCACGCGGACAAGAAACTAAACTATCATGCTTAGTAGCAGGCTTGTATATATATATAAATATATAGCGTCGAAAAATAAAACACATGTTGTAATGACAAT
This sequence comes from Pictodentalium vernedei, assembly GCA_031216915.1. Lineage (NCBI taxonomy): Eukaryota > Metazoa > Mollusca > Scaphopoda > Dentaliida > Dentaliidae > Pictodentalium > Pictodentalium vernedei. The sequence goes on from CM062291.1 coordinate 311,389,384, forward strand.
ATTGGACTGCGTCGGTAAGTCAGGGACAATGTCCCTGTACCGATCGAAAAATCCGAGTCCAATGACGCTATAAGTCTCTTATCCAAGATCGCAGCAATGAAGTCCGAAAAATAATCACTGGAAGAAATGCCAGAAGATATGAAAGGCATCTTCCGATACTACTAAAGGGAAAACTCGAAATCTTTCGAATCCCTTTCGCCATCCTGTCGGACCCTATAAAGCGTTCGGTCGTCCGTAGCTGATGCAACCGCGGACCGCACCGACCCAGCGCCGTCGGATAATTCCTGATTCGACCGAGAAACTGTCAATTGCTGGGATGCTGCGAAACAACTGTGCTAACTCGGATAGCACGTCCGTCACTGAGGCCTGAGGAGAAGCGGTCTTACGATGCATTGCCGCAGGAAGCTCCGAGATCGTTACCCCGTGCATACTTCCGATATGCGAGCGAACGGAGTGTATAGGCCTCGTGTCCCTTGGCTACCGGATGGCGCGACCTATTCGCCGTGGAATCACTGAATGCCGAAACTGATCGGATACTCGAGGTCACGTAGCCAATGTGCGGTCGTGTGCCCTGCTGTGAGGATGAGGAAGCATTAAAGACAGTCTCTCGGACTGTCAATATAACGGAGCGTCCCGAGCAATGGACATATGCTCCGAATGTAAAATATCTGAACCACAACATGCGGTCCCCTATGTTGTTGGCTTCCTCCGATCTGTCCTCAATCTGCCGTCACTGGGTGAGTACTAAAGTAATTAAAGTGCTCGCATCACCCAAATCTCCTTCCTAGACCGCAACGGACGAACCCGGCAGCCGAACCATTCGATGAATGTACGCTACACCGGGTGAGCTAGCGAATGTCATTCCGTAAGCGATAGACATATTCCATGAGCACTTATTGCCGCTAACTCTTCATTAACTATGACGACAGAGGCACACTTTTGAAAGACATCTCCATAACTCTTCGAACAAGAAACCAGAAATGCTTGGATAGCAAGCATAAAATAATAAAATATATAGCGTCGATCAATAATTCGAAAGTTTGTGTGACATTATTGGACTATGTCGGAACTGAGGGACGATGTCCCTGAACCGAACCAAAAATTTCTAAGTCCACCGACGCTATCAGTTTCTTATCCGGCATCGCAGCATATGTTGTTCCGAAAGGGAAAGCTTGAAATCCTCCGAATCCCTTTCGGTATCCCGTCGGACCGGATGAAACTTTCGGACGTCCGTACCCGCTTCCGCGGAGCGTCCCGACCCAGCATCGTCGGATAAAATATATGCGACAGATTCAGTTGATGCTGGGATGCTGCGATAAACTGCTATTAAGGAAAGCACGTCCGTTCCCGAGGCCTGTGCAGTAGCGGACTTACGATGCATTGCCGCTGGAAGCTCCGTGTACGTTGACTCCCGCACACTTCCTATGCGAACGTCCGGAGTCTGCAGGCCTCGAGTCCCCGACTACCGACCCAGCGCTGTCGGATAATTCTCGATCCGACACCATTTCTGTCGGCTGCTGGGATGCTGCGATAAGCTGTGCTATGTGCACAAGAATGTCCGGCGTCGAGACCTGCGGAGGCGCAGTCTATCGCTGCTTCGCCGAGGGCAGCTCCGCATCAGATGGCTCCCGCATACTTTTCCTATGCGAACGTCCGGAGTCCATCGGTCTCGAATCCCTGGCTGCCGGATAGTGTGACCTGGTCGCTGAAGAATCCTTGATCGGCGAAGCTGGTAATATATCGGCGGTCACGCAGCCAAGGTGCGGTCGTGTGCGCTGACGAGAAGAGGAAGCCTTAGCAGTCTCAGCGGACTGCCTATACAACGGAGCGTCCCGAGCGACGGACGTATGCTCCGCTAGCGACACATTTGTACCACAACATCTGGGGCCAGATGTTGTTGAACGAGAGAGAGGCCTCTCTCGCTTGCCGTCCGGATGGACCGGAACGAGCTATGAACCGGACTAAAAGGCTTCCTCCGTTCTCCCCCGTCACTGGGTGTGCATTAAGTTAATTTTATAGTGCTCGCATCACCCCAAAATTCCTTCTAGACCGCAACGGACGAACCCGGCTGCCAAACCATTCGGTGAATGGACGCTACACCGGGCGAGCTAGCGGACGTCAAAGGCCGTCGAACCTACTAGGGTCCTCTTAGGCAATTGGCGTATTACATGAGCACTTTTCCGCTAGCCCTTCATTAATTGTGACGACGGAGGCACACTGTTGGAAGACATCACAGATACATCACCCTAATCTTGATCGTCTGAAATAGAAATTGATAAAGTAGAGTGACCCTGCGGGGAAAGGACCGGAGTGTCCAAATCCCCAACAACATACCGTGACATACGCTTCCCATATTGTCATCGAAATCATACGATACAGAACAGGAGTTAATGCGAGTACACTGACCACATATAGAATGATAATAAGGTCAGAGGAAGACTTCCTCTTAAAACAATTGATCAATATCCTTTCAATGTGAAAAGAAAACAAGTCCTGGTACTCGCACTAACCCCTGGCAATCAAAATACATAATAATAATATGATCCATTAATATAGAAAAAATAATTGAAATCAAAATATTTTGAAAAAATATTTTTTCAGAACAGCCCAAGTTTCTGAAAAGTAACGTTGAGCCCCAATGGATCCCAAGCCTAAGTGTGGACAAAAATTTTAAAAATATTTTAAACAATTTATTCAACACTTACGAACAATAATAATGTATCTAGTTATGATTAAAATAACATAAAGATATTATTATTTAGAAATCCCCCCCTCACACAGAGGGCTGTTGTAAATGTAAACAATGAGTGTAAAAACACTAAAATAAGACTCCAGGCACCCAGGCCCGAAATCAGTTACCAAAAATACACTATCTGATGCAAAACAGAGACTTCCAGGGAAGAAACTGCAGAACATCAGATGGTAGATGCAGAACACAATGCCTAACCACCCGTAGGTGAAGACGTAAACATGGGGAAAGAACAGAATTCATTCTGTTATTCAGCTAAAACTCCCAAGAAATTTTAGTAATAATAATTACAGAAACTATGCCAAAAGCATGGGAGAATAGCAAGGGGGAACTTAAAGGACAGGGAGAGAGGAAAACACTTGAAACAACAGTGTAACTAAATAATCAGAATGACAACAAAATGGCTGCTGCCTTGAAAATAGGTAACTTAACATAATTTCATTAAAAAATTTTAAGTTACAGCCCTGATAATATTCTGTCACACATTCTTTTCCTCTCCTCCTTTTCTATCCTCCTTAGAATCACCATTTCACTAATATTTATGTGTCTGGCATCATTTAAACTGAGATTTAAAAGCACAAAGATCAGTCAGATGTTAACTGATGAAGGGCCAAACTTAGAATGATAAATGGCGCCAATTTCGGAACGTCCTTGACACTGCGCATGCGCAGTAGGGGCGAAGTGTGGAGGGCCTTTCAGGACATGTTTTCTTTAGTTTTAGATGCAAATTTTGGGGATTGGGGGGCAAAATTTGTGTTTGGCCCTATATTTTAAGAGTTAGCACCAGCTATGTCTGGGTCATTGGTACAGTATAAAAATATAGGAATCTTACCCCTCTTGTAACGTTACAACGACAAATATTGTCCCTCTAACTTCTCTTGAACAAACTTGAGTCTACACCTCAAAAGAAAGCTGTATACCAAATATCAAGTCTCTGCTACAGCTGGTTCATGAGAAGATTTTTTTAAAAAAATGGGGCATTTTGGCCCCACCCCTTCCTCAATATGAGCAGAAACCCAATTTGAAGAAAAACCCCAATGCCCCTATTTAAACACTACTCATGTGAAATTTCATTAAAATGTGGCCTGTGGTTTGGGAGAAAAAAACCCAAACACCACCTTCACGACAGACAACAAACAAAAAGTGATCAGAATAGCCCACCCTGACTTTCAGTCACGTGAGCTAAAAAATGGTGTAACAATCCTATGAATGTGACATGCTTAAATACGAAATGGAGACTTAAGACTGTACAATAAGAATTCCAGATGCTTTTCAATAGTATAAAACTGCAGGTTGAAAATAAAGTACACTCAGGCTGATTAGGTACTCAACCACCCAATGAGTGGAAATCTTCCCAGATACAATGAAAACCTAGAATAGCCACTTTTCCAGTGAAAAACATTTAATTAACTGTAGTATTAAATTAACTGGTTCAGTGCAAGAAGCCACTATCAGGACTTTCAAACAAGAGGCCCCAAGGGGCCTGAGGGCGCTCACCTGACATGGTAGCCTAAATATCAACCCAGAGAATTGATTTCAACAAGTTGCATCTGCTCCTCCTAAGAAAAGCTTATACCAAATATCCAAAGATTCTGACCAGTGGATCTAAAAAAAGAGAAGATTTTTAAAGAATATTCCTCATATTGAACTAAGTTATAATTCGGGCTCCCACAGGGAACCCATATATGAACCCAGGGACTTGGCTTTAACAAACTTGAATCTCACCCCCCTAAGGATGCTGCACACCAAATATCAAAACATTCCGACTGCTGGATCTGAAGAAGAAGATTTTTAAAGAAAATTCCTCATTTTGAACTAAGTTATAATTCGGGCTACCACAGTGAGCCCAAATATGAACCCAGGGACTTGGCTTGAACAAACTTGAATCTCACCCCCCTAAGCATGGTGCATACCCAATATCAAAAGATTCTGCCTGCTGGATCTTGAGAAGAAGATTTTCAAAGAAATTTGCCTGAAATGCACTAAGTTCGAATTCGGGCTTCTATAGTGAGCCAAAATATGAATCCAGGGGGCCGATTTGAACAAACTTGAATCAGATCCACCCCACAATCTTGCATACCAAATATCACAAGATTCTGCCTGCTGGATCTGGTGAAGAAGATTTTTTAAGAAATTTGCCACAAATGCACTAAGTTCGAATTCGAGCTTCTATACTGAGCCCAAATATAAACGCAGGGGGCCGATTTGAACAAACTTGAATCAGATCCACCCCACAATGTTGCATACCAAATATCAAAAGATTCTGCCTGATAGATCTGGAGAAGAATATTTTTGAAGAAATTTGCCTGAAATGCACTAAGTTCGAAATCGGGCTCCCATACTGAGCCCAAATATGAACCCAGGGGGCCGATTTGAACAAACTTGAATCAGATCCACCCTACAATGTTGCATACCAAATATCAAAAGATTCTGCCTGATAGATCTGGAGAAGAAGATTTTTGAAGAAATTTGCCTGAAATGCACTAAGTTCGAAATCGGGCTCCCATACTGAGCCCAAATATGAACCCAGGGGGCCGATTTGAACAAACTTCCATCAGATCCACCCTACAATGTTGCATACCAAATATCAAAAGATTCTGCCTGATAGATCTGGAGAAGATTTTTGAAGAAATTTGCCTGAAATGCACTAAGTTCGAAATCGGGCTCCCATACTGAGCCCAAATATGAACCCAGGAGGCCGATTTGAACAAACTTGAATCAGATCCACCCTACAATGTTGCATACCAAATATCAAAAGATTCTGCCTGCTGGATCTGGAGAAGAAGATTTTTTAATCTTTTTCCCATTGCCTACAGTGTTAAAAAGTGCTGACTCAGCACTTTTTCAAAGTCTTGAAAAAAGTACTTTGTGATCAAACTGATAGGGATTTTTTTAACTATTCTATTCTACTGGATAAAAGTAAGCTTTATACAAAATAAGAATTCTCTGTGCAGTGTAGTTTTGGAGATATGGCAGTTTTAAGGTTTTTCCTATTTTTAGCTCCCGAGGTTCCCACGGGGCAATGAGAAAAATTTTTTTTGCATCAATCAACTACTTATGACCCATTATCATCTCATATCAAATTTGGTTCAAATCAACCTCACGGTTCTGAAAATAGAAATTTTAGGTGTGGCCAAAATTTTTGCCCCTCCCATAACGAAGGCAAATAATGCCAGACAAACTTCTCTTGAACAAACTTGATTCTAAACCTCAAAAGGACTCTGTATACCATATATCAAGTCTCTGCTACTGGTGGTTCATTAGAAGAAGATTTTCAAAAAATTTGGCCATTTTTTCCCCACACCTCTGCTCAATATGAGCCGAAACCTATTTTGGATAAAAATCAAAATGCCCCTATATAACCACTACTTACATGAAATTTAATTAAAATGTGGCCAGTGGCTTAGGAGAAAGAGGCTCAAACACCACCTTCACGCAGGACGACAGACGACGGGCGACGGACAAAGAGTGAAAAGAAAAGCTCACCCTGACGTGAGCTAAAAAATGAGGGTACCAGAACAAAACAAAACATTTTCCTTGCTCTTGTTTCAGATTCAGTCGAACTAAAATAATATTTTGTTTATATAAATTTGTTCTATTACAAATTACAGGAGTGTGTGTGGGGCACTCTCCAATAATTTGTAATAGAATAAATCCAGAAGAACAAATTCATACCACCAAAAATAATTTAGCCCTGAAACCAGTTAACAGGATTGTGGTCATTTTCCTGTATTCTAGTGATAAAATGAGCATGTATTCTAATATTTCTTGTTTAAGATCTATCAAACATGATATAATAGATTAAATACACATTATTACAACAATCAATTGATCTGTGTTGTTGTATTCGGTCAAGTTGACGAGATGAGATTGGCCAGATCAAATGAACGCCACAGGTGTCAAGTTCGATCTGGCTGATCTCATCTCAACGGGACAGAATACATCAACACAGATCAATTGACTGTTGTAGTGATTTGTTTATTATATGACAATTAGTATTTTAAACAGATCACAATACACGAAAAATCGAATACAACAAGAATTATATTAGCCAAATAACCATTAACAATTTAAGGAATTGGGGAATCCCAAATAGTAATATTGAACATTCGTGTCGAACATGAAACTAGAAAGTCAAAACAATGGAGACAAGACTTGAATTTTAATCAGAATCGCTTTCGATAACTGATTCTCCTACGTTTTGTTGGATTTGCATCTTGAAAATAGTTGTTAATTGTTATTTTGCAATTGTTCAGCACAGCATTTTCAAACAGACTTCGACTGGAATGTTTGTCAATGGAGTTTAATGAGGAGACACTCATGTTTAAGTTCTGTGCTTATGTCCTATATTTATTTATAGGTTACTGGTAGAAATAGTCCGTTCACGTGCACCTCGTTTGAGACAGGCATGATAACGATCTGGAAAACTTGACACTCTTGTTTTCCGGATGACTGGATTTGATGGGCAAACTACAGTGATATTGAGGGGCTATTTGTGTTAGTCATATAATAAATGCTTATACTGGATATACTGCAGCCAAACTGGTCAATAAACCAAGGTACTCTAGTAGTTGTTAAGAGTAATCTTTGTCAGATTACAGATTTTTTTTATTCAATTAACGGAGGTTTACTCCATAATCAATATGCAAGTACATAATTGGATATCTCTAACTGAATATAACTTCCAAACACAAAACCATTTGCATACCTTCAACACAAATTTGACCTGTTAACTGCATATAGCTTATTGAAAAAAACTTCTTTTAACATGTCGAGAAATTTTTGCGACAATCACCAAACTCCCCTTCCACTCATTTAGTCTATTATATTTTGCTTGACAGAGCTCCAACAGGATATAATAGAATACATAGTAATTTAATTGAATAATTTTCATTGGAAAAGTGGCTATTCAATCAACAGGGTTCCACTATAATAGGCAAAGTTTATACTGAAGGTATGGTAAATGGCTTAGTGTTTGGAATTTTCAATTAACCCTTGGGGGCCTGTTAAGGCAGCCAAGACTTGACTAGAAATCACTGTTAAGCTACTGGATGTGTACAGGCTGAGGTGAGATACGAATTCAGGACAATTGTCCAGGCCCTCAAGGGTCAACACGGTGATTCAAATAAGCAGTATCCATTAAAGTAGGTGTATTTACTTGTAAGTCCACTTGAAACTTGAGGACCCAGCAAGCAATTATTCCTTTCATGCACCATTAGGTAAATCCAATTGGTCATGAAACTGTAAATATAGGGTCCCATGCAGAAAGGGTCCTTCTCTGTACTGAGCACGAATAGCTCCTTTCTGAAATTTGCTTGTTGAGTCATCATGTTTCTACTATTTATTTATTTATTTATTGGTGTTTATGGTCACATACTTATACACAATGGCTAATAGTGACCGTGACAGATTTATGGGTGGAGTCAGCCAGAGTACATGGAGAGAACCACTGAGTATCGACAAGCAACTGTCAGCTCCTCAACATTCTAACTCTGTTCAAGCTCCGCTCAAGCAGGGTTACAGTGGTTGAAGACATGTGCACCATCGGCGTCCAGTACACCTTAGCACATGGTGTCATTGTGCCCCCATGTTGGCAACCGGGATAAAGTGTCTTGCCCATGAACACAATGCGGGTTATCTCGAATGGGATCGAACTCGGGACCTCTAGCAGAGAAGTCCAATGGTCTACCACTGAGCCACTCATGTTTCTACTGGACTAGCAAGTGAGGGCATAGATGAAAGTGTATCCATGATGTCAAACAGTATGAAATCATATTGGGCATGATGTATTGACTGATTTACAATACAAATTCATAACTAGAGTCGATCCATTGCCAGGGGGTGCGATACCCCCCGTAATCCATCGCCAGGTGGTGTGTTACCCCCGCACCAATACCTGAGGGTGAGCAAGGTCAACAATGTGACATCTTGGTGTTCAGAAAACAATAGGTGTCACCTAAAGGTGACACAAACAAATACCCCCGCCTTTCAGCTGGTAATGTTTTAAAGTGCATGATGTAAGTGAGGCATACATGTATTCTCAAGAAAGGGAAATAACTGTGGAGAAACAAAATTTTCGCAAGACTTTATACATGTTGCACAGCTTCATTGTGTGTATGATCATATTCTGAAGTTTCAACTATATGAATTGAAAAGTGGGGGAGGTGTTGATTACAGCATGACGGTACCCTCCATTAAACAATTTCGCGACGGAAGGACTGACGGACAGACAGACTGACGGACACAAGGAATCCTATATACCCCCGCCTAGGCGGGGGTATAAAAATGTCTATATAAAATTACTTGTGATCAACATGGTCAACAACAACTGCTGTCTTGATAGCTTTAAAAAATATGGTTGGGGGAAAAAATGATACATGTACATCACTCTCAATGTATCACAATGAAACCCAAGTCTATAGCAGTAGACCCTTGCAGATGTCACCTTGGGTATGACATACTATATGAGACCACCACTCTCCTATGTAGCAGATCTTGCTAGAAATCTAGCTTGCACACTAAAGTCAATGTATGGTTGTTAGTGGCTGCTCATTCATAACATTACATTGTAAGTCATCAGTTAAATTAGACCTAGTTGTTCTTTGTAAACCTGTAATTTGATTGGCTGAGAGTCGGTCGGCTCTAATCTTAGGTAAATTCACTCTTACCATGCTCTAATTGCCGGAAGCGAGTCAATTAGAACATTCTGTATCCACGCTACGCGTGATCCACCTTCTCTCTTATGAACTCTTACATCACCTGAGTCACGAATCAAACACTTTCTATAAATCTGATCATGACAAAGAGACTAAGATCGAAAATGACAATTTTTTTATTGGAGAATTTTTTCACTTCTAACGATGACAGGAATTACAATGGAGATAATGTCTGTTGTTTTGTTAGACATTCGGGAATTTGACTATGGAAAACCATTTGTTAACTCACCCTAAACAAATGGTTTTCCATAGTAAAATTCCTGAATGTCTAACTCAACAAGAGATGTTTATCTCCCAAATAAGAAATAATATTAAAGAATCTGTGCAAGCCAGCGATTTGTAATTCATGGATTATTACGCAAAATCAAACCTGTAACAAGCAAAAAATGTGCAGCTTTCACTTTTAACCCGCTGAGCATTTTTAAAATATTGTTCTTCAAATGTAGTCATGGCTGCTGTGAAATAGCCATGACTATATTTGATGAAAAAGTCATGAAAATTTGACTCAAGAAATCACTTGTCAAAAAGCTGATACAACTTGCAGGGAAAAATTTGGTTAAATGGGCTCAAATATACTTATTTTAGATGGCAAGAGACTTCCTGTCCTGGGCAGGAATATCTGCCAGCAGCATGCAGGAAGTTAACGATATCTGGGCAACAGAACATATCAGTATAGAACCATATTTTAACTACGAAGACCATAGCTTATCCATTTGCCAGGTGGAAAAATGCATAAATGTTACAAATAATTCTGAATAACTGATGTGAAGAGAATCAACAAAATACATTTTGATATCTCTTAACTGAATAACCCTATTAATTGAATATAATTTCCCAACACAAAACTATTTACCATACCTCCAGTACAAATTTGACCTATTAATTGAATAGAGGTTATAGAGTAATCTCCTGTTAATTGAATAAAAAATCTTGTAACCTGTCGTGAAATTACCCTGACACTCCCCAGTTTTCCTTTGTTTATAGACCTATTTGGCCTCAATACATTCAATACAGGCATTAGTCTATTATATCTTGTTTGACAGAGCTCATAGAGCTCTGTCAAACAAGATATAAAAGAATAAATGCTATGTTTATCTCTAGAATACAGGTAACTGACACAATCCCTGTTAATTGAATACTCCTGTTAATCGAATAATTTTCATTGGCAAAGTGGCTATTCAATTAACAGGGTTCCACTGTACTATCATTGTAACACCACTTTCATTATTTATCTCCTGAGGTGAAGATCACTTGAATCTGGTATTTTGCTTGAGAGATTACAGGATGCACAGGATTTGGCACTTGGACATGCAGAGTGAACATACATTAGCCCGCACCCTTAAAAGCTAGATCAGTGGAAACACCCAACAAGCAAATTTGCAGTTCATGGACTACAGGGTAGTGAAGAGGTGAAGATCACTTCAATCTGGTCTTTTCCTTGAGAGATTACAGTATGCACATACTTTGTCACTTGGACATAGAGAGTGAACATTAGCCCACATCCTTAAAAGCCTGAGCAGTTGCCCCCCCCCCCCCCCCCCCCCCCCCCAATCAAATTTGCAGTTCATGGAACACAGGGTAGTCTACCAAGGTGTCCATGGTCTGTTTATTTGCTTGTTGGCTAATTAACTTTCATGAAGTCTTACAGGTAAATGTACAGGAAGATGTCCCCATCTGATTTCAGAACAATGAATCATCGTGTGCTCTGAATATATGAACTAACACAATAGTATCAGTGAGGTACATTACATTCCTACTGGAAAAAACTTTGATAAATGGGGCTAAGGAAACATTTTCACACCACTAGTCTCATAGACAAGTGCAGGACAAAAAGTACAGTGGATACCACTTATCTGGATGTCCCTTAATTGAATAACTCTGCTAAATGAACATAATTGACAAACTCAAAACCATTTTCAAAACTTCAGGACAAATTTGCCCTCTTAATTGTTCATAGATTTTTGCGTTATTTTCTGTTAATTGAATAAAAAGTCTTGTGATCTATCAAAGATTTACGATTACAAACACTGAATTTCCTCGACGTTTTTGGCCTCAGGACATCTAAATAAAGGATTTAATCTAAATAAGATGTTAGAATTTCTCTACAGAGATGGATGGACAGAACCGAGGCAAAATCCCCCTGAAATACTGGGGGTGTGTGGGGGGTGTGAATAAAAACCATCCTTACTTAATGAAAAATGAACACCAGAATTTTGTGTACAATTCAGTTCAAAGAATATTAAAAAGCTGACTTTTTAGAGTTCCACATGCTTGCAAATGTAACAAAATGAAGTGGATAGGACGAACAAAGTAGATCTTCTATTTCTCAGGCCATTTTTTCTAAAATTGCATGCGGGTGGGCTTAGTTCAAGTTTTTGTTTTACTTTTTTATTATTGTAATTATTTCTTTGCCATGAACAGTTCATGTTCTTGGTTCTTGGTTTGTTTTATGTTTTAGGCCTCATAATCTACAGAATAGTATGGGAAGTAGTGTATTTTGACCCTTGTGTGCAAGAAGGCTTTGCAATGCTAAAGCATTACAAAGCCTTGTTGCATTCAAGGGACAAATTTATCAATTTTATTAACTTGGGTAAAATATTAGACCTGAACCATTTAAAAAAAACATTTTTTTTAAGTATGCATTGGTTATAAAAAGAGAGCATGCGGTAGTCAAAGGGACCATGCGGGGTGGCCTGAAAGTTAAAAAATTTATAGTAATTTATATATTTTTTATACTTACCAATGACCCAGACATAGCTGGTGCTAACTCTTAAAATATAGGGCCAAACACAAATTTTGCCCCCCAATCCCCAAAATTTGCATCTAAAACTAAAGAAAACATGTCCAGAGAGGCCCTCCACACCTCGCCCCCACTGCGCATGCGCAGTGTCAAGGACGTTCCGAAATTGGCGCCATTTATCATTCTAATAACCAGTGCCTGGTAAGCGCTATGTACTCAGCGGGGAGGCAAGAGTTCCCAACTCCTGGGAGGGCCATCCCCGTCTGGGTCATTGGTAAGTATAAAAAATATATAAATTACTATAAATTTTTTAACATTTTTATACTGTACCAATGACCCAGACATAGCTGAATAGTAAAAAGGCTGGAGGGCCAAGGACATAGAGCAAAATGGAATACGCTCAATAAAATAAAATAGAGTCATCCCCTGTAGGGAAAAGAAGTAATAGGCCTTACATGTATCTTTCTTATTTATGATAAATTAGAAAGATACAACACCTTCCAAAAATTGAGCTTCATACATCCATGTACTCTATTAATATCCAATAATCCTTATACTAATAATTTTTAAAGTAAGCCAATAATAAAGTAAGTCTAGAGAATAGAGACTCTTATACTCCTAAAAGTGTGTGAGAATTGCATAATCATGTCCGTTGACATATGCAATATTCAAAAGCTATACTTTAAAAACTAAGACTTGAATGAATTTTATAAACTTAAACTTCTCACTAAACAACCATCCTAAAAACAGCTCAGAATTACTAACTCCGGAGGAGGTATCCCCTTGTTTTCATAGTAAAAACAGGTGACCCAAGGGAACACCCTCCCCCCCCCCCTTTTTCTTGCCCTGGGTCAAATAGCCCAGAGCGAAGAGGGCAGCCGAACGGAGACACTGCCGAAACAGACAGCCTACCTAGCTATAGTAGCAACTGTTAAGTGAATGACATTCTGAGCAGTAGATAATAGACCTAACAATAGAGGCCTCCAGAAATGGACTCGATATTTCTGAGATAAAATTCATGAATGGATGGCTGAGCGCAATGAGCAGCCTTCAAAAATCTATAATAGAACACTATTAATGTAAGCCCAAGAAGTAGAAGAACTCTTACTTCATGAGCCGAAATCTTAAGCACAACTGCTAAGCCAATGATATACCATAAGCAGTACGCTAGTTAATAGAATCCATTAACAATAAAATGGAGCGTAACGTCCTTCTACTAGACATCAAAGACAGAAGAAGCTTACGCCCTTGTAATAAACAGATATCTGTTTATAAATACATAAACTGTACCCGGAAAGAGTAAAGGCCTATGCCCATACGAAGACGGAAGGACCTTAAAATAATAGGTTCCGGATAATAGGAGCCTAAGTCTTATGCAAGAATCCAACCTAAATAGTAACGGAAGTATTGATTCCGAAACTATGAAAGTGAAAATCATCCATCGATAGTGCATGAAACTCACTGACTCTACAGTAAAAGAGAAACCAACAGAATTACTGTCTAAAAGGTCAGAATTTGAAAACTACTGTTTCCAGAGGCTCAAATGATTACTTAGCTAAATAAGAACCTGAAGTTAAAATCCGTATAGGAATTTAATCTAAAGATTCTAAGTCTATTTATCAAAAAGTTACTAACTGACTTAGATAAAGAGACAAAAGACTCAATTGTAAACTATCGTAGAGTGCATAGGTATGAGGTAACATAAACCTATAACCTAAATAACAACAGGCTGCAGTAGATCTTGTGAAACAAGTATACTAAAAAATAGCAATGAGTAGTATGGAGGGATCAACCATATGAACATAATGATCCCTACACCACGACGGAAGAGCCTCCACTTTAGTCGCATAGAATAGCGAAGAAGAGGATCTCCTATAGTAAGAAATCGCGTCCAAAGCTCGTCCAGTACAGTGCTTACAATGCAATATGGACCACACAACGGAAAACATGAAGGTTGCGACCTTGCTGGTTGTGATAAAAATGACACGATTTACCCAGTGAAAAAAGATCCTCACATAGAGGAAGATTTCACGTTAAGATCCACAGTAGACAAGAGAGTAAATTACTCATGATCTCTGTGAAGATAGAGATGCTATCAACAGAAATATATTGTGGTTGTTTATCTTAGCAATACCTGCTAAAAACAACAGCGCCGGAGGATACGCGTATCCTATCATTCTGTCCTATAGATCAATAGAGCGTTAACAGTATTAGCTCAGAGATCTGGACAAGCCAACACATACGTCTGCAATTGATTAGCCAACTGTGTCATAAATAAAACATCATTGGGCGCTCCCATAGATAGCAAATCTGATTGAATACTTGTTTGTTGAGAGTCCATTCTGACAGCAACAAGCGACCCGTAAGAGAACGGGAGTGCGATAAAACAATCAGACGACCCAGAATATGACGGACCAAAACTGAACTTGGTGTACTATAACCAACAGACGGATTCTTTCCATTAAATTGAATAACGGAAACGAAAGAGTGCCTCCCTGGTTCCGGAGATACGCCACTACTGTCGAATTAAAGGACAGGAATTTGGGCATGCGTTTCTGAATAATGTTCATGCAATGACATAAAGCAAGCCTAAAAAACATTATTCCGCGGAAGTAAACTGATAGCTAAAAGACTGCGGAACCAAAAGACCCTGGCACTTCGAATCCGTAGGGATCAGTATATATCCCAATCTGTTTGACTGGCAACCGTCATAACAGCCACACTCGGGTCCGGCAACTGCGGCGGCACTCTCTGAGTCAACCACCGAATGTTTGCCCCAGTCTGAATCTCTTGTAACACTAGATAGACAAGAGAATGTAAAAACCAAGCAATTCATGGATTGCCGGAAAGTTGCCGTCGAAGAGAAGCTCCTCCGAGAACGAAGCGACTCTGAGAGAGTTCTTAACCTACTATCCACGCGTGGATGTAGCTAGGGCTGCCTCACGTCTAACCAACTCCAATCAGCCACTGAAGGGCGGAGTTATACGTGAACAAACTACTGCCCTCAAAAGAAATTACATTGAGAATAATATCCCGTAAATCTTTTCTTGAAGACTTAATGATAACGCCTCAGTAAGGCGGATTACGTATAATAAAGCGTCTAAGTTAAGTCTAATATACATAATGTCGTTCCCAACATTGAAATTGGAAAAGACATAAACGGTGAAAAAGAATATATGCAGTCTTTAATCACACCGTCTAGACGCATATGAACTCTCGGTATGCCCTGCTCTGCCAAAATAAACTATATGTAAAAAAGATAAAATGGCAGAAATGAGCCACGCGGACAAGAAACTAAACTATCATGCTTAGTAGCCGTCTTGTATATATATATAAATATATAGCGTCGAAAAATAAAACACATGTTGTAATGACAATATTGGACTGCGTCGGTAAGTCAGGGACAAAGTCCCTGTACCGATCGAAAAATCCGAGTCCAATGACGCTATAAGTCTCTTATCCAAGATCGCAGCAATGAAGTCCGAAAAATAATCACTGGAAGAAATGCCAGAAGATATGAAAGGCATCTTCCGATACTACTAAAGGGAAAACTCGAAATCTTTCGAATCCCTTTCGCCATCCTGTCGGACCCTATAAAGCGTTCGGTCGTCCGTAGCTTGATGCAACCGCGGAGCGCACCGACCCAGCGCCGTCGGATAATTCCTGATTCGACCGAGAAACCGTCAATTGCTGGGATGCTGCGAAACAACTGTGCTAACTCGGATAGCACGTCCGTCACTGAGGCCTGAGGAGCAGCGGTCTTACGATGCATTGCCGCAGGAAGCTCCGAGATCGTTACCCCGTGCATACTTCCAATATGCGAGCGAACGGAGTGTATAGGCCTCGTGTCCCTTGGCTACCGGATGGCGCGACCTATTCGCTGTGGAATCACTGAATGCCGAAACTGATCGGATACTCGAGGTCACGTAGCCAATGTGCGGTCGTGTGCCCTGCTGTGAGGATGAGGAAGCATTAAAGACAGTCTCTCGGACTGTCAATATAACGGAGCGTCCCGAGCAACGGACATATGCTCCGAATGTAAAATATCTGAATCACAACATGCGGTCCCCTATGTTGTTGGCTTCCTCCGATCTGTCCTCAATCTGCCGTCACTGGGTGAGTACTAAAGTAATTAAAGTGCTCGCATCACCCAAATCTCCTTCCTAGACCGCAACGGACGAACCCGGCAGCCGAACCATTCGATGAATGTACGCTACACCGGGTGAGCTAGCGAATGTCACTCCGTAAGCGATAGACATATTCCATGAGCACTTATTGCCGCTAACTCTTCATTAACTATGACGACAGAGGCACACTTTTGAAAGACATCTCCATAACTCTTCGAACAAGAAACCAGAAATGCTTGGATAGCAAGCATAAAATAATAATATATATAGCGTCGTTCAATAATTCGAAAGTTTGTGTGACATTATTGGACTATGTCGGAACTGAGGGACGATGTCCCTGAACCGAACCAAAAATTTCTAAGTCCACCGACGCTATCAGTTTCTTATCCGGCATCGCAGCATATGTTGTTCCGAAAGGGAAAGCTTGAAATCCACCGAATCCCTTTCGGTATCCCGTCGGACCGGATGAAACTTACGGACGTCCGTACCCGCTTCCGCGGAGCGTCCCGACCCAGCATCGTCGGATAAAATATATGCGACAGATTCAGTTGATGCTGGGATGCTGCGATAAACTGTGCTATTAAGGAAAGCACGTTCGTTCCCGAGGCCTGTGCAGTAGCGGACTTACGATGCATTGCCGCTGGAAGCTCCGTGTACGTTGACTCCCGCATACTTCCTATGCGAACGTCCGGAGTCTGCAGGCCTCGAGTCCCCGGCTACCGACCCAGCGCTGTCGGATAATTCTCGATCCGACACCGTTTCTGTCGGCTGCTGGGATGCTGCGATAAGCTGTGCTATGTGCACAAGAATGTCCGGCGTCGAGACCTGCGGAGGCGCAGTCTATCGCTGCTTCGCCGAGGGCAGCTCCGCATCAGATGGCTCCCGCATACTTTTCCTATGCGAACATCCGGAGTCCATCGGTCTCGAATCCCTGGCTGCCGGATGGTGTGACCTGGTCGCCGAAGAATCCTTGATCGGCGAAGCTGGTAATATATCGGCGGTCACGCAGCCAAGGTGCGGTCGTGTGCGCTGACGAGAAGAGGAAGCCTTAGCAGTCTCAGCGGACTGCCTATACAACGGAGCGTCCCGAGCGACGGACGTATGCTCCGCTAACGACACATTTGTACCACAACATCTGGGGCCAGATGTTGTTGAACGAGAGAGGGGCCTCTCTCGCTTGCCGTCCGGATGGACCGGAACGAGCTATGAACCGGACTAAAAGGCTTCCTCCGTTCTCCCTCCGATCCGCCGTCACTGGGTGTGCATTAAGTTAATTTTATAGTGCTCGCATCACCCCAAAATTCCTTCTAGACCGCAACGGACGAACCCGGCTGCCGAACCATTCGGTGAATGGACGCTACACCGGGCGAGCTAGCGGACGTCAAAGGCCGTCGAACCTACTAGGGTCCTCTTAGGCAATTGGCGTATTACATGAGCACTTTTCCGCTAGCCCTTCATTAATTGTGACGACGGAGGCACACTGTTGGAAGACATCACAGATACATCACCCTAATCTTGATCGTCTGAAATAGAAATTGATAAAGTAGAGTGACCCTGCGGGGAAAGGACCGGAGTGTCCAAATCCCCAACAACATACCGTGACATACGCTTCCCACATTGTCATCGAAATCATACGATACAGAACCGGAGTTAATGCGAGTACACTGACCACATATAGAATGATAATAAGGTCAGAGGAAGACTTCCTCTTAAAACAATTGATCAATATCCTTTCAATGTGAAAAGAAAACAAGTCCTGGTACTCGCACTAACCCCTGGCAATCAAAATACATAATAATAATATGATCCATTAATATAGAAAAAATAATTGAAATCAAAATATTTTGAAAAAATATTTTTTCAGAACAGCCCAAGTTTCTGAAAAGTAACGTTGAGCCCCAATGGATCCCAAGCCTAAGTGTGGACAAAAATTTTAAAAATATTTTAAACAATTTATTCAACACTTACGAACAATAATAATGTATCTAGTTATGATTGAAATAACATAAAGATATTATTATTTAGAAATCCCCCCCTCACACAGAGGGCTGTTGTAAATGTAAACAATGAGTGTAAAAACACTAAAATAAGACTCCAGGCACCCAGGCCCGAATCAGTTACCAAAAATACACCATCTGATGCAAAACAGAGACTTCCAGGGAAGAAACTGCAGAACATCAGATGGTAGATGCAGAACACAACGCCTAACCACCCGTAGGTGAAGACGTAAACATGGGGAAAGAACAGAATTCATTCTGTTATTCAGCTAAACTCCCAAGAAATTTTAGTAATAATAATTACAGAAATTATGCCAAAAGCATGGGAGAATAGCAAGGGGGAACTTAAAGGACAGGGAGAGAGGAAAAACACTTGTAAAAACAGTGTAACTAAATAATCAGAATGACAACAAAATGGCTGCTGCCTTGAAAATAGGTAACTTAACATAATTTCATTAAAAAATTTTAAGTTACAGCCCTGATAATATTCTGTCACACATTCTTTTCCTCTCCTCCTTTTCTATCCTCCTTAGAATCACCATTTCACTAATATTTATTTGTCTGGCATCATTTAAACTGAGATTTAAAAGCACAAAGATCAGTCAGATGTTAACTGATGAAGGGCCAAACTTAGAATGATAAATGGCGCCAATTTCGGAACGTCCTTGACACTGCGCATGCGCAGTGGGGGCGAGGTGTGGAGGGCCTCTCTGGACATGTTTTCTTTAGTTTTAGATGCAAATTTTGGGGATTGGGGGGCAAAATTTGTGTTTGGCCCTATATTTTAAGAGTTAGCACCAGCTATGTCTGGGTCATTGGTACAGTATAAAAATAACAGGTTTTTAACATTTTTAGGTCTTATTATTTTTTTTGAAAGACTTAACCCTTTAAACATTGATGGCATCTGCCATATCAGATTAATTACTTATGTTTGAAGAGTCCGTATTCATTATTTGGCAGAGAGCCAATTAATATTTTCAATACACAGACTTATTGATATTAGTTGAATATATTGATTGGTCTACTTCCACAAATACACTAAGGAGCCATTTACTTGATGAATTTAGGCTTTATGAACTTGGCCAAGGAAAGCGGTTTTAACCCTCAACCCTTATGGGCCTGCAGATTTTTATACATTTTCACTGTACTTTTTAAGTCTACCTCCAGTGGTTTTGCAGTTGTTTCTAGTCAAGTCTTGGCTGCCTTCAGAGGCAGCCAAGACTTGCCTAGAAACAAGTGACAAGGTACTTAGACAAGAGGCCCCAAGGGGCCTGAGGGCGCTCACCTGACATGGTAGCTTAAATATCAACCCAGAAAATTGATTTCAACAAGTTGCATCTGCTCCTAAGAAAAGCTTATACCAAATATCCAAAGATTCTGACCAGTGGATCTAAAAAAAAGATTTTTAAAGAATATTCTTCATATTGAACTAAGTTATAATTCGGGCTCCCACCTGGAGCCCATATATGAAACCAGGGACTTGGTTTTAACAAACTTGAATCTCACCCCTCTAAGGATGCTGCACATCAAATATCAAAACATTCTGACTGCTGGATCTGAAGAAGAAGATTTTTAAAAAAAAATTCCCCATTTTGAACTAAGTTACAATTCAAGCTCCCACAGTGAGTCCAAATATGGACCTAGGGACATGGCTTGAACAAACTTGAATCTCCCCCCCCCCCCCACCCCAACCCCTCCCCCCTAAGGATGCTGCATACCAAATATCAAAACATTCCCACTGCTGGATCTGAAGAAGATTTTTAAAGAAAATTCCTCATTTTGAACTAAGTTATCATTCGGGCTCCCACAGTGAGTCCAAATATGGACCTAGGGACATGGCTTGAACAAACTTGAATCTCACCCCCCTAAGGATGCTGCATACCAAATATCCAAACATTCGGACTGCTGGATCTGAAGAAGATTTTTAAAGAAAATTCCTCATTTTGAACTAAGTTATAATTCGGGCTACCACAGTGAGCCCAAATATGAACCCAGGGACTTGGCTTGAACAAATTTGAATTTTACCCCCTAAGCATGGTGCATACCCAATATCAAAAGATTCTGCCTGCTGGATCTTGAGAAAATTTTCAAAGACATTTGCCTGAAATGCACTAAGTTCGAATTCGAGCTTCTATAGTGAGCCCAAATATTAATCTAGGGAGCCGATTTGAACAAACTTGAATCAGATCCACCCCACAATGTTGCATATCAAATATCAAAAGATTCTGCCTGCAGAATCTGGAGAAGAAGGTTTTTTAAGAAATTTGCCCGAAATGCACTAAGTTCGAATTCGGGCTTCTATAGTGAGCCCAAATATGAATCCAGGGGGCCGATTTGAACAAATTTGAATCAGATCCACCCCACAATGTTGCATACCAAATATCAAAAGATTCTGCCTGCTGGATCTGGAGAAGAAGATTTTTGAAGAAATTTGCCTGAAATGCACTAAGTTCGAATTCGAGCTTCTATAGTGAGCCCAAATATGAATCCAGGGGGCCGATTTGAACAAACTTGAATCAGATCCACCCCACAATGTTGCATACCAAATATCAAAAGATTCTGCCTGCTGGACCTGGAGAAGAAGATTTTTTAAGAAATTTGCCTGAAATGCACTAAGTTCGAATTCAGGCTTCTATAGTGAGCCCAAATATGAATCCAGGGGGCCGCTTTGAACAAACTTGAATCAGATCTACCCCACAATGTTGCATACCAAATATCAAAAGATTCTGTCTGCTGGATCTGGAGAAGAAGATTTTTGAAGAAATTTGCCTGAAATGCACTAAGTTCAAATTCAGGCTTCTATAGTGAGCCCTAATATGAATCTAGGGAGCCAATTTGAACAAAATTGAATCAGATCCACCCCACAATGTTGCATACCAAATATCAAAGGATTCTGCCTGCTGGATCTGGAGAAGGAGATTTTTTAATCTTTTTCCCATTGCCTACAGTGTTAAAAAGTGCTGACTCAGCACTTTTTCAAAGTCCTGAAAAAAGTACCTTGTGATCAAACCGATAGGGATTTTTTTTAACCACTCTATTCTACTGGATAAAAGTAAGCTTTATACAAAATAAGAATTCTCTGTGCCGTGTAGTTTTGGAGATATGGCAGTTTTAAGGTTTTTCCTATTTTTAGCTCCCGAGGTTCCCACGTGGCAATGAGAAAATTTTTTTTTGCATCAATCAACTACTTATGACACATTATCATCTCATATCAAATTTGGTTCAAATCGACCTCACGGTTCTGAAAATAGAAATTTTAGGCGTGGCCAAATTTTTGGCCCCTCCCATAACGAAGGCAAATAATGCCAGACAAACTTCTCTTGAACAAACTTGATTCTAAACCTCAAAAGGACTCTATATACCACATATCAAGTCTCTGCTACAGGTGGTTATTAGAAGAAGATTTTCAAAAAATTTGGCCATTTTTCCCCCACACCTCTGCTCAATATGAGCCCAAAGCTATTTTGGATAAAAATCAAAATGCCCTTATATAACCCCTACTCACATGAAATTTCATTAATATGCGGCCAGTGGTTTGGGAGAAAAAGGCCCAAACACCACCTTCCCGACGGACGACGGATGAAAAGTGATCCGAAAAGCTCACCCTGACTTTCAGTCAGGTGAACTAAAAACAAGTTTTTGAGTTTACCCAAACAATGTGTGTTGGGGCATTCGTTCCTTTGCATCAAAAAGTTATTTAGGTCAGAATTAGGCCCCTATGTGTTAAGGGCCTAATTCTGACTCTAATCACATTTTTCTACAACAAAACAGGTGCCCCAACATGCAGTTTTGGGGTAAGTTTGCAAGTTAGATTCAAAGTGCCATGGCAGTTGTTCCTAAGCAAGTCTTGGCTGCCTACATAGGCAGCCAAAACTTGTCAAGAAACAACTCTAAAGTCAAAGGATGTGAATTGTCAAAGTAAAGTAAAAATGTATAAAAAATCTCCCAAGTCCTTAAGGGTTAAAGCATCAAAGGGTCGTTTCCATATTAACCATCAAATGAAGGATATCATATTTCGACATCTACACTGCAAACACTGAATAAAAATAACTTCACTTGATACATTTACAGAAAATAGTCATATACTTCATGCTGAGAAAAAAACTGAGTTGCACTTTAAAGATTCTGGGAAACAGTAAAAAACATGCAGCTAAATAAATAAAAAATATTAATTATGAAATTAAACTCCATCCAACATTCTCACAGAAGCACAGAGTAAAAGTTAGTTATGATTCATTAAAACAAATGAGAGTAACATTTCAGTAGCTGTTTATTGCCCTTACAATTGAGGATAGATCCACATGTCACCAATAACGAAGCTGTTAATTGTACTGCACAAAAAAGTTTTCCAAACTCTTTCAAAAGTATATTTGGCATAGTGTTTTATAGTATGTAAGACATGAATCCCAATAGTTCCAAACAAAATGTTAATTCGGAAGTTGATCTACATGCACCATTGACCACCACAGTGGCCAATAAGTAAGCCAGATGTAGACTAGCAACATGTATTGCATAAAATCGCTGTGCATTTCATCAGATCGGTTTATTATGCAATTTTATTATGCATTACCCCGGAAGCATAGCAACCTTTCCACTCCTGGACCAGCTACACCCTGTGGTCCATAAGTATAAGCTCTATCAATCTCAAATTTTGGGTCGAATCAGATCTTGAATCAAATCAGGAAGAGGATTAAAAATATTGCGTTTTGAGTTATTGGACTGAACCTACGCAATGTAGGTATCAAGTTATCTTAAAATGAAAAGGCAAAAGGTTTTGTTTTAACATGAACTTCCATTGTTTATAAACAATGCAACTTGAAAAAACAGGACAAAGTTTTTTTTTCCATAAGTACATATGACCCATAAATACTGCAAAGCAAATTTGATTCAAGTTCATCAGTTCTGAAAATGATAAATTTAAAGTAATTTGTATATTTTTTATACTTACCAATGACCCAGACTAGCTGGTTGGTGCAAACTCAATATTATCAAGGGCCAAACACAAATTTTGAACCTCCCAATCCCCAAAATTTGCATACAATACCGAAAATTAAAAGTCCTATCTGGCCCTCCATACTTTTACCATCTGCACATGCGCTGTAGTCAGGAAGAGACCGGAATTGGCGCCAACATCATTCTTTGTAGATGAGCGTACTAATAATAAATAACTCAGCGGGGAGGTATGAGTGCCCACTCATGGGAGGGCCATCCCCATCTGGGTCATTGGTAAGTATAAAAAATATACAAATTACTTTAAATTTATCATATTTTTGTACTAATAACCAATGGCCCAGACTAGCTGAATCGTAAAAAGGCGGAAAGCCTAGGACTTAAGCATTAGCAGAGAAATTAAGCTCCTAATCCTGCATTCCAAGGTGAAAGGAAATTAAATTTAAAAGGAATTACATGTATGTCTCTCTATTCTCTCTATACAATAATAGAGAAGACATATCATAAATAAGGAGCCATATCCAAGTAATTCCATAATCGTAGCATGAAAGATTATGCTAATTGGGTGTAAGAAGCCCCCAATTTTTAAGGCTAGTCTGGACTAAGCCCCTTAAATTAGAATGGCGTATTCGAGAGTGAGAGACTAACCCCCACAAACATATGCCATATATAAATAATAAACAAGCTGTCTCTAGGATCAGTAATAATCTACAGACAAAACAGCTTCACTCCTAGTTACACACTTATCAAGCTGGAGGAGATGAAGAAAAATCCCCCCTACCTTTTTTATGAAGGAATATTCTTCAAAACAAAGAGGGGAGCACTCTGGAATCAGTGAAAAGCAGTACCAAATAATCAATATATATTTGCTCAACAGGCACCCAGTTATTTATTAATATTAATTATTGGTGCTTAACACCACTTCAGAAGTTAAGGCTATCGTGGCGATCCCAGTAATTAACAGCGCACACTTCTAACGTATACCAGAGTCAGAATACGTAGATAGGTCGAAAACCGGTGATATAATGTGTACAATCATACACTTGTCCAATTGAATCCCAATGAAACTATTTTAAGAGCAAACACGCTTCTAAGGCAACCAGCAGGCAACCCTGTTCAGGTGTACAATTAATTCCAATAATAACATAAATATGACTCTAGACTATGCTAAAGATTTTTGGGCTCGGGCAGCCATCAAGGCTGAATGATCGCGACCAAAGGGGGTCGTTCTCATCTGGACATTATTTGAAGTCATCCTACCAAGCTACAATGAAACCCCTTCATAAATATGAGCTGTAGACTTTGCTAAAGGTTTTGGGCTTCTGGCATCTGTAGCCATCATAGTTGCCCAATCGTGTCCAAAAGGGGACGTTCTCATCTAGACATTATATGAAGTCAACCTACCAGGTTACAATGAAATCCCTTCATAAATATGACCTGTAGACTGTGCTAAAGGTTTTCGGGCTTCGGGCTCGGGCAGCCATCATAATTGAATGGTCAAAACCAAAAGGGGACATTCTCATCTGGAGTGATCCTATGAAGTTACAATGAAATCCCTTCATAAATATGACCTGTAGACTGTGCTCAAGGTTTTCGGGCTTCGGGCCCCTGTAGCCGTCACAGTTGACCAATCACGACCAAAAGGGGATGTCATCATCTAGGCATTATATCAAGTCAACCTAACAAGTTACAATGAAATTCTTCCAAACGACCTATAGCTTATGCTAAAGGTTTTTGGGCTCGGGCAGCCATAAAGGCTGAATGATCGCGACCAAAGGGGACGTTCTCACCTAGACACTATTTGGAGTCATCCTACCAAGCTACTATGAAATCCCTTCACAAATATGACCTGTAGACTGTGCTAAAGGTTTTCGGACTTCAGGCCTCTGTAGCTATCACAATTGCCCAATCGTGTCCAAAAGGGGACGTTCTCATCTAGACATCATATGAAGTCCACCTACCAAGTTACAATGAAATCCCTTCATAAATATGACCTGTAAACTGTGCTAAAGGTTTTCGGACTTCGGGCTCGGGCAGCCATCACGGTTGAATGATCGCAACCAAAAAGGGAATTCTCATCTGGAGTGATCCTACAAAGTTACAATGAAATCCCTTCATAAAATGACCTGTAGACTGTGCTCAAGGTTTTCAAGCTTCGGGCACCTGTAGCCGTCATAGCTGATCAATCACGATCAAAAGGGGGTGTCATCATCTAGGCATTATATCGAGTCAACCTAACAAGTTACTATGAAATCCTTATATAAATATGACCTGTGGACTATGCTAAAGGTTTTTGGGCTCGGGCAGCCATGAAGGTTGAATGATCGCGACCAAAAGGGGACGTTCTCTTCTAGACATTATTTGGAGTCATCCTACCAAGTTACAATGAAATCCCTTCATAAATATGACCTGTAGACTGTGCTAAAGGTTTTCAGGCTCCTGTAGCCGTCACAGTTGCCCAATCATGTCCAAAAGGGGACGCTCTCATCTAGACATTATATGAAGTCAACCTACCAAGTTACAATGAAATCCCTCCATAAATATGACCTACAGACTGTGCTAAAGGTATTCGGGTTTGGGGCTCGGGCAGTCATCACGGTTGACAGATCACGACCAAATGGGGTTCTCATCTAGACATCATCAGGAGTCATCCTACCAAGTTACAATGAAATCCCTCCATATTAAATATGACCTGCAAACTGTGCTAAACATTTTTGGGTTTCGGGCTTGGGCAGCCATCACGGTTGACGGATCATGACCAAAAGGGGACGTTCTCATCTGGGCATTATACAGAGGCATCCTACCAAGTTACAATGAAATCCCTTCATAAATACGACCTGTAGACTGCGCTAATGGTTTTCGGATTTTGGGCTCGGGCAGCCATACCGGAAGACCGATCGCGACCAAAAGGGGACGTTCTCATCTAGACATGACCCCCAAACCTTCATATAAAATTTCGTGATGATCAGACAAGAACTGCGGGGTGTAGCCTGTGCTAAAGGAAAATGTGAACAGACTCACAGACTTCCACATGCGTGATGGCAATAGCTTATCTTGACTTTGTCAAGTTAAGCTAAAAACTGATTGGACCTAATTTTGGTACAAAATGGCCACTGGCAGCCATCTTGAATTTTGGACCGCACCCCAAAACACTTGTTCTCATCCCAAGGTGATAACAAAGGTACCAAAGAAGTTTCATGAAGATTGGTACAAAAATAGCCCAAGCTGTATTGACATGTGAGCTTACTGCGAAAAAGTAGCACTGAATAAATCAAAGTCCATCTAATTTGCATAATGTCAGCATGAGAAAAAAAAACGCATTATATGTGATGTATTCCATGTTACTAAACATTCATACAAAAATTTATTCAAATCAGAACTTTCATTCAGAGGTTCTGTACAAACAAGAGGCCCCACGTGGCCTTAATCGCTCACCTGACAAAGTGACTCTAAGAAGTATTTTAGGTCACCTTCACCATGTCATGCCTCATCAACATTAACTGGTTGAGTGATAGATTTTGTTTGAAGTTCAACATTTGTTACCTAAAATTAGTTTTATTTAAAATCATTGGTGTGTGGCCAATCTCCAATGATTTTTAATAAAGCAAATTTATCTCTGCAGACAAACTGGTTTAGCATGAAGCACAAACAAGGAATGTGAAGAGATAGCCTTGGACATCTCTCCCCAACTGTGGATATCTTCCATGTGCTACATGTATATATTTGCATGCAAGAAAACAAAAATTTTCACAAATTTTATTTTTTTTTATCATCATTGGAACAAGCTCAAACAGCTTATTCCAATAGGGGTATGGGAAGATCAGGTATATTTTTGAGACGGAAATGTGAATATATAAATAATCGTGTTTTTTTGTGAATGATGCTGGAGAATTTTGCGTAAAGATATGGTAAATGGTTTGTTCTAGATACAGAATGATGCAAAAGTATTTAAATTTGATTAGGCAAGTTGTTCCTATAATGCATTTAAAAATTGAAGTAACTGTTTTTTTGCTGACGAACTTTTAGATGTGTGTGTCTGTGTTTGTGTGTGTGTGTGTGTGTGTGTGTGTGTGTTTGTGGGTGTGGGGGGGGGGGGGGGGGGGGTTAAGAGTGTTCTTGCAAACAAAATTCCTGAATAAGTGGAAAATTTTATTTTTTGTGTGAAAGACATAGTGCGTGAATGTTGATTGGAACAAGCTTAGAGAGCTCATTTTAATGTGAAGTCATAAAGCTGTGTTTTACGTACGAAATTCTGGAATAACTAAAAAAATTGCTTTTTTGACTCAAAAAGCATGGTGTGCGACCTCTCATTGGAATGAGCTCAAAAAGCTCATTCCAATGGGGTATTTACAAGCGATAAGTACATGTATGTTTAAGAGACAAAAATTAAAATTTGAATAGCAATTTTTGCGAAGAATGCTGACAAGTTTTGGCAGTTATGCTGGTAAAAAGGTAAGATATGCAAAGTGGTTGTTTTTTAGAGGCGACATTTAATTAAGGGGAATTAACCCTTGATTACTGAGGTAACTTCTAAAAGTACTGAAATTTCATGAAGCAATGTGAATAACAGACAACAGTTGCCTAAAAATTTCATGAATAACTAAAATTTTTATTCCTTTGTCTCGAAAACATGGCATATGACCTTTGTTGGAATGAGCTGAATGCGTGTGTTCCAATGAGGGGGTCATAAAATTTGAATGAAGATTTGTGTGAATAATGCATTAGTACTGCTAGATTTGGGTAAACGGTTCACCCTGGATACCACCCCTTCTATAGTAGATCTTTTCTGCAAATTTTGTCTAAGATTCTATCAACTTTACAAATAAATACGTTCATGAATCACAATCAGATCCACCCTACAATGTTGCATACCAAGTATCAAAAGATTCTGCCTGCTGGATCTGGAGAAGAAGATTTTTTAAGAAATATGCCTGAAATGCACCAAGTTAAAATTTGGGCTCCTATACGGAGCCCAAATATAAACCCAGGGGGCAGATTTGAACAAACTTGAATCAGATCCACCCCACAATGTTGCTTACCAAATATGAAAAGATTCTGAAGCTGGATCTGGAGAAGAAGATTTTTTAAGAAATTTGCCTGAAATGCACTAAGTTCGAATTCGAGCTTCTATATTGAGCCCAAATATGAAACTAGGAAGCCGATTTGAACAAACTTGAATCAGATCCACCCCACAATGTTGCATACCAAATATCAAAAGATTCTGCCTGCTGGATCTGGAGAAGAAGATTTTTTAATAAATTTGCCCGAAATGCACTAAGTGCGAATTCGGGCTTCTATATTAAGCCCAAATATGAATCCAGGGGGCCAATTTGAACAAACGTGAATCAGATCCAAACCGCAATGTTGCATACCAAATATCAAAAGATTCTGCCTGCTGGATCTGGAGAAGAAGATTTTTGAAGAAATTTGCCTGAAATGCACTAAGTGCGAATTCGGGCTTCTATATTAAGCCCAAATATGAATCCAGGGGGCCGATTTGAACAAACTTGAATCAGATCCACCCCGCAATGTTGCATACCAAATATCAAAAGATTCTGCCTGCTGGATCTGGAGAAGAAGATTTTTGAAGAAATTTGCCCGAAATGCACTAAGTTTGAATTCGAGCTTCTATAGTGAGCCCAAATATGAATCCAGGGGGCCGATTTGAACAAACTTGAATCAGATCCACCCCGCAATGTTGCATACCAAATATCAAAAGATTCTGCCTGCTGGATCTGGAGAAGATGATTTTTTAAGAAATTTGCCTGAAATGCACTAAGTTCGAATTCGAGCTTCTATAGTGAGCCCAAATATGAATCTAGGAAGCCGATTTGAACAAACTTGAATCAGATCCACCCCACAATGTTGCATACCAAATATCAAAAGATTCTGCCTGCTGGATCTGGAGAAGAAGATTTTTTAATAAATTTGCCCGAAATGCACTAAGTCCGAATTCAGGCTTCTATATTAAGCCCAAATATGAATCCAGGGGGCCGATTTGAACAAACTTGAATCAGATCCACCCCGCAATGTTGCATACCAAATATCAAAAGATTCTGCCTGCTGGATCTGGAGAAGATGATTTTTTAAGAAATTTGCCTGAAATGCACTAAGTTCGAATTCGAGCTTCTTTCGTAAGCTCAAATATGAATCTAGGGAGCCGATTTAAACAAATTTGCATCAGATCCATCCCACAATGTTGCATACCAAATATCAAAAGATTCTGCCTGCTGGATCTGGAGAAGAAAATTTTTTAAGAAATTTGCCTGAAATGCACTAAGTTCGAATTCGAGCTTCTATAGTGAGCCCAAATATGAATCTAGGAAGCCGATTTGAACAAACTTGAATCAGATCCACCCCACAATGTTGCATACCAAATATCAAAAGATTCTGCCTGCTGGATCTGGAGAAGAAGATTTTTTAATAAATTTGCTTGAAATGCACTAAGTTCAAATTTGGGCTCCTATACTGAGCCCAAATATAAACCCAGGGGGCCGATTTGAACAAACTTGAATCAGATCCACCCCACAATGTTGCTTACCAAATATGAAAAGATTCTGCCTGCTGGATATGGAAAAGAAGATTTTTTAAGAAATTTGCATGAAATGCACTAAGTTCAAATTCGAGCTTCTATAGTGAGCCCAAATATGAATCTAGGAAGCCGATTTGAACAAACTTGAATCAGATCCACCCCACAATGTTGCATACCAAATATCAAAAGATTCTGCCTTCTGGATCTGGAGAAGAAGATTTTTTAAGAAATTTGCCTAAATGCACTAAGTTCGAAATTGGGCTCCTATACTGAGCCCAAATATGAACCCAGGGGGCCGATTTGAACAAACTTGAATCAGATCCACCCTACAATGTTGCATACCAAATATCAAAAGATTCTGCCTGCTGGATCTGGAGAAGAAGATTTTTTAAGAAATTTGCCTGAAATGCACTAAGTTCGAAATCGGGCTCCTATACTGAGCCCAAATATTAACCCAGGGGGCCGATTTGAACAATCTTGAATCAGATCCACCCCACAATGTTGCTTACCAAATATCAAAAGATTCTGCCTGCTGGATCTGGAGAAGAAGATTTTTTAAGAAATTTGCCCGAAATGCACTAAGTTCGAATTCGGGCTTCTATAGTAAGCCCAAATATGTATCCAGGGGGCCGATTTGAACAAACTTGAATCAGATCTACCCCGCAACATTGCATACCAAATATCAAAAGATTCTGCCTGCTGGATCTGGAGAAGAAGATTTTTGAAGAAATTTGCCTGAAATGCACTAAATTCGAATTCGAGCTCCTATAGTGAGCCCAAATATGAATCTAGGGAGCCGATTTGAACAAACTTGAATCAGATCCACCCTACAATGTTGCATACCAAATATCAAAAGATTCTGCCTGCTGGATCTGGAGAAGAAGATTTTCAAAGAAATTTGCCTGAAATGCAGTAAGTTCAAATTTGGGCTCCTATACTGAGCCCAAATATAAACCCAGGGGGCCGATTTGAACAAACTTGAATCAGATCCACCCCACAATGTTGCATACCAAATATCAAAAGATTCTGCCTGCTGGATCTGGAGAAGAAGATTTTTTAAGAAATTTGCCTGAAATGCACTAAGTTCGAAATCGGGCTCCTATACTGAGCCCAAATATGAACCCAGGGGGCCGATTTGAACAAACTTCCATCAGATCCACCCTACAATGTTGCATACCAAATATCAAAAGATTCTGCCTGCTGGATCTGGAGAAGAAGATTTTTTAATGTTTTTCCCATTGCCTACAGTGTTAAAAAGTGCTGACTCAGCACTTTTTCAAAGTCCCGAAACTGTACCCTATGATAAAACCGATGGCAATTTTTTTTTACCAATCCTTTCTGTTGGTCCTAAGGAAGCTGCACACCAAATAAAAATTCTCAGTGCCGTGCAGTTTTGGAGATATGGGCGTTTTAAATTTTTTCTATTTTTAGCTCCTGCGGTTCCCACGGGGCTGCAGTAAAATTTTTTTTTGCATAAATCAAGTACTCATGACCCAATAAGCCCTCACATAAAATTTGGTTCAAACCAGCCTCTCGGTTTGGAAAATAGAAATTTTGGGCGGGGCAATTTTGCCCCTCTCATAACAACGCCAAGTATAGCCCCACAAACTTCTCTTGAACAAATCTGAGTCTACACCTCAAAAGGAAGCTGCACACCAAATATCAAGTCTCTGCTACTGCTGGTTCATGAGAAGAAGATTTACAAAGATTTTGGTGCCCCTTGGGGGCGTGGCACCACCCAGGAGGAGGGGCAACTTCATTTGAACAAATCTGAATTGGCATTAGGTAATAAACATTTAGCCAACATTTGAATAAAATTGGGCTAGTGGTTTAGGAGGAGAAGTCGATAATGTAAAGTTAACGCCGGACGGACGACGGATGCCGGACGACGGACGCCGGACAGAAAGTGATTAGTAAAGCTCCCCTTGAGCTTCGCTCAGGTGAGCTAAAAACTGATCGCACTAATTTTGGTACAAAATGGCTGCTGGTGGCCATCTTGAATTTTGGACACTCGTTCTCGTCCCACGGTGATAACAAAGATACCCAAGAAGTTTCGTAAAGATCGGTTCATAAATACGGCCTCCAGCCTGAACCGTATAGAAGTTGTGTACAAAAAAACTGACTGGACCGAATTTCGGTACAAAATGGCCACCTTGAATTTTGGACCACACCCAGAAACACCCGTTCTCATCCCAAGGTGATATCAAAGGTACCCAAGAAGTTTTGTGAAGATCGGTTCATAAATACAGCCCGTAGCCCGAGCCGTATTGGCATGTGTACTTACTGTGTGGAAGTTGCACTGAAAAAAATCAACGTTCATCTAATTTGCATAATTTCTGCACGAGAAAAAAACCTGTATTATATGTGATGTATTCCATGTTACTAAACATTCAGACAAACATTTATTCGAATCAGAACTTTCATACAGAAGTTCTGTACAAAAAACTGATTGCACTAACTAAGGTACAATATGGCTGCTGGTGGCCAGCTTGAATTTCGGATCGCACCCAAAAACATTCGTTCTCGTCAAATGGTGATAACAAAGGTACTCAAGAAGTTTCGTAAGATCGGTTCATAAATATGGCCTCTAGCCCGAGCCGTATTGAATTGTTGATGGACAGATGGATGGACGGATGGACAGATGGACGGATGGACAGACAGACGGACGGCTGGCCAAGGCATAACCTTAAATTTAACTTATGTCAAAGTTGAGCGAAAAATGCTTCTGGCAGCCATGTTTTTCGATGCACAGTAACAAAAATGAGGAGCACTTGTAGAAGACCTCCCATAGACTATCCCTGCCAGGTTTGGTTCATGTGGGCTCAGTAGTTCCAGAGAAGATGAAAATGTGATTTCCCACAGGGTTTCTATAGTAACTATAAGCTGCAATTACGGCCATGTTTACAACCCGATCAACATTAAATGAGAATCGTTGGTAGAGGGGTTCCCAGTCATCATTTATGTGAAGTATCAAAACATTTGGCCTGGTAGTTTTAGAGGAGAAGATTTTTGAAAATCCACCAACCAGAATCAACGAATGCCTCTGGCAGCCATGTTTTTCAACCCCTGGAAACAAAATGAGGATCGTTTGTAGAGGACCTCCCATAGACCATTCCTGCCAAGTTTGGTTCACGTCGGCACAGTTGTTCTAGAGAAGATGAAAATGAGATTTCCCATAGGGTTTCTATAGTAACTATAAGCTGCAATTGTGGTCATGTTTGTAACCCGATCAACAATAAATGAGGATCATTGGTAGAGGGGGGTCCCAGGCATCATTTATGTGAAGTTTCAAAACATTTGGCCTTGTGGTTTCAGAGGAGAATATTTTTGAAAATCCACCAACCAGAATCAAAGAATGCCTCTGGAAGCCATGTTTTTCATCCGACAGGAACAAAATGTGGATTGTTTGTTGAGGACCTCTCATAGACCATTCCTGCCAAGTTTGATTCACACCAGCTCAGTGGTTACAGAGAAGAAGATGAAAATGTGAAAAGTTTACCGACGCCGGACGCCAAGTGATGAGAAAAGTTCACATGGCCATTTAGGCCAGGTGTAGGGCTGTCACGATTTTTTAATTTAGGAATCGATTAATCGTCGCAAATAATTGATAATAATCGATAAATCATACCAAGATGTCCCCCCCCCCACCCCCATATCCCTCTCTCTTCAAAAGTTCAGAACATCAAAGCTTTGATGTACGTGAAAGACAAATGCTTCTAACTGCTTCTTGAGGTTTAACGTCAACGTTCTTGACCTTTTACCTTCAGCAACAATAGTTTTTTCATCCAATTTTTTTTTAAATTATTAAACATCTAAAACGGGGTAAAATTTAGCGATTCGTCGACTACGAAAAATAACAATCGATTACGGCGTGACCGTTCGACAATCGATTAATCGTGACAGCCCTAGCCAGGTGAGCTAAAAAAAAAACTAGAGTCCTGTATGGGCCTCCATACATAATGTCTGTGCAGACGCAGAGCCAAGGAAGTGCCCTCCAATACCACCAATAGCAATTCTTTTGTGGTGCCTGCTGAGTGTAAGTAGTAATATGCAGAAGGTGTGAGTGAATAACTCATGGGAGAGGGCACTTCCTGTCAGGGACAGTGGTAGGTATGACAAATATAGAAATTACTTGAAATTTTCATTATTTATCCACCATTACCACTGGCTCAGACATACTGAAAAGATACTAGAGACTCTACAGAGCCTGCTATCGCTCACCTGGAAATACATATAAAAATGTGATTTCCCATAGGCTTTCCATGGTAACTATGAGCTGCAATTGTGGCTATGTTTGCAACATTACATCAAAATTAATGAGGATCATTGGTAGGTGTCCCAGTCTTCAATCACGTGAAGTTTCAAAACATTTGAATCCATCAAACAGAATCATAGAATGTCTCTGGTGGCCATATTTTCCAGCCAATGGAAACAAAAAGCGGATCGTTTGCAGAGGGCCTCCAATAGACCATTCTTGCCAAGTTTTGGTTCACGTCAGCTCAATAGTTCCAGAGAGAAGATGAAAATGTGATTTCCTATAGGTTTTTTCTATAGTCTTTTAACCGCAATTGTGGCCATGTTTGCAAAACGATCAACATTAAAATGAGGAACATTGGTGGAGGGTGTCCCAGTTATCAACCATGCAAAGTTTCAAAACATTTGGCCCTGTGGTTTCAGAGGAGAAGAGTTTTCAAAATTGACCAATCAGAATCAAAGAATGCTTCTGGTGGCCACATTTTTTCATCCAACAGGAACTAGAGTGATGTCACGCATGTAGCCCGACTGTCCCACGAATGGCAATGCTTAGACGCAAAATAGTCGGAGCCATTTTTGTTAACAGTTTACCTAAAGAATCTGCCATATCTGCACTCCTGACATACAAAATTTGCTATTCAAATTTTATTTTTTCATTTCTCTACTTCAAAACATACCTCATGACCTATTAATGAAACAAACTTGGTGAGCTTGTTCCAATAAGGAGTGATAAGGTAAAGGATGCAGTACATAAAGCAATGTTGGGCTATATGAGTCAATTTTCTCTTCTGCACGTAATAACTCCCAATCGTTCAAAACGCATTTTGGGAATAATTGCCTAAGAGACAATTTGTGTGTGTGTGTGTGTGTGTGTGTGTGTGTGTGTGTGTGTGTGTGTGCGTGTGTGAGTGTGTGTGTGTGGGGGGGGGGGGGGGGGTCAGTTGTGGAATCTATATTGAAACCTGGCCTGTATTACTAGCTGGAAAATACCCATATCAACTTTGGTCGAAATCAAATAATCCAAACTGGAGTTATCAGTCGGAAACCAATGGTTTACAGACAGATGGATGGACCGACAGATGGACGGACGAAAGTCATGACTATAGCCCTGACTATAAACAGTCAGGCTAAAAATGCATTTTATACCAAAGAAAAAATATTGCATGAATGGCCCTGGGTGAGGAGGTGGTGGGGTGGGGGGTGAGGGGGTGGAGGAGAGTGGGGGTGTGTTGGGGAGTCCATTTTTTTTTCCAAATGTGGTCAGTCAAAATCCTTCAGAATGCATTTTGAGCAGAGAAAAAAAAAAATACCTAACTGGCACCATGGGGCTGGGTGGTGGTTTTGGGGTTTTTAACCACAGACATTAACGAAAACTGTAAAAAATAAAAAAGCATTTTTGATGAAAGAAAAGAAAAAATAGTGCCTAATTGGCCCCGGGGGGCAGGGGGGGAAGGTTCCGTATATAGAAACTGTAAATAGTTCAAAATGCATATTCGAGGAAAGAAAAAAAAAATGCCTAATTGGGAGGGGGGAGGGGGATAATTTCTGTCTGGATTTTTAACCACAAACTTTAACCAAAACTGTAAAAAAGCATTTTTGACAAAAGGGAAAAAAGGGTTCTGCATGTAGTGACTGTAAATAGTTCAAAATGCATATTGGAGGAAATAATAAAAAAAATGCCTAATTGGGGGGGGGGGGGGTGTTGTGTTTTGGGGTTTTTAACCATAACTGTAAACAAGCATTTTTGACGAAAGAAAAAAAAAGTGGCTAATTGGCCCCCGGCAGCGAGGGGAGGGGGGGGGGGGGGGAGGGAGGTGGTTTTTTTTAGATGGGGTACGTAAGTTTAAAAAAAGGTTCTGCATGTAGTGACTGTAAATAGTTTAAAATGCATATTGGAGAAAAGAAGAAAAAAAAAAGCCTAATGGGGGTGGGGGGTGGTGGTGTTTGTCTGGGTTTTTAACCACAAACTTGGAGTCATCCTACCAAGCTACAATGAAATCCCTTCATAATTATGGCCTGTGGAATATTCTAAATGTTTTCGGGCTTTGGGCCTCTGTTGCCGTCACAGTTGCCCAAAAGGGGACGTTCTCATCTAGACATTATATGAAGTCAATCTATGAAGTTACAATGAAATCCCTCCATAAATATGACCTGTAGACTGTGCTAAAGGTTTTCGGGCTTCGGGCCCCTGTTGCCGTCACAGTTGCCCAAATGGGGACGTTCTCATCTAGACATTATATGAAGTCAACCTATCAAGTTACAATGAAATCCCTCCATAAATATGACATGTAGACTGTGCTAAAGGTTTTCGGGCTTTGGGCTTGGGCAGCCATCATGGTTGAATGATCGCAACCAAAAGGGGACATTCTCATCTGGGCATCATGTGGATTGATCCTATGAAGTTACAATGAAATCCCTTCATAAATATGACGTGTAGACAGTGCTGAAGGTTTTCGGCTTCGGGCACCTGTAGCCGTCACAGTTGCCCAATCACATCCAAAAGGGGACTTTCTCATGTGTAGCAATTATATGAAGTCACCCTATAAAGTTAGAATGAAATCCCTCCATAAATATGACCTGTAGACTGTGCTAAAGGTTTTCGGGTTTTAGGCTCGGGCAGCCATATCAGTTGACCGATCATGTCGACATGACCTAAAACCTGCATATGAAATTTCGTGACGATCAGTCAAGAAATACCAGGTATAATCTGTACTTGAAGGTTGAATAAAAAACTTTAACCACAAACTTTAACCAAAACTCCAAATGTCAACTGAACAGGAATAAGAAAGAAAAAAAAACAAAAAAAACCCCACTTGAACCTTCAGTAAAAAACTTTAACCACAAACTTTTAACCAAAACTCTAAATGTTAACAGAAAAAGGCAGATGGACAGACGGATGGACGGACGGACAAAAGTCATTACTATAGCCCTCACTGTAAACAGTCGGGCTAATAAAATGAGTAACAGTTGTAGAGAACCTCTCATAGACAATGCCTGCCAAGTCTGGTTCACATTGGCTCAGTACTTTCAGTGAAGATGATGAAAATGTGATTTCCTATAGGGTTTCTATAGTAACTATAAGCCACAATTGCAGCCATAATTGCAACCCGATGAAGATTAAAATAAGGATCATTGGTAGAGGTGGTTACAGTCATCAGTGACATTAAGTTTTTTCAAACCATTTGGCCTTGTAGTTTCAAAAAAGATTTTCTTGAAAATGCGCACATTTATGAATTCTGTTTCAACAAAAATGAAAGTGTCAATGACACTGTAGCTCAACTTGACAAACTTGAACTTGGTAAGTTATAAATGAAATGGCAAAATTGAAGATCATTGGTACCAATGTTATTTGATGAAATTTCAACATAACAGCATTGTGTGTGCACAACGTCAGAGTAATCCATGCATTTTTAAATGTGAACTGTAAGACTGGCTGAAGGAAGAATGTTGATACACAAATGCAGTATGTTCAACAGTTATTGTAAATGGCAATGAGTACACCAAGTTCAAAAACAATTCTATGATAAATGTGGCCTGTAGGCCATGTCAAAGAATGTTGCTGCACAAATGCAATAAATTCAAAGATTGTTGCCAAGGCCATAAAAAAAAGGACCTCTGTTTCTCAGGTCCGCGTGCATGGTCATTTTTGGTGCGCATGCAACCTTTTTATGACACCAAAGAATATTTTAAAAAAATATGAGATATTGTGCTCATTTCGGTAAATCGATATCTATGCGTTCGCAGATTTTAAATTAACACACTTCCAACTTTTTCAACATCATACTTTAATAAAGTGGGTGGGTTTTGCAATATTCACGACAGAAAGTGTTTTATTCTGTAAAAGGTAAGTCATAATGACAGCAAGAAGGAAGGTGTCTTTCAGTCTGACAACAAACAGTCACAAAGGGGAATGGTCGATCGCACCACGTTTGATTCGCACCAACCCTCAGAAAGTCTGCAAAGTCAGGTGCTATGTTGAAAGGAACACAGTCTCCTGGCATTTATTTTTAGTAAAATTTGTATTGTAAATGGCCGTCATTGGGAATTTGTGTACTGTTATTTGAAACCGTTACGAGTTTCCCAGATAATTTTAATAAATGCATTTGAGATGCAGGATAATTGGATAACTAAAAGTAACCGTTGCTTGATATAAAAGTAACAGTCATAGTTGAAAATAAATCGCATATAGGCAGGTGTGTGCGGTCGAATTGGTTAATAAAAACACGCAAACATTCGTTCTGTATTTCATTTTCAGATTTCCGAAAAATATGATTTATGGATGAACTACCCATTCAAATGGGTTGTGATAATTTTGAATATAATGGGGAAAAATTGCGATTCACGATTTTATTAGGCCGGTTGTGAAAGGATTTTTTTTTTGCTAAAATAAATCTGTGAAAGTTGGCACTTCGACATTTGATTTGTCCCAGAGACGTTTCATCCCGAGACGTTTCACCCACAAGGCGTTTCGTCCTGTGTCATAATTTTCACGTTTCACTGAAAAAACAAACATTCAAACCCCACTTCATTTATGACCCAACACCCCTACGGTGAATAACCAATATATTTGCGAAATTTTGCGTGGTCCACCAGGCGTTTGGGTGGGGGTCGAATTACCACAAACAACCTTTCAGGGAGAAAATAAAAAGAAAAAAAAAAAGGCCACCCACCTGCATGCTTTTTTGGAAAAAATGGCCAGAGAAACAGACAATCAACTTTGTATGGCCTAACAGCAACAGTTTTTAATTGAAATGAAAAGAAAATCAATAGCTCCTACCTTTGTCACCCTGCATAAGCATACAAAGTTTCAAAACAACCTGATAATGAATGTGTCTTCTGAGGCATGCCAAAGGATGATGTTAATGCACAAATGCACTAAGTAGAAGGTCAATGCCTGTGGCAATGGGTTTTTTATGGAAATTCATAAATATACCCTGCAGAGAGTGCAAAAGGGATAAGTTGATGCACAAATGCAGTAAGTTCAAAGGTTGGTGATAACAACAATAAATTTTTATGGAAATGATAAAAAGCAATAGCTCACATCTAGAGGTCACACAGAACACACATACCAAGTTTCAAAGTGATCCAGTCATAAATGTGCCCTGAAGGCCGTGTTAAAGGGAAATATTGAGGTCTGACTAAACTAAGTTCAAAGGTCAACATTTTTTGACAGAAATGGAAGAAAATCGACAGCTCCCATATAGATGTCACCCCACACAAGCTCACCAAGTCTGCAAGCGATCCAATCATAAATGTGCCCTGCAGGGTGAGTCAAAGGGAAATATTGATGCTTAACTGCACTAAGTTTTTACTAAGTTCATTGAAGGTCATTGCCTGTGGCAACATTTTTTGACGGAAATCAAAGAAAATCAATAGCTCCCATCTAGAGGTAACCCCAAACAAGCATGCCAGGTTTCAAAGCAATCTGATCATAAATGTGCCCTGAGTGTGTGCCAAAGGGAAATATTGTGGTTGGACTAAACTAAGTTCTAAGAACGTTGGCCGCAGCAACATTTTTGGATGGAAATGGAAGAAAATCGACAGCTCCCATCTAAAGGTCTCCTCAAACAAGCATGCCAGGTTTCAAAGCAATCTGATCATAAATGTGCCCTGTAGGTTGTGCCAAAGGGAAATACTGAGGTCTGACTAAACTAAGTTCTAAGAATGTTGGCAGTGGCAACATTTTTTGACGGAAATGGAAGAAAATCGATAGCTCCCATCTAGAGGCCCCCCAAACAAGCATGCCAGGTTTCAAAGCAATCCGATCATTAATGTGCCCTGTAGGGTGTGCCAAAGGGAAATATTGAGGTCTGACTAAACTAAGTTCACTAAGTTCTAAGAACGTTGGCCGTGGCAACATTTTTTGACAGAAATTGAAGAAAATCGATAGCCCCCATCTAGAGGTAACCCCAAACAAGCATGCCAGGTTTCAAAGCAATCTAATCATAAATGTGCCCTGCAGGGTGTGTCAAAGGGAAAAATTGAGGTTGGACTAAACTAAGTTCTAAGAACGTTGGCCGTGGCAACACTTTTTGACGGAAATTGAAGAAAATCGATAGCTCCCATCTAGAGGTGTCCCCAAACAAGCATACCAGGTTTCAAAGCAATCCGATCAAAAATGTGCCCTGTAGGGTGTGCCAAAGGGAAATATTGAGGTCTGACTAAACTAAGTTCTAAGAACGTTAGCCGTGGCAACATTTTTTGACGGAAATTGAAGAAAATCGATAGCTCTCATCTAGAAGTCACCCTAAACAAGCATACCAGGTTTCAAAGCAATCCAATCATAAATGTGCCCTGTAGGGTGTGCCAAAGGGAAATATTGTGGTTTGACTAAACTAAGTTCTAAGAACGTTGGCTGCGGCAACATATTTTGACGGAAATTGAAGAAAATCGATAGCTCCCATCTAGAGGTCACCCCAAACAAGCATACAAAGTTTCAAAGTGATCTGATCATAAATGCGACCTGTGAGGTGTTCCAAAGGAAATTGTGGACGTACGTACTAATGTACTAAGTAACGTACGCCAACGGATGAGAAGTGATGGCAATAGCTCAGCTTGACTTCGGCAAGTTGAGCTAAAAATCTGTAAAAAAGAGTTAAAATATTTTGAAAATTACAATTTTTTCAGACAGTATTCCCTTTCAAAATAGCTTTTGGATAGGTAAAGGGTTACAGGAATCTTAAAAGATATACAATAATTACTGTCATCTAAGCTGACATGACTGCAAGATAATAAACAAAACTTCCCTAGATTTTCTAAACAATCTGTCATCATGTATCAAACATAATTAGATTACAGCTGAAGATATCAACCTACAGTTGCACTTGTTTTACAGTACAAGTCAAAATAAGTAGTGTAGCATAATCCTATAAACTATGTATCTTTTCTCTTCCGACACTGATAAGACCAGAAGCTGACATCATTTTTTGGAAAGCTCTCACTAATAGCTTTTCCAGAAAAAGTCAGATTCTGATCTTGTCAGGGCAGAAGCTACAGTCTACTTAGTTTACTGCAGTTATGCTACAGCTTATTTTGACTTGTACTGTATACACAATATTTTTAGTTTTTTTTTCCCAGTTCTCAGTGGAGAAAAAACTGGAACCAACCCTTACCAGATTCTCAAAAAACAAGTATTTTGCTGACAGTACTGATCTTCGTGCAGACAGGAGAGGCATTGAGTTAAGCATTAGAAGATAGCCTCTGGTGGCCACATATTTCCATCCTCTCATAGACCATTCCTGTAAAGTTTGGTTCACGTGGGCTCAGTAGTTCCAAAGAAGAAGATGAAAAGGTGATTTCACATAGGGTTTCTATAGTAACTATAAGCTGCAATTACGGCCATGTTTACATCCCGATCAACATTAAACGAGAATCGTTGGTAGAGGGGGTCCCAGTCATCATTTATGTGAAGTATCAAAACATTTGGCCTGGTAGTTTCAGAGGAGAAGATTTTTGAAAATCCACCAACCAGAATCAACGAATGCTTCTGGCAGCCATGTTTTTCAACCCCTGGAAACAAAATGAGGATCATTTGTAGAGGACCTCCCATAGACTATCCCTGCAAGGTTTGGTTCACGTCGGCTCAGTAGTTCCAGAGAAGAGGAAAATGTGATTTTCCATAGTAACTATAAGCCGCAATTGTGACCATGTTTGCAACCCGATCAATATTAGATGAGGATCCTTGGTAGAGGAGGTCCCAGTCATCATTTATGTGAAGTATCAAAACATTTGGTCTGGCGGTTTCAGAGGAGAATATTTTTGAAAATCCGCCAATCAGAAGCAAAGAATGCCTTTGGCGGCCATGTTTTTCAACCCACGGGAACAAAATGAGCGTCGTTTGTAGAGGACCTCCCAAAGACTATCCCTGCCAGGTTTGTTTTCACATTGCCTCAGTTTTTCCAGAGAAGAAGAGGAAAATGTGATTTCCCATAGGATTTCTATAGTAACTATAAGCTGCAATTGTGGCCATGTTTACAACCCGATCAACATTAAATGAGGTTCGTTGGTAGAGGGGATCCCAGTCATCATTTATATGAAGTTTCAAAACATTTGGCCCGGCAGTTTCAGAGGAGAAGATTTTTGAAAATCCACCAACCAGAATCAAAGAATGCCTCTGGAAGCCGTGTTTTTTATCCAACGGGAACAAAATGAGGATTGTTTGTAGAGGACCTCCCATAGACCATTCCTGCCAAGTTTGGTTCACACCAGCTCAGCGGTTACAGAGAAGAAGATGCAAATGTGAAAAGTTTACAGACGCCAGACGATGGACGCCAAGTGATGAGAAAAGCTCACATGGCCTTTTAGGCCAGGTGAGCTAAAAAGGAAGGAAGGCAAATAATGAGTGTGAGCAGACTTGCACAGTCACTCCAATATAAATGATTCCCTGAGAAAGTTTAGGAAACACAAAACTAAATCTACCTCCAAGAATAATGGATAAGCATTTATTGATGGAAGTAGAAATCACATACGGATATAAGACTTCTACAGTGGAGTATATCCATAATAATATCAAGACAAAACATTTCCAAAAATGCTATAATTAGATTAAAGAAAACTTGAGCTAAAAATATGTCTAAAGTTAATTAAGATGATATGTATGTTTAATCATGAGATATTACTTGGAGAACCCATAATTAAAAGACTTAAAACACAAATGAATATTCCCACATAACTATAGGGCATTGAACTAACACAATAAGAGAGAGGCTCCTATACCTATATATAGCAATGGTAAATAGGTTCACACTCCCCAACTCCGTTTTGAGAGATAATACTGAATGCACAAAACAGAGAGGTAGGTGACAGAAAATGTACTTGACAGACACAGTCATAACTGCGTTAATGTATGACATTTTGTAGTACTGACAGAGAATATAGATATCTTAGTACGCTAATGCAGATTTCATAACAGATTGGAGTAGAAGGCTGCGATTGGAGGGCACTCTTTACAACAAGAGGCCCTATGGGGCCTGAG
The DNA here is from genome assembly GCA_031216915.1 of Pictodentalium vernedei. Classification (NCBI taxonomy): domain Eukaryota; kingdom Metazoa; phylum Mollusca; class Scaphopoda; order Dentaliida; family Dentaliidae; genus Pictodentalium; species Pictodentalium vernedei. The sequence goes on from CM062291.1 coordinate 311,432,423, forward strand.
GCGCTCACCTGACAATAGTTGTTTAAAGAAGGATTTAATTAGCATCTATAGCTAGTTAACACTACAGAGGAATGAAGCTATTTAATTATTTATAACTCTGTTGTCCATGCCAAATGATTTTTTTCTAGTACTAGGGTGCCACCACAGAAATAATGCCCCGATTTCCAGTAATGCAAAACTAAGAGGAGTCCATTTATCAACCTAGGAACTTAACTTGAACAAACTTGAGTCTCAGCTCTTCCCTTCCACCACCAGGATACTCCATACCAAATGTGAAAGTAGTCTCACTGGGGCATCTGAAGGAGAAGATTTTCAAAGAAATTTTCTCCTATTGCAATAAGTTGAAATTCGGGCTACCATAGGGGGCCCAAATATTAACCCAGGATCCCGATTGAACAAACTTGAATCTCACCCCTTTAAAGATGTTATATACCAAATACAAAAGCATTCTGACTGGTGGATCTGGAGATCATGATTTTTTAAGAAATTCCCTCATATTGCACTAAGTTAAAATTCAGGCTCCCATAAAAAGCCCAAATATCAACTCAGGGACTCGATTTGAACAAACTTGAATCTGACCCCCCTAGAGATGTTGTATACCAAATATCAAAACATTCTAAGAGAAGGTTCTGGAGAAGACTTTTAAAGAAATTCCCTCATATTGCACTGTTAAAATTTGGGCTCCAAATATTAACCCAGAGACCCGATTTGAACAAACTTGAATCTTACCCACCTATCCAGAGATGTTGTATACCAAATATGAAAGCATTCTGACTGGTGGATCTAAAGAAGAATATTTTTAAAGAAATTCCCTCATATTGAACAAAGTTAAAATTTGGGCTCACATAGGAAGTCCAAATATGAACCTTGTGACTCGTTTTTAACAAATTAGAATGTGATCCCCTTAAGAGATGTTGAATACCGAATATGAAAGCATTCTGAGTGTTGGATCTGAAGAAGAAGATTTTTTTAAAGAAATTTCCTCATATTGCACTAAGTTAAAATTTGGGCTACCATAGGGAGCCCAAACATTAGCCCAGACACTCGATTTGAACAAACTTGAATCTCACCCCCTAGATATGTTGTATACCAAATATGAAAGCATTCTGACTGGTGGATCTGAAGAAGATTTTTAAAGAAATTCACTCATATTGCACTAAGTTAAAATTTGGGCTCCAACAGAGAGCCCAAATATTAACCCAGGGACCCGATTTGAACAAACTTGAATCTGCCCCTTCTAAAGATGTGGCATACCATATATCAAAGCATTCTGACTGGTGGATCTGAAGAAGATTTTTTAAGAAATTTGCCTGAAATGCACTATGTTCGAATTCAGGCTACTATAGTGAGCCCAAATATGAATCCAGGGGGCCGATTTGAACAAACTTGAATCAGATCTACCCCACAATGTTGCATACCAAATATCAAAAGATTCTGCCTGCTGGATCTGGAGAAGAAGATTTTTGAAGAAATTTGTCTGAAATGCACTAAGTTCGAAATCGGGCTCCTATACTGAGCCCAAATATGAACCCAGGGGGCCGATTTGAACAAACTTGATTCAGATCCACCCTACAATGCTGCATACCAAATATCAAAAGATTCTGCCTGCTGGATCTGGAGAAGAAGATTTTTTAATGTTTTCCCCATTGCCTACAGTGTTAAAAAGTGCTGACTCAGCACTTTTTCAAAGTCCCGAAACTGTACCCTATGATAAAACCGATGGCAATTTTTTTTTACCAATTCTTTCTGTTGGTCCTAAGGAAGCTTCACACCAAATAAAAATTCTCGGTGCCGTGTAGTTTTGGAGATATGGGCGTTTTCATTTTTTTCTATTTTTAGCTCCTGTGGTTCCCACGGGGCTATGGGGAAAAAAATTTCGGCATAAATTAGGTACTTATGACCCAATAAGCACTCATGTAAAATTTGGTTCAAATCGGCCTCGAGGTTTGGAAAATAGAAATTTGGGGCGGGGCCAAAATTTTTGCCCCTCCTTTAACATCGTCAAATATAGCCCCTCCAACTTCTCTTGAACAAACTTGAGTCTACACCTCAAAAGGAAGCTGCATACCAAATATCAAGTCTCTGCTATTGCTTGTTCTTGAGAAGAAGATTTTTTAAGAATTGGAGCATTTTTGTCCCATCCCTCTGCTCAATGTGAGCCGAAACCTAATTTGACAAAAAATCAAAGTCCGCATACATAACCCCTTCTCACATGAAATTTCATTAATATGCGGCCAGTGGTTTGGGAGAAAAAGCCCAAACACCACCTTCACGACGGACGGCGGACGACGGACGAAAAGTGATCAGAATAGCTCACCCTGACTTTCAGTCAGGTGAGCTAAAAATGGGCTGTAAAATGCAAGAAAGAATTTCGCAAGAATAAGATCCTTGTTATACTTCGCAATAATTTAACAGTAGAAAAGAATGGACATTGCGTCATTTCTTCTTTGTTAATTTTATAGAAATTTTGTCTCTGAAATAGATGTAAAAAAAACTAAGCTTGCGTTGCAATTAAAATGTCTGAATGCACATCCAGTAAGTTACAACCCAGTAAGACAGCCTCGCAATAGTTTAGTGAAAATTAATAATTAGAACAGAAAAGATAGTTCACTTAATAGTCATGAGATGAGTGGAGACAGAATACTGTGAATTTTAGATTTATGACACATATTTGTTTGGTAAATAGCCATAAATTGCAGCAAAAATTACAAAGAATTATTACTATCTTATTCCATAAAATGGTGAATTTGTGTCGTAAACAGAGTGAGTATGAAATGGTAGTCAGAGATGAGATGGTTCTAATCAAGTTGGGCATTTCACCGACCATAACTGTACAATTGCGAAATGTGTTGTTAATATTAGCTGACGAACAGTACTCTAAATTAATCTCAAAATAGAATATAAATATCAACCTTCAAAATTCACCCAAGGAAGAAATCCAACCATGTTTTGTATATAGTGTGGATAGACTAACAGAAGAGGTCTAAATATGGCATGTGGATATTGTGTAGACCGACTGAACACTTATCTACAGCGAAACATAACAGTAAGAATGTGAAAGTTTCTATTGAATACTACTATAAATGACAGAAACCCAGCCAGTGTAGTTCATAAGCATGGGGATAATTCCTCTGCATATGGCAATGATCCGAATAATGGATCAGACAATAGTGGCTAACCAGCACCATAGGAAGAAATATTTATAACAGGGCATCTTCTGGATATACGTTGAATAATTAAAAGGAATAAAAAGCACAAAAGCCAAATATGGCATGTTAGGATCCATGGGCAAAACAAACTTTTGAACCTAAGTCAAATGTTTGTTATCCCATTATTCACAAATACCATTAGAATTTTGTGCATTACAGCTGGTGCATGTCAAGCACTATGAATACATAGATATCACTGCTTGTCTTATTTGTATAACATATTGAAGAAAAAGTTTTCATTTTTTCCAAAATTTGGATGCACAAAATTTGGGAATAAGAGAAGCAAAATGCTAAATTTTGAAGAAAATTAATTTGAAATTAAAACAATTTTTGATTAGAATGTATACCATGTAGCTCAAAAAATTGAAAAAAAATGGAAAAAAGTTATTTTTGGAACCAACGAAGTCCTTTGAACACTAAGTGACTAAAAACTGCAGGAAATCTGGGTATAGCTGAAGATGCTGAATGTCGTCAAAACCTTAATGAATGCATCATTTATTTAGGCAAGGAATAAAATGTAAAATATACAATGAAACATGATGCCTAAAAAGCAATAAATGGCTACAGACATGTTACGAAACGTCTAAAACTGGCTGGTACTTTATTTTAAGCAATGTCGGTGAAAATACCCGAAGTTGAAAAAATACCTGACATAATATTACACAATTACAATACAAGTAATAAATAATGAAGCAAGATAGTATGGTAATAAATAAAAGATAAGAGTAATAGTTCTCTTAAACTTTATTAAGGCCAAACCACAGTGAAGTACAGACTGTTAATTTGAAATTGTGTAATAACAATAACTTATCCGATACGCAAACAGCGGGACTGTAAGTGCTGAATGTAGCTTTTATGAGCCCATTTGAGTTGATATCTAATACATATCAGAATGATAGACAAGTAAATAGGAGGGGGGGGGGGGGGGGGGGTGTTAGAAGGAAATGATACATTAAGCAGTCATTAATTAAAACATAATATATTTGTTGAAGAATGGTGATTGTTCAGGAATTGACCCGAAATTGAGTGACACAAGATTTAATCAATTAAATCATAGTTTTTAAAGCACAGCCCTGAAAATCAGTCTGCCTCCTTTCTGAAGATGTTGTATCTTCTTATAACATGATCTTTCTTTTTGATCCAACGTTTGATGCCAGGAAAACAGAAATTTCAGAGAGCTAAGAAACAAGACCGTTTACACCAGTCCCAACAAAAGAATGGTTATTGCCTGTGTTGGAGGGAACTTCCTTGGCTCTGCGCATGTGCATGTTATGTATGGCGACCCATACAGGGCTCTAGATAATTTTTTAAAAATTGTTTTGGCTTAATTTTTGTGGTATGGAGGGTTCTAAATTAAGTGTATGGCCTGAATTCTCAAGAATAGAGTTGCAGCATGTCTGAGCCAGTGAGAATAATGGATAAATACAAAAATAACCGTTTGAATGAAAACTGACAAGTTACCGATACATGGGGGCGCGGTGGCTTAGTAGGTAGAGGTGCAGGCTGCAAGCCGAGAGGTCCTCGGTTCGAATCCCACCTGCGGCAACCGCGTTGTGTCCTTGGGCAAGACACTTCACCCCCATTGCCCATGTGGGGGCACGATGGCGCCGTGTACTAAGGCGTACTGCACGTCGATGGTACGCATGTCTTCAACCAATCTAACCCTGCCTGTGCTGCAGTGCGGAGTTACGATGTTGGGGAGCTGGCAGCTGCTCGTCGTTGCTCGGTGGTTCTCTCCGGGTGCTCCGGCTTCCTCCTACCGTAAAACTGTCACGGTCATGATCAGCCATTGTGCATAAATATGTGACCTCAAACATCAATAAATAATACTAATAATACCGATACAAAATTTAAAGTGGAACAGGCTAATAGACAAATGAAAAGGTAAAAACAAAGGAATAATCAGGCAGATGAAAAGCTATAATGACAAAAAAGTCATATACTAATTCAATGTCCATCACCCGAGGTTTGTTGCTGCAAACAAATTGCGAGCAGCTCAAGAATGACTTATGTTAGTTTGTCTTCCATCTGTGAAAAAGTCTGTTTGAAATGGAACAAGGATTTTTCTACATATACAGTAAGGTTGCTGTGAACTGGTCACTTTCCACGGGTGGGCAATATTACCATGGACGCAATAACATTAGATTCAAAACACTAATTACTGGAATAATCATCAAAAATTTAATCAATAAAGCACCGGGTACAACCTGGTGCTTCATTAATTAAAATTTTGCTGATGTTTTTATTACCTGGTAAATGTATGGGTGGACATCACTGCCCACTGATGGTTTATGACCACTCCACAGTGACTGTACTGTAAATGAAGCCAGGGTCAATTGAATTGGGACAATACAATAAATGCCTTACAGGAAAGAAATGGAAACCCTATGGGCTTTAGATTGTGATTATTCCTTTGCTAGCAAACCATTTTTGCAGTAAATTGCCATAAATTCACCATACCAGTCCTAGTTCCTACTTTGCAAAGTTTATTGTCTCAACAAATGTCTCAGTCTACAGACTTTTAGCAGTTTAAACCTGCAGGTCACAGTATCATAGCAGTTATTTGGAATCAAATCTTGACTGCCTGTGTGAGCAGCCAAGACTTGAGTAGAAACAGTTAAGGCACAACAGGTTACTGTTGTTTGTTCTTCAGCAAGAACTCTTCAACATTTCTCCAGATCTTAAAAGGTTGATACTGGACACCAAACAGAAATTTAAATGTTAAAAACTTGGAAAAATGCATACTCAAATCTCAATGAGAATGGGACCTGTATGTTGACACCCAGAAAATTCACTAAATCACTTGTTCACCATGGAAGCTAATTATCAGCAGTAATTGCAATGTGAGCAGCTCAAAAGGGACTAGTGTTAGTTTGAATGTCCAATTGTTACTCTGTTTGTTCATTCCGCTGTTTAATGATCAAATGTTCACCAGATTTGCAGCTTCACATAGGGTATGTTTCAGTGAGCTATTCCAGTTTACTTGGTTTATTGTGATCATGTGCAGACAATCGGAATAAAAACTTAGTCGTTTCATTGAGCAGTGTATATTCTTGTTTACCATTCTGGATTAAACCAACTAAACCTCCTGGGAGCAAGGTTATCTGGTTTATCATTCTATTCTTGACATGCGCAGTGGAATGCACATAAAAGTTCTACGCCTTGCACAACGACAATAAAAAACATTCGATTTCGAGTTTCAACAAGACCAATACCGGGTCTGGACCTGCGTCGCTGCATGCAATTGAATCGGCAAACAAGAAGTGGCTGCATGGCAGATCTGAAAATTGCATACACGATACAATTGATCATTATCAGGCTCCAGATGAAATATAAAATCAATCCCTTGCATAGAAGCCGAGAAAAGTTTGACGAAAAATTTCAATGTTCAGTGGGTACAGTAAAATTTCCAAGTATCGGCAAACAGGAAGTGGCTGCACAGCAGATCTAAAAATTGCTTACAAGATACAACTCATCATTATGAAGCTGCAGACCAAATATAAAATCAATCCCTTGCATAGAAGCCGAGAAAACCTTGACGGAAAATTTCAATGTTCAGTGGGTAGAGTAAAATTTCAAAGTATCGGCAAACAGGAATTGGCTGCACGGCAGATCTGAAAATTGCTTACATGATACAATTCATCATTATGAAGCAGCAGACCAAATATAAAATCATTCCCTTTCATAGAAGCCAAGAAAACTTTGACGGAAAAAGTGTTTCGGACGGACTGACGGATGGACTGACGGATGGATGGACAGACTGACGTACGGAGTCGAGCAGTTACTAGACCTGCTCTGCCAATGGAGACGCAGGTGAAAAAGAAATAAACAGTGCAAGGTTCATGAAAAATGCTAAATAACTCAAGAGAGAGAAACTATAAAAAAAAGTTAATAACATTTATTTAGCTCATAAAAGCGGCTTTTCAAAAATATTCGATTCTCAACTGAAAGGGTATTTTTCTCTCAGAAAAAAATTGTTACAACTTTCATAAGATCCTTTTTGGCCATTTTATTTCCATGATAGCAGTCACGCAATTTTTGACACCTTCACTGGAAAGTTTCTGACGAGGGCCTTTTTAACGATGATTTTCTAAGATTGTTTAACAAGAGGCCTGTCACACCTAGAGAGCTCCGCTGAGGGCCACTGATCGCATGGGCATGTTTTATAATACTAATATTGTTACAAACTTTAGCCGAAAAAAATATCAAAAATATCTTAAGATTTTCTTGATCCTGTGACCTGTGACCTTGACCCTGTGGATTTACAGACCGCAGAATAATTGATGACACACCGTCTATTGATAATACATATTGTTATGAAGTTTGGTGGAAAAATATTCAGCGGTTTAGAAATTATGGCTCGGACAAATAAAATGTTGACGGACGACAGACGGACGACAGACGACGGACGACGGACGAATCAGTATAAGAAAAGCTCTGCTGACTTTGTCAGCGGAGCTAAAACTGAAAGCAGGGATATGTTTCCCAAGCTTTGGATGTCCCCCTCCTAACAAAACTGTCATGCTTCGAGTTTCCTAGCAACATCAAACAGGGGTTTAAGTGGAATAGTATTCGCATAAAACATATCGTTCTATTGGGATTTCTAAACCACAGTTTAGGTTTACTTGGAATAGTAAACCAAGTAAACCGGAATAGTTCACTGAAACATACCCATATACTTTCACTTGTTTTTTTTTTTTAAAATTCACACTCATTTCCTCAATACAAACACTCCAGACATAAAAATCTACTGGGAAAATTGTGAGTCTGAAAGCTGTGCATTGAGCAAATGTATTTCCATTATGTTTGCCAAGCACAATACTAATTTCCAATGCATACTAAACAGTTTATCTTTTTTATTATTTTTTAAATTTTCCAGTCTGAATATATACAACATGCACCATTCAAGTGAAATTGTACAGCATTATGCATGAAAAAAATTAAAACTAAATCATGTTTAGTGGCAATTTAAACAAGCCAGAAAAATTGCATGTTTTAATCCTAAAGTTAGAAAACAACCACATCTGAAAAAGGCTATAAAAAATAAATTTTTTATCACAAAATTTCCACCTAGTAGCCAAATTGGTTCTTCTCAGTAAGGCAAGCGCAGCAAGTTATGCTTAAACAAACTACATTCATAAACTCCCCCATTTCCTTTAAAACAATCCTCTCTCCAAAAAACAAATCCCTAAAACAAAAAAATACTTTTGAGTATTGTTCGGTGTAAGTTTGTTTTCAATGTTATTAGAAATTTATTTATTGGAATTTAAGGTCAAATATTTCTGCACAATGGTTAATCATGACAGCAACATGAAATATAAAGTCAAGTTTAGCCAATTGTTTATACCCATGTTGCCCATTTTAGAGGACTTCCAACAAAAGCATTGGCACCGGGATCCAATTTTACCAGTAAAATAAAGATTGTTTACCACAGTAAACACGCACACTGCCTGACTTCCCGAGGTTCCTACAGGGAATTTCAATCTTGTTCCAACTCTCAATGCACAAGAGAATCGAGTACAAAATAGTACGCTTTAAAACTTGAGAAACTTTTAATTTTTTCAACAATTAATTTCCTCCTGTAAAAAGCATGGGTGGCTATTGTTTCCAGAAAAAACTAGAGATGTGACTGTCCCAGATGGGCCTGTTCATCCCCTCTGCCACCATGATTATTCTACGTCGAAAAAGGACATAACTCTGGCAAAAAAAAAGAAGCCCTATCAAAACTATAATCGCAATGCCCAGGTTCCCATGTTAGTGAACATCCATACCAAGTTTCAAAGGAATCGACCCATAAACATCTGAGAAAATCTCCTGAAAAAATTCTGGAATTCTAACACATGATGGGGCATAACTGGCACAAAAAAGTCTGATCGAAACTACAATTGTAAGTGCACAGGTTCCCATGGTAGTTGAACATCCATAACAAGTTTCAAAGGAATCGACCCATGAACATATGAGAAAATCTCCAGACAAAATTCTAGGCAATTCAGGCATTCTAAGATGAAAAGGGCCATAACTCCGGCAAACAAGATAGTCTAACAACATCCATAGCCCCCGACGACTTTTATGATAGGAATAATCTCATTATCGACCTGGACATATCCTCATACCCAATAACGTCACTCACCAAATATAATTTAATTTCTTTAATCGCAACTGAAGATATCTTCCAAATACCTGCAATTTTGGTAAATTGAAAGTCGATAAGGACTATAACTCTGGTAAAATTATTTGAATCAAAACCTCCTTTCCATATGCACATGTACACATCATACTCATACTATGATGGAAACTTGGCTATTACCAAGGGCCATAACCACTCAAAATTTGACACATCAAAAATTTCTGACCAGATGCAAATCTACACTTGATGCTGATACTTCAGACCAAGTTTCATAAAAATTCAATAAAAAATGTAGGAGAAGTTAAGCAGACAAACCTTTGTGATGGAAATTTTGCTATTTCTATGGGCTGTAACCATGCAAAATTTGTCAAATCAAAAATTTCTGAACACATGCACATTTACACTTGATACTGATACTTCAGACCAAGTTTCGTAAAAATCCAATAAAAAATGTAGGAGGAGTTATGCAGACAAGCCTTTGTGATGGAAATTTTGCTATTTCCAAGGGCCGTAACCATGCAAAATTTGTCGCATCAAAAATTTCTGACCACATGCACATTTACACTTGATACTGATACTTCAGACCAAATTTCGTAAAAATCCAATAAAAAATGTAGGAGGAGTTAAGCGGACAAGACTTTGTAATGGAAATTTTGCTATTTCCAGGGGCGGTAACCACGCAAAATTTTTCACATCAAACATTTATGACCATTATGCACATTTACACTTGATACTGATATTTCATACCAAGTTTTGTAAAAATCCACAGAAAACTGTAGGAGGAGTTAAGCGGACAAAGTTTGTGACCGAAGGACAGACTGGCAGATGGACGAACACATTTCAATATTCCCCTCCCGATTTCGGCAGCGGGGGATAAAAACATCTGATCAAAAATATAATCGTAGGTGCACAGGATCTCATGGTAGTGAACAGCAATACCAAGTTTCAAAGGAATCGACCTTTAAACTTCTGAGACAAAATTTAGGCAATCTAAGACAAAAAGGGACATAACTCTGGCCAAAAAAGTTTGATCGAAACCATAATCGCAGGGGCACAGATTCCTATGGCAGTAAACATCCATACCGAGTTTCAAAGGAATCCACCCATAAACATCTGAGAAAATTATAGGCCTGCTTTTTCAAGTCGAAAAGGGGCATAATTCTGGCAAAAATAAACCAACCAGAACTACAATTGCAGGTACTCAAATTCCCATGGTGGTGAACATTCAGACCTTGTTTCGAGCAGATTGGTGCAAAAACATCTGAGAAAATCTCCAGACAAAACTATGTCCAGGGACAGATGGATGGGCAGATGGATGGATTGACGGACGGACAAGCTAGTATACCCCTAACCCCCTACAACATGTTACAGGGGGTATAAACAGTTTTAGATGTGTATAACACACCCATGAATTGACCAGGCAAAAAATTGACAATACATAAAAAATATCAAAATTCTGAGATCATAAAAAAATATCTAGAGTTTGACCTAACTTTCAACCTTAATAATGAAATGGATATATAAAAACATGCAAACATGTACACCACAACTACAGCAAAGTGAGTTTCAATGTACACTCACAAGTCTTAGTTGCTCAACTTGCAGATTTTTAATCTGTTTGTGTAGCGTACTCGCCTTTGATTCCAAATCCTTGTGCTCTGCCACTATACCTTTAGCTTGTTCTAAATATTCACTTGGAGTCTCTGCTTTGATACCAAGCTGAAAAGAATCAAAACAAAATGAAAACCTCATGCTGGTACAAGGGAATCCACTTAATTGGATATCTATTAATTGAATAACCCTGTTAATTGAATATAACTTACAAACACAAAACCATTTATCCCACCTTCAGTACAAATTTCGCCTGTTTAGTACATATCGGTTATAGAGCAAACTCCGGTCAATTGAATAAAAAATCTTGTGATTTTAGAAATTACCAAGAAAATGCCTCAATTCTCATTCTTTATATACCTACTTGGCCCGAGTACATCAAATACAGGCATTTAATCTATTAGTTCTTGTTTGACAATATAATAGAATACATATATCTCTAGAATACAGGAAAATGACCTGTTTTTCTTCCAAACCACAGTTTATAACTGTTCAATGGGATAAGGCTGGTGGTTTTGCTATAAAGTGGGGTAAAAAGCTGTGGTTTGAATGAACAAGAGGCCCCAAGGGGGCCTTAATCGCTCACCAGACAAAGTGGTTCAAAGAAGTATTTTGGATCACATTCAGTTGGTCATGGTTCATCAACACTATAGAGGAATGAAGTCATGAAATTATCCATAACTCCAGTGTCCATATCAGATGATTATTATCATAGGTCTTCCTGAGTGCTTCCAATTCTATCAGCTGTAAACAAGCACTCCCAAATTTCCAAGGGTTGTCATGTCACTGTAACACCCCCCCCCCCCCCCCCTCTCCCCATAGAGCCCAAATATCAACCCACGGATCAGATTTAAACAAACTTGAATATGACCCCCCTCCCCAAGATGTTGTATACTAAACATGAAAGCAATCGGTCTGGTGGATCAGAAGAAAAAGATTTTTCTTATTGCATAAGTTAAAAATCTGGACTACCATAGTGGGCCCAAATATTAACCCAGGGGCTCGATTTGAACAAACATGAATCTGATATCCTTAGAGATGTCACATACCAAATATGAAAGGATTCTGACTCGTGGATCTGAAGAAGATTTTTAAAGGAATTCCCTCAAATTGCACTAAGTTAAAATTTGGGCCCCCAATAGAGAGCCCAAATATTAATCCAGGGACTCGATTTTGAACAAACTTGAATCTGACATCCCCAGAGATGTTGTCTACCAAAATATGAAAGAATTCTGACTGGTGGATTTGAAGAAGAAGATTTTTAAAGAATTTCTTCATATTGGCCCAAGTTAAAATTTGGGCTCCCACAAGGAGCCCAAATATTAACACAGTGACTCGATTTGAACAAACTTAAATCTGACACCAAGAGATGTTATATACCAAATATCAAAAGATTCTAATTAATGGTCCTGGAGAAGATTTTTTAAAAATTTTGCCCCTTGTGGGCATGGCAACTTTATTTGAACAAACACGAATTGACATACAATAAGGAACATGCACATCAAATTTGGTTCAATTTCGGCCTGTAACTTATGAGGAGAAGTCAATAATGTAAAGTTCATGCCAGATGGACGGACGACGGATGGACAAAAAGTGATCACTTAAGCTCCACATTACTTTCAGTCAGGTGAGCCAAAAATATCTAAAACAAGAGCAATGCCATGAGATGACCAATCACCTGCCACTTGAGCCCAACAAGGTCAAAAACTTACAAAGAAATACTTGGACACAGCTGGTTAGCAATTCCCTTCATGATATCACCAAAAAGCTATATATTTAACTAGAGGTACTGTGAGCAAACTCACAAAGTGATACCCCCCCCCCCCCCCTCCCACGCCTGAAATGTATGAGTTAGATTATCTCCCCTTGGAAATATCAGAACAGAATTATATTGCTTCATGCACATCTTCATATGGAGTTCTTCCATTGTGTAAAGTTTCAAGAAAATTCTTCAAACGGTTTAGGAGGAGTTGCGCTTACAAGGATGGACAGACGGTATAAGTTAGATTATATCCCCTTGGAAATGTCAGAACAGAATTATATTGCTTCATGCACATCTTCATATGGAGTTCTTCCATTGTGTAAAGTTTCATGAAAATTCTTCAAACGGTTTAGGAGGAGTTGTGCTTACAAGGATGGACAGACGGTATAAGTTAGATTATCTCCCCTTGGAAATGTCAGAACGGAATTATATTGCTTCATGCACATCTTCATATGGAGTTCTTCCATTGTGTAAAGTTTCATGAAAATTCTTCAAACGGTTTAGAAGGAGTTGCGCTTACAAGGATGGACAGACGATATAAGTTAGACTATCTCCCCTTGGAAATGTCAGAACGGAATTATATTGCTTCATGCACATCTTCATATGGAGTTCTTCCATTGTGTAAAGTTTCATGAAAATTCTTCAAATGGTTTAGGAGGAGTTACGCTTACAAGGATGGACAGACGGACGGACAGGGTGATTCCTATATACCTCCCCCCAAACTTTGTTTGCGGGGGGTATAATTAGGAGAAAAGTTTTTAAGGGATTAACTCTGAAATGTGATGAACATGAAATGGTAATGTAATGACAATAAATTCTTGACAATAAATTCTAAGTCTGACAAGGTCAATAGCTCTTGAAGAAAAACTTGTACACGGCTGGGTCGCATTCCCCTTCATATTATCACCACAAAGCTATATATTAAATTTGGAAAACAAAAATTTCGAACAGTTTTCTTTAAAATGTGATGACAAGAAATGGTAATGTGATGACAAGAAAATCAAAGTCCAACAGGGGGGAATAACTCATGAAAAAATACTTGGACAGAACTGGCTCGCAATCCCATGATATTACCACTAAAGAGCTATATACTAAATTTGTAAAAAAATATCTTGAATAGTTTTCTTTTAAATGTGATGACAAGAAATGGGGATGGATAGATTGACGGTTGTACAACCTAATTCCTATACTCCTCCCCAATTTTCTCCCCCCCCCCCTCCCACCTCCTCCCCCCCATGTGGCTGGGATACAAATGAAAAAAAAATATTCTGATTTCTGTGTAAAACACACACTTGATTCGACAATTAGTTTGTTGAATAACAAATAATGAACAACTTAATGCAATGGACTGCCATTATACCATACAAAGGCAGAACTTGAATATTTCCTTGCAGATTTTAAAATTGTTTACCTCAATCAATCGAGATTTCAAATGATCAAGCCCTTCCTTTTTCATGCTTTCAATTTCACCTTCTAAATTCTTGATACGTTTTTGTAACAATGCTTTCTTTTTCTACAATAAAAATATAAATATTATTTTCTGAAAGTCAGCAATCAATCAACATCACCAACCCAAATCTGAGAATACTTCAGGATCAATTAGAAACATTTGTAATAACTTTCCAGTTTTTATCATTTTTTATTCCATCAATAAGCTATAAATCATGAATAATAATATTCCACTTAATAGAAACTCCTGGGTTTGGTTCTTTCTTCCAATAGGGTTCAACAACACTTTCATCCTGGTAGGTCATGTCTGACAATTTTGCCAATTGAAAAAGTCAGAACAAAGACAATCACAGAGTTGTAATAATTGTTTGTCAGACCGCTGAACTTACTTGCCAGACACTGACAAAGCTTGTGCCCAGGAAGGACTAGATGAAAGCAAGTATGTTATCATATCATATGATTTACTGTACTGCACCACTGAACTTACACAGACACATCTGGAGTTTTGTCATGTCATATCATTTATGTCATTTCTCATTCTTTGTAAAAAAGAGTACTACATAATAACTCAGCGGGGAGGTATGAGTGCCCACTCATGGGAGGGCCATACACGACTGGGCCATTGGTAAGTATAAAAATATACAAATTACTTTAAATTTATAATATTTTATACTATAACCTAATGGCCCAGACTTAGCTGAATCGTAAAAAGGCAGAGGGCCTAGGACTTCAGAATTAGTAGACCAACATAGTTCCATAGCCTGTAATCCAAGGTGAAAGGAAATTAGATTTAAAAGGAATTACATGTATGTCTCTCTATTTATTTATTTATTTATTGGTGTTTAAGGTCACATACTTATGCACAATGGCTAATCGCGACCGTGACAGTTTTACGGGTGGAAGAAGCCGGAGTACCCGGAGAGAACCACCGAGCAACGACGAGCAGCTGTCAGCTCTCCAACATCGTAACCTTGAACTCTGCACCGCAGCACAGACAGGGTTAGATTGGTTGAAGACATGCGCACCATCGACGTGCAGTACGCCTCAGTACACAGCATCATCGTGCCCCCATGTAGGCAATCGGGGTGAAGTGTCTTGCCCAAGGACACAACGCGGTTGCCGCAGGTGTGATTCGAACCGAGGACCTCTCGGCTTGCAGCCTGCACCTCTACCAACTGAGCCACCGCCCCCCCCGTATGTCTCTCTATACAGTAATAGAAAAGACATATTATCAATAAGGAGCCAAATTCAAGTAATTCCTCATTCTTAGCATGAAGACTATGCTAATAATAATAATGATAATATACACATTTATATAGCGCCAAAAGTATAGTTCAGAAGATGTAGAACCATATTCTAAGGCGCTGTACATGTTAGTGAGTTTCGTGCAAATATACAAATGGAATACATACAGTATCTTACAGTCCACAACATCACTTATAGGCTTTTTGAAACAGGTATGCTTTGAGATCTTTCTTGAAAAGGTTGACATTTGACAGTCTTTTTAGGTGTTCTGGTAAATTATTCCACAAGTGAGGGCCAGCAAATGAGAATGACCTATCTCCAAAGGTCTTACACCAATGTTTTGGAACATGTAGTAGCATTCTACCATCGGACCTCAGGTTGTATTGACACACATTCTTGGTATTAAGGAGTTCTTCTAAGTTGGCTGGTGACATGTTTTGTGTCTTAAAAACTAATAATAAAGTTTTGAAAATTATTCTGTACTTGACTGGCAGCCAGTGCATATCCCTCAGAACAGGAGTGATGTGTTGAGATCGTGATACCCTGCATACCACTCGGGCTGATGCATTTAGTACCATCTGCAGGCGAGAGTAATGATATTGTGGAAGGTTGAACAGTAAGGCATTACAATAATCCAAATGTGAAGTTACAAAGGCATGAACTAGGGTTTTTGTGGAGTCTTTCGTGAGGAACTGTCTTATCCGTTTAACTTTGTATAGACCCCTGAAAGCCTTATTGCACATATTTGTAACATGTCTGATCATAGACATGGTAGAGTCGAAGAAGGCACCAAGATTACGTACACTGTTACTTGCACTGATGGCGGAATCTCCTACTTCCACTAAATTGATGTCAACTTTAGTGAGTTGCTGTCGTGAACAAATTATTAGGAATTCAGTTTTATCATCATTTATCATTAATTTGTTTGAAACCATCCATGTGCGAATGTCCGAAATACATGATTCAATAGTTTCTAGAGCTTTAGTTTGATCCTTGATTGATGGTCGAAAAGAGAAATGGACCTGTGTGTCATCAGCATAACCATGGACGTCAGGCAGGTGAGATTCAATGATGGTGAACATTTTTGAAATATAGAATAGAAACAGAACAGGACTAAGGCAACTGCCCTGTGGGACTCCGCATTCAAGATGGAAGTCTTTTGACAGATTACCATTTATTGATACACGCTACTGTCTATTCTTGAGGTATGATGATAGCCAGCTAGCAGCTACACCATTAAGTCCAAAATCAGAATTCATTGTCTCTAGCAGAGTTTTATGACAAACAGTGTCAATAGCTGCACTAAGGTCTAAAAGAACAAGCAATGTTACCCTTCCAGACTCCATATTAAGGAGGATGTCTGAACCTTGAGCAATGCCGTTTCAGTTGAGTGAAATTTTCTGAATCCAGACGTGTTGGCCGGTAATGGAGCATGCATATCACTATGTAACATTAGCTGGTCAATTGAGGTTTTTTCACACAGCTTAGAGACGAACGGTAAGTTACTCACTGGTCGGAAGTTTTTAAACACAAGTTCTGCACCTTGTTTCTTCAGAAGAGGATTAACAATTGCTATTTTCCACGCATCAGGCACATATCCTTATAGCAGAGACATGTTAAGGCTTCCATGTTTACACATGTAAACGTGAACATTTCGTTTATGGGCATTAAACGTTTACAGTTCTGGTAAACGTGTACATGGAATGAAGTTTTAATAGAGTAATTTCAAAATTGCAGATTAATGCAGAAAGTCAAAGAAACAAACAGAAAATTTCCAACTTTGCAATGCAATATTTTGGTAATGCTTCAGAAAAACTGTGTACTGGTTCCGACTGGCGCTGCCGCTGCCGCCAAAGTAACCGAACGAAATCATCTTCAAATCATGTGATATCATATGTGACACAGTCAAGTGAGCCACATGGCACGTGCTCATCTTTGGTGTTTCCTTCAAAACATGTGTGGGATGTTTTAGTTTATTCGGATTTACATGTATATTCCCAAAGTGATACACAATTGTTCTCGATGATTTTGTTCACCTGACATGGATTATTAATTTATTATTCACACATGGGATGATCTTAGGATCGATTTATGGAGTTTGACAGACAGACTGGCACTTTCGGTGTTTGAAAATTTGGATTCCCCTGCATGGTTTGTAGACTTTGTTTATTTTTGCGACATTGCATTCCACTCTCAAGTCCGGTATTGTCACTATTGTGTGCCATGGCAACTCGCTCCAACATTACTGTTTGAAAAAACACAAGGAATTTCACCCCGAACCCACCAGAATGAGCTCAGAGACCCCCATAAATGCAAAGATATGATGAACTTACTGTGTATTATTACACACTTCTATCAAATATTGACTACTTGCATTGTTAGTACGTGTAAACGTTTCCGTTTCGTTTACAGTCATTAAAACGTTTACAATTTTGTCTAAACGTGGAAGCCTTAAGACATGTTGGATCATTTTTGTGATTACAGGAGCCAAAGAGTCTACACATGATTTGACAATAGATGTTGGCATTGGGTCAAGTTGACATGATGCATCTGAGGATTCTTTTATTAATTTGATTACCTCGTGGATTTCTTATGGTCGAAAAGTTGAAAGCTCTTTTTCTGCTGGTCTCTGTTTGATGTCAATTTTGTCTACATTTATGTTCTGAATTTTTTCCGGAATTAATTTAATTTTTTTGATGAAGAATTTGCCAAATTGATCAGTTAGCTTTGATGGATCATCGTGTGGTGGAAATGACACACTTTGTTTTTCTGTACACAGATTTTTAACAACTTTAAACAGTTTTTAGCTGTCACCATTACAAGCTTCAACACATGTTGTGTAGTAAGATTTTCTGGCACCTTTTAGTTTGTTGGAGAACTGATTACGAACAGTCTTATATATGCTGCTTCCTCATTGTAAGATTTAGATCTTTCCCGCTCCTGCTTTCGATGATTAGCTTTTAGAGTTCTCAGTTCATTGGTAAACCAGGGTATATTTGGGTGAATAATTAATGTTTTTGTTTTCAGAGGGGCATGCTGATCCAGTAGACAAGACAATGATTTTGCCAGATCATTCAGGTTAGCACACTGAGAATTACACAAATCTGATTTTTCGATGTCACATTTAAGCTTGTTAATGTCAATTTGAAGTGTTACTTACTTCCTTAAGTGTCAGTGATGGTTTTCGAACACCTAGTGTGCACTCAACAAATGAATGGTCAGATAATCTGAATGGGCTTAATGGCTCAGAAAGCTGAAAGTCATTATTACATCTTGTGATGATAAGGTCAATAGTGTGTCCAGAGGTATGAGTAGGCCCAGTAACATGTTGTTGTAAGGCCATACAAAGTTGATTGTCTGTTTCTCAGGCCATTTTTCCCCAAAAAGCATGCGGGCGGGCGGGTTTTTTTTTTCTTTTTATTTTCTTCGCGAGAGGTTGTTTATGGTAATTTGACCTCCACCCAAACGTCTGGTAGACCACGAAAAATTTCGCAAATATATTGGTTATTCACCGTAGGGGTGTTGGGTCATAAATGAAGTGGGGTTTGAATGTTTGTTTTTTCAGTGAAACGTGAAAATTATAACACAGGACGAAACGCCTCGTGGGTGAAACATCTCGGGTTGAAACGTCTCTGTCGAAGTGCCAACTTTCACAGATTTATTTTACCAAAAAAAAAAAATCCTTTCACAACCTGCCTAATAAAATCGTGAATCGCAATTTTTCCCCATTATATTCAAAATTATCACAACCCATTTGAACGGGCAGTTCATCCATAAATCATATGTTTCGGAACTCTGAAAATGAAATACAAAATGAATGTTTGCGTGTTTTTATTAACCAATTCGGCTGCTCATACCTGCCTATATGCGACTTATTTTCAACTATGACTGTTACTTTTATATCAAGCAACGGTTACTATTAGTTATCCAATTATCCTGCATCGCAAATGCATTTATTTAAATTAACTGGGAAACTCGTAACGGTTTCAAATAACAGTACACAAATTCCCAATGACGCCCATTTACAATACAAATGTTACTAAAAATAAATGCCAGGAGACTGTGTTCCATTCAACATAGCACCTGACTTTTCAGACTTTCTGAGGGTTGGTGCGAATCAAACATGGTGCGAATCGACCATTCCCCTTTGTGACTGTTTGTTGTCAGACTGAAAGACACCTTCCTTCTTGCTGTCATTATGACTTACCTTTTACAGAATAAAACACTTTCTGTCGTGAATATTGCTAAAGCCCACCCACTTTATTAAAGTATGATGTAGAAAAAGCTTGAAGAGTGTTAATTTAAAATTTTGCGAACGCATCGATATCGATTTACCGAAATGAGCACAATATCTCAAATTTTTTTTGAAGATTTTTTGGTGTCATAAAAAGGTTGCATGCGCACCAAAAATGACCATGCGCGCGGGCCTGAGAAACAGAGGTTCTTTTTTTTTTATGGCCTAAATCACATGTTTCTAAGAGGTTCATAAACTTGTTAGCATCACTGTCACTGTTGTCATCCATATGTATATTAAAATCACCAATGATAAGGAGTTTTTCAGAACACATAACAATGCATTCAAGGTACACAGAAAATTCTTCAAAGAAAACACTGGTCGAGATAGGATGATTTTTGGAGTAAGGTGGTCGATGTACACCCACAGTTTGGATGTTGGTGTCAGCCCGGCATACAGACCATTCGGCATATTCAAAAGAGGATTTATCTCCATGGGTTGAGGTTTTAATTGTCCCCCGAAAATTTAGAAATCAGCGGTGTCCGTGCGTGCGTGCGTGCATGCATGCGTCCGTCCAACTTGGTGTCCCCATGATAACTCCAGTTTGGATCATGATTGGAACCAATTTTGGTATGTGACCTTCTTAGCCCAAACCACAGGTCAATTTCGAATACGGGTTTGACCAGATTATTTTTATTAGAGTTATACCCCTTTTTCGACTAAGAAATTTCAAGATTTGCGGTGTCCGGATGATAACTCCAGTTAGGATTATTTGATCGGAAAGAATTTTGGTATGTGACTTTCTGGGGTAATAATACAGGTCAAGTTTGAATATGGGTTCGGACCGATCATTTTTACTCGAGTTATGTCCCTTTTTCAACTTGTTTTTTCGGGGGACATGTGGCCGAGCGGCCTTTTATTTGTATATTCTCTCGGCACATGAGACTAATTCCACCTCCAGTCCTAGCATTAATCCTAGGGGCACTCTTGAAAATATATCCTTCTGCCACTAAGTGCGGAGAAGGTCGTGAAGAACAAATACTTCCCCTGATAAAGAAGGTCCTCTCGAGGAGGAAGCTTCTGGGGAACGTCCCATAACAGACACCTGAGAAGATTGATCCAAGGTTTCTGTGACTACAGAGGTGCTACTATCAGGATTTCGCAACGAGACTGTTGGAACTAAACAGAATCTGCTAAATCAACGGAGTTGGAGGATACGCCTATCCTATCATTTCGTCCTATGAGATCAACAAAGCATCTACTGCATACACTCAATGATCTTGGCATGCGACACAAATGTCGGTAACTGATTGTTCCGGTGTGTTGCAAACAGATCTATCATGGAACTATCCTACTGGTAGCAAATCTGCCTGAATATTCGCTTGTTGAGAGACCAGTCCGATGGCAACAGGCGACCTTTCCGAGAGAGCGAGCCTGCTAGTACATTCAGACGACCCGGTATATGACGGACAGAAAGATGAACATGATGATTCATGACGTATAGGAGAATCTTCTCCGTTAATTCGCATAATGGCATTGAATGAGAGTCGCCTTGGTTCCTGATGTAAGCTACTGCTGTCGAATTGTCAGACAAAATTTGAACATGGACGTCCGCTATTATGTGAATCCAATGTTGTAGCGCTAGCCATACTGACATCATCTCTTTGATGTTTATGCACTTCTCTAGGACCCAGGGTCCCAAGACCCTGAGACCTCAAGTCTGCGGGACTCAGGGTCGCGTCCCAATCCATCTGACTCACATCCGTCATAATCGTGAAAGCCGGATCCACAGTTGCAGCGGAACTCCCTGAGTTAACCACTGAATATCTGCCCAAATCTGAACCCTTGTTTTACCAGGTCCGTTAAAACAATACTGGTTTCAAGCGAATGCGTCTTCAGTTCTGAGTAAAGAATATCTGGAGAGGACACATGCGCAGGCGGTTCATCGGAATAAGATCCGCAGCCGCTCCGCACAGCCCCATCAGTCGCATGAATTCCTTCACTGTTAATGCGTCTGAGTGCAGACAAAAGTGAGCATAACAACTGACAAAATTTCGCTCTGGGCAACAGCTGACGAACCAGATTGTTGTGAGTCTCGAAGCTCATTTTCAAGTGAGTGAACGACTTGAACGGAGCTAGATCCGACTTTTTCTCATTTACGATGAAACCGACATGTGGGAACAAAAGAAGCAGACTCTGAACATCGTTCTGAAGAATAATTGTGTTACCGTATCTCTGTAGAATGTCGTCCAAGTAAGCCGATGTTACCGCAGACGAATGAGCTTGGAACTATGACATTACTGCGTTCATTATACGAGTGAATGCCCAGGGAGTCAGGTTCAGACCAAAGCACGTTGAGCTGAACTGATACATCTTCCCTTGTACAGCAAACCGTAAGTACTTTCTGAATGCCGGATGTACCAGGACATGAAAGTACGCATTCTTTAGATCTATGCTTGCCGCATAGTCGTTCACTCAAATGCTCGCTCTTACCTACCGAATGGTCTCCATATAGAATTTTGGATCCACGATAAGCTTGTTTATCCAGCTCAAGTCTATTACTGGTCGGAACGAGCCATCTGGCTTCGGTACGAGGAACAGGTGACTGTAAAAACCCTGAGAATCCTGATTCTTGGCGACCTCTATTGCTTCCTTTAATATAGAGCCTGTACCTCTGCTAGGAGATACTCTCTTTGAAAGGATCCGATGGAAGACCTGTCCAACACAGACATCTTGGTAGTGGGGGTGCCGCTTGGAATGATAGCCGTAGGCCGTCCGAGACTACACTTCTCACCCACTGATCTTACGTAACTGCTGTCCAGTTTCTAGCAAAGATGATACCCTTCCGCCAACAGGCAAGCAATAGAGGTCTTGAACATCACCTGTATAACCTGCAAGGCGTATGGGAGGAGAAACTACATCTTCCCCATGAAGAACCTCGTCCTGTCGGCCTAGGGGCGTCTGACCGATAGTCCTGATCAGACCTACGCCCCTTTCCCCAAGTCACTATATTGACAACCTCTAGAGTAATTGAAAGATGGATTCTTGTACCCTCGTGAGGAGTTCCCTTTTGACGTTTTGATCTGGAACATCCTCCTTTACTCTTGTCTGCTGAAGCAGGTTGATGAAACGCTGACTTCAATGGCAGATCACTTGATGTTTTCTAAATAGCCTGATCATAGGCTGACGAAAGCTTGTCGTCCAAAATAGAATGTCCGGAGACCGGAGTGACCCGGAAAGAGCTTTTTGCCTTGTCATCTGTAAGTGATGACGACGCAAGGGCAGCATCATGTCTGATTAACTGCAGATTAGCCACTGTAAGGGCAGAGTTATATGTGGTATACATATTGCTCTGGAAAGAACGAGAGGTACAAACGTCCTCAAATTCCTTCCAGTTGAGACGTTGCGCCATAGCTCTGGTAAGGTGATCTGTGTAAGACATTGCTTCCAAATTCACCCTACTTGATGAAATTGCCATTGTAATTGTGTGTGAGTGAATAGTAAATGATGCAGGCAAGGATACATCTAGATCCCCGGTTGCTCATTCAACTGCAGAGCAGCTCTCTGAACATCTTCTCCAACCGTTTTTAAATGAACGTAGTCCATGAAAAGGTATGTTTATGGAAGATGTAGTTAAGAAACCGCCCTTTACTCGCACTCGAGAGGTGAATACAGCGTTGTCTACATGGCTGAGGCCTGCAACACCTACCTAGTTTGAACCAGAAAAGAAAGAACATCTTCCTTTGTCCGATTAAAGTCTGCGTCTAATGACGCCAGCGGTTTCTCACTTATTGTCGCAGCATTCTGATTCGTCGGAACAAATTCAGGGTAGTATTGATGGATGAAATCCATTGCAACCCTGTGCTGTTCCGAAAGGGAAGGGTAATCCTCTTCCTTATCCCTTTCACCATCCGAGAGAATCAGTTGCGAATCTAGGTCCATTGCATCTGCGTGAACAGATGACTGGACTGACCCGGCACCGTCTGACAGCTCAGGTTCTGAGTCTGAGGGAGGCTGCATCTGCACTTGCTGGGATGCTGCGATCAGCTGCGCAATCTGCGACAGCAAGTCCGTCATCGAGGCCTGAGGAGCAGCGTTCTTCTGTTTCCTAGCCGCTTGCAGCTCCTGGGACGGTGTGTCGGAGATGGATCTCTTCTCTGAACATCCCAATGATCAAGGCCTCGTTTCCCTAGCTACCGGATGATCCAACTTCACGGGCGAAGAGTAGTTCCTTCGTGCAGCAGGATGGATATCCAAAGTCGGGTAGCTAGGATGCGGTCGTGTGTGCTTTAATAACGTAGTGGAGGAAGACATGACAAAGCCGACCTCAGCTGCAGACAAGACGGAGCATCCCGGGCAGTGGGCGGATGTATGCTCCGTCTTGTGCAAGTTTCCAACCAGAAAACTTCATTTCGGCTTGTGAAACATTGCAGAGGAAGCCGTGACTGAAGCCGACCCCGGCTGCAGACTAAACAGAGCGTCCCGAGAGGAAGGTGGACATATGCTCCGGCTCGTGCAAGTTTCTCATAACAACATTTGGCCCCAAATGTCTATTAGGTTAGAGAGAAACCTCTCCCGCTCGTGGTCTATAGAAACTTGCAGACTTCCTCCCTATTTCCATCGTCGCTGGGTGAGCAATTTATATTAAAGTGCTCGCTCTACCCAATCCACTCTTTTTGACTGCCACAGACTTACCTGGCACCCACGGACAGAGTACCGCTTCACCGGTCGAGCTAGCTGCTTGCAAGAGATTAAAGCCTTTAACAAAAGGCCCTAACTCTTGCAATTATGACCACAGCAGCTACCTCTACATGCTCAACAGAGAGCGACAACGGTAGCACACTTGGATGGGTATCAGAATATCATCACCATGTCATGTTCCTCTGAAATATGAATTATAACGAGGTGAGTGGCCTGCCCTCAGAACCTCACCGCCAACAACGTACTGTGACACCCTCCAACATTAGTCATTCCAGTGAACACAAGAATGACAAGAGTCCGCAGGAGTGCACTGACTAAAGTCGATATCAGATCTCCAAACTCCACAACAAAATGTATATAATTAAGATACATGAATAATAGCAATCAAAATTAAATTCAAAATATTTTTGGGAAAACAAAAATTCTGAAACGCCTAGGTTCCCAAAGGGAACATAAAGAGCCCAAAGGCATTCCGATAGAGCCGACGTGTGGACAAAATCCAAATTTTTTGGACTACACTACCGGAATAATAGTCCATGTATCCTACAGTAATTCTACAGTAATAGAATATAATAAAAAAACTACCTGATATGAGGACATTGTCAATGTAAACAACGACAAAGGAAACAAGACATCAGGCACACAAAAGGCCCAAAGTCAGAAACCAATTTAATGCTACCAGATGCAAAGCTAGATCTTCATACAAAGAAGAAACGATATATCGGATAGAAGATGCAAGACTAAACGACCTAAACACCCCTAGGGTGAGGACGTAACCATGGGGAAAAACAGAATAATATTCTGTAATACATGTTGAACTCCCAAGAAATTTAATAAAAAATTTAATAAAAAATAGCCAAAGCTTAAGAGTTTAACAGGAAGGGTTCATGGAAGGATAGGGAAGGAATACTTAACAAACAGTGGAATCATCATTAACAAAAATGATGACGTCAGGTGTATGTCCCGAAATTGGGAAACATAATATAATTTTAATATTATAAAGTTACAGCCCTGAACGTCTAAAACCACCGTTGAACACTTCCATCATCCAAATATAGAACCTTAGTGAGCGCGCTCACATACCCCATGCGCGCCCCCCCCCCCCCCTCCGATATTTCAAGCTCTAATCATTTTTTAAAAATAAACATAGATTCTAAGAATACAGCAGAAAACAGTGTTCTGTAGTTTCAACGGTATTGAAAGAATTCAAGCAGAATTAATTTTAATTGAAATATGGAGCCATGTTAAGATTTAATGATACCAACCTTTTTAAATCCAATTTGATCTTTCCAACACACATTGTAAACTAGAGGTACTGTGAGCAAACTCACAAAGTGATACCCCCCGCCTGAAATGTATAAGTTAGATTATCTCCCCTTGGAAATGTCAGAAAAGAATTATATTGCTTCATGCACATCTTCATATGGAGTTCTTCCATTGTGTAAACTTTCATGAAAATTTTTCAAACGGTTTAGGAGGAGTTGCGCTTACAAGGATGGACAGACAGTATAAGTTAGATTATCTCCCCTTGGAAAGGTCAGAACGGAATTATATTGCTTCATGCACATCTTCATATGAGTTCTTCCTTTGTGTAAAGTTTCATGAAAATTCTTCAAATGGTTTAGGAGGAGTTGCGCTTACAAGGATGGACAGACAGTATAAGTTAGATTATCTCCCCTTGGAAATGTCAGAACAGAATTATATTGCTTCATGCACATCTTCATATGGAGTTCTTCCATTGTGTAAAGTTTCAGGAAAATTTTTCAAACGGTTTAGGAGGAGTTGCGCTTACAAGGATGGTCAGACAGACAGATTATCTCCCCTTGGAAATGTCAGAACGGAATTATATTGCTTCATGCACATCTTCATATGGAGTTCTTCCATTCTGTAAAGTTTCATGAAAATTCTTCAAACGGTTTAGGAGGAGTTGCGTTTACAAGGATGGACAGACGGACAGACAGGGTGATTCCTATATACCCCCAAACTTTGTTTGCGGGGGGTATAATAATGTAAGGTCACACTAGGTCTTTGCTGATAAAATTACTTTAGTGTATGCTTGTTTATAAAAAAGGGTGGTGTCAGATTTAGAATTGCTATCCCAAATAACAGTGTTTATACACAAAAAGTGAAATAGATTATTGTTTTACTTCATGAACAAATTCAAAGTCACTTCATATTCTAATCCTGACTTGAATAACTGCATGCTGGGAATATGGAACCGGGATTATTCTTGTGTCACAAGCTATGTCTTTTTTTATGTACACATGGTCAATACAGGAGCCAGAAATGTAAGTCGGTGAGCAAATAACTTGGCTTTAACACTTTGGAGACAATGTTTTTACTAATACGTTGCTTGGTTCTTTCAAAGTATTGACATTTAAGTCACCAACATTCGGAGGTCTATCTAATTTATCCATAACTTGAACTAAGTTTTTCAGCCGAGCAGAACGAAACGCGAACTTCATCTGTAAGTCATTGTGGTAGATTCACATACTAAAATGGTCATAATTTAGATAATAACTGGAAGCGTGTAGAACGGAAAACTGTAATTTTTAGAAAAATGACCCGGAAATCTGTTACTTGTATTTTTCGGAGTCCAGTAGAGATGAGACGATTAATCGGTGTAAAATCGGCACTCGGCCGATAAGCACCCATCGGTTCACCATCGGCACTCATGATTCAACATCGGTCCTCGCCGATTATCTGAAACTCAGTGAAAGTGAAAGTGTTACGGATGAACTTTCTTCCACTTCATGGGACAACCAGTGGCAAGCGATCGGTACGTAACTCGTCTGTTACTGATACCATGTAAATGATGGTTCGTGAAAGAAAAGGCAGAATATTATATTAAAGATTTTGATTGTGTAACTGTGTACCGAGTTGTTTTTTTATCCATCATGTGAATACGGACGCTCTTCACTGCCCAAATTGTACTTCATTCTGCAAAATGTTGCAATATTTCTTTCAACCACACTCATCGTCTCATTAAATATATATTGGACAGATAATTCCTCCATATTAGTAATCCATGTTAATTGTGAAAGGTTTGGGTGCAAAAGTTTAATATCGGGCCATTCGGGGTGGGATTTATCAACACGAAGCCACTGAATTTTTCTCATGTTGAATTGTGTGGAGCACATGATAAAAATAGATAATGCAGTGCAACGTCATAACTCGTGTGACACAATCCCATATATGGGTTTACTGAAAAGAAACTCCCACTTTAAAACGTGTGGTTCCAACAACGGCTTTTGATTTTCACTAAACATTTTCTTCCAAATAACTGATAGTCGACTTCAAAGCCTGTGTAGGGGGCGATTCGGCAAAGACCCGACTTTGAAATGAATTGTTTCCATTGTTGATGTAAACCGCATCAAAGGTTCAGAACACAATTTACCGTGACGATGCACGTGATGAGTTCTTGACTCAGTTGTTAGCTGTTTATTTTAAATCGAAAATATTCTGCACTGATGGTGCTTCATTGACATAAAATTAACCCTTTGATGTCTGTTATTTAATTTATTTAAGTGAGTATTACCGTACTGACTCGTGTCGAAGCCCAGGGGGTGCTTGCTGAGGATAAATTGCAAAGTGGTGGTGATGGGGGCTTAGTGCTTGCAAGTCGCGTTGGGATGTGTCGGAAATTGTCGATATAAGACAAGTAAGTATCCACTGGGTATGTTACGTTTCTTTGGAAACCACCTACCAATTTTATAGAATTTGCTTTAAAAATTCTCATAATTATCTTGTACATACAGTTCAGATTTCGGGTTTTAATCCTCAATTTAATGAATAAAACAAGCAGAAAACCATGTGGTGTTTTCATTTTTTTTTTTTTGTACAGGTTACTCTCGAAGCCAGAAATGGACATAAGTTGACAATCAACACTGCAAACCACCCCCTTGAAAACAGGCAAACATAGTCTGTTTAAAAATAGCTGTTTTTTTTTAATATGTACATTTAATTATGAATAAAACAAAATAAAGTTTCACACAAAATCAATAAAAAAATTCTTCATATGAAGACCAGATAAAATTTACACAGCGGAATATGAATAACAAAATAGTTGCCTCCCTTGGCAAATTCGAAAATTTGATTTTACACTGAAAGTCATAACTTCACATGTTGCAGAGCATGATGACATGATAAATGAGCATGATTTATTGAACCAATATGTCATAAATCATATTCCTGGTTATATTGTTAAAAAAATCTCAAATACCAGAGTTGTAATTATTTTTTATTTTTAATTACCACTTTCTCATTAATTTCTGAATACCTGTTTTTCACAATGAGATGTGCACGCTCGAAAGTGGCAGTGTTCTTTTACAATGAGTTGTGCCCCACTTGAAAGTGGCAGTGTTCAATCAGTATCTTTCTGATGATATTCGACCACTGTGAAAACTATATGTTGTGGGTGTGTTTCAGACAACTATTGACAGCAGCTTGCACTCTCATTTGAAACAAGTGACAGCTTCCAAAAACGAGGTCGACAAAAAAATAAACAAGTCAATTTTGCTTGGGATAATATTTTAATAAAGACTTTTTACACTGAACACAGACATAATGTATTACACAAAAGACGAATTTAACAACACAAAAATCTCAACTCCAAAAAATATACATAATACAGTATTACAGTTCTATTTGGTAAGTACAGTGTTGCAACAAGTCAGCTATTTTTCCATTTGATGCCTGTAAATTTGACGTCTTGTCTCAAACAAGTTTCGTCCAATTTGAAACTTGGGGGTAGGCTTTGACTCGAGTAGGGCACCCTGGTTCACAAATCTGAAAAAGCGGGGGGTGGGCTTCGACACGAGTATGGGCTTCGACACGAGTCAGTATGGTAAAAGTGTGTTATCTTCCGGGTTGATGGGGATTCTGATTAAGGTAAATCACCCAGTTTCTGCAGTCAGCTTGAATAATAAAGAAACCATCTGACATCGGCATTCGGTATCGGCCGATTGTTGTCTAAAATAATCGGCATTCGTCTTATGGGGCATTTTACTAATCGGCTCATCTCTAGAGTGCAGGGCCCGTAATTTCTGCAAAAATCATACGAGCAGAACGAAATGCAAACTTGATCTGTAAGTCATTGTGGTAGACTCACATACTAAAATGGCCGTAATTTCAATAATATCTGAAAGCGTGTAGAAAAAAACTCTGGAAAACTAATTTTGATGAACTTTTCAAAGTTGAAGGGCCGTAATTTCGGTAAAAATCAGTGGAGCAGAACAAAATGCAAACTTGATCTGTAGGCCACCATGTTAGACAAACATACCAAAAATCAGCTCAATATCTGGAAGCATGTAGAGAAAAAGCCCGGAAAACTGTAATTTTGATGAACTTTTCAAAGTCTATGGGGACGTAATTTTGGTAAAAATCAGTGGAGTGGAACAAAACCCAAACTTGTTCTGTAGGCCACCATGTTAGACTAAAATACCAAAAATCAGCTCAATATCTGGAAGCGTGTAGGAAAAAAGTCCGCAAAACTGTAATTTTGATGAACTTTTCAAAGTTCAAGGGCCGTAATTTCGGTAAAAATCAGTGGAGCGGAACAAAATGCAAACTTGATCTGTAGGCCACGATGTCAGACTAACATACCAAAAATCAGCTCAATATCTGGAAGCATGTAGAAAAAAAAGTCCGGGAAACTGTAATTTTGATGCATTTTTCAAAGTCCAAGGGCCATAATTTCGGTAAAAATCAGTGGAGCGGTACAAAATGCAAACTTGATGTGTAGGCCACCATGTCAGACTAACATACCAAAAATCAGCTCAATATCTGGAAGCGTGTAGAAAAAAAGTCCAGAAAACTGTAATTTTGATGAATTTTTCAGAGTCCAAGGGCTGTAATTTTGGTAAAAATCAGTGGAGCGGAACAAAATGCAAACTTGATCTGTAGGCCACCATGTTAGACTGACATACCAAAAATCAGCTCAATATCTGGAAGCGTGTAGAAAAAAAGTCCGGAAAACAAGTAGGACTGACTGATGGATGGACTGACAGACTGATGGACGGACCAGTCAAAAACATTATACCCCCACAACTTCGTTGCGTGGGGTATAATAACAGCCTTGGATCCACCAATTCTTGCACTGATTTGTGTCTGGCATCCTCAAACTAGAGGCTCTACAGAGCCTGTAATCGTTCACCTGGAACTACATATAAAAACGTGATTTCCCATAGACTTTCTATGGTAACTATGAGCTGCAATTGTGGCCATGTTTGCAACATTACATCAACATTACATGTGGATCATTGGTAGAAGGTGTCCCAGTCTTCAATCACGTGAAGCCTCAAAACATTTGAATCCATCAAACAGAATCATAGAATGTCTCTGGTGACCATATTTTCCAGCCAACTGGAACAAAAAGAGGATTGTTTGTAGAGGGCCTCCTATAGACCATTCTTGCCAAGTTTTGGTTCACGTCAGCTCAATAGTTCCAGAGAGAAGATGAAAATGTGATTTTCTATAGTTTTTTTCTATAGTAACTATAAACCGCAATTATGGCCATGTTTGCAATACGATCAACATTAAAATGAGAAATGTTGGTGGAGGGTGTCCCAGTTATCAACCATGCAAAGTTTCAAAACATTTGGCCCTGTGGTTTCAGAGGAGAAGAGTTTTCAAAATTGACCAATCAGAATCAAAGAATGCTTCTGGCGGCAATGTTTTTTCACCCAACAGGAATAAAATGAGTAACAGTTGTAGAGAACCTCTCATAGACAATGCCTGCCAAGTCTGGTTCACATTGGCTCAGTACTTTCAGTGAAGATGATGAAAATGTGATTTCCTATAGGGTTTCTATAGTAACTATAAGCAGGGTTTCCACAAGACCGGCTGTGGGTCCATTGACCGGTCCCATTCCCCCCGCCGATCATACTATGATCAGTCAGAAAAGCTGGTGGTTAAAATGTCGAGTACAATGTTGTATCGTAACAACACTCAGGATCCTTTGTTTCCACGTAATATAGGCATAATTATGTTGTATACAATATTACTGGTGACAACCTGATACTTTATAACCCCCAGACGAGAGGGGGAAACAAAGTTCAAATCCTAAACGTCGCCTATAAAATTTCGGACTCAAATTGTCGTGTTTGGTCCGAAATCACTGGCTTTTATTTCGAGCGATAAATGATGTAATTGCACGTGCATGACGTCACATGTCCGCCTCTTGGTTTCTTTCGATTATCGGGTTGAATAAAAATGAAAGTGTCAGACACTGTAGCTCAACTTGTTTAAGATATGTACATGTATAGTGTGTGACACAGCAATGACAAACATCTAGGTAATGACCTGATAACAAAGGTACATGTAAAGTATTGTAATGGTCTGTACATAAATGCTGACCGTAGCCTGTAACAAATATATAGGTAAAGTATTGTAAAAGTGGGGTGACAGTTAGATGCTAAAATAAAAAAGAAATCTTTGAGTCCCAGAGTGGGTCTGACTGAGCCCCAAAATATTTGTTCTCATAGCATAGTGATAACAAAGGCACCCCAAAACACTCGTTGCTGTCACAAGGTGATAACAAAGGTACCCCAAGAAGTTTCGTGAAGATCAGTTCATAAATACAGACTCTAGCCCGAGCCGTATTGACATGTGTACTTACTGTGTGTAAGTAGCACTGAAAAAATCAAAGTTCATCTAATTTGCATAATTTCTGCACGAGAAAAAAACCTGTATCGTATGTGATGTATCCCATGGTACTAAACATTCACACACAAATATTTTCAAATCAGCGCTTTCATATGGAAGTTCACTGCAAAAATCTGATCGCACCTAATTTTGTACAAAATGGCTGCCATCGGTCATCTTGAATTTCGGACCTCACCCCAAAACACCTGTTCTCGTCCCACAGTGATACCAAAGGTACCCAAGAGGTTTCGTAAAGATCGGTTTATAAATACAGCCTTTAGCCCGAGCCGTATTGGCATTTGCATTTACAGTGCTGAAAGTAACACTAAATACATCAAAGTTAGTCTAATTTGCATAATTTACGTACGAGAAAAAAACCTGTATTATATGTGATGTATCCCATGGTACTAAACATTCATACAAAAAATTATTCAAATCAGCGCTTTCATATGGAAGTTCTGCGCAAAAATCTGATTGCACCTAAGTCTGTACAAAATGGCCACCAGCGGCCAACTTGAATTTCGGATCGGACCCCAAAACACTCGTTCTCGTCCCACAGTCATAACAAAGGTACCCAAGAAGTTTTGTAAAGATCGGTTCATAAATACGGCCTCTAGCCCGAGCCGTATTGAATTGTTGACGGATGGACGACTGGCCATGGCATAAGCTCAAATTTGGCTTCGCCAAAGTTGAGCTAATGATTGCCCTCTCCCTCCACCCCAGGCTAAAACATCCTAATTTTGGTGGGCTGGTACTGGACGCCCCCATGCCATACTTTGGTGAACTGAACTTTGGGAACCAATGTATTAAGAATGACAAGGTCATAGCATGGCACAGTGTAGAAGCCTTCTATTTCTTCAATATCTCGCAATAGGTAACTACACTAAAGTTACCAGAAGAGTATACAGAAGTTGCTAATTTATGATCAAAAGAGCAATACCAATATTTGATGAGGCCCTACAAAGTAGATGCTCTGTTTCTCAGACCATTTTTTGTAAAAATGCATGTGGGCAGGCGCTTTTTATTCTATTTTTATTTTGTAATTATTTCTTTGCGATCAATGTTCTTGGTTTTGTTCTATGTTTTAGGCCTCAAAATCTACAGAATAGCATGGGCAGTGGTGTATTTCATCCTTTGATTGCAAGAAGGCTTTGCAATGCTCAAGCATTGCAAAGCCTTGTTGTACCCAACGAACAAATTTATCAATTTTATTAACTTGGTTAAAATATCCCATATAAACCATCTAATTTTTATTTTTTTAAGGTTGCATTGGTTATAAAAAGAGAGCATACGGCAGACAAAAGGACCATGTGGGAGGGCCTGAAAAACAGAATTTCAACTTTTTTAGGCCTAACCTATATCGAATACAAAACATAGCAACTGGCTTTCTCGAGTACCTTTGAAACCAAGATTAGGTTCCACTGCAGCAGAGCAACATTTCACCCTGACCCTACATATTATCAAGAAATTCTAGAGAATTATGGTCATGATATGCCCAAGATGTTACGATGAATGTACCAGATGATATACCATCATTTGAATCATTGAAAGAGCAGATCAAGGAACTAGATTTAATTCAAATTGGCATCACCCTGAATTGGAAGATTATGTCCTGAAACGAGAACCAAAGATATTTCCAAACTGCTTTGTATATCGGAATGTGAAAGTAATAATTCTTCAGATCGCTGCTAGCAGCAAAGTAGTTCTCTTGAATGGTGCTCTTTATGGATCTGAAGGTCTCCATGCTGAGTTTTGGAGCTTTTATGGGGATATTCAGAAGACTCTGATCTGTAACATGCCTGAGTTGGCAATTCTTCGGAACAAGAAAAAGTCTGCTGTAAAACCCTGGCAACTCTTAGTTGTAAATGATCTTGATTGCTTCTTTTTTTGGAGAAGTGTCGCTATCTCTGTGTCTAACAAAGATGTGTCTAACAAAGATGGTAGGTGATGATCTGTGGGTATGTTCATCGGAATCAGATTGCAGGTTAGAGGCCTAGCTATAAATGTAATAAAAGGACCCTGACAGGATAGTTGAACAATTAACAGATCTGTCAATATTGATGTCCATTGTGGAATAAAATGAGCAATCTGACCCCACCCGTCCAGGAAGCAAAATTGAGATGAACAAAATTACTTTTTATCCACTTCGGTGGTGATTAGGGTAGATTGTAAGGGGGGGGGGGAGTCGATGAGTGGAAAAAGACTGTAGATCCTAACTAAGCCTCTTTATGATGAGTATCATCTTCATGCTCAGAGTAATCTTCCTCATCTTTGAAATAGGCTGTGCGATGTGCTAATGTATGGGGGCTAGAGGAGCATTTGTCCTGGTAGACAGCCTCTTCACTCTTATAGTGCTGAGATGAAGGTGAGTGTTTTTCAAAACGAGAACATTTAAGTCTTGAGAATCCTCAGCTGCTTGACATTTATGATGAGGTGAACTGTCATCTCTTAATAAAAATATCAATGAGGAAGAGAACGTCTCCTGCTGTAAATCTATAGAGATGGTAAGCACCCAAGTCCTCTCTATAACTGCAGTGATGAAGATCATATTCACATTCACTGTAGTAGTCACGGGAATGATAAGAACTGTGATCAAGTTCATGACGATGTCCATCAGTGACTACATGTCATCGATCATCATCTAAGTTGATGTAGGATTCCAAAGGTTCTATCGGTGAGAAGTCTCAAAGAATGTTCAACCTCTTATGCAGATATCTCTGATCATATCTGTATTAATCTTCTGTATGAGTAGATTTTCCAGTTTCCGGAGTTCTGCATCGTTCAGAATAATATTCATGGCTACATTGAAAATCTTCATGTAGATTGCCATGATCTTTAGACACTAAATGTCTAGAAATAGCCAGGTTACTGGCATTAATGTTAAGACATGAACGCTGCCTGAGAACTGGATGCATGAGAGGTTGGCGTAGATTCAATCTCTTTAGTCTGATTTGCCATAGAACCATTGGGATCAGATCGACTTCTGGTGGAAACCTCGAGTGTGTATGTGTGTGTGTGTGTATGTGTTGGGGGAGGGGGGAATCATGTCATGACCATCAAAGGCCTGAAACCTGCAACCCAGTTAATATTAAGACCAGAAAATGTCTAGAAAAGTAAAACTTTGCTATCAAATTGTCTCATGCTATGAACAGACTTACACCTCTGAGTCAGATTTCAGCCGATGACATAACATGGTTAAGGTATTTAAACCACTAAAAATATCTGATCCTTAAACTGTATTTATAATTGGGGAACGGATGTGGAAACACCCACATATATGCATGTGAATGAATTCTAAAAAGAACTCAATTAAGCCAAAGACACTCTAAAGAGTTTGTGGGTACTGCAAAAGTGGGAGACAAGACTTGACTTTGTAATACCATTTTAGGAATGGGGACCTAGAATAATACTAAGCTAGCATGTAACATTGCTAAAGATCAGACAAAATGAACTTGATTGTTTATGCAAAAAACATCTTGCTGCCAACAAGCTAAACAGTCTCCCCTAAAGTTATAAATATGCCAATCTATAGTGACATAAAACCTGTACTGCATGAATATTAAATATTTATTTATTGGTGTTTAAAATCACTTTTAGCATTTATGGTTGTACTATGACCACAACATAGGTATGAAGTCAAGCTAACCATTATTTATACCTATGCTGCCCACTTCAGAGGACTACCACAACAGGTGTTAGTAACTGTGCACTTGTTCTTTTCACATCACAAACAGGTTCAGAAGCAAATTCGTTGAAAAATTCTGTGATTAAGGGGAAAAGAAAAAATTCAGGTCAGGAGAGAGAAACCTGGTAGGGGGAGTATTACTGGTGGAGGGAAATGGGAGGGGTTAGACAATATTGTTGTACATAGGGTCCTATTTTATTTTACCATGAAAGCAAAACCTGTTTACAACAATAAACTACAATATCAGCCAAGTTGATGGCTGCTCCCGAATATGAACCAAAAAGCCATCACAGTGATCTGCACTGGACTCATTATATATGAACTGGAATAGTTAGGATGGCTGAATGATCTGTGACCTTGAAGTTATGACTTTGGTTGAAGGTCATGATGCACACTTGAGTCATGAAACAACAATTATGTGAAGTATGAACAAGATCTGTCCATTGAATGACATTTCTTGACCAAATAAAGTTAGACCACACAAACAGTCTGTGACCTTGACAGTCTAGTTATGACCCTCGGAAATGAAAAGATCAAGACACACCCTGGAATCAAAAGGAATTGTTGAGTATAGTATGAACAAGATCTGTCCACTAAATCACTTTTTTAAAACTTTTGAACGAACAGTATGTTACCTTGACCTATAATCTATGATGTTCTATTAGGGTCATGACACACCCTTCAATCATAATCAATCACTGTGTGAAGTTTGAACAAGATCAGCCAACTGAATATTTTGTGGCGTGGGCAAACAAACACACAAATGGTATATGACATTGACCTTTGAGTTGTGACCTTGGGTCAAGAACATAACAAACCCTTCAGCAAACAATGTGTGAGGTATGAACAAGATTGATCCAATGAATAATTTTTTTATGGTCTCGACAAATTATAATTAAGGAACAAACAAATGGGGACCATGACATTAGAGGTACGACCTTGGATCAAGGCCATGATACCCTCTAGCTTCCAAAGCAATCATTGTGCCAAGTATGAAGAAGATCAGTCCACTGCATGATTTTTTATGGACTGCACTAAGTTAGAATGTAAGAACAAACAAACTAATGACCTTAGGTCAAATCATAACGCACCCTTGAGTCATAAGCTATCATTGTGCAAAGCATAAGCAAGATCGTCTGCTGAATAATTTTTATGGACTGGACACAGTTAGAAGGGACAAAGTTACAATGGATGAACAAACGAATGGTTTGTGACCTTGACCTAGGAGATATGATGCTAGGTCAAGGTCATGACATCCCACTGAGTCATAATCAATCACGATCAGTCCACTGAATAACTTTTATAGACTGGACACAGTTAGAAGGGACAAAGAGATAACGGTTGTACAAATGACAAACGAGTAGACAGATGGACAAAATGGCTACTATATGCTCCTCCCCAAAAAGCATTGCTCCAATTCTCTGGGCATGAATGTTGGAGATAAAAAATTGTACATGGAAGCTTAGCACATGGGCCATACTATTCAGTGCTTAATATCACAATTTGGAATGAGGTGATCTGGTTATATTGAATAGGTATAAGATAATTTGGGGAGGAAATTAGGTAAGATTTGGAGAAATTGTACTTGCAGCACTGCAACCAAGCCATCATCACAATGAAACAGCCAAACTATCAAAATGTAATTATCCAATTATGCTCGATTAGCACCTGAAATTTTATGGAGTTCCGACCAAATTGTACATGGCTGCTGCTATGTAGCCTAAAAACTTAGCTGTAAGACATGCTTGACAGCCAAATTATCAACATGCTCTGTTTTACAGTACCTCCCTTTCTCACCATCATGTTCATCAACATCTTAGGCAACAGTAGCAGAGAAAAACAATACAAGGCCCTGAAACATTTAAATCTATTCTAATATGTACCTTTTCCTGAATAATATG
Organism: Pictodentalium vernedei; assembly: GCA_031216915.1. Lineage (NCBI taxonomy): Eukaryota > Metazoa > Mollusca > Scaphopoda > Dentaliida > Dentaliidae > Pictodentalium > Pictodentalium vernedei. The sequence continues at coordinate 311,469,991 of CM062291.1, forward strand.
GTGCTTCAGTGATTCCTTGTACTTTGGTGTTTGCATAAAGGATATATAGTTTACAAACTGCTGCCTGAAGAGCCCTGAAATATGAAAAATAAATTGTTCAGTATTCACACTCACAAGCTCAACACATAGAATGAACGGCATTTATGTGCCAGATAATTTCAAAGTTTTTCACTATTTATTAATGAACGGCATTTATGTGCCAGATAATTTCAAAGTTTTTCACTATTTATTAACATTTTCTGCAAACCCAGTCTGACTGATAACAAATCATGTCCACACTTTTTCTTGTGTTGCAGCTCTAACTGAATTTCTCACAAAATATTTAAACACAGATAAACACAGACAAGGCTCTATCTGGTCCTCCATACATTTACTCTCTGCACATGCGCAAGGAAGTGACCGGAATTGACGCCAACATCATTCTTTGTAAAACACAAGAATTCAGCGGGGAGGTATGAGGGCCCACTCATGGGAGGGCCATCCCCATCTGGGTCATTGGCAAGTATAACTAGAGGGCTGCCACATCCACGGGGCAGCTGATCCCCCCGAAAAAAGTGTGGTCATCATAAGATTTTCTAAGTTGAAAAGGGGCATAACTCTGGTAAAATTAATCAGGACAAACCCATTTTCGAACTTGACCCGTATTTTGATATGTTTGCACCACATATCAAGTTTGGTTACAATCAAACTATCTTGAGGGAAGTTACCATCCAGAAACCAAAAATCATAAGATTTTCTAAATTAAAAAGGGGCATAACTTGGTAAAATTAATCAGGACAAACCCATTTTCGAACTTGACCCGTATTTTGATATGTTTGCACCACATATCAAGTTTGGTTACAATCAAACTATCCTGAGGGAAGTTACCATCCGGAAACCAAAAATCATAAGATTTTCTAAATTAAAAAGGGGCATAACTCTGGTAATATTAATCAGGATGAACCCGGATTCGAACTTGACCTGTACTTTTATATGTTTAAGCCACATATCAAGTTTGGTTACAATCAAACTATTTCAAGGGAAGTTATCATTCGGAAACGAAATGTAAACGGACGGACGTACGGACGGACAAAAAAAAAAACGCGTGACGACTATATCCCCCGAAATTTTTTTTCGGGGGGATAAAAATATACAAATTACTATAAATTTATCATATTTTTTCACAACAACCAATGGCCCAGACTTAGCTGAATAGTAAAAAGGTGGAGGGCCTAGGTCTTCCGAAATAGTTCCAATCCTGCAATCCATGATAAAAGGAAATTAGAATGATTAGGAATTACATGTATGTCTCTCTATACAATAATAGAGGAGACATATTCTAAATACGGAGCCCAATTTAAGTAATTCCTTATTGTAAGCATGAAGACAATGCTACTTAGGGTGTAACAAGTTCCCAATTTTTAAGGCTAGTCCAGACTAAGCCCCAAAAATTAGGATAGCGTATCTGAGAATGAGTGAAAATCCCCCATAAACAAACGCCATACAATAACACTTCAGCTGTATGCAGGATATAATTAAACATAAAACAGCTTCCTTCATAGTTACATACTCTCTAATCCAGAGAAGAGGTAAAAATCCCCCACCCACCCCCCCTCCTTTCTTTTGAAGGAATCTTCAAAAGAAAGAGGGGAGAGCTCTGGAATCAATAATATAAATAATCGTCGAACAGGCACTCAGGTATTAATTTATGATTAATAAATGGCGCTTAACGCCACTTGAGAAGTTAAGGCTATAGCGACGATCCTAGTAATTAATATTGCCTGCTATATAAACGTACACCACAAACGGCGTACACAGATACGTCAAAAACCGGTGATATAAAATATAACATACACATGTCCAAGCGAGCCACACTGAACGATCCTTGAAGAGAAAACACACTTCCTAGGTAATCCATAGGCGGCCTCTGTACAATAAATTCCAGTAACAACACTATCCGATATCTATGATTGTAAAAACACATGGGGATATGCGAAATGAGTACAGACATAATAGAAACCTGGATCTAGGAATGAAAGTAGGCATGATTAACAGGCTCCGACACGGACCGTCCCCGAAATAGGTTATGATTTCAAGGACCACAAAATACAATAAAGCGTTAGCCTAATAATATAGTGTCTGCAAATAATGTGAATCTATTGATGTAGCGCTAACAATATTGACATCATTCTTTGATGCTTATGTGTTTCTCCAGGAACCGAGGGTCCCAAGACCCCTGCATTTTGAGTCTGTCGGACTCAGGGTCGTGCCCCAAAGTATTGACTCACACCTATCATAATCGTGAAAGCCGGATCTGGCAGTTGCAGTGGAACTCTTTGAGTTAACCACTGAATATCTGTCCCAATATGGACCTTTTGTTTACTAGCTCCAGCTCCGTAAATACTGGTCTTGAGCGAATGCGTCTTACACTCCAGTTCTGGGTAAAGAATAACTGGAGGGGACGTGTGCGTAAGCGACCCTCTGAATAAGATGTGTAGCCGCTCCACACAACCCCATCAGTCGCATAAATTTTCTTGCTGTTAATGCGTCTGAGAGTAGACAAAAGCAAGCATAACAACTGACTAATTTCGCTCTGGATAACGGCAGACGAACCAGATTGTTGTGAGACATTACCGAATTCATTTTTTCGAGTGACAGCCCAGGGTGTTAGATTCAGATCGAAGCACATCACTTGGAACTGAAATACTATCCCTTGGGCGACGAACCGTAGGTACTTTCTGAATGCTGGATATACCAGGACATGAAAGAACGTATCCTTAGATTTATGCTTGTCGCATAGTCGATCACTCAAACACTCGCTTTTACCGACTAAATGATTACCATAAATAAACTTTTAGAGCTATGATAAACTTCTTATCCAGCTCCAGTCTATTATTGGTTGGAACGAGCTCTCTGGCTTCGGTACGAGTAACAGGTGACTATAGAATCCTAGAGAATCTTGATTCTCGACGACCTCTCTATTACTTTCATTGTCAAGAGAACCTTTACCTCTGATTGGAGAGACTCTTTTGCAAGGATTTGACGGAAGCATTGTCCATCACGGACATTAAGTTAGTGGTGGTACTCTCGGAAAGATAGCCGTAGGTCGTCCGAGACCACACTTCTCGCCTACTTGACTTCCGTAATAGTTATGCAGTTTGATGCGAATCTTGATGACCATCTGTCAACTGCTAAGCAATAGAGGTCCTAACCCTCACCTGTAGTACCTGCGGGGCCTACAGGGAGAAGCTATGTTTCCTTCATGAAGAGTCTTGAGCCAACGGCTTACGGGCATCTGACCGGTTGTCTCGATCAGACCTAAGCCCCCTATCCGAGTTGCTGTATGACGATCCCTAAAGTAATTATAGGAGGGTTACCTAAACCCTCGCGGAGGAGTCCTTTTTTAGACGATTTTCTCTCTTGGACATCCTCCCTTACTCTTTTCTGCTATTGCGGGTCGATTAGACACCGACTTAAGGAGCAGAGTATTGATGCTTTCTTTGTAGCTTGGTCATAAACCAATGAAAGCATATCGTCAAAACCTTAGTGTCCGGAAACCGGAGCGACTCGAAGAGAGTTTTTCACCTTGTCATCTATTAATGATGACGACGCAAGGGCACCGTCACGTCTGATTAACTCCAAATTAGCAACTGTTAAGATGATGACAGAGTTATACGTGATAAATATAATAGCCCTGGAAAGGAGTCTAAATGAGGTACGAACGTCCTCAAATTCCTTTCCGTAGAGAAGTTGCGTCACAGTTCTTAAAGGTGATTTGCGTAAGACAGTGAGTTTAAATTCGCTCTGAATGAAGAAATTGCTGTCTCAATTGTGTCCGAGTGAATAGTGAATGATGACAGTAAGGCCATAACTTGAACCTTAGCATGCTAATTCAAACGCAGAGGAATTCTCTAAACATTTTCCTCGTTTTCCGTTATAATCAGTAAAATTACGGAAGATGATGACAAGAAACCGCCTTACTTCTTCCCACTGGAAAGTTGAATATGGTGTCGTCTAAAAGGCCTAAGGCCTGCGACACCTGTCTAGACTTAACCGGAAAAGACATGACCTCCTCTTTTTCCGGATGAATCAGCGTCCAACAACGCTAGTGTTGTAGTCGCAGCATTCTGATTCACTGGAAGAAATTCAGGGTAGTGTTGATGGATTAAATCCATCGCAACCATGTGTTGTTCCGAAAGGGAAGGGCATCCCCCTCTGTATCCCTTTCATCATTCGTCTGAATCAGTTGAAAATCGGTCAGCGGCATCCGAATGTGCAGATGACTGGACAGACCCAGCATCATCCGACAGCTCAGGTTCTGAGACTGCCGTTGGCTGCTTCTGCACTTGCTGGGATACTGTGATGAGCTGCACAATCTGCGACAGCAAATCCGTTACGGAGGCCTGAGGAGCACGGTCTTCTATTCTGACTGCAGGCTGCTCCTGGGACAGTGTGTCTGAGTCGGCTCTTTTCTCCAGACGTCCCGATATATGAGGCCTCATCTCTTAGCTACTGAATAGTGCTACTTTCGAGCGGTCACAGCATTCTGATTCTCAGGAACGAACTCAGGGAAGTATTGATGTGTTCGATCCCTCGCCACCCTGTGTTGTTCCGAAAGGGAAGGGTAATTCTCCTCCAAATCCCTTTCACCATCCGTCTGAATCAGTTGAAAATCACGGTCAGCGGCATCCGAATGCGCAGATGACTGGCCCGAACCAGCACCATCCGACAGCTCAGGTTCTGAGACTGCCGTCGGCTGCTTCTGCACTTGCTGGGATACTGTGATGAGCTGCACAATTCACGACAGCAAATCCGTTACGGAGGCCTGAGGAGCAGCAGTCTTCTGTTGCTTGGCCGCCGGCTGCTCCTGGGACAGTGTGTCCGAGATGACTCTTTTCTGTGGACATCCCGATGAATGAGGCCTCGTCTCCTTGGTTACAGTACAGTATGGTGTGACTTCTTTGACGAAGAGTGGACCTTCTCGGCGATGCAGGCTGGATATCAGAAGTCACGTACCCAAGGTGCAGTCGTGTGTGCTTGGTAAACGCTAAAGAAGAAGCCGTAACTATAGCCGACCCCGGTTGTGAACTGAGCGGAGTGACCCAGACGGGAGGCGTGGACATATGCTCTGAATGATGCAAGTTCCAAACCACATCTGACCCCAGATATTGTTATGAAAGAGAGGGGGCTCTCTCGCTCACCTTCGGACCTCGCCGAGCTTCCTGCTGAACTTGCCGGCTTCCTCTCCGTCGTCGCAGGGTGAGCCTGTTATTTTATAGTGATCGCTCTACCCTTTCTACTCTCCTCGACCGCAATGGACACACCCGGAGTCACGGTACCCACGGACGGTGAAACCGCTTCACCAGTCGAGCTAGCTTGTGACAGGGAACTGAAACCATGCTGTGGTTTATTGCCCTGTGCAATATTCATGAGCACTTTAGCCGCTAGCTCTGATTGACTATCTAAATGTGACGACGGAAGCACACTCTCTGACGGTCTCACGTAAACATCACCATGTTCTTGTTCCTCTGTAAATAGAAACTAAAAAACTAGAGCAACTTTTTGGCGGGAGTACCGGCGGTGGCCTCTCACCGCTAGAGGACTAGCAGTGGCCTCTCGCTAACAACGTATCGTGACACCCGTCTCCAACGTTTGGTATCCATGCGACACATGTTGAGCAAGAATTAGTGGGAGTACATAGACTACAAGCATGGAAACCAACATGTAAATCAGAGGAAAGACTTCCTCGCCTTGCTTATTGAGCAATATGCTTTCATAATGAAACAAACTAAGTCGATCATACTCCCAGCAACTCCACATTAAATATTAGAAAAAGATACACAACAAATAACATTCAAAATATAAATAGAAAAATAATTTATACAAAAAATTTTTTAGAAAAATTTTGACAAGAGCCCAAGTTCCCAAAGGGAACGATGTGCCCAAATGCATCCTGATAGAGCCCAAGTGTGGACAAAAATTATTTTTCTATCCAAAAAAATTAACTGCTACACTACCGGAATATTTAATGTATCTAACAACAGTCCTATCATATAATAAATAGGAAACTACATATATAAAAAGAGCGTTGTCAATGTAAACAACGTCAGAATGAAAACCAGAAACAAGACCCCAGGCAACACAGCCCTAAGTCAGTTAACAGATTTTTGAACTATCCGACGTAAAGCAAGATCTTCATCAGAAGAAAAAATCATCGGATGTATGATGCATGACCAAAACGCCTAAACACCCCAAGAGTGAGGACGTAACAATGGGAATATACAGAATAAACCATTCTGTGTAACACGTTAAACTCCCAAGAAATTTTATAAAAAAAATTTCAATAAAACAAGCCAAAAGCTTGGGAGTTTAACTGGGGGGAGGTGGGGGGGGGGGGGGAGGGGGGAGGGGTTCAAGGGAGAGTTGGGAAGGAATACTTAACAAACAGTGGAAAAATCATTATCAATAATGATGCCGTCAGGCCCATGTCCCGAAATTGGGGAACATGAACTAATTTTTATAAATATTATAAAGTTACAGCCCTGAAAGTTTCAAACCACCATTAATTTTCTTCCCTCCTTCATCCAGTTGTGTCCTTGGATCCAGAAAATTGACCATTGATTTGTGTCTGGCATCATTACAAACTGAGATTTAAAAGCACAGAAGTCAGTTTGTTGTTATCTGACTGAGGGCCAAACAAAGAATAATGTTTGCGCCAATTCCGGTCACTTCTTGGTGTCTGCGCATGTGCAGAGAGTAAATGTATGGAGGACCAGATAGAACTTCTAATTTTCGGTTTTGCATGCAAATTTTGGGGATTGGGGAGGGGGGGGTAAAATTTGTGTTTGGCTCTCGATATTTTGGAGTTAGCACCAGCTAAGTCTGGGCCGTTGGTTGTGTAAAAATATGCCGAAGTAGTCACAGTGGACTGTGTGCGATGGAAGGATATCACATGCGACATCAGTCGGGTGAAGACCCAAGGAGCCAGGTTGAGGCCGAAAGGCATGGCCTTGAACTGGTAAACTCGCCCCAGAAAAGCGAACCTGAGATACTTTCGAGATGTCCGATGAATCGGGACGTGAAAGTAAGCATCTCGCAGGTCGATGCTGGAAGCAAAATCTCCCTGGTGAATGGAATGGCGAACTGACTTGAAAGTCTCCATGCTGAACTTGGGAGCAATGATAGACTGGTTCAGGATACTCAAATCGACAATCGGTCGGAGTCGGCCGTCCTTCTTTGGCACCAAGAACAGGCGGGAATAAAATCCCACTGACTGAATGTTCCTGACAACCTCGATCGCCCCCTTTGCCAGGAGATTGTCTATCTCCGTGGTCAAAAGCTCCTGACGTAAAACGTCTGAAGGAACTGGAGTTGGAAGAGGCACTCTCGACAGAGTGGGGTGCCTCTGGAAGGATATCCCTTTGGACGTTCCCTGCCTCCAACAGAAGGCTGATGAAGCTGATGAAGCAGCAGCTGATCTTTGGAGTGACGTAGGAAGTCATCTCGGACCCTCGCCACTGAACCATGGAACAGTTGTGGACCTGCCAAAGAAGCAGATCGAAGAGCAGCGCGCTGACCCTCAGGAAGGGAACGGCTTGTGTCCAGCACAGCATCCCTACAAACTAATTCCAAATTAGCCGTGTTACATGCACGCATGTGAGTAAGATGCATGAGCGCCTTGGACAGCTCATGCAAATGAGCCTGTATGTCGTCAAACTTATCTGGAGGCAGATAAGCAGCTAAAGCAGAATCTGAGAGAAAACATGCCCAGCATCTCTCGATAAGCCCAACATGGACTATAGAATTGCAATAGGAATAACGGCCCACTTGGGCTTGGAAAGCCTGAGGGAGCTGGAGTCCTGATCCAAGACTGTCAAAGTCTGACAGATTGGCGGAATCGTAAGAACGATAAAATGCCGGAGGCAAAAAAGTGTCAACCCTGTTGAAGAACGAAGTCTTCATAGCCTTAGAACTCAGCTTAAGAGTCCAGATCCCTGCAGGGATAAGCTGAGGCCGGCTGAAACGATGACCGATGACATAGCAGATGGAACAGCAGTAGCAGAAGATACGTCGGGAGTCGTTGAGGCTGGTGGAAAGGCAGAGAGAGCGCCCGCGCTTGGCTCTGAAGGAGGAGTCACAAACCTAGTGACAGCCTCAGATGTCGACTGGAGAGGGACCGCAGTCCCGGAACCAGGTATCTCTTCACCAGACAACTGAACGGCTCCCGCAGTATCCACCACAGGAAATGACACATCCCCCACGGAGAAGGAATAACTCTCACCAGACATGGTCGTTTCGGGAGGCCCCGAATGACAGCATTCCCCTTTCCCGTGGGTGCCGGGGCACAGCCACGAGAACACACAACTCGGTTCACAGACGCCCAAAAGGTGGTTGACCATGATCCACACAGCCCACAGGATCGATCGGAAGAACACCCATTACAAGAAGAGCAGGAAGCATGTAAATCGTCCACATGCTTGGGCAGAAGGCATTGCCCACAAGGAATAGTCCTGGGCATGACAGAAGTGAGAGCTGAAGAGAAGGTGAATTCAACAGATGACAGAAGGAAACCCCCAACTAAGAGAGAAAGGTGACAGAAGGAAATAGACTGGCGGGAACAAAACAGATCCTAGACGGTTGATAGGGACCCAAATAACAGAAGCTCCACTCTCAACTGAGAGAAGAAATTCTGTTCAAGAAGCACCCCGCAGACACCTAACTCCAACACAAATAACAGTATCAAAAATGATAACATAAATTAAATGTGAAAAAATTTCTATGTCTGAATCGCACGGCTCACGAAATACGCGCGCGACACTGAGAAGAAAAAATGATACATAATGTTGAATAAATTTATAAGCGAGAATATCAATAAAACACAGTCCTAATAATAGAGGATCCTTACATCCAACAATTTTGCACAGGAATACACAATCAACAAGCCAGGATGATGAATGATTTTGAATGCAGAGAAGACGTCTTGTCAACATGGCGGACGAAAAAAGAATGAGTCATTAGCTACATGTCTGCACTCTGGCAACGGAAGTCGTGGATTTGTACTAGGAGAAGAGCGTCCCCCTACTGGGTCTGCACCGGTAGCACTCGACCCAGTTTTGGCGTATTTTTTCTTGGTGCTTTTGCACCACTTTTCTTTTCCAAATCGCTTGGGAAAGATCAAAATAGAGAGTATATTTTCCGAGCTAGGGACTTCCACTGTACTGCAAACCTGTAGTAAACAACTGTAAGGTAGAAATACGAGAGGATGCTTTGCACATTTGCTTAAGGCATTTTCCTCCCATTCCTCTACATAAATGCTTGCAAAATTAGGACTGAAAGCAGGGAAAAGTTTGAGACGGCCATTTGCAGCACTGTTATTGGAGAGTACAGTTTCCCACTGTCCATTTTATCAGGCCACTTCATATTTTGTCTTATGTGTGTGAAATTGAAATGGTTTGTAAATTGTATTGAATAAAGAATGTGTTAACATACCAAAAACTATCCTACTTAATTTTTCCGTCTTGTTTTTATTGAAATGAGTTCCGAGAATTGTGAGCGTGAATTCCCATGTTGCTGATGGAAAAGTCATGGAAATCGAAAGTAGCATTTCGAAAACGAGTCTATTATAGTCTATTTTTAAAGACGTTACTTTCATAAAGCCATGCTGGACTGGGACGTTTTGTCCCAAGGTTTTTTGGAGTGAGGAAGAAGACCCAAACCTGACGAAGCACATGCGCTCGTCGTACTACAGTGGAGCCCACTTAATTGGATATCTCTTAATTGTATATCCCTGTTAATGGAATATAATTTTCAAACACAAAACCATTTACCATATCTTCAGTACAAATTTGATCTGTTAATTGCATATCGGTTGTAGAGTAAACTCCTGTTAATTGTATATAAATTTCTGTTGTATGTCGAAAAAGTTAAAAAATTTATAGTAATTTATATATTTTTTATACTTACCAATGACCCAGACTTAGCTGGTGCTAACTCTCAAAAATCCAGGGCCAAACACAAATTTTGCCCCCCAATCCCCAAAATTTGCATCTAAAACCAAAAGAAATCATGTCCTACAGGACCTCCATACTTTGCCCTTACTGCGCATGCGCAGTGTCAAGGACGTTCCAAAATTGGCACCAATTATCATTCTTACTGGCAGTACCTGGTCAGCGCTATGTACTCAGCGGGGAGGTAAGAGTTCCCAACTCCTGGGAGGGCCATCCCCGTCTGGGTCATTGGTAAGTATAAAAAATATATAAATTACTATAAATTTTTTAACATTTTTATACTGTACCAATGACCCAGACTTAGCTGAATAGTAAAAAGGCTGGAGGGCCTAGGACATAGAGGAAAATCCAATAAGCTCAACTATATAATATAGAGGCAACCCCTGAAGGAGAAAAGGAGTATTAGGCTTTACATGTATCTTTCTTATTTTATTTTAAATTAGAAAGATACAATACCCTTCATAATTGAGCACAATAACATTCATGTTCTCTATTAACATCCAGTATAACCCTTTATACTAATTATTTTTAAAGTAAGCCAATAAATAAAGTTAGTCCAGAGAATTGAGACTCTTTATATTCTTTTAAAAGTGTCTGAGGATTGTATATTAACGCCCGTTTGACACTTGACATATACAAATGCTTCACACCGAGCTACACTTTAAAAATATGACATGAATGAATTTTTAACATTAATAATACACTTTAAAACCATCCCGGAAACAACTCAGAAATACCGACTTCGGAGGAGGCATTCCCTTGCTTTTCACTATAAAGCAGGTGACCTAAGGGAACACCCTCCCCCCCCCCTTCCCCTTGCCCTGGGTCAAATAGCCCAGAGCGAAGAGGGCAGCCAGATGGAGTCACTGCCGGAACAGAAAGCCTGCATAACTATAGTTGCAACTGTTTAGTGGACGACATTCTGAGCAACAGATAACGGACCTAAACAATGCAGGTCTCCAGAAATGGACTCAATATTTCTGAGATAAAAATTCGTGAATGTGGATGGCTGAGACCAATAAGCAGCCTTCATTAAATCTGAAATAGCAATACTATTAGCGTAAGCCCAAGAAGTAGCAAGAGCTCTTACTTCATGAGCCGAAATCTTAAGCACAGACTGCTGAGAAGAAGATAAACTCTCATAAGCAGTACGGATAGTTAATTGAATCCATCTAGCAATAGAATGGACCGAAATGTCCCTTCTATTAGGCATCAGAGACAGAAAGAAACGTCTTCGTCCCTTTCTGATAAACTGAGATCTCTGTTTATAGATACGTAACGCTCTAACAGGACAGAGTAAAGGCCTTCGCCCGTCTGAAGACGGAAGAGCCTTAATAACAATAGGTTCCGGATATTTATTAGGAGCCGGATTCTTAGCTAAAAAACCCACATTAGTAGTGAAGGTGATAGTGTTCCCGACACTACGATAGTGAGAATCATCCACCGATAGTGCATGAAGCTCACTGACTCTTCTAGCAGAAGAGAAAGCTAAGAGAAAAGCTGTCTTGTAAGATAAGAATTTGAAATCTACTGTCCCCAGAGGTTCAAATGGCTTTTCCTTCAGTTTAAGAAGAACCCAAGCTAAATTCCATTTAGGAATTAACCTAAGAGTTCTGGGTCTATTTATCAAGAAGTTTCTAACCAACTTAGATAAAGAGACATTAGATCCAATTTGTAAACTATCATGATGTGCATAGGTATCAGATAACATAGACCTATAACCCTTAATAGTAACAGGCTGCAGTTTGATTTCGTCAAACAAGTATACTAGAAAGTTTGCAATGTCTGGTATGGAGGGATCAAAAATATCAACAGAATGATCCCTACACCAACGACGAAAAACCTTCCACTTAGCCGCATAGTTTAGCGAAGAGGAGGTCCTCCTACAGTTAGAAATCGCGTCCACTGCTCGTCCTGTAAAGTGCTTGCCATGCAAGAAGGACCGCACAACGGAAAAACATGAAGGTTGAGACCTTGCGGGTTGTGATGGAGTTGACGCGATTTCCCCTGCGAAAGAAGATCCTCCGTTGGAGGAAGCTTTCGCGGTAGGTCTCACAACAGACACTTGAGCAGATTTATCCTCGGTCTCTGTGGAGACAGAGATGCTACCAACAGAATCTTGCATTGAGATTGTTTTATCTTTAGCAATACTTGCTGAATTAACGGCGCTGGAGGATACGCATATCCTATCATTCCGTCCCAAGGGATCGACAGAGCGTCTACTGCAAATGCTCTCGGGTCCGGGCAGGGAGACACATACGTCTGCAACTGATTGTTGAGATGTATCGCAAATAAGTCTATCATTGGCCGTTCCCATTGGTAGCAAATCTGATTGAACACTTGTTTGTTGAGAGTCCACTCCGACGGCAACAAGCGACCCTTTCGTGAAAGGGAGTCTGCTAGTACGTTCAGACGACCCGGAATATGACGGACCGAAAGAAGAACCTGATGCTCTAGAGCAAACAGAAGGATTCTTTCCGTTAGATTGAACAACGGAATTGAATGAGTGCCTCCCTGATTCCGTATATACGCCACTACTGTCGTATTGTCGGATAGGATTTGGACATGAGCATTGTGAATAATGTCCATCCAGTGACGTAACGCAAGCCAAATTGACATCATTTCTTTGATGTTTATGTGCTTGCCCAGGAATTGCGGATCCCAAAGACCCTGGCATTTGGAATCCGCTAGGATCAATGATGCACCCCAACCTGTTTGACTGGCATCCGTCATAATGGTAAAACTCGGATCCAGCAACAGCAGCGGAACTCCCTGAGTTAACCACTGAATGTTTGCCCAAGTCTGAATCTCTCGTTTCACTTGATTTGACAAGAGAACGTCTATGTCGAGCGAATGAATTTTCACACTCCAATTCTGAGTCAAGAAAATTTGAAGAGGACGCGTGCATAACCGCCCCATCGGAATGAGATCCGCAGCGGCTCTGCACAGACCTATCAGTCTCATGAACTCCCTCGCTGTGACTTTGTCTGCGTGCAGACAATAGCGAGCGTAACAACTGACTAATTTCGCTCTGGTTAACGGCAGACGAACAAGATTGTTGTGCGTCTCGAAGCTCATTCCCAGATGTGTGAATGACTTAGACGGCACCAGATCCGACTTCTCCTCGTTTATTATAAAACCGAGACGTCGGAGCAATAGAAGCAGATTCTGCACATCGTTCTGAAGCGTTAACTCGTTGCCGTACCTCTGAAGAATGTCGTCCAGGTAGGCCGACGTTACCGCAGACGAATGAGCTCGGAAATACATCATTACCGAGTTCATTACCCGAGTGAAAGCCCAGGGTTCTAGATTCAATCCGAAGCACATCGCCCGGAATTGATACACCACCCCTAGGACTGCGAAGCGTAGATACTTTCTGAATGTCGGATGTACCATGACGTGAAAGTACGCATCTTTGAGATCTATGCTTGTTGCATAATCGTTCACCCGAATACTCGCTCTGACCGATCGAATCGTCTCCATATAAAACTTCGGAGCGACGATCAGCTTGTTTATCCAGCTCAAATCTATGACTGGACGGAACGAGCCGTCTGGTTTCGGAACCAGAAACAGATGGCTGTAGAATCCCGGTGTCTCCTGGTTTTCTACGACCTCTACCGCGTTCTTCATTAAAAGAGACTGCACCTCTGATAACAGAGCGTCTGTTTTCTGCGGATTTGATGGAAATTGAGTCCATATTGGACTTCGAGTTAATGGAGGCTTTCGTTTGAAGGATATCTTTAGACCTTCCGAAATCACCCCTCTCACCCAAGGGTCGTCCGTAATCGACGCCCACTCTTGTGAAAAACTCGACAACCTTCCACCAACCGGCCCGCGATAAAGGTTGAAGCCATCACCTTCTGGACCTGCGAGGCCTGCGGTAGGAGAAACCACGTCCTCCACGACCCGCACCTCGTCCCGTCGACCTCGGGGCGTCCGACCGGTTGTCCCGGCCCAAAGGACGTCCCGAACGTGAGTCGCTACCTTGACGGTCTCTTGAATAAGACCAAGAGGACGCACCGGAACCTCTATAGGAACCTCTCTTGGGCGCATTAGGCCCAGAAGTGCCTGTCTTACTCTTATCTGCCGTGTCCGACTTCTTAGAAGCAGATTTGAACAGCAGAGAATCCGAAGCTTTCTTTGTAATTTTATCGTAAATTGCAGAAAGCTTGCCATCAAAGAGAAGTTCTCCGGAGACCGAAGCGACTCTGAGAGAGTTCTTCACCTTAGTATCCACGAGTGTAGATGTAGCTAGGGCTGCGTCACGTCTAACCAACTCCAGGTTTGCCACTGAAAGGGCGGAGTTACACGTGGAATAAGCTACTGCCCATGAAGTAAGTCTTAAAGAGGATTGTATATCCTGAAATTCTTTCCCTTGAAGGTGCAGTGATAACGCCTTAGTAAGGTGATCTGCGTAAGATAAGGCATCTAAACTGGCTCTGTTAGACGAAATAGTTGTTTCCAACACCGCGGTTGGAACAGACGCCGACGACGGTAATGATAACTCTAAGTCTTCCGCCTCGTCGTCCATATGCAGAGGAACTCTCGGGATACCCTGTCCTGCTGTGTCGAATTTATTCCTTGCATTAATGAAAGGCAGGTTGAGAGTATTGGCGGACAAGAAACCTGCTTTTCCCGTTTTGGAAGCAAGTTTGAATATAGCGTCGTTCAATCATTCAAATGTTCTTGCAACATTATTGGACTGAGACGGAAACTCGGGAGCGATGTCCCTGAACCGCTCAAAGAAATCAGAGTCCAATGACGCTATAATCCTCTTGTCCGGAACCGCAGCAGTCTGGCCCGACGGAACAACTTGAGGGAGAAAGTGCCGGATGAAGTCCACGGCAGCTTTATGTTGTTCCGAAAGGGATAGCTCCAAGTCATCTGTATCCCTTTCACCATCCAGTCGGACCTCATGATGCTCCCGGTCGTTCGCCCCCGATGCTTCGGCGGAGCGTACCGACCCAGCGCCATCGGATAATTCCCGATCCGACACCGTTTCTGTCGGTTGCTGGGATGCTGCGATAAGTTGTGCTATCTGCACAAGTACGTCCGACATCGAGGCCTGCGGAGGCGCAGTCTTTCGCTGCTTCGCCGAGGGCAGCTCCGCATCAGATGACTCCCGCATACTCTTCCTATGCGAACGTCCGGAGTCCATCGGCCTCGTGTCCCTGGCTACCGGATGGTGTGACCTGGTCGCCGAAGAATCCCTGATTGGCGAAGCTGGCAAAATATCGGCGGTCACGTAGCCAAGGTGCGGTCGTGTGCGCTGACGAGAGGAAGAAGCCTGAGCAGTCTCCGCGGACTGCCTATACAACGGAGCGTCCCGAGCGACGGACGTGTGCTCCGCTTGCGACACATTTTGTACCACAACATCTGGTCCCAGATGTTGTTGTACGAGAGAGGGGCCTCTCTCGCTCGCGGCCCGGCTGGACTTAGACGAGCTAGGAACCGGACTCAAAGGCTTCCTCCGATCTCGCCTACTATCCGCCGTCACTGGGTGTGCACGTTGAATGTTTATAGTGCTCGCATCACCCAACATTTCCTCCTGGACCGCATCGGACGAACCCGGCTGCCGAACCATTCGGTGAATGGACGCTACACCGGGCGAGCTAGCGGACGACATTTGTTTAATCTCCATGAGCACTTTTGCCGCTAGCTCTGTATTCATTTGTGACGACGGAAGCGCACTTGCGGAAGATAACATGGAAACATCACCCTGTTCTTGTTCCTCTGAAATAGAGCCGGCATAGCCCTTTCTCCACTAACAACATATCGTGACACACGTTTCCAATGTTTGTCATCCCAATATTGACATATAGAACAGGGATTAGTGCGAGAACACTGACTACAATTAATGCAATGATCATGAAAGTCAGCGGAAGATTTCTTCCTATTACAATTTGAACAATATCCTTTCATTGTGAAAAGTCAACAACAAGTCCTAGTTACTCGCACAAACCCCTGACACAAAGATACATAATAACATGATCCATTAATAATGAAAAAACAATTGCAAATCAAAATAATTTTTGAAAAATATTTTTTCAGCGAAGCCAAAGTTTCTGAAAAGTAACATTGAGCCCCAATGGATCCGATGGCTAAGTGTGGTCAAAAATTTTAAATTTATATTAAATAATTAATGCAACACTTACGGATAATAAAAATGTATCTTATAGTGAGATAAACAACTCCAAAGGCAAACAGCCCCCCCTCAAAAGAGACTGTTGCCAATGTAAACAAACAGTGTAAAAACACCAGAAAACATGACTCCAGGCACTGACAAAACTGGCCCGAAATCAGTCATCAAAATTACACTCTATCTGATGCAAGACAGAGACTCCCAGGGGAGAATCTGCAGAACATCAGATGGAAGATGCAGAACACAACGTTTATACACCCATGGGTGAAAACGTAACTATGGGGAAAATAACAGAAAACATTCTGTAACCAAGCAACTCTCCCAAGAGAATTTAGAAATGATCTTTCTCTCAAAAATATACCAAAAGCATGGGAGAATTGCAAGGGGGGACTTAGAAGACCAGGGGAGAGGAAACACTGAATAAGCAGTGCAACTTTATAGCAAGAATGACAACAAGAGGCCCATGCCTCGAAAATAGGCAACTTAACATAATTTCATAAAAAATTTTAAGTACAGCCCTGATTATTTTTTGTCACTCCTTTTTCCTCTCCTCCTTCTATATCCTCCTTAGAATCACCATTTCTCCAATAATTACGTGTCTGGCATCCTTTAAACTGAGATTTACAAGCACAAAGATCAGTGAGATGTTGACTGATGAAGGGCCAAACAGAGAATGATAATTGGCGCCAATTTCGGAACGTCCTTGACACTGCGCATGCGCAGTAAGGGCAAAGTATGGAGGTCCTATAGGACATGATTATTCCCGCTTTCGTCGGGGATATTGTCGTTATCTCCGTCCGTACGTACGTCCGTCCGTCCGTCCGTCCGTCAGTCAGTCAGTCCGTCCGTCCGTCCGTACGTCCGTCCGGTGTTACATTCACTTGCATTAATGTTTAAACTATGCTAATGTGTTCAGGTATCACCAGTACATGTGCACGAAGGTTTCGGGATTTTGATTTGGTTCCAAGTGGTTCCAGTGGAACCATTTTTATCCTTAGAAAATCTTTGTCCACTCAAAGGTTCTTAGGGTATTGAATTCGATACGTTTAAACCATGTTAACATGTTCAGATAGCATCTGTAGATGTGCATGAAGGTTTCGGAATTTCGATTTTGTTCCAGGTGGTTCCAGTGGAACCACTTTTATCCTTAGAAAATCTTTGTCCACTCAAAGGTTCTTAGGGTATTGAATTCGAAACGTTTAAACCATGTTAACATGTTCAGATAGCATCTGTAGATGTGCATGAAGGTTTCGGAATTTTGATTTGGGTCCAAGTGGTTCCAGTGGAACCACTTTTATCCTTACAAAATCTTTGTCCGCTCAAAGGCTCTTAGGGTATTGAATTCGAAATGTTTAAACCATGTTAACATGTTCAGATAGCATCTGTAGATGTGCATGAAGGTTTTGGAATTTTCATTTGGGTCCAAGTGGTTCCAGTGGAACCACTTTTACCCTCAGAAAATCTTTGTCCGCTCAAAGGCTCTTAGGGTATTGAATTCGAAACGTTTAAACCATGTTAACATGTTCAGATAGCATCTGTAGATGTGCATGAAGGTTTTCGGAATTTTTATTTGGTTCCAGGTGATTCCAGTGGAACCACTTTTATCCTTAGAAAATCTTTGTCCACACAAAGGCTCGTAGGGTATTGAATTTGAAACGTTTAAACCATGTTAACATGTTCAGATAGCATCTGTAAATGTGCATGAAGGTTTTGGAATTTTGATTTGGGTCCAAGTGGTTCCAGTGGAACCACTTTTATCCTTAGTAAGTCTTTGTCCGCTCAAAGGCTCTTAGGGTATTGAATTCGAAACGTTTAAACCATGTTAACATGTTCAGAGAGCATCTGTAGATGTGCATGAAGGTTTCGGAATTTTTATTTGGTTCCAGGTGGTTCCAGTGGAACCACTTTTATCCTTAGAAAATCTTTGTCCGCTCAAAGGTTCTTAGGGTATTGAATTCGAAACGTTTAAACCATGTTAACATGTTCAGATAGCATCTGTAGATGTGCATGAAGGTTTCGGAATTTTGATTTGGGTCCAAGTGGTTCCAGTGGAACCACTTTTATCCTTAGAAAATCTTTGTCCGCTCAAAGGCTCTTAGGGTATTAAATTCGAAACGTTTAAACCATGTTAACATGTTCAGATAGCATCTGTAGATGTGCATGAGGGTTTCACAATTTTGATTTGGGTCCAAGTGGTTCCAGTGGAACCACTTTTACCCTCAGAAAATCTTTGTCCGCTCAAAGGCTCTTAGGGTATTGAATTCGAAACGTTTAAACCATGTTAACATGTTCAGATAGCATCTGTAGATGTGCATGAAGGTTTCAGAATTTTGATTTGGTTCCAGGTGGTTCCAGTGGAACCACTTTTATCCTTAGAAAATCTTTGTCGACTCAAAGGCTCGTAGGGTATTGAATTTGAAACATTTAAACCATGTTAACATGTTCAGATAGCATCTGTAGATGTGCATGAAGGTTTTGGAATTTTGATTTGGGTCCAAGTGGTTCCAGTGGAACCACTTTTATCCTTAGAAAATCTTTGTCTGCTCAAAGGTTCTTAGGGTATTGAATTTGAAACGTTTAAACCATGTTAACATGTTCAGATAGCATCTGTAGATGTGCATGAAGGTTTTGGAATTTTGATTTGGGTCCAAGTGGTTTTTCAATCATGTGACAATGATGTGATCAGAACACTACCCTTTATACATCACGTTGGGTGAAGTATCTTGTTTGAAATATTGAAGTAGTTTCACATGTGAGTCTTCAGAAGGAAATTAAATACTGTTTTATCATTTTAAATCACACACATGCGTGAAGCCTTTTTATCCAAGTCTGTATCCTGCACGAACCAAAAAGGAAAGTGCAAATGCGGGGATATACTATAGTGTGCTTCGCACACAAATGGCACCATCTAGTTTCTTTTGGTTTTAGATGCAAATTTTGGGGATTGGGGGGCAAAATTTGTGTTTGGCCCTGGATTTTTTAGAGTTAGCACCAGCTAAGTCTGGGTCATTGGTACAGTATAAAAATATTACTGTGACACACACCAAATTCCCCTTACTTATCAAACTTTTTGGCCTCACTACATCCAATACAGGCATTTATTCTATTATATCTTGTTTGACAGAGCTCTATGAGCTCTGTCAAACAAGATATAATAGAATAAATGCTCAGTTTACCTCCAGAGCACAGGAACCTGACCAAATCCCTGTTAATTGTATACTCCTGTTAATTGAATAATTTTCACTGGCAAAATGGATATTCAATTAAGAGGATTCTACTGTATCAGAAATTTTCATTTTCAAATGATTGAAAATGTAAAAATCTGTTAATACGACGAGTGCATGTGTGACGAAGTTGGTTGAATTATTGAGTGGACATTCAGTGAAAATAGAAGACTAATTGATAAAGTGACAAAATATATTTATTTACAAGACCAAATCAGCAAAAGCAACATCAATATCGTATTTGACAAAATATATCAACCGTAAGATACAGAAACAGCAAAATTATATCAATGTATGGAGCCCTAATTGTGTGATTAAAAAAAAATCTAAATATAATTTGAAGCTGAGAAAATTGAAAACATACAAACAAAATAATTTTAATTTTGTGTAGAGGCATGGCATTATTACGGTAGGGGGGCGAGTGGCTGTTTACAAATATTATTTTTTTATCAAGTGTTGAAAACTACCAGCTTTGATTTTCAATACATGATAAAAAAATAATATTTGTGAACAGGCATTATGCCACTGCAGAATGGAGGGTGGAGGTGCTGTTTACGAATATTATTTTTTTATCAAGGGTTGAAAATTACCAGTGGAGTCCCCCATGGAACGGTACTGGGACCGTTACCTTTCCTTTGCCAAATAAACGAACATTAATTTTTTTCATCAATCTGGAGTCCCCCATGGAATGGTATTGGGACCAGTACTTTACCTTTGTCAAATTTTCAATACATCATAAAAAAAATAATATTTGTGAACAATACAATTTGAAGCTGTAAATGGAAAATGAAAAAAAAATGAATCAATGTACATGCATGGAATAGATCACAACTTAACATTTGGGGAGTCAAAACTGTCAAAGTCAACATCTTCATCATCCTCCCCACCATCCTCAGGAAATAAGACTCCCGAAACACAGTCAACCTCAGACTCATCAGAATCAGGCAAACTACCCCTGTCCACTCCACTCATTTTTATTCTCGACCCCATTATATAGTTCTCACTTCCGTCCATTGCATTGGATATGCCACAGGGCAAAAATGATTTGATTATCGAAATTTCATCAATCTAGTCCCAGGCTTTACTGATCCAGTTGATCACGTGTGGCCTGGTTGGTTGAATGTAATTACCCCGTACATTTCTCTTTGCCTCGAGCTCAAAACAGAGGTTCACTGTTTCCGGAGTTTTATTTTGAATACTCGATTCACGTGAGTATCCATAGGCTGCACTACAGGTGTGCAGCCCCCGGGTACCAAAACATCTGTATCTCGACGTGCAAACATTTCTGTTGTTCCCTCGCAGTAGTGAGGCTTGTACGAGTCCAACACAATCAATCTCCGAACATCATCTGAATTTTGCCCCAAAACTTTTCGGATCCATTTTTGTACTTCTTCTGCTGTCACCCAACCATTTGCTGTGGATGATATTTTCACATTTTTTGGAATGGTTAAACTTCCCAACACTTTGGGACCTAATATTCCATTCCGCTCTCTGAAACTTGAAAAATTTATAGTAATTTATATATTTTTTATACTTACCAATGACCCAGACATAGCTGCTGTTAACTCTTAAAAATATAGGGCCAAACACAAATTTTGCCCCCCCAATCCCCAAAATTTGCATCTAAAACCAAAGAAATCATGTCCTGAATGGCCCTCCATACTTCACCTCTACTGCGCATGCGCAGTGTCAAGGACGTCCCGAAATAGGCGCCATTATTCATTCTTACCACCAGTGCCTGATAAGCGCTATGTCCTCAGCGGGGAGGTATGAGTTCCCAACTCCTGGGAGGGCCATCCCCGTCTGGGTCATTGGTAAGTATAAAAAATATATAAATTACTATAAATTTTTTAAGATTTTTATACTGTACCAATGACCCAGACATAGCTGAATAGTAAAAAGGCTGGAGGGCCCAGGACATAGAGGAAAATCCAATAAGCTCAACTATATAAAATAGAGTCATCTCCTGGAGGAGAAAAGGAGAAATAGGCTTCACATGTATCTTTCTTATTTATGATAAATTAGAAAGACACAATACCTTCTATAATTGAGCATCATAACATCCATATTCTCTATTAATATCCGGTATAATTCTTATACTAATTATTTTTAAAGTAAGCCAATAAATAAAGTTAGTCCAGAGAATTGAGACTCTTTATACTCTTTAAAAAGTGTCCGAAGATAGTATAATAACACCCATTTGACACGTGACATATTCAAATGCTATACTTTAAAACTATGACATGAATGAATTTTAAAAACATAACTTCACTTAAGAAACCATCCCAGTAACAGCTCAGAATTACTGACTCCGGAGGAGGTATCCCCTTGTTTTCATAATAAAACAGGTGACCCAAGGGAACACCCTCCCCCCCCCCCCCCCTCCCCCTTTTTCTTGCCCTGGGTCAAATAGCCCAGAGCGAAGAGGGCAGCAGGACGGAGTCACTGCCGGAACATAAAGCCTACATAGCTATAGTTGCAATTGTTAAGTGATCGACATTCTGAGCAGCTGATAATGGACCTAAATAATGCAGGTCTCCAGAAATGGATTCAATATTTCTAAGATAAAAATTCGTGAATGTGGATGGCTGAGACCAATATGCAGCCTACTTTAATCTATAATAGCAATACTATTTACGTAAGCCCAAGATGTAGAAGAGCTCTTACTTCATGAGCCGAAATCTTAAGCACAGACTGCTGAGTTAAGGATAGATTATCCTAAGCAGTACCGATAGTTAACTGAATGCATTAAGTAATAGAATGGACCACAATGACCTTTCTATTAGGCATCAGAGCCAGAAGAAGCTTTACGTCCTACTGATAAACTGAGATCTGTTAATAAATACATAAAGGTCTATCCGGACAGAGTAAAGGACTATGCCCGCTCGAAGACGGAAGGACCTTAAAAACAATAGGTTCCGGATATTATTAGGAGCCTGATTCTTAATCAAAAATACAACATTAGTAGTAAAGGTAATAGAGTTTCCGATACTACGAAAGTGAGAATCGTCCACCGACAGTGCATGAAGTTCACTGACTCTTCAGCAGAAGAGAAGACTAAGAGAATTGCTGCCTTCAAAGGCCAGAATTTGAAACTACTGTCTCAAGGGGTTCAAATGGTTGCATTAGTTAATAAGAACCCAAGCTGAATTCCGAATAGGAATTAATCTAACGATTCTAGGTCTCTTATCGAAAAGTTTCAAACTAACTTAGATAAAGAGACATTAGGCTCAATTGTAAACTATCATGGTGTGCATAGGTATTAGATAACATAGACCTAAAACCTTTAAAAGTAACTGGCTGCAGATGATCTTGTTAAACAAGTATACTAGAAAGTTTGCAATGTCTGGTATGGAGGGATCAAAAATATCAACATAAAGATCCCTACACCAACGACGGAAGACCCTCCACTTTAGCCACATAGTATAGCGAAGAGGAGGTCCTTCTACAGTTAGGAATCGCGTCCACTGCTCGTCCTGAACAATGCTTGCCATGCAAGAAGGACCGTACAACGGAATACGTGAAGGTTGAGACCTTGCAGGATGTGATAGAGTTGACACGATTTCCCCAGCGAAAAAAGATCCTCTCGTGGAGGAAGTTTCCGCGGTAAGTCCCACAGCAGACATCTAAGTAAATTTATCCACCGTCTCTGTGGAGACAGAGATGCTACCAACAGAATTGTATTGTGAATGAATAATCCTAGCAATACTTGCTGAATCAACAGCGCTGGAGGATACGCATATCCTATCATCGCGTCCTACTAGATCGATAGAGTGTTAACTATATATGCTCGGGGATCCGGACACGGTGACACATACGTCTACAATTGATTGGAGAGTTGTGTCGCAAATAAATTATCACTAGGCGCTCCCATTGATAGCAAATCTGATTGAATACCTGTTTGTTGAGAGTCCATTCCGACGGCAACAAACGACCCTTACGTGAAAAGGAAGTCTGCTAATACGATCCGACGACCGAGAATATGACGAACCGAAACAGAACTTGGTGTTCTATAACAAACAGAAGGATTCTTTCCGTTAAAATCTATAACGGAACCGAATGAGTGCCTCCCTGGTTCCGGATATACGTAACTACTGTCGTATTATCGGACAGGATTTGAACATGCGTTTCTGAATAAAATTCATCCAATGACGTAGTGCAAGCCAAAATAATATACTTCCTTGGAAGTTAAGTGCTTGCCTAAAAACTGCAGAACCCAAAGACCCTGGCACTTCGAATCCGTTGGGATCAAAATTGTGTCCCAACCTGTTTGACTGGCGTCCGTCATAATCGAAAAACTTGGATCCGGCAACTACAGTGGAACTCTCATTGAGGATCATATCCTGGAATTCTTTCTCTTGAAGACGTAATGACAATGCCTCAGTAAGGTGGTGTACGTATGATAAAGCGTCTAAGTTAAGTCTATTATACATCACTGTCGTTTCCAACATCGTGATTGGAATTGACATAGACGGCGAAAAAGATAATTCCCAGTCTTCAGCCTCGCCGTCTTAGACGCAAAGGAAAGGAACTCTCGGTATGCCCAGTTCTGCCAATAAAAAATAATTTTCCTAGAATTCACGAAAGGCAGAATAGAGCATTGCGGACAAGAAACTAGACTAGCATGTTGGTAGCAAGCTTATATATAGCGTCGTTCAATAATTCGAATGTTCTAACATAATTGGACTGCGTCGGCAACTCAGGGACAATGTCCCTGAACCGATCCAAAACTCCGTGTCCAATGACGCTATTAGTCTCTTATCCAGCATCGCAGCAATGTAGTCCGACGGAACAACCTCTGGAAGATAATGCCGGAAGAAATGTATGGCAACTTCTGTTGTTCCGAAAGGGAAAGCTCGAAATCATCCGAATCCCTTTCGCCATCCTGTCGGACCCTATGAAGTGTTCGGTCGTCCGTACCTGATGCAACAGCGGAGCGCACCGACCCAGCGCCGTCGGATTATTCCTGATCCGACCGAGAATCTGTCATTTGCTGGGATGCTACGATAAGCTGTGCTATTTTGGATAGCACGTCCGTCACTGAGGCCTGTGGAGAAGCGGTCTTACGATGCATTGCCGCTGGAAGCTCCGTGTTCGTTACCCCGTGCATACTTCTATTATGCGAGCGACCGGAGTGTGCAGGCCTCGTGTCCGTTGGCTACCGGATGGCGTGACCTGTTCACCATGGAATCACTGAATGACGAAGCTGGCCGGATACTCAAGGTCACGTAGCCAATGTGCGGTCGTGTGCGCTGTTGTGAGGATGAGGAAGCATTATCGACAGTCTCTCAGACTGTCTATATAAAGGAGCGTCCCGAGCGGCGGACATACGCTCCGAATGTGAAATGTCTGTACCACAACATCCGGTCCCATATGTTGTTGCACGAGAGCGGGACCTCTCTCGCTCGCCGCCCGGACGGACCGGACGAGCTAGGAACCGGACTAACAGGCTTCCTCCGATCTCTCCTCTAATCCGTCGTCACTGGGTGTGTACTAAAGTCTATTATAGTGCTCGCATCACCCAAATCTCCTTCCTAGACCGCAACGGACGAACCCAACTGCCGAACCATTCGATGAATGGACGCTACACCGGGTGAGCTAGCAAATGTCAACTCCGTCGATCCCACTAGGGACCTCTTAGGCGATTGACGTAATCCATGAGCACTAATTGCCGCTAGCTCTTCATTAACTATGACGACAGAGGCACACTTTTGAAAGACATCTCAGTAATTTTGTGAACAAGAAACCAGACATGCTTGTAAATAGCAAGCATATAAAAATATATATAGCGTTGTTCAATAAATCGAAAGTATCTGAGACATTATTGGACTGTGTTGGAACTGAGGGACGATGTCCCTGAACCGAACCAAAAATTTCTATGTCCACCGACGCTATCAGTTTCTTATCCGGTATCGCAGCCTTCTGGTACGACGAAGAACCTCTAGAAGATGAAGTCGGATGACATATACAGCAGCTTATGTTGTTCCGAAAGGGAAAGCTCGAAATCCTCCGAATCCCTTTCGGCATCCCGTCGGACCGTATGAAATTTTCGGACATCCGCACCTGATGCTTCCGCGGAGCGTCCCGACCCAGCGTCGTCGGATATTACATGATGCGACAGAGATTCTGTCGTTGCTGGGATGCTGCGATAAGTTGTGCTATTTGGGATAGCACGTCCGTCACCGAGGCCTGTGCAGAAGCGGTCTTACGATGCTTTGCCGCTGGAAGCTCCGTGTACGTTGACTCCCGCATACTTTCTTATGCGAACGTCCGGAGTCTCCAGGCCTTGTGTCCCTGGCTATCGGATGGCGTGACCTGGACGCCGAGGATTCTCTGATTGGCGAAGTTGACTGGATATCGGAGGTCACGTAGCCAAGGTGCGGTCGTGTGCGCTGCCATGAGAATGAGGAAGCCTTATTGACAGTCTCTCCGGACTGTCTATATAACGGAGCGTTCCGAGCGGCGGACGTATGCTCCGAATGCGAAACATTTTGTACCACAACATCTGGGGCCAGATGTTGATGTACGAGAGAGGGGCCTCTCTCGCTCGCAGCCCGGATGGGCCTGGACGAGCTATGAACCGGACTAAAAGGCTTCCTCCGTTCTCCCCTCTAATCCGCCATCACTGGGTGTGCACTTGGTTGTTTTATAGTGCTCGCATCACCCAAAACTCCTTTCTAGACCGCAACGGACGAACCCGGCTGCCGAACCATTCGATGAATGGACGCTACACTGGGCGAGCTAGCGGACGTCAAAGGCCGTCGAACCTACTAGGGTCCTCTTAGGCAATTGACGTATTTACATGAGCACTTTTCCGCTAGCTCTTCATTGATTGTGACGACGGAGGCACACTTTTGGAAGACATCACGGAGACATCACCCTGATCATGATCGTCTGATAACGTAGAGTGACCCTGCGGGGAAAGGACCGGAATGGCCAATTCCCCACTAACATACCGTGACACACGCTTCCCATGTTGTCATCGAAATTAACACATACAGAACAGGAGTTAGTGCGAGTACACTAACTACATTATATAATGATTATGAAAGTCAGAGGAAGATTTCCTCTTATTACAATTGAACTATATCCTTTCATTGTGAAAAGAAAACAAAGTCCTAGTACTCGCACCAACCCCTGACAATCAAAATACATAATAACATGATCCATTAACATAGAAAAAATAACTGAAATCAAAAAATTTTGAAAACATATTTTTTCAGAACAGCCCAAGTTTCTGAAAAGTAACGTTGAGCCCCAATGGATCCCCAAGCCTAAGGGTGGACAAAAATTCTAAAAATATTTTAAACAATTTATGCAACACTTACGAACAATAATAATGTATCTAGTTATGATTAAATTAACATCAAGATATTATTTTCAAGAAATCCCCCCTCACACAGAGGGCTGTTGGAAATGTAAACAATAAGTGTAAAAACACCAGATCAAGACTCCAGGCACCCTGGCCCGAAATCAGTTACCAATAATACACTATCTGATGCAAAACAGAGACTTCCAGGGAAGAAACTGCAGAACATCAGATGGTAGATGCAGAACACTACGCCTAACCACCCACAGGTGGAGTCGTAAACATGGGGAAAAGAACAGAATTCATTCTGTTATCCAGCTAAAACTCCCAAGAAATTTTAGTAATAATATTACAGAAAATATGCCAAAAGCATGGGAGAATAGCAAGAGGGGACTTAAAGGAAAGGGAGAGAGGAAAACACTGAACAAGCAGTGTAACTTGATAACAAGAATGACCACAACAGGCTGTTGCCTCGAAAATAGGTAACTTAACATAATTTCATTAAAAAATTTTAAGTTACAGCCCTGATTATTTTCTGTCACTCATTTTTCCTCTCCTCCTTCTATATCCTCCTTAGAATCACCATTTCACTAATATTTATGTGTCTGGCATCATTTAAACTGAGATTTACAAGCACAAAGATCAGTCAGATGTTAACTGATGAAGGGCCAAACAAAGAAAGATTAATGGCGCCAATTTCGGGACGTCCTTGACACTGCGCATGTGCAGTAGAGGTGAAGTATGGAGGGCCATTCAGGACATGATTTCTTTGGTTTTAGATGCAAATTTTGGGGATTGGGGGGCAAAATTTGTGTTTGGCCCTATATTTTTAAGAGTTAGCACCAGCTATGTCTGGGTCATTGGTACAGTATAAAAATATAACATAGGTTGGAAGCTCTTGTCCATTTGCACTGGCAGCTAGAGCCACAGTACAGCCTTTTTTGGACACCCCTGTATTTGCAATGCGTAGTCTTTTCACCCTTCACTGTGTTAGTGTAATTTGGAACACTGTTGAACCGTACCATTGTTTGGTCCATGTTGGCTATGTGGTAGAAGGTGTAGTCATTTTTTATCCTAAGGTCTTTGATATTACAGTGGAAAGTCTCAATTTTCTCTTTGAAATCTGTTGGCACCTTTTGTGAATCATTTGTGCCCTTTTGAATACCCACACTGAATCTCTTTTTCCAGCGAACAACCCAACCAATGGATGCTTTGAAGCCAGTGAGATGTACTTTTCCCGCGTATTCCCTTGCTCTGGACTGTAACATAAAATTAGTCACATGTCCATTCCAGGGTTTAAAGATTTTTTTTTTCAAATCTTTTCCATAACTGTTCAGTTTTAGTTTGTCATAGTCACGATCCCATAGTCTATCCTGCTTCCTGTCAATGTTAAAATGTTTAGCAGCTTTCTGCTGATTTCTTCCGTTCTTTTTGTGCCAGTTGACAACTTTGATTTTTGTTTCCTTCGTGTCTCGGGTACGAATTCCAGAGGTGGTTGTTTGACTCTTGTCCATTTTTAACTGAGGTAATACGACTTAAAGAATGATTTGACTCGATGATATTCCATCTACCTTTTATATAGAACAGGTTGAATAGAATTTGTGTGGCTTTATCACACCAGTCAGCTGAAAACTTTTCAATTGCGCTTGTGTTGATAGACTCAAGTGACAATTAATTAAAACCTAATGTAAACAAATGCTCATGGCTCTGGGAACTTCATTAGATAACCAACTCTTGTCATAGCAATTTGTTGTTTTCACAACAGCTATTTCTATAAACTCCAGCATGTTGTGTAACAAGGGATAATCTCCAGAACAAAACAGCCTTTTAAAATAATTTACTCACAAAAGGTTTTTTGTCAGCTGATTAGGAAAAAATACAAACACAATGGCTATTTTCGAAATAGACCATACATTCAACTGCGCATGCAAACAATTGTTGGATTCCTGTTTTTTGTTTTTCAATGGCACATTAATTGAGAGACAGAATGAAAACAAAACAATATGTATTGTTAGCAACGAGTAATTTTTATTGTACAATAAAACCTGTCAAAAGATAATAAGAATGAATATTTTCTCACTAAAAATGTACAGATTGAACAAAGAAAGTGGCAATAACAGAGAAAAATGACACACGAAAAAAATGACATTCGATGCATTTTTCTTTTTCTCCATTACGGTAAGGGCATTTCTTTGATTTTCAGAAGTAGGGGAGTGGGCTTATTCATGAAGAGGGCACCTTGAAATGGGTTTTTCGAAAATAGGGGGGGTGGGCTTAATCCCGGATATGGGCTTATTCCCACGTCAGTACGGTACTAGGCCAAATAAGTGAATCTACTTTCTTATAATGTTTAGTATTGCTGAGTTGTCTCATGGCTTCCTTTACATAATTATCACGAGATAGAACGACTACTAATTTATTTTTTTTGAAGTTTCATGAGGGCTCTCCATTCACCAGCTGTTAAATTGTCTTTATCGGAGATTATGTTCATGCTGAACACCTTTTGGAGGATTTGTTTGCTAGCCTCAATAATTGTGGGTGTGGCGGGTGTGTGTGTGTGTGATATGAGAAGTGACTCTTCTAAATTCAAAATCCAAGATGGCCAGTGATGGCTACATTTTCAATCAAATTTGAAACTTTTTGTGGAGCCATCAGAATCATACAAAATTTTAAAAAGATCAAATGAGAGGAGCCGCCTGTAGGATGTCTGAAAAATATCTGGTGAGAGATGCAGCTTGTAGTGTGCGCTAATGGAATTGTTGACAATTTATATGCCAAATCTAAGATGGCCATTGGCAGCTGGTGCTGAAATGGTTGGCCCATTTTTGCAACCGGCTAAGGGTTGGGCATAACCGGATTTCAACTGGATATCCCTTAATTTCAACCACTGGTATTATTGTATTGTCTACGATGCAAAATCATTAAGGAATGGCAAGAAAATAGTTCAAAATACTGCCACCTGACTTCCACAAAAAGTAAACAAACGAAAACCATCGAGTGCCAATGGAAATCGTTGATGTGCAAATGATCGTTAACAATTCATGTGATGGTCCAACATAATACTGATGATACATCGTAACTGTGCCTGTGGTCACCCTGCATTGCACGGTCACAAAACCAGGCCTTGCCATTTGAAAGTCACAGTAACGCGACATGCTGTGCACCTGAAACAAAGTTTACATGCTTGATTTGTTCCCACGTGCGTGCCTTTGAAGTGAGGGATGATTGTCATTGATATTACTTCAGAATTTTCCAACCAGTTTGTGAATTGTTGTTAGGAATAATTCACTGTAAAGAGCCTCTTACCTCGTGTGGCTTGAATTTGATGTGATCATATCATCATAGGGTGAATATGTGCTCCTAATTTTTTGAGTATCTTTTTCTGTTCACTGCTAAGACAAATGTCACAAACAGTTCCACGTTTACATTTATCTATTCATCGCAATGAAATTTCTGGCGGGAATATGTTGCGAGTCATGAAAAGGGTGTGGTAAGAAATTATATGCATCACTGACCAAGAGCCCATCATTGTCTGACATTGACTAATGAAAAACTAATTTGAAAATGCAAGATTTTAAAATAGTATACCATGGTTTTTTCTGAAACACGATGGTAAAGTACCAAACAGTCAATTTATTTTGGAAGCACCATTACTCACACTGAGAGATTTTTTCAGCATTATAATCTGCATTTAACAACATCTCATCAAAGAGAAGAACGTTAAATTTGTCTGTAGATGACAATGTTACACTGACAAGCACATGCTCACTACTGACCACGCAGAAAACAACCTGCAGTGCACTTGACTTTTGGCAGTTTGTTACAAACATTTATCCGTGACTTGACAGCCCAAGTGACCAAAATAACTGTTCATTCAACTCAACATTACAACACCTTAACCCTTTCATGTTACATTGAGTACACATCATTGCAAATCGACAAATGTTTGGTAGCTTTTATAATGTTTGCTTCAGCAAAAGAATTCTAACGTCTCACAGTCAAATACTATTTATTTTTCCGACGCTATTCCATAAACTACAGATACTACAGTTATCCGGTTGAAGGCTTTTCCAACCAGTTAAACCGATAAATGGTTGCAAACTGGTTATCCGGCTATCAGTTTCAGCACTACAGGCAGCCATGTTTTTCAATGAAATTCAGAAAAATGATAGATTTATACCAATTTCTATATTTTTATACTTACCAATGGCCCAGACATAGCTGGTGCTAACTCTAAAATATCTAGGGCCAAACACAAATTTTGCCCCCCCCCCCCCCCCAATCCCCAAAATTTGCATGCAAAACCGAAAATTAGAAGTCCTAACTGGTCCTCCATACATTTACCCTCTGCATATGCGCAGACGTCAGGAAGTGACCGGAATTGGCACCAACACCATTCTTTGTAAAAGAGAGTATTACAAAATAATTCTGCGGGGAGGTATGAGCGACCCACTCATGGGAGGGCCCTTCCCATCTGGGCCATTGGAAAGTATAAAAATATACAAATTGGTATAAATTTATCATATTTTTACACAGTATACCAATGGCCCAGACACAGCTGAATCGTAAATAGGTGGAGGGCTTAAGACTTCTGAAATAATTCCAATCCTGCAATCCATAATGAAGGAACTTACATGTAAAACAGTTAGGAATTACATGTATGTCTCTCTATACAGTAATAGAGGAGACATATTCTAAACAAGGAGCCCAATGAAGTAATTCCTTAATGTAAGTATGAAGACAAGTTCCTAATTTTCCAAGGCTAGCCTAGACTAAGCCCCAAAAATTAGGATAGCATATCTGAGAATAAGAGAAAATCTCCCACAAACATACGCCTTACAATAACATTTCAGCTGTATGCAGGACATAAATACGGATAAAAACAGCATCCTTCAAAGATACATACATTTTAAGCCAGATTATGGGTAAAAACATTCCCTCCCTCCCCCTTTTTTGAAGAAACCTTCAAAATAACAAGAGGCCCCAGGGGGCCTGAGGGCGCTCACCTGACATGGTAGCCTCAATATCAACCCAGAGAATTGATTTCCACAAGTTGCATCTGCTCCTCCTAATAAAAGCTGAAACCAAATATCCAAATATTCTGACCAGTGGATCTAAAAAAAGATTTTTAAAGAATATTCCTCATATTGAACTAAGTTATAATTCGGGCTCCCACAGGGAGCCCATATATGAACCCAGGGACTTGGCTTTAACAAACCTGAAACTCACACCCCTAAGGATTCTGCACACCAATTATCAAAACATTCCGACTGCTGGATCTGAAGAAGATTTTTAAAGAAAATTCCTCATTTTGAACCAAGTTACAATTCGAGCTCCCACAATCAGCCCAAATATGGACCTAGGGACATGGCTTGAACAAACTTGAATCTTACCCCCCCTAAGGATGCTGCATAAAAAATATCAAAAGCATTCATCTGCTGGATCTGAAGATTTTTAAAGAAAATTCCTCATTTTGAACTAAGTTGTCATTCAGGCGTCCATAGTGAGCCCAAATATGAACCAAGGGACTTGGCTTGAACAAACTTGAATCTCAGCCCCCTAAGGTTGCTCCATGCCAAAAATCAAAACATTCCAACTACTGAATGTGAAGAAGAAGATTTTTAAAGAAAAAGTCCTCGTATTGACTAAGTTATAATTTATATGGACCCATGGACTTGGCTTTAACACACTTGAATCCCCCCCCCCCCCCTCCCCCAGGATGCTACTCACCACATATGAAACCATTCCGACTGCTGGATCTGAAGAAGAAGATTTTTTAAGAAAATTACTCATTTCGAACAAAGTTACAATTCAAGCTCCCACAGTGAGCCCAAATATGGACCTAGGGACATGGCTTGAACAAACTTGCATCTCACCCCCCAAGGATGCTGCATACCAAATATCACAAGATTCTGCCTGCTGGATCTTGAGAAGAAGATTTTCAAAGAAATTTGCCTGAACATTGGGCCTATACTGAGCCCAAATATAAACCCAGGGGGCCGATTTGAACAAACTTGAATCAGTTCCACCCCACAATGTTGCATACCAAATATCACAAGATTCTGCCTGCTGGATCTGGAGAAGATTTTTGAAGAAGTTTGCCTGAAATGCACTAAGTTCAAATTTGGGATCCTATACTGAGCCCAAATATAAACCCAGGGGGCCGATTTGAACAAACTTGAATCAGATCTACCCCACAATGTTGCATACCAAATATCACAAGATTCTGCCTGCTGGATCTGGAGAAGATTTTTGAAGAAATTTGTCTGAAATGCACTAAGTTCGAATTTGAGCTTCTATAGTGAGCCCAAATATGAATCTAGGGAGCCGTTTTGAACAAAATAGAATCAGATCCACCCCACAATGTTGCATACCAAATATCAAAAGATTCTGCCTGCTGGATCTGGAGAAGAAGATTTTTTAAGAAATTTGCCTGAAAAGCACTAAGTTCAAATTTGGGCTCCTATACTGAGCCCAAATATAAACCCAGGGAGCCGATTTGAACAAACTTGAATCAGATCCACCCCACAATGTTGCATACCCAATATCAAAAGATTCTGCCTGCTGGATCTTGAGAAGAAGATTTTCAAAGAAATTTGCCTGAAATGCAATAAGTTCAAATTTGGGCTCCTATACTGAGCCCAAATATAAACCCAGGGGGCCGATTTGAACAAACTTGAATCAGATCCACCCCACAATGTTGCATACCAAATATCAAAAGATTCTGCCTGCTGGATCTGGAGAAGATTTTTTAATGTTTTTCCCATTGCCTACAGTGTTAAAAAGTGCTGACTCAGCACTTTTTCAAAGTCCCGAAACTGTACCCTATGATAAAACCGTTGGCAATTTTTTTTTACCAATTCTTTCTGTTGGTCCTAAGGAAGCTTCACACCAAATAAAAATTCATGGTGCCATGCAGTTTTGGAGATATGGGCGTTTTAATTTTTTTCTATTTTTAGCTCCTGCGGTTCCCATGGGGCTACAGGAAAAAAAACATCAGCATAAATTAGGTACTTATGACCCAATAAGCCCTCACATAAAATTTGGTTCAAATCAGCCTCTCGGTTTGGAAAATAGAAATTTTGGGCGGGGCAAAAAATTTTGCCCCTCCCATAACGACGCCAAGTATAGCCCCACAAACTTCTCTTGAACAAATCTGAGTCTACACCTCAAAAGGAAGCTGCACACCACATATCAAGTCTCTGCTACTGCTGGTTCATGAGAAGAAGATTTTTTAAGATTTCAGCACACTTTTTGGGTGTGGCCCTACCCACGGGCGAGGCAACTTGATTTGAACAAAATCAAATTGCGATGTCATAACAAACTATTATCTCAAATATCAATTAAATTGGTTCAGCGGTTTGGGAGGAGAAGCCGCAAACACCATGTTCACGGACGACGGACGGTGAGTGATCACTATAGCTCTCCTGACTGAAAGTCAGGTGAGCTAAAAAAGGGGGAGAGCTCTGGAAACAATAAGAGCAGTACCCAACAACAATATAATTAATCGTCGAACACGCATTCAGGTATTAATTCAAGATTAATAAATGGTGCTTAACATTACTTCAGAAGTTAAGGCTATAGCAACGATCCTGGAAATTAATATTGCATAGTAAATAGCATACACCACAGACAACGTACAAAGATACGTCGAAAACCGGTGATATAAAATATAACATACACATGTCTAATCAAGCCACACTGAACGATTTCTGAAGAGAAAGCACACTTCCTACATGAACCATAGGCAGCCACTGTACAATAAATTCCAGTAACAACACTCTCCAACGTGAATAATGCGATATCTTTGATCGTAAAAGCATGTGTAATATGAGTACCAAACAAAATAGAAACTTGGATCTTGAGATGTACAAAGGTATGATTAACAGGCTCCTACACAGACCGCCCCAAAATAAATTATTATTTCAAGGTCCACTGAATACAATAAAGCGTTAGCCTAATAATAACAAGGAGGACGCCAATGCGCTATAGCTCACCAACATTCCTCTTTGATAGTAACTTCGGCAAACACAAGAACTGTATCAAACAGGCTCATAACATGCAACAAAGCTTACCTAAACACAACCTCTTAAAAGTAAAACACAGAAACTGACATAAACACTAAGTTAAACATGAAATTCCGAGCTAAACAGAAAACTAAACGCAACTAAAAATGTCAAGAAAAATGTTTAAAATGCAGGGTATGAGGGGTTAATCATGGAACAATGATACTGAGGAACATGTATGATGAATATAAGTGCCATGGGAAGAGAAGGAGCACAGCAGCTGACCTAAACACTAAGTTAAACATGAAATTCCGAGCTAAACAGAAAACTAAATGCAACTAAAAATGTCAAGAAAAATGTTTAAAATGCAGGGTATGAGGGGTAAATCATGGAACAATGATACTGAGGAACATGTATGATGAAAATAAGTGCCATGGGAAGAGAAGGAGCACAGCAGCTGACCTAAACACTTAGTTAAACATGATATTCTGAGCTAAACAGAAAACTAAACGCAACTAAAAATGTCAAGAAAAATGTCTAAAATGTAGGGTATGAGGGGTTAAATCATGGTAGAATGATATTAATCATCATACAGCAGCATTATAAAAGCAATGATATGGAAACTGGGCGAGTAAGTGACCTAAACAGAAGCTTTAACATTATTGGACACGTACGCTGACGCCGACCGATCGAGCCATGCCATAAGCTCACACAACTAAAGTTGGTGAGCTAATAATGCACGATCGCATATATATTAGCATGTAATCATCTGAATACCAGTTAACTGGTTATGCAGCCTGCGAGGTACTCAAGAGTAGCAATTTAATTGTGATGATTTATAAATAAACGCTTGTATATAACAAATCAACCAAAATAATAGGGCATTAATTCAGCTAAAAAGTGGATGAGCCCATGAGGTCGCCACAGAACACTACATAAATGCATAAAATGCATGTATTACAATAATAAAGCTTGCGGGAAAAGAACTACGTCTTGCCCGGTAATTGCTTATAACACATAAGGAAGTGTCTGAGTGTGGGGAATTCGAAGTCATAACGAAATCTCCTAACCCGCATTATTCAGGGGAATTTGAAGCCATAATGAAATCCCCTCACCCGTATTATTCAATCGTACTTGTGTCAGTTAAGATAAAAAATATAGGAACCGAAATGGTTCCCTCGCGTCTAACCAACTCCATATGCCACTATGGACGGAGAGGAATGTGAAGAATAAAATATCCCCTGAAAGAAGACCCTCTCTAGGAGAAAGCTTCTGGGGAGCGTCACATAACCTACACTTGAGAATATTGATCCAAGATTCTTGTGACAACAGAGGCGCTACCAGTAGGATTCACTGTTTAAACTTAAACATAAGCTATTGAATCAAATGAATAGGAGGATACGCATATCCTATTATTCCTCCCCATGAATTTGCCAAGCGTCTACTGCCTGCGCTCAATAATCTGGACATGGAGACACAAATGATGGTAACAATTGTTCCAGTGCGTCGCAAACTAAAGAATCATGGGGTTATCCCACTGGTAGCAAAACTGTACAAACAAACTCATGTTGAGCGTCCATACATATGAAACAGGCAACCTTTCCGAGGAGCGAGTCTGCTAGTACGTTCAGACGACCCGGTATATGACGGATAGAGAGACATGAAAATGATTCTCCATTAGGTATTATAGCAAAAGTGAATGGGTGCCGCCCTGGTTCCTGATGTACGTTACCACTATTGAGTTGTTCAACAAACTCAGAACAAGCGTGAACGCATTGATATAGCGCTAACAATATTGACATCATTCTTGATGATTATGTGTTTCAACAGGAACCGAGGGTCTCAGACCCCTGCAATTATAGTCTGTAGGACTCAGGGCCGTGTCCCAAACTAATGACTCATACCTGTCATAATCGTGAAAGCCGGATCTGGCAGTTGCAGTGGAACTAATGAGTTAACCACTGAAAATCTGCCTCAATATGGACCTTTTTGTTTACTATATCCGTTAAAACAATACTGGTCCTGAGCGAATGCATTGTCACACTCCAGTTCTGTGTAAGAATAACTGGAGAGCATGTGTGCATAAGCGACCCATCTAAACAAGATGCATAGCCGCTCAGCACATCTCCATCAGTCGCATACAACTAATTCGTTCTGGATAATGGCAGACGAACCAGATTTTTATGAGACATTACCAAGTTAATATTCGAGTGACAGCGCAGGGCACTATCTCCAGACCAAAGCTATTCTTAGATCTATGCTTATTGCATAGTCAATCACTTGAACACTCATTTTAACCGACTAAATGATAACCATAAATAAACTTTTAGAGCTTTGACAAACTTGTTAACAAGCTGTAGTCTATTATCTGTCAGAAGGAGCTCTTAGGCTTTGGTACGAGTAACAGGTGGCTACAGAATTCCAGAGAATCTTGATTCTCGACGACCTCTATTAACATCATTGTCAAGAGAACCTTTACCTCCGATTGGAGAGGCTCTTATGCAAGGATTAGACGGAAGCATTGTCCATCAGACATTAATTAATTGTGGTTCTCTCGGAAAGATAGCCGCAGGCCTTCCGAAACCACACTTCTGAACTACTAGCCTCCGTAACAGTTATCCAGATTGATGCTCATCTTGATAACCATCTGTCAACTGCATAACAACAGAGGTCCTAAATCACACCTGTAGCATCTGCGAGGCCTACGGAAGGAGGAACTGCATCTCGTTCACGAAGAGCCTCGATCCAGCAGTTTAGGGGCGTCTGACCGGAAGTCTTGATCAGCCGTAAGCCCCATATTTGAGTCGCTTTATGACGATCCCTAAAGTAATTATAGGAGCGTAAACTATACCCTCATGAGGAGTCCTCATAGGCGACCTTCTGTCTAGGACGTCCTCCCTTACTCCTTTCTGCTAATGCGTGTCAAATGCACGTCGACATAAGGAGCAGTGTATTGATGCTTTCTTTGTAGCTTGTTCATAAACCAATGAAAGCTTATCGTCAAAAACTCAGTGTCCGGAAACCGGAGCGACTCTAAGAGAGTTTTTCACCTTGTCATCTATTAATGATGGTGGTGGTGTTTGTCTGGGTTTTTAACCACAAACTTGGAGTCATCCTACCAAGCTACAATGAAATCCCTTTATAATTTTGGCCTGTGGAATATTCTAAAGGTTTTCGGGCTTCGGGCCTCTGTTGCCATCACAGTTGCCCAAAAGGGTATGTTCTCATCTAGACATTTTTTGAAGTCAACCTATCAAGTTACAATGAAATCCCTCCATAAATATGACCTGTAGGCTGTGCTAAAGGTTTTTGGGCTTCAGGCCCCTGTTGCTGTCACAGTTGCCCAAAAGGGGATGTTCTCATGTAGACATTATGTGAAGTCAACCTATCAAGTTACAATGAAATCCCTTCATAAATATGACATGTAGACTGTGCTAAAGGTTTTCGGGCTTTGGGCTTGGGCAGCCATCATGGTTGAATGATCGCAACCAATAGGGGACATTCTCATCTGGGCATTATGTGGATTGATCCTACAAAGTTACAAGGAAATCCCTTCATAAATATGACCTGTAGGCTGTGCTGAAGGTTTTCGGGCTTCAGGCACCTGTAGTGTGACAGTTGCCTAATCAAGTCCAAAAGGGGACTTTCTCATGTAGACATAATATGAAGTCAACCTATCGCGTTACAATGAAATCCCTCCATAAATATGACCTGTAGACTGTGCTAAAGGTTTTCAGGTTTTGGGCTCGGGCAGTCGTGACGGTTGATAGATCACGCCCACATGGGGAAATTCTCATGTAGACATCATACGGAGTCATCGTATCAAGTTACAATGAAATCCGTCCATATTAAACATGACCTGCAGGCTGCCCTAGAAGTTTTTGGGTTTCGGGCTTGGGCAGCCATCACGGTTGACAGATCATGCCCAAACGGGGACGTTCTCATCTTGGCATTATAGGCATTATACAGAGGCATTCTATGAAGTTGCAATGAAATCCCTTCATAAATACGACCTGTAGACTGTGCTAATGGTTTTGGGGTTTTGGGCTCGGGCAGCCATACCGGTTGACCGATCACAACCAAAAGGAGATGTTCTCAAGTAGACATGATCTAAAACTTGCATATGAAATTTTGTGACGATCAGACAAGAACTACCAGGTATAGCCTGTACTTGAAGATTGAATAAAAAACTTTAACCACAAACTTTAACCAAAACTCCAAATGTCAACTAAACAGAAAAAAAAACAAAAAAAAACACTTGAACCTTCAGTAAAAAACTTTAACCACAAACTTTAACCAAAACTCTAAAAGTTAACAGACGGCCAGACGGATGGACAGACGGACGGACGGACAAAAGTCATAACTATAGCCCTCACTGTAAACAGTCGGGCTAAAAATTACAGCTCTGAACATTTTCAAACCACCGTTTCTTCCTTCCTTCATCCAAATGTGTCCTTGGATCCACCAATTTAACCATTGATTTGTGTCTGGCATCATTATTAATTGAGATTTGTTGTTATCTGACAAGGGCCAAACAAACAATGGTGTTGGCGCCAATTGCGGTCACTTCCTGACGTCTGCGCATGCGCAGAGGGTAAATGAATGGAGGACCAGTTAGGACTTCTAATTTTCGTTTTTTGGGGGGATTGGGGGGCAAAATTTGTGTTTGGCCCTTGATATTTTAGAATTAGCACCAGCTATGTCTGGGCCATTGGTATACTGTGTAAAAATATATGATAGCTCCAATCTAGAAATCACATCAAAGCTACATATGAAATTCGAAAAGGGTGTGCTGAATGAACCGTTGACAATTTATATGCCAAATGCAAAAGGGTTGTCAGCAACCATGTTTTTCAATGAAATTTGGAAAGATTCGATAGCTCCCATCTAGATATTACCCCAAAGGCACATATGATATTTGAAACTTATCAGATGAGAGATGCAGCCTGCAGGGTGTGCTAAAGAAATTGTGGACAGACAGAGGTATGCACAGATGGATGGATGACGGATCACAACCCATCACTATAGCTCATATTTGACATTGTCAAGTTAAGCTAAAAATTAAACAAATTCCATGTCATTAAAAGACAATAACTCGACAAAAATACTTCAAATGACACCTGAATTAAACATGGGGCTTCACATCATTAAGATACTCTTGCATACTGAGTATGATGTAATTCCACCAAGTATTTTAAAAATTATTGAGTTTAAAATCCATTGGTTACAGACCTCATAACCAACAGACAGACAGACTGACTGATATTCAAGAAAAACAAACCAACCAACAGACATTGTCGCAGTTAAAATCAGACTACAAAATAAACCTGGCACTAAACTTGAAGTACTCTCTACATTAACAGTTTTTAGCTTACAGTTCAGCTCCTACAATGGTGTTAAATAGGTTACAGGAAATGACTGAATACAACATACCCATGAGATGATCTAATGCATGAGTATAATCAACATCTTTCACAGCAGCTTTCTTGTCTAGTTTCTCCTCTGTTGGTGTCTTGAAGAAACTATCAGAAAACATAGTCATACTTCGATCATTGTAGCTGGTTGCCTGTTTATCCCCAGCTAAAATGAAATATAAAACAAACATTAACCCTTTACCCAATGTAACGTTCATATATCACCAGCACTATTCACAGAAACTGCCATTCAAATTTTATTATCTTTTTATTTTTTGCCTCAAAAACATAGATTACGCCGCCTCACAGGAACAAGATTTCAAGATATTTTATTGTGTCATCAGCAGTTCGGGTTGGGTAAAGGGTTAACCCTCTGCATGCTGATGCCATAATAACAAAATTTCAAGTTGTTCAATGAGATCTGTCAAACAAGGCAGAAATAGTTACATTATGACAAAATCTGAAGCTTGAAATTTGGATTTTCCCACATCAGTGCACAGGGGTTTAACCCTTTACCCAACACATATCAAAATTGATTATTTTAACCCTTAGGGCCTGGACAGTCATCCTGAATTCACACCTAACCACATCCAGTGGTTTTGCTAAGATTTCTTGTCGAATCTTGGTTGTCTTAATTGGCAGCCAAGACTTGACTGGAACCATTGTCTAGGTAATTTGTCTATTGTCAGCAGGATCTCCTTATGACGGCATGTTTAGGGCACCTGTTCTCAGTTCGCAGTAATTGGAAATAGGTCTTCAAGGGTTAAATATTATTTTTCAATTTTTTCAAAAAATTTCAATGTGACCCTTCATTGGAACAAGTGCGATGAGTCTGTTCCAATGAGGGATCAGTTGATCTGTTTTTTTTTAAATAATCTTTTTTCCAAATGTTCAATTTGCATATGAGGTAGATGAGTCCGATCATTAGGTAATGGACTAAAAAAACATCTAATGCCTACTTTAGTTGCGATTTAATCTTCACCTGACAAAACAGAACAATCTATCTTAGCGATTGCAAAAATAAAACTTTCCAAGTGGAAATTTCCTATTTTTTTTTCTTTTTGCTACCCAAAAGTAGTGTACATCCTGCAAATTGATTAAGCTAAAAATTTGCCGTCAAAAGCTCACACAGAGACACAGATTGGTGCTGTATAATGTTTCATAATAGTATAAACTAAAATCAGCTAAAATTTGTGTATGTGTAGGCAAATTGAATAAGCATAATGGCTGTTCCAAAAACAAATGGGTTTATATCTAAAATTATTGGTTCACAAGACATGTTTAGAAGAAAATCAGCTCACTGCTTTGAATCTTTTACACTTCTAAGGTGTGAAGTACTCTACATCCTCACCCTTAAAATGATAGAAACTTACAAACAATATGACTCGTTTTTGATTACAATGGAGCCCACTTAAATGCATATCTCCTAATTGAATAACTTTATTAAATGATTAAATGAATATTACTTCTAAACACAAAACCATTTACCTTAACATCAGTACAAATTAGACCTGTTAATTGCGTATAGGTTATTGTGTAAACTTCTGTTAACTAAATAAAAGAATTGTTTAATATGCCTTTTTATAGACCTATTTGCCTCAATACATACCAACACAGGTATTTAAGGCAGCATAAAGTAGATCTTGTTTCTCAGGCCATTTTTTGTAAAACTCCATGTGGGCAGACAGTTTTTCATTTTATTTTTGTAATTATTTCTTTGCCACCACCAAGTCCGTGTTCTTTGTTTGTTTTATGTTTTAGGCCTCATAAGGGGGGGGGGGGGGGGGGGGGGGGGGGAGGGGCTGAGGGCTGAGAAACAGATTTTCTACTTTTTTAGGGCCTAATCTATTTTATTTTGATTGACAGAGCTCCATAACCTCTGTCAAACAAAATATAACAGAATAAATGCTCAATTCATTTCCAGCATATAGGAAGTAACCAAATTAACCAAGTTAATTGAACTGAATATGCCTGTTAGTTTAATTATTTTCACTCGCAAAGTAGCTATTCAATTAACAGAATTCCGCTGTACTTACAAGTTCTTGATGTAGACAACACTGTATGTGTGTGCAACAGATCTAAACTGTCTAATGACACTCTCTTCTTTTGAGCCTTAGCTTTGTTAACAGATTTGTTTCTGGCTGCCAACGGTTTCTTGTGAGCTAGAACAAATATAAATGGATGTGACTAATTCACAAATGTAATTTTAACAAAAAGATATGAATATATTTCTTCATTAAACAGGGATCAGAATGACATGCAACTAAATTCAATGAATTTGGCCAAATTTATGCATTAATAAGATTTAAGATATAATTTGTGAATTTGTGTTTCTTCAAAAATTAGAAATACACAGTGTGAACCTATTGGTCTGGATATTTTTTTTATTTCTACCAATTTGCATGAAAGTGGTCTCTTTAAGAAGGGCTTTTTGCTTGCATGCTTTGATGATAGTTTAGAGGCAACTAGAAGTGAGACTGTCCCAGATAGGCCTGTTCATACCCCTGCTGGCACCACTGCCCTGATTATTCTAAAATGAAGAGAGGCACAACTCTGGTAAAAAAAGCCTGATCAAAACTATAATCACAGGTGCACATGTTCCTATGGTAGTATATATCCATACCAAGTTTCAAAGGAATTGACCCATAAACATCCTAGAAAATCTCCAGACAAAATTTGGGCATTCTAAGATGAAAAAGGGCATAACTATGGCAAAAAATTCCGATCAAAACTATAATTGTTGGAGCACAAGTTCTCATGGTACTAAATATCCATACCAAGATTCAAAGGAATGGACCCATAATCTGCGAAAATCTCCTGACAAAATTATTCTAAGATGAAAAGGGACATAACTCTGGCGAAAAAAGTCCGATCAAATCTATAATTGCTGGTGTGCAGGTTCCCATGGTAGTCAACATCCATATCAAGTTTTAAAGGAATCAACACATAAAGATCCAAGAAAATCTCCGGACAAAAATCAGGCATTCTAAGAAGAAAAGGAGCATAACTCTGGCAAAAAAATCGCGACATCGACGCTGTAGCTGCGACGGGTGGTGCAATTTCACAAAATTCTAAGTCCATCAAGGGCCATAACCCCAAGAAAAATATTTGGTACAACACATGCATTGAACAGTAGCTAGACATCAATAAGATACACTTACATGCCAAATATAAAGTCATTCCATCAAGTATTTCAAAAGTTATTGAGTTTTGAAACTCGTTGGTCACAGACAGACCGACCGACATTCTAATTTCATCAAGGGCCATAACTCCAAGAAAAATATTTGGAACAACACATGCATTGAACAGTGGCTAGACATCAATAAGATACACTTACATGCCAAATATAAAGTCATTCCATCAAGTATTTCAAAAGTTATTGAGTTTTGAAACTTGTTGGTCACAGACAGACCGACTGACCGACCGACCGACAGACAGACCAACATTGCCACTTATAGAGCTGCTAGTCGCAGCTAAAAATTTGGATCAAAACTATAATCGCTGGAGCGCAAGTTTCCATGGTAGTGAACATCAATACCAAGTTTCAAAGGAATCGACTCATAAACATCAGAGAAAATCTCCAGACAAAATTAATTATTCTATGACGAAAATGGACAAAACTCTGGCAAAAAAGGTTCGATCAAAACTATAATCGCTGGTGCACAGTTTCCCATGGTAGTGAATCCCATACCAAGTTTCAAAGGAATCGACCCATAAACATCTGAGAAAATTCTAGGATTCTAATACAGGTGAACAAGTGCACCACCAGGCGGTGGATCAATATACGGCGGCCGCCTATGAAGAAATTACGCTTATGAAGAAATTTTTAGATGAACAAAAGGTAAAAAATTCCTTAAAAAATAATTGTACATTCCTGGCTTACGACCCATCAAAGTTGAATATATTGTTTTCAAGTTATTGCATGGAGAATCAAAAGTCACCAAAACTCCCAGATGGTTGCCATGGCGGCCATATTGGACATGCCAGAATGCTGGTTATCGAAAGGAATCATCCTCTAATCATGAATAACCAACCACAAAAAAACAGTATCTGTTGGATGTATTGTTTTCAAGTTATTGCGTGGACAAACAACAGTTAACAGATGGACAGATGGATGGACAGACAGATGGATGGATGGACGGACAGAAATTGATGCTGGTTATCGAAAGGAACTATCCTCTAGTCATGACTAATCAACCATAAAAAACAGTATCAGTTGGATTATCACATGGACAATCAAAAGTCCCTGAAAATCCAAGATGGCTGCCATGGTGGCCATATTGGATAATGCCATGGTGGCCATATTGGATATGCCAGAATGCTGGTTATCGAAATGAACCATCTTCTAGTCATGCTTAATCAACCATAAAAAAGAAGTATATGTTGGATCTATAGTTTTCAAGTTATCACGTTGACAATCAAAAGTCCCTGCAAATCCAAGATGGCTGCCGGGTGGCCATATTGGATATTCCAGAATGCTGGTTATTGAAAGGAACCATCCTCTAGTCATGCTTAATTAACTATAAAAAAGCAGTATCTGTTGGATCTATAGTTTTCAAA
This sequence comes from Pictodentalium vernedei, assembly GCA_031216915.1. NCBI lineage: Eukaryota > Metazoa > Mollusca > Scaphopoda > Dentaliida > Dentaliidae > Pictodentalium > Pictodentalium vernedei. The sequence goes on from CM062291.1 coordinate 311,514,632, forward strand.
TTATTGCATGGACAATCAAAAGTCCTTGAAAATCCAAGATGGCTGTTCTGGTGGCCATATTGGATATGCCAGAATGCTGGTTATCGAAAGGAACCATCCTCTAGTCGTGACTAATCAACCATAAATAAACAGTATCTGTTGGATGTATTGTTTTCAAGTTATCGCGTGGACAAACAAAAGCTAATGGACGGATGGACAGACAGAGGGACACTGCCATACCATAATACGGCCTGCTCATATGAGCGGCCGTATAAGAAGGGGCAGAAATAGTTTGCCCGGAACTATAATCGCAGGTGCACAGGTACCCATGGTGGTGAACATTCATACCAAATTTCGATGACAATGGTCAATAAATGTCTGAGAAAATCTCTGGACAAAAGTATGTCTACAGGGGGATGGACCGACGGAAAAGATGATTCCAGTATACCTCCCCGCCAACTCATTGCGGGGGGTATATAAACCACATCAGGGTATGATATAACAGCTACATATTCAGTTAAATACTACATACCTGAAATCTTGTCTGAATGTATAGCACCATTCAAAACCTTTGGTGGTTTTGTTTTTCTTGACTGAAGCTGCCTTCTTGTTCTCATTGGTTCTGGTTTCGATTTATTCTCCATGTTAACCTGAATTTCAAATAAAGCAAACACTGACTACATCTGCTATTTCTCTAATTGTTTAACTCAACATAATATGAGTTTTCAGAAAACAGCAGGAAGTGCAAACAAGAACTACCACCATTTGCTTCAAGAGGAGGGTGGCGGCAGGCATTTATAAAACACATGAATTTGTTCAAGTCACATAGAAACAAGATTTCCAAGACTGACCGATTTTGACAAAATTCAAGGGAAATTTATATGTGGCACATGAATCATGTCTCAGAAAATTTAAGGTCATGCACATCTGCTGTTGGTCATGTATACCAAGTTTCAAACCAATATCTAAGAAATGTAGAAATAGTTTGCACAATAGGATTTCAATAGACCAACCAACCACATATCACTGGTATACAACCTCAAGCTATGTTGGTGGGGTATACTAAACTTCCAAAATGGAGCATATGAATAAAACTGACATGGTGAAAGAACAAAGGTTTATCTTATGAAAATATCTCAAGAAACACTAGTGATCAATACAGAAGTACCTGGGTGTTACCCACTGGACAACATGACCTAGTTTCTCTATAGAGTCTAGGTCAAAGTAACCTTCTTATAGTCGGTCACTCTCACTCCCCAAAATGTATTTGCATGTCTTGTTTGGTAACACTAATTCATATAACATAAAAATTATGAGCCTTGGTTGTTTTTGGAAATAATAAAGTGATGGTCTGCATGATCTTCTAAAATCCAGCTCCAAAGCACCTCCCCAAGATTTTATACTCAGCTCGTTTGGTATGCCTAAGCTAAATGGTAATGGAATTATGAGCTGGAATTGTTTTCTGGATGGCTGGATGCGAGGCATGGGCATGGCATATTTTTCTAAATTTCTGTCAGCCTGACATACACATCGTCTATGCCACTCCTCCGCAATACCAATCATAACCCATGTTTTTGAAGCAAATATTGACAAAAAATTTGAATGACATTTTTCGTGTATAATGCAAGACAGATTTCAGGTATGTACAAATTTTGACAACCCTTCTCCTGATTTTTAAAGCAAGAGAATTGAAAAATAATACAAGTGTTGGGGCCAAGGTTGCTGAGCAACAAGCAATACTGCAGTTTCTTTTACGAAATTCTCCATTGAGAGGAAGAAGTGCAGTTATGTAATACATTACTGGACAGGAATCCATGAACCCCTTTCCACTGGCCTATTGTATCACAGCACTTTGCCAAAATCAAAGAATACTACACTGTATCATTATATTAAAGCAGATCATGGAACTGGGGGAATTAACAAATGAATACAGTGGACAATTCAAGGATATATTCTTGATCAGGAATGGAAATAACCTGCGAAAGATCTTTTAGGTTTCCTGAGGGTTACGTCAATTGTGAAATATGCGAACATACTACAGGTTATGACAAAATAATAGAGCAACAAAATAATACAACATAAATTAAATTCTAGTCTGGCATATTTCGCCTCTCAGACCTGACAATATCTCGGGGACTAGCGGGAATCATTGGTTGCGTATTGCATACACATACGGAGTAGAATGGCATGCCAATTGTGTCTTAATCCTGAAAGGTCTGGAGATTTTTATACATTTTTGCAAAACTTTGAAAGTCTACCTCCTGTGGCTTTGCAGTAGTTTCTCGTCAAAATCTTGGCTGCTTACAGAGGCAGCCAAGACTTGCCTAGAAAAACTGACAAAGTGACAAAGTACTTAGAAAACTAGTCTTGAGCTTACCCAAACAATGCATGTTGGGGCACCTGTTCCTTTGTTATCAAAGTCGGAAATAGGCCTTGAAGGGTTAACAGAATTTCTGCCACAATAAATAGCAAAGATTAATGCACGATCTGCCAAAACAAGATTACACGTTAGTTGTTGCTATTTTTTGTGGCAGAAATTCAGTTATGACGTAAACAGCATGCCTGTTATAGTACTACAGAGAAGATGGAAAAAATGCCAACAAATTATTTCTATACGTTACCACCACGGTATTGAGTGCAACATGCTATCAGGTTATGATGTAAACTCTTTATTTTCAGGCCTGCTTGATGTTTGTCTAAGGCTGAATAATATAGACAAATGAATTTTTGATGTTTTGCCATTAGGTTGTTGAAAAGTTAAAGGAGTAAAACAAAAACCCCCAAAAACTTTTAAAGTTAAGAAGTGGGAAAGATTTCAATATGTATCATTTCAGTGGAAACAAAACATACGTCATCCTGTTGCCCACGAGAGACAGAAGATGAGGATTTTGAAACCTTATCCAGCCACTGTCTTCTAGTCGTTGCTCCAGCTACCTGATTTTCTTCATTGGACTGAGAGGATGATGTTCTTGTAGTGCGCGTCTTATCAAAATCCAATACTTTGGCTGCCTGGTAGCTATGATCAGTGAGTTGCTTTTTACATACAGGCTTCTTCTTTGTATCTTTCTGTCCTGAATCACTGTCCTGTAAGAAACAAAACACACCCATTGGAAGGTACTCTTACACCATGCAATCCTTGTTTTATCATCTGTAGATCATAACACACAAACAATATTTCTCCATCAAAACTTCCAGTTGATAAAACTATTTTGGAAAATGTTTATTGAATGCACTGTTTCCAAAAACTTTTACTGAACAAAACAAGAGCTATTGCTGGAGGCAATTATACCCCCACTGCAGAGTTGGATCGAAGAAGTATAATTGAATTAAAAACAAAGGAAGGACCAAAATATCATGAAAAATTGACAAAGTAAGGACTGAAACTTTGGTGAAAAATATGCGGACAACTTTTTTATAACATGTGCTGGAATGGATTGTCACAAGGATCCCTCATACCAAATTTCATTGAAATACATCCATTCACGGCTGAGATACCGCTGCAGACGAATGGGTGGATGGCGAGAGGATGGATGCATGTAATCCTGTAGACCCCCCATTGTCTTCAAGATTGGGGGTATTAAAATATTGTTACAGGAAACAAATACATACTGTGTACATATAGTTTTTAAGTATTCACAACCTCTGACGAATAATAAGTAAAATTAACAATAAAAACCTCACCTGATTTCCCTTCTCTTTGTTGCTGATAATTCTCCCCCTTCTATCTCTTCTATCCCTCCTACCAGAGTTATTGTTATTAACTTCTTCCTGAAATTTATATAATTTTTCAGTGGGTAAACTTTTCTAATTCACAAGTTAGCAAGACAGATGAAATAAACTGTATTTGTGCAATTCTGAAAACAAATACAGAATACACATCAAATTTCTTTGTGAATCCACCCTTCCACATCCCCTCCCCTCCCCCCCCCCCCCCCCCCCCCCCAAATAAGGATGGTGTATACCAAATATCAGCAGATTCTGACTGGTGGTTCTGAAGAAGATCTTTCAAAGAATATTCCTTGTATTGCACCAAGTTAAAATCTGGCATAAGATGCCCAAATATTGACCCAGGAACATAATTTGAACAAACTTGAATCTGGCCCTCATAAGGATGCACTATGCCAAATATCAGAAGATTCTGATTGGTGGTTTTAAAGGAGATTTTTACAGAATATTCCTCATACTGCACCAAGTTAAAATCAGCCTCCAATAGGGAGTCGAAATATTAAGCCAGGGTCTTGATATGAACAAAATTGAATCTGCTCCCCATAAGGATGCTGTATAACAAATATTAAAAGATTCTGACTGGTGGATCTGAAGAAGACTTTTTAAAGAAATTTTCTCACACTGCACTAAATTAAAATTTGGGCAGATGCTGTATACCAAATATCAGAAGATTCTGATAGGTGGTTTTAAAGGAGGTTTTTACAGAATATTCCTCCGACTGCATTAAGTTAAAATTTGGGCTTCAATAGGGAGCCCAAATATAAACCCAGGGACTTGATTTGAACACACTTGAATCTGCCACTCCAAAGGATGCCGTATATCAAATATCAAAAGATTCTGGTTGGTGGGTGTGGAGAAACTGTTTGAAATTTTTGTTGGGGGGGGGGGGGGGGAGGGGGAATAACAGAGTTATGCCCCTTGTTTTACTGCAAGAGAGGGGTATATAATATATTTAATATATCTCATGTTTTTGAAAATTAAGAATCTTGTTTTTAAGAAATACATAACAATACAGTTTTTGCGATGTGCTCTTATAATTAGGCTATATAAAGTTTTATTATTCATGTGTGCAGAGAGAACAGCACCCTCAAGAAACACAGAGCTCATTCCGATAAGGAGTCATAAGCTTTGTTTTTTATATTTTGGGGGCAAAAAATTAATGCTTTTACTCAGTCAAGACATTTTTTTGCAAATGTCATCTGTTATTCATGTTGAGTAAATTGTTAACAAACCTAAGCTTACAACAAAATCTCTTTTGGTAATGCAACTGAGCAGGTACGCAGAGGGAGGCTCCCAGAAGAGGAAGTTTACATAATAAAAATGAAAAACAACTGATTTTCCCCACAAAAAAGCGTAATGCGAGTTTTTAAAACAATAAGTCAAACTTATAATAAAAGTGAAAAACAGTTTACCTTTTGCTGTGGATTTTTTAATTTCTGAAAATATTTTTCCAGCTGAAAATAAAATATATGACATAAAAATTAAGTTAATACACACAGAGAACTGTTAAATGCATATAAAGAATTTCAATGGTTTTACATTATAAGTGTATCTGACAAGAAATATATAAATTTTATAGTAAATTTCCTTTCTTATTATACCTACCACAAATGTTTACAACAGGCTTGCACTACAGTGGAAGTCGCTAACTCGGAAGTATACTATCTTTTGTTCTTTCCCAAGCAAATTGCGAGAGAAAAAATGGTGCAAAAGCACTATGAAAAAAATAAGCCAAAACTGGGCCTAGTGCGACAGGCACACACCTTGTAGGGGATGCTCCTCTCTGATCCAATACCACAGCCTGTGCACAGACATATAACAAAAGTGTCATTCTATCTGAATCTGCCTATTTTGTAGTTATGTGACAAGCGGGAAGGAAGGATTTTTACCTGAATCAGAAGACGGGATGGCCTCCGGTAAACAATTGTGGTAGGTATAATAAAAAAGGAAATTTACCATAAAATTTATATTTCTTATCAACCTACTCACAATTGTTTACAACAGGATGAATAGACAATCAGAGGCAGGAATCACAACCCTCACATAATTCAACTGTGCTGGAACCTTGGAACAGAAGAAGAGTTCCCAAGTCTTGGAGAGCCATTGCATCACAAACATCGATAGATAACGATGTGAGATGAGGCATATGGCCACTTGTGACACACAGACAGAAAGGACAGTAACAATACACAAGTGCAGAACTGGTCCTGAAAGAATTCAAAAAGAGACCAATAACAGTCAATCAAATTCCGCGAAAAGGGCAGGAAAGAAAAAAGACTGAAACTGCTACAATGGAAGAGTTGACAGAAAAGGTTATGTGTGAGGATGGATGACAGCCTGAGCAGAGGAAAGAGGTCCCCGATAAAAAAAGGTCCTCGGACTGCTTATGCAACTGACGCAGATAAAAAGTGAAGTAAGTAGAAGCATTTCACCAGTAGACTGCCTGCATAACATCCGACAACACGACGGAGTTAGCATATGCCCAGGAGGTAGACAAGGCATGCACCTTGTGGGCAGAAATGCATTTGGTAAGACAATCAACCCTTGCAAAAACGAGTGTAGGATGCTCTAACAGCAAGACAAATCCATCTAAAGATGGATTGAGGAGAGATCTTCCGTCGACCAGGAAACAGAGACAGAAAAAATCGGTTCATGCCTTTTCAAATAAATAGTGTCTGGGAAAGGTAAACGCAAATAGCAAAAACCGGCCAAAGTAAAGGCCAATTACCATCAACCGAAGGAAGAGCCCTGATACAGACAGGAGGTGGAGAAGTTTCTGGTATTTGATTCTTGGCTAAAAAGGTGCAATCAGTGGTAAAAGTAACACTGTTGGCAGAACTCCTGAAAAAAGCCAGATCAGCTGAGAAGGTATGAACCTTGCCAACTCTCCTGGCTGAGGCTAAAGCCATCAGAAAAAGGCTGTCTTGTATGTGAGAAAATGTCTATCCACCTGGGATAAAGGTTCGAATGGCACTGCCCTGCCCCCCCCCCCCCCCCCCCCCCCAAGCAAAGCAGCACCCAAGAAATAAACCATCTTCCACTTAGCCGCATAGGCTAAACCTGTGGGGTGTCGTCTTGAAGAAATGCACTCCACTGCTCATCTCGAAAAACCTCTATGGAGGAGACAGGACCTGACAAAAGATATACGTGAAGGCACAATGAAGTCAGGTCAATGTGATACCTCCTCGGACAACCTTGAAAGAGAAGGATACAACATTGAGGGAGACATACCGGAACTGCCACCAACAGAGGGTGGAGCTTATTGGTCCACACCCACTGAGGCAACAGGGGAGTGATCAAAATGATCTGAGAACTGCAGGTTAGTATCTGGGCTAGAACCCGAGGAAGAATCGGAACTGGGCTGGAAAGGCGGTTCCAACAGGTCGAAAACAGACCAATATCGGGACGACCCCAGAGACTGCAAAGTGACTGGAACACTGCTCTGTGAAGTATCCACTTGGTGGGAATGACAGTGCCCCATAGGGACAGGGAGTTGGCTAGGATGTTCAGACAACCGGGAATGTGACGTACAACCACACCAGCATCGACATCCCAAGCATGCAGTAAAAGATCCGGAGTCAGTTCATACATGGGGACCAAGGGCATGCAGCCCTGCTTCCAAATGTAAGCTACAATTGTCGAATTGCCCGATAAGAGGACCTGACGATTCGAGAGGTGGGGGATCCACTACCGGAAACTCATAAAAGCAAGAAGCTCCTTCTAGTTGATGTGAAGAGCTGCCTGATCCTGGTCCAAAATTCACCGTTAATGTAAAAACCTAGAGGATCCAACGTCACACCCCATCCAAGATCACCAGCATCCACCATCAGAACACAATCGGAAGTGGACAAATCCAACAGAACTCCCTGCGTAATCCACTGAACGTAGGCCCAGGGGAGAAAGCGACGACTGAGAGATGCTGGTAACTGAAGCTCCAGATCCAAAGGATCTCCATATCGTCTACAACAACTTAGCAGGAAGTGCTGGAGACGTCTGACATGCAACCAACCTAAAGGAATGAGAATCGTCACCAAACCATAGAGGCTGAGCATCCAAAGAATACTTGGAGCTGTCACAGACGTGGAATGGATCAGTCAGGGCAAAAGCAGAGAGAATGAATGTTCTTGATGACAAGGGCTCAAAATACCTTGTTTTCTATGCATAGCAAAGTGCTACACATTTCCGAAAAATGAATAGCATTTTGTTTAAATTGCATAGCAGCTCTTGTATACCAGAGTTATGCCATACTGTTTTGTACTTAACTCTTCTGAGCAGATAGAATAATGTCCATCCATTTCTGTGCTTTTTCAAACGAGCTGCAACACATGAAGCACTAACTATGTTTTGTCAGATGAACTGCCTTTAACAACTGCATGGACTTGGATATTTTCAAATGCGTAACATCTCTTAATTTGATGGGCTTACAGTTAATTTGACTGGGTATTTTATGCAAAATGCAGAAACAATGCAGGATGAATTTAAACCAATAAAATTAACGTTACGTATGAAGTTGCTAATGCGAGACAGAGAGTTAATCTTATATCAGGAGTAAAGCGTCAGTGAACTAGCTTGCAAAGTTTGTTGCAAATTTTCATTTTTACATTTTGGAATACAAGATATTCAACTGCAGCCTATTAGGCTGCAGTTGAATATATTGTATTGCAAAATGCTATACATAATTGAAAATTGTGTAGCTTTTAGCATGTTTTGCATAGCAAATAGCAATGCGAAACCACTTATTTTGAGCCCTGTTGATGACCACGATCACCCCCTTTGATAGGAGATTGTCGATTTCCATGATCAAAAGTTCCGGACATGAAACATCTGAAGGAACTAGAGTTGGAAGAAGGGTACCACCAAAAGGATATCTGCAGACTGGACTGAACAACGTCTAACACCCATGAGTCAGATATGATCTCAGCCCAACAGTCTGCAAACTCGGATATCCTTCCTCCAACCAGGGAGGAATCGAGGTGAGGCCCCGGTCAGGCCCGCAAGAGGAGAAACCACCTCCTCTGCTAGTAGAAAGGTCCCGAGATCTCCATGTTCGGCCGACGCTTACCCTTACCATGTGGGTAAGAGGGCATAGCAGACAGGAAGATCAGTCCTTGGCTTCGCAGCAGACAAAGCACAAGGGCATTTGTTAGGCTTGGAGCAACCACGACCTCCAACAGAAGATGGATCAAGCTGGCGTAGCAACAGCTATCCTTAGAATCACGCTGAACGTCACCCCGGGACTGTCCCTACGGAATCATGGAACAGATGCGGACCCACCAAAGAAGTGGATCGAAGAGCAGCACACTACACCTAAGGAAGGGATCTGCTAATGTCGAGCACAGCATCCCAGCCAACTAATTCCAGATTGGCCGTGTTACAGGAATGTGTGTGAGGAAGATGCATGAGCACCTTGGAAAGCATGTGCAAGGGAGCCTGTACATAGTCAAACTTATCTGGAGGCAGATAAGTAAGGCAGAGGCAACATGGTCCGAGAGAGATAGCATGCCCAGCATTTCTCTAGATAAGTCCAAAGTTGCCATAGGAACAACGGCAGACATGGGCTTGGAAAGCTCAAGTGGGGTGTGACCACACCATTGACATCTGAATACAAAGCAAGATCTACTTTGTCCGACGACCGGGAGACCGAAGCAGATGGCCAGGCCGGCAACCCCTTCCAACTTTTCCGAGATGAAGTCAGGGGAGGTTGAGGCCGATATCCCATGTCAAAATGAGCAGAATTCCCTGCTGGGATAAGCCAACGCCAGATGAAACGGAGATGTCACTGACTGAGATGCAGCAGGAGTAGATACATCGGTAGATGTTGACAATGGCGGAAAAATGGAGGGAGCAACCCAAGTGACAGCCTCAGATGTTGACTGGAGGGAGACATCAGTTCCGGCACCAGGCATCTCTTCGCCAAGAACGTCAACAGCTAACACCTAACTCCAACAAAAGAACCCACGGGGTTAACATCAGTGAGAGACACAAAAAGCATGGTAAGCGAAAAATGCACACAAAATCGGTACAGAGAATTATATACACGACAAAACAGTAAATAATTTGAGAAAGAATATAAAAAAAACACAGCACTGCATGTCTGGATGTGAAGCAGCAGCTTCAGGATTCCACAATACACAACACAATCATCATCAAAGGGATCACTGATGAGAGAAATCACAAAACGCATCTTGACAAGATGGCGGAAGAAAAAAGAATGACATGTTTGTTATACGTCTGTGCACTGGCTGTGGTATTTGAACAGAGAGAAGCATCCCTTACTGAGTGTGAGCTGGTCGCACTTGGCCCAGTTATGGCTTATTTTTTCATAGTGCTTTCGCACCATTTTTTCTCTCCCAATTTGCTTGCAGAAGCAGCCTGAGGACCTTTTTTTCTCGGGGACCTCTTTCCTCTGCTCAGGCTGTCATCCATCCTCGCACATAACCTTTTCTGTCAACTCTTCCATTGTAGCAGTTTCAGTCTTTTTTCTTTCCTGCCCTTTTTGCGGAATTCGATTGACTGTTATTGGTCTCTTTTTGAATTCTTTCAGGACCAGTTCTATACTTGTGTATTGTTACTGTCCTTTCTGTCTGTGTGTCACAAGTGGCCATATGCCTCATCTCACATCGTTATCTATCGATGTTTGTGATGCAATGGCTCTCCAAGACTTGGGAACTCTTCTTCTTTTCCAAGGTTCCAGCACAGTTGAATTATGTGAGGGTTGTGATTCCTGCCTCTGATTGTCTATTCATCCTGTTGTAAAACAATTGTGAGTAGGTTGATAAGAAATCAGCAGAGCTGATGGATGCTCTCCAAATATGAGCCCAAAAGATAAGGCATGACAGTGATAGTTCATAATACTTTGGAGACAAACACAATCAAACAAGTGCAGCTGTGAAAATTTCTGTGCATGTATCACTGTCGAACGATCTGTGACCTTGAAGTTATAAACTTGGGTCAAGGTCGAAACACACTTAAGAGTAATAAGGCAGCACTGCATGAAGTATGAACAACATATCTGTCTTCCAAAACATTTTTAAGGACAGGACAAAGTTAGATCAAATGCATGGCCAGGGCATTGGACCTTCACGTGATGAACCTGGGTCAAAGTCATGAGACACCCTCGAGTATAAATAAGATTTGGTTACTGAATATTCTTTATGGACCGGATCAACTTGGAAAGGATAAACAAATGAACAGTCTGTGTGTTACCTTGACTTTGGGTCAAGGTCATGAAACATTTGAGTCATATGCAATCATTGTGTGAAGTATAAAGAAAGGTACATTGAAGATTTTTATCGACTGGATAAAGTAGAATGGTCAAACAGACTTATTTATAGTCTGTGACCTTGTCCTTAAAGCTATGACATTGGATCAAGATCATGACGCACCACTGAGACTTAAGCAATCAGTGTGTGAAATATGAACAGGATCAGTCAACTGAATATTTTTTAAACTTAGAATGAAGATGCAAACAAACTATCATTGACCTTGACATTGGTGCTGTGTCCTTGGGTGAAGATCATGGCACACCCTTGAGTCAGAAGCAATCGTTGTGTGAAGTTTGAATAAGATTGGTTCATTGTATCATTTTTTTTATGGACTGGACAAAGTTAGATTCGATGAATGGAGAGACAAATGGAAGGATGTACAGACAAAGCAGTTAATATAGGATTTTTGGGAAGCATACAAATACGGACAACTGTTCAAGTTATCAATTTGATCAAGACTTACAGAATCCAATTTGATCTAAAACAAGAGGCCCCAGGGGGTCTGAGGCCACTCACCTGACATGGTAGTCTGAATATAAAACCCAGGGAATTGATTTCAACAAGTTGCATCTGCCCCTCCTTAGAAAAGCTTATACCAAATATCCAAATATTCAGACCTGTGGATCTAAAAAAAAATATTTTGAAAGAATATTCCTCATATTGAACTATAGGAACTATATATTCCATAGGAAGCCCAAATATGAACCTAGGGACTTGGCTTGAACAAACTTGAATCTCACATTCAGTGGGATGCCGTTTTCCAAATATCAAAAGATTCTGACTGGTGGATGTGAAGAAGAAGATTTTTGAAGAATATTCCTCATATTGAACTAAGTTATAATTCAGGCTCCCACAGGGAGCCCAAATATGAACCCATTGACTTGGCTTGAACAAACTTGAATCTCACCCCCCTGAGGATGCTGCATGCCAAATATCAAAACATTCCGACCGCTGAATCTGAAGAAGAAAATTTTTAAAGAAAAATTCCCCATATTGAACAAAGTTATACTTCGGGCTCCCACAGGGAGCCCAAATATGAACCCAGGGACTTGGATTTAACAAACTTGAATCACACCCCCTAAGAATGCTGCACACCAAATATCAAAACATTCCGATTGCTGGATCTGAAGAAGAAGATTTTTTAAGAAAATTCCTCATTTTGAACTAAGCTACAATTCAAGCTCCCACAGTGAGCCCAAATATGGACCTAGGGACATGGCTTGAACAAACTTGAATCTCACCCCCCGTAAGGATGCTCCATACCAAATATCAAAACATTCCGACTGCTGGATCTGAAGAAGATATTTAAAGAAAATTCCTCATTTTGAACTAAGTTATAATTCGGCTCCCACAGTGAGCCCAAATATAACCCAGGAACTTGATTTGAACAAATTTTAATCTCACTCCCCTAAGGATGCTGCTTATTGGTAGATCTGAAGAAGAAGATTTATAAAGAAATTCCTCATACTGCACTAATTTAAACATTTGGGCTCCCATAGAGAGCCCAAATATGGACCCAGGGAATTGATTTCAATAAACATGTGAAACAATCTTCCAAAGATGTTATATGTGAAATTTGAAAGCTTTTGGAGCAGTGGTTTGGGAAAAAAAGTAGTCTTAAATGTTTTTCCCATTACCCACAGTGTAAAAAAATGCTGACTCAGCACTTTTTCAAAGTCCCAAATAAGTACCCCATGATAAAACCGATAGCAATTTTTTTTTTACCATTCCATTCTGTTGGTCCTAAGGAAGCTTCACACCAAATAAGAATTCTCAGTGCCGTGTAGTTTTGGAGATATGGGTGTTTAAATTTTTTTCTATTTTTAGCTTCTGCGGTTCCCATGGGGCGACGGGAAAAATTTTTTTTGCATAAATTAAGTACTTATGACCCAATAAGCCCTCATATCAAATTTGGTTCAAATCTGCCTCTCGGTTTGGAAAGTTAAAAAATTTATAGTAATTTATATATTTTTTATACTTACCAATGACCCAGACTTAGCTGGTGCTAACTCTAACAAAACCAGGGCCAAACACAAATTTTGCCCCCCAATCCCCAAAATTTGCATCCAAAACAAAAAGAAATCATGTCCTAAAGGACCTCCATACTACGCCTCTACTGCGCATGCGCAGTGACGCAGACGTCCCGAAATTGGCGCCAATTATCATTCTTACTGGCAGTGCCTGGTCAGCGCCATGTACTCAGCGGGGAGGCAAGAGTTCCCAACTCCTGGGAGGGCCATCCCCGTCTGGGTCATTGGTAAGTATAAAAAATATATAAATTACTATAAATTTTTTAACATTTTTATACTGTACCAATGACCCAGACTTAGCTGAATAGTAAACAGGCTGGAGGGCCTAGGACATAGAGGAAAATCCAATAAGCTCAACTATATAATAAAGAGATAACCCCTTAAGGAGAAAAGGAGTATTAGGCTTTACATGTATCTTTCTTATTTAATATTAAATTAGAAAGATACAATACCCTTAATAATTGAGCACCATAATATTTATGTTCTCTATTAACATCCAGTATATCCCTTATACTAATTATTTTTAAAGTAAGCCAATAAATAAAGTAGTCCAGAGAATTGAGACTCTTTATAGTCATTTAAAAGTGTCCGAGTATTGTATATTAAAGCCCGTTTGACACTTGACATATACAAATGCTTCACACCGAGCTACACTTTAAAAATAAGACATGAATGAATTTTAATATTAATATTACACTTTAAAACCATCCCGGAAGCGACTCAGAAATACTGACTTGGAGGAGGCATTCCCTTGCTTTTCACTATAAAGCAGGTGACCTAAGGGAACACCCGCCCCTCCCCCCCCCCCTTCCCCTTGGTCAAATAGCCCAGAGTGAAGAGGGCAGCCGGATGGAGTCACTGCCGGAACAGAAAGCCTGCATAACTATAGTTGCAACTGTTTAGTGGACGACATTCTGAGCAACAGATAACGGACCTAAACAATGCAGGTCTCCAGAAATGGACTCAATATTTCTGAGATAAAAATTTGTGAATGTGGATGGCTGAGACCAATAAGCAGCCTTCATTAAATCTGTAATAGCAACACTATTAGCATAAGCCCAAGAAGTAGCAAGAGCTCTTACTTCATGAGCAGAAATCTTAAGCACAGACTGCTGAGAAGAAGATAAACTCTCATAAGCAGTACGGATAGTTAATTGAATCCATCTAGCAATAGAATGGACCGAAATGTCCTTTCTATTAGGCATCAAAGACAGAAAGAAACGTTTTCGTCCCTTTCTGATGAACTGAGATCTCTGTTTATAGATACGTAACGCTCTAACAGGACAGAGTAAAGGCCTACGCCCGTCTGAAGACGGAAGAGCCTTAATAACAATAGGTTCCGGATATTTATTAGGAGCCTGATTCTTAGCTAAAAAACCCACATAAGTAGTGAAGGTGATAGTGTTCCCGACACTACGATAGTGAGAATCATCCACCGACAGTGCATGAAGCTCACTGACTCTTCTAGCAGAAGAGAAAGCTAAGAGAAAAGCTGTCTTATAAGATAAGAATTTGAAATCTACTGTCCCAAGAGGTTCAAATGGCTTTTCCTTCAATTTAAGAAGAACCCAAGCTAAATTCCATTTAGGAATTAATCTAAGAGTTCTGGGTCTATTTATCGAGAAGTTTCTAACTAACTTAGATAAAGAGACATTAGATCCAATTTGTAAACTATCATGATGTGCATAGGTATCAGATAACATAGACCTATAACCCTTAATAGTAACAGGCTGCAGTTTGATTTCGTCAAACAAGTATACTAGAAAGTTTGCAATGTCTGGTATAGAGGGATCGCATACATCTACAGAATGATCCCTACACCAACGACGAAAAACCTTCCACTTAGCCGCATAGTTTAGCGAAGAGGAGGTCCTCCTACAGTTAGAAATCGCGTCCACTGCTCGTCCTGTAAAGTGCTTGCCATGCAAGAAGGACCGCACAACGGAAAAACGTGAAGGTTGAGACCTTGCGGGTTGTGATGAAGTTGGCGCGATTTCCCCGGTGAAAGAAGATCCTCCCGCGGAGGAACCTTTCGCGGTAGGTCCCACAACAGACACCTGAGTAGATTTATCCACGGTCTCTGTGGCGACAGAGATGCTACCAACAGAATCTTGCATTGAGATTGTTTTATCTTTAGCAATACTTGTTGAATTAACGGCGCTGGAGGATACGCATATCCTATCATTCAGTCCCAGGGGATCGACAGAGCGTCTACTGCAAATGCTCTTGGATCCGGACACGGAGACACATACGTCTGCAACTGATTGTTGAGATGTGTCGCAAATAAATCTATCATTGGCCGTTCCCATTGGTAGCAAATCTGATTGAATACTAGTTTGTTGAGAGTCCACTCCGATGGCAACAAGTGACCCTTTCGTGAAAGGGAGTCTGCTAGCACATTCAGACGACCCGGTATGTGACGAACCGAAAGAAGAACGTGATGTTCTAGCGCAAACAGAAGGATTCTTTCCGTTAGATTGACCAACGGAACTGAATGAGTGCCTCCCTGATTCCGTATATACGCCACTACTGTCGTATTGTCGGATAGGATTTGTACATGAGCATTGTGAATAATGTCCATCCAGTGACGTAACGAAAGCCAAATTGACATCATTTCCTTGATGTTTATGTGCTTGCACAGGAATTGCGGATCCCAAAGACCCTGGCATCTCGAATCCGTTGGGATTAATGATGCACCCCAACCTGTTTGACTGGCATCCGTCATAATGGTAAAACTCGGATCCGGCAACTGCAGCGGAACTCCCTGAGTTAACCACTGAATGTTTGCCCAAGTCTGAATCTCTTGTTTCACTTGATCTGACAAGAGAACGTCTACGTCGAGCGAATGAATTTTCACACTCCAATTCTGAGTCAAGAAAATTTGAAGAGGACGTGTGCGTAACCGCCCCATCGGAATGAGATCCGCAGCGGCTCCGCACAGACCTATCAGTCTCATAAATTCTCTCGCTGTGACTTTGTCTGCGTGCAGACAATAGCGAGCGTAACAAATGACTTAATTTCGCTCTGGTTAACGGCAGACGAACGAGATTGTTGTGCGTCTCGAAGCTCATTCCCAGATGAGTGAATGACTTGGACGGCACCAGATCCGACTTCTCCTCGTTTACTATAAAACCGAGATGTCGGAGCAACAGAAGTAGATTCTGAACATCGTTCTGAAGCGTTAACTCGTTGCCGTACCTCTGAAGAATGTCGTCCAGGTAGGCCGACGTTACCGCAGACGAATGAGCTCGGAAATACATCATTACCGAGTTCATTACCCGAGTGAAAGCCCAGGGTGCTAGATTCAATCCGAAGCACATCACCCGGAATTGATACACCACTCCTAGGACTGCGAAGCGTAGATACTTTCGGAATGTCGGATGTACCATGACGTGAAAGTCCGCATCTTTGAGATCTATGCTTGTTGCATAATCGTTCACCCAAATACTCGCTCTGACCGACCAAATCGTCAACATATAAAATTTCGGAGCGACGATCAGCTTGTTTATCCAGCTCAAATCTATGACTGGACGGAACGAGCCGTCTGGTTTCGGAACCAGAAACAGATGGCTGTAGAATCCCGGAGTTTCCTGGTTTTCTACGACCTCTACCGCGTTCTTCATTAAAAGAGACTGCACCTCTGATAACAGAGCGTCTCTTTTCTGTGGATTTGACGGAAGTTGAGTCCACTTTGGACTGCGAGTTAATGGAGGCTTTCGTTTGAAGGATATCTTTAGACCTTCCGAAGTCACTCCTCTCACCCAAGGGTCGTCCGTAATCGACGCCCATTCTTGTGAAAAGCTTGACAACCTTCCGCCAACCGGTACGCGATAGAGGTTTAAGCCATCACCTCCTGGACCTGCGAGGCCTGCGGTAGGAGAAACCCTGTCCTCCACGACCCGCACCTCGCCCCGTCGACCTCGGGGCGTCCGACCGATTGTCCCGGCCCGAAGGACGTCCCGAACGAGAGTCGCTACCCTGACGGTCTCTCAAATAAGACCAAGAGGACCCACCGGAACCTCTATAGGAACCTCTCTTGGGCGCATTAGACCCAGAAGTGCCTGTCTTATTCTTGTCTGCTGTATCCGGCTTCTTAGAGGCAGATTTGAACAACAGAGAATCCGAAGCTTTCTTTGTAATTTTATCATAAATAGCAGAAAGCTTGCCGTCAAAGAGAAGTTCTCCGGAGACCGAAGCGACTCTAAGAGAGTTCTTCACCTTAGAATCCACAAGTGTGGATGTAGCTAGGGCTGCGTCACGTCTAACCAACTCCAGATTTGCCACTGAAAGGGCGGAGTTACACGTGGAATAAGCTACTGCCCTTGAAAGAAGTCTTAAAGAGGATTGTATATCCTGAAACTCTTTCCCTTGAAGGCGCAGTGATAACGCCTTAGTAAGGTGATCTGCATAAGATAAGGCATCTAAATTGGCTCTGTTAGACGCAATAGCTGTTTCCAACACCGCGGTTGGAATAGAAGCCGACGACGGTAATGATAGCTCTAAGTCTTCCGCCTCGTCGTCCATACGCAGAGGAACTCTCGGGATACCCTGTCCTGCCGTATCGAATTTATTCCTTGCATTAATGAAAGGCAGGTTGAGAGTATTAGCGGACAAGAAACCTGCTTTCCCCGTCTTGGAAGCAAGTTTAAATATAGCGTCGTTCAATAATTCAAATGTTCTTGCAACATTATTGGACTGCGACGGAAACTCGGGAGCGATGTCCCTGAACCGCTCAAAAAATTCAGAGTCCAATGACGCTATAATCCTCTTGTCCGGAACCGCAGCAGTCTGGCCCGACGGAACAACTTGAGGGAGAAAGTGCCGGATGAAGTCCACGGCAGCTTTATGTTGTTCCGAAAGGGATAGCTCCAAATCATCCGTATCCCTTTCACCATCCGGTCGGACCTCATGATGTTCCCGGTCGTCCGCCCCCGATGCTTCGGCGGAGCGTACCGACCCAGCGCCGTCGGATAATTCTCGATCCGACACCGTTTCTGTCGGCTGCTGGGATGCTGCGATAAGCTGTGCTATCTGCACAAGAATGTCCGGCGTCGAGACCTGCAGAGGCGCAGTCTTCCGCTGCTTCGCCGACGGCAGCTCCGCATCAGATGGCTCCCGCATACTTTTTCTATGCGAACGTCCGGAGTCCATCGGTCTCGAATCCCTGGCTGCCGGATGGTGTGACCTGGTCACCGTAACATCCTTGATCGGCGAAGCTGGTAATATATCGGCGGTCACGCAGCCAAGGTGCGGTCGTGTGCGCTGACGAGAAGAAGAAGCCTTAGCAGTCTCCGCGGACTGCCTATACAACGGAGCGTCCCGAGCGACGGACGTATGCTCCGCTTGCGACACATTTTGTACCACAACATCTGGTCCCAGATCTTGTTGTACGAGAGAGGGGCCTCTCTCGCTCGCGGCCCGGCTGGACCTGGACGAGCTAGGAACCGGACTCAAAGGCTTCCTCCGTTCTCGCTTACTATCCGCCGTCACTGGGTGTGCATCTATTATGTTTATAGTGCTCGCATCACCCAAAATTTCCTCCTGGACCGCATCGGACGAACCCGGCTGCCGAACCACTTGGTGAATGGACGCTACACCGGGCGAGCTAGCGGACGACATTTGTCTAATCTCCATGAGCACTTTTGCCGCTAGCTCTGAATTCATTTGTGACGACGGACGCACACTTGTAAAAGATAACATGGAAACATCACCCTGTTCTTGTTCCTCTGAAATAGAAACTGAGAGAGTAGAGTGACCTTGCGGAGAAAGAGCCGGCATAGCCCTTTCTCCAGAAACAAAATATCGTGACACACGTTTCCAATGTTTCTCATCCCAATATTCACATACAGGACAGGGATTAATGCGAGAACACTGACTACAATTAATACAATGATCATGAAAGTCAGAGGAAGATTTCTTCCCATTACAATTTGAACAATGTCCCTTCATAGTGAAAGGACAACAACAAGTCCTAGTTACTCGCACAAACCCCTGACACAAAGATACATAATAACATGATCCATTAATAAATGAAAAAACAATTGCAAATCAAAATAATTTTGAAAAAATATTTTTTCAGCGAAGCCCAAGTTGCTGAAAAGTAACGTTGAGCCCCAATGGATCCGATGGCAAAGTGTGGTCAAAAATTTTAAATTTATATTAAATAATTAATGAGACACTTACGGACAATATAAATGTATCTAATAGTGAGATAAACAACACCAAAGGCAAACAGCCCCCCTCAAAAAAGGCTGTTGCCAATGTAAACAAACAGTGTAAAATACCAGAAAACATGACTCCAGGCACTGAAAAAACTGGCCCGAAATCAGTCATCCAAATTACACTCTATCTGATGCAAGACAGAGACTCCCAGGGGAGAATCTGCAGAACATCAGATGGAAGATGCAGAACACAACGTTTATACACCCATGGGTGAAAACGTAACTATGGGGAAAATAACAGAAAACATTCTGTATCCAAGCAACTCTCCCAGGAAAATTTTAGAAATGAACTTTCTCAAAAATATGCCAAAAGCATGGGAGAATTGCAAGGGGGGACTTTAGAAGGCTAGGGGAGAGGAAATACTGAATAAGCAGTGCAACATTTAGCAAGAATGACAACAAGAGGCCCATGCCTCGAAAATAGGCAACTTAACATAATTTCATCAAAAAATTTTAAGTACAGCCCTGATTATTTTTTGTCACTTCTTTTTCCTCTCCTCCTTCTATATCCTCCTTAGAATCACCATTTCTCCAAAAATTACGTGTCTGGCATCCTTTAAACTGAGATTTACAAGCACAAAGATCAGTGAGATGTTGACTGATGAAGGGCCAAACAGAGAATGATAATTGGCGCCAATTTCGGGACGTCTGCGTCACTGCGCATGCGCAGTAAAGGCGTAGTATGGAGGTCCTTTAGGACATGATTTCTTTTTGTTTTGGATGCAAATTTTGGGGATTGGGGGGCAAAATTTGTGTTTGGCCCTGGTTTTGTTAGAGTTAGCACCAGCTAAGTCTGGGTCATTGGTACAGTATAAAAATATAGAAATTTTGGGTGGGGTGAAAATTCTTGCCCCTCCCGTAACGAAGGCAAATATAGCTCCTCGACCTTCTCTTGAACAAATCTGAGTCTACACCTCAAAAGGAAGCTGCACACCAAATATCAAGTCTCTGCTACTGCTAGTTCATGAGAAGAAGATTTTGGTGCCCCTTGGGGGCATGGCACCACCCACGGAGAGGGACAACTTCATTTGAACAAATCCGAATTGGCATTAGGTAATAAACATTTACCCAACATTTGAATAAAATTGGGCTAGGGGGGTTTTGGAGGAGAAGTTGGATTTGTAAAGTTTACGATGGACGACGGATAGAAAGTGATCAGTAAAGCTCCCCTTGAGCTTCGCTCAGGTGAGCTAAAAAATCCAGTAAACGATCATCACAATGAAAATAGAAAAGACAGGTAAAAGAACACAGGAATGATTATTTGATACTCAGTCTATAAATGCTTCAGAAGAGAAAATTAACAGTCCACATAAATGAAAGTGTCAATGACACTGTAGCTTAATTTTACTGTGTTGTGTTGGATTAAAAGGATAATGTTCAATGTTTATGAAAGGATTATGAAATACGACAAGAATTGTGATAACTGAGAATATGTTAATTTCTGTTCCCTGTATGCTATGTTTTCAATAAAAATAATGGTGTATACTGTATTAAAGAATTATGGGGTAGGTTAATGTGGCCACATAGTTAATGTATGTCAACCAAAGTTACCAAGTTACAGTGAAATTATTTCAAAACGAGTCATCCTAACAAGGTACAAAAAAATCCCTTCATAAATAGACTGTTCTAAAGGTTTTTGGTCTTCGGGCTTATGTAGCTATCACAGTTGACCAATCGTAACCAAAAGGGGACGTCCTCATCTAGACATTATACTGAGTCATCATACCAAATTGCAATGAAATCCCTTCAGAAATACAAGCTGTAGTCTGTGCTAAAGGTTTTGCTCTTGGGCAGCTGTCACGGTTGAATGATCGCAACCAAAAGGGGACATTCTCATCTGGACATTATCTGAAGTCATCCTACCAAGATACAATGAAATCCCTTCATAAATACGACCTGAAGACTGTGCTAAAGGTTTTTGAGCTTCGGGCCCCCTGTAGCCATCACAGTTGACCAATCGTGACCAAAAGGGGACGTTCTCATCTAGACATTATACTGAGTCATTGTACCAAGTTACAATGAAATCCCTCCATAAATACGAACTGTAGACTGTGCTAAAGGTTTTGGGGTTTTGGGCTCGGGCAGCCGCCATGGTTGACAGACCGCGGCCAAATGGGGAAGTTCTCATCTAGACATCATACAGAGTCATCCTACCAAGTTACAATGAAATCACTCCATATTAAATATGACCTGTAGACTGTGCTAAAAGTTTTTGGGTTTGGGGCTTGGGCAGCCATCACGGTTGACAGATCATGACCAAAAGGGGACGTTCTCATTTGGACATTATACAGAGTCATCCTACCATGTTACAATGAAATCCTTTCATAAATATGACCTGTAGACTGTGCTAAAGGTTTTTGGGCTCGGGCAGCCATCAGGGTTGACCGATCGCGACGAAAAGGTGACGTTCTCATCTAGACATGACCTCAAACCTGCATATGAAATTTTGTGACGATCGGACAAAAACTACGGGTGTAGCCTGTGCTAAAGGAAAATGTGAACAGACTCACAGACTAACATACTTCTGCATGTGTGATGGCAATAGCTTATCTTGACTTTGTCAAGTTAAGCTAAAAATGAAATCTGTTTAATGCAAAAGTTAATGGATGGACAAACAGAGATGGACAGACATAGCCATACCATAATATGGCCTGTTCCTATGAGCAACCATATATAATACATCCTCCACCCTATCCATATGGAGAGCAATGGCTGAATTTGAAAATGAAAGTGTCAATGACACTGTAGATCAACTTGTTAAGACATGTACATGTATAGTGTGTGACAGAGCAATGACAAACATCTAGGTAATGACCTGATAACAAAGGTACATATAAAGTATTGTAACGGTCTGTACATAAATACTGACCGTAGCCTGTAACAAATATATAGGTAAAGTATTGTAAAGGTGGGCGACAGTCAGATGCTAAACTAGAAAAGAAATCTTTGAGTCCCAGAGTGGGTCTGACTGAACCCCAAAATATTTGTTCTCATAGCACAGTGAT
Organism: Pictodentalium vernedei; assembly: GCA_031216915.1. Classification (NCBI taxonomy): domain Eukaryota; kingdom Metazoa; phylum Mollusca; class Scaphopoda; order Dentaliida; family Dentaliidae; genus Pictodentalium; species Pictodentalium vernedei. The sequence goes on from CM062291.1 coordinate 311,536,858, forward strand.
AACAAAGGCACCCCAAAACACACTCGTTCCTGTCCCAAGGTGAAAACAAAGGTACCCAAGAAGTTTCACGAAGATCAGTTCGGATATACGAGCTGTATAGAAGTTGTGACAAAAAACTGATTGGACCTAATTTCGGTACAAAATGGCCACTGGCAGCCATCTTGAATTTTGGACCACACCCAGAAACATTCGTTCTCGTCCCAAGGTGATTACAAAGGTACCCAAGAAGTTTTGTGAAGATCGGTTCATAAATACAGCCTCTAGCCCGAGCAGTATTTACATGTGCACTTACAGTGTATAAGTAGCACTGAATAAATCAAAGTTCATCTAATTTGCATAATTTCTGCATGAGAAAAAAACCCGTATTATATGTGATGTATCCCATGGTACTAAACATTCAAACAAAAATTTATTCAAATCAAAACTTTCATACAGAAGTTCCGTACAAAAGACTGATTGCACTAATTTTGGTACAAAATGGCTGCTGGTGGCCATCTTGAATTTCGGACCATACCCAAAAACACTTGTTCTCATCCCACGGTGATAACAAAGGTACCCAAGAAGTTTCGTAAAGATCGGTTCATAAATACGGCCTCTAGCCTGAGCCGTATAGAAGTTGTGTACAAAAAACTGATTAGACCTAATTTCGGTACAAAATGGCCACTGGCTGCAATCTTGAATTTTTGTCCGCACCGAGAAACACTTGTTCTCGTCCCAAGGTGATAACAAAGGTACCCAAGATGTTTCATGAAGATCAGTTCATAAATACAGACTCTAGCCCGAGCCGTATTGACATGTGTACTTACTGTGTGTAAGTAGCAGTGAAAAAATCAAAGTTCATCTAATTTGCATAATTTCTGCACGAGAAAAAAACCTGTATTATATGTGATGTATCCCATGGTACCAAACATTCACACAAAAAATTATTCAAATCAGCACTTTCATATGGAAGTTCTGTGCAAAAATCTGATTGCACCTAATTTTGTACAAAATGGCTGTCATCGGCCATCTTGAATTTCGGACCGGACCCCAAAACACTTGTTCTCGTCCCACGGTGATACCAAAGGTACCCAAGAAGTTTCATAAAGATTGGTTCATAAATACGGCCTCTAGCCTTGTTCTCGTCCCACGGTGATACCAAAGGTACCCAAGAAGTTTTGTAAAGATTGGTTCATAAATACGGCCTCTAGCCTGAGCCGTATTTGCATTTGCACTTACAGTGCTGAAAGTAACACCAAAAAACATCAAAGTTAGTCTAATTTGCATAATTTACGCACGAGAAAAAAACCTGTATATGTGATGTATCCCATGGTACTAAACATTCATACAAAAAATTATTTCATATGGAAGTTCTGCGCAAAAATCTGATTGCACCTAATTTTGTACAAAATGGCTGCCAGCGGCCAACTTGAATTTCGGATCGGACCCAAAAACACTTGTTCTCGTCCCACGGTCATAACAAAGGTACCCAAGAAGTTTCATAAAGATTGGTTCATAAATACGGCCTCTAGCCCAAGCTGTATTGAATTGTTGACGGACAGACGGATGACTGGCCATGGCATAAGCTCAAATTTGGCTTCGCTAAAGTTGAGCTAAAAATCAAATACGATGTCATAACAATTCCCTCAAATTTCAATGAAATTGGCCCAGAGGTTTTGGAGAAAAAGTCATGAATACCACATTCATGGATGACAGATGACAAGTTATCACTATAGCTCACCCTGACTTTCAGCCAGGTGATTTGAAAAGAAAATGGATCATAATTTTCGATGAGAAATTCGAAACAACAAATTAGAATTCAAAATGAGGGATCAGTTAATAGAATAATCTTAGCCATTGAAAAATATTCAGTTAACCAAGATTTGGCATAGAGGTTAGTTGATAAGAAAGCCCATCATATGAATGACGAATTGAAACGAAATTGTGATGTAATTGCACTGCTGAGTCATTTTTCTATCCTAAAATGCCTTAACTGTTCTTTCTGAAACAGCATGTGTAATTTCAATACATCAAAGCATAGCAACCTGAAAATCCTAAACTTTTCTAATTGACAATCTGCATTTGCCAATGTTTACGCCGACTGATGGGCGAAGTGATGGTGGGATATCAGCCGATGGCTGATTGTAATCTGAATAATTGTTTCATCACTACCTTATCAATAGCAATTAAATATGAGCAGCAGATCAAATATTTTTATTGACTTTTCCTGTCTCCATTTGGAACAGAGTGCAATTTTTTCAGAAAAAAAGTATATTTCAACTGATAATGTTGCATACCAAATATGGTTCAAATTAGTCAAGAATATAGAGAAAAGCCACAAAGCCTTTGCCCCCACCTAATGCTGCAGAACCAATAGAAAAGTAGAAGAGTCCACTACCCTTAATGAAACATAACATGAAATATCAAATCCTTGCCCTCTTTTTTATTGGAGTATCAAACAACAAGTTATTGAGACTATTATTATCCCCTATTAAATAACTTTCCGACGGGAAGTTCGTACAACTCGCTCCACTCATAATGGCATTCATCCAAAAATTGAGATAAAGGTGTCAAGTGTCCTTTGGTTTACGGTCTGTGTTTTTATTTCTATGTTCTTCGACACACGTTCGTCTGTTTACAGAAGAACGTGCAATGATTGAATAGTCCTGCACTCATTAAATATGCTAATAAGCCAATATAGGTTGGTCACATGGGTGGGGTGAGACAGCTGTCACGTGGGTGGGGTGAGACAGGCATATCTCTCCCAGCTGTCTCACATGACTTTATATATGTCTCAGTACCTTAGTGGTGGGAGAATAAAGTATCTGGATATTGCCAACATGCAACATCACCTGTTTTCTAAAATGTAAATCATCACAGCCTCTTGTATAGTCTTGTTTACTCCCCTCAAGCCTCACCAAGATGTATACACGTGTTAAGCTTGTTAACACTAAACAGGAACTATAAGACAGAATTATTGTTAGCATAGATTGACATGTTACAAGGACACACTGGATACTGTTGCCCATTGCAGTCGTGGAAGCAAGCGACAAAAAAATGCAACATCATTTTCATCTTGCAGGCTTGATCTTAATTTTAATGGAGGTAATTTGATTTTGATCAAACAGGTGTATTATGTACCAAGTTTGGTTACATTTAACCTGATAGTTATCTTCATGAAGACTTAAATACAAAAATACAAGATTTAACCAATTCAATCTTGTTTGACAGAGAGCTCAATAAGCTCTGTCAAACAAGATTTAATTTGTTGAATTCCTAGTTACATTGTGGGAAAAACTGTTTCTCGAAATTTTAATATATCAATACCATTGTGTAAAGGGTTAATAATCTGATATAATGGAACCCTGAAAAATATTTATTTATTTATTAGTGTTCAAGGTCACATATTTTTGCATAATTTCTTACAGCTAATCAGGACCACAACATGGAGATAAAGTTAAGTTTAGTCATTTGTTTATAACCATGTTTTTTGAGGACTCTCCCCCTCCCCCTCCCCAGAAGAATTGGTGACTGTGTCCCATTTTACCAGTAAAACAGAGCTGCTTCACACTTCTCAGGGTTCCCATAGGAAACTCAGTAAACACAATAAACGCTTTGCCATTACAAGTATTCATTTAATAACAGTATTCAATTAACATGAAACTGGACATTTTCCTACAATCTAGTGATAAACAGAGATGTTCTATTATATCTTGAAAGGGCTTATGAAGCTCTGTCAAACAATGTATAATAGATAAATAGAGGATATGGAATGAGCGTTTTTCTCATATAATACTTATGAAACGAGTCTAAGAATTTTCCGTTTGGGCGAATTCGGACGAGTTTCATAAATATTATATGAGAAAAACACTCATTTCATATTCTATTTATCATATGACACACACACGCACAAATTAGCCACTTAGTATGATTTTTTAACCCATCACCTAACTTGAGTTGCAGACGGCACTTAGAAAAAACATCCTCGTATAACTAAAAAATTTTCATTTTTTGCTTCCAGAACATAGGTTATGACCCCTCATTGGAACGAGGGCGGCACGCTAGTTTCAATGAGGGGTCATAACCTATGTTTTGGAAGCAAAAAGTGAAAATATAAAAAACAAGAGGCCCCACGTGGCCTTAATCGCTCACCTGACAAAGTGACTCTAAGAAGTATTTTAGGTCACCTTCACCATGTCATGCCTCATCAACATTAACTGGTTGAGTGATAGATTTTGTTTGAAGTTCAACATTTGTTACCTAAAATTAGTTTTATTTAAAATCATTGGTGTGTGGCCAATCTCCAATGATTTTTAATAAAGCAAATTTATCTCTGCAGACAAACTGGTTTAGCATGAAGCACAAACAAGGAATGTGAAGAGATAGCCTTGGACATCTCTCCCCAACTGTGGATATCTTCCATGTGCTACATGTATATATTTGCATGCAAGAAAACAAAAATTTTCACAAATTTTATTTTTTTTTATCATCATTGGAACAAGCTCAAACAGCTTATTCCAATAGGGGTATGGGAAGATGAGGTATATTTTTGAGACAGAAATGTGAATATATAAATAATGGTGTTTTTTTGTGAATGATGCTGGAGAATTTTGCGTAAAGATATGGTAAATGGTTTGTTCTAGATACAGAATGATGCAAAAGTATTTAAATTTGATTAGGCAAGTTGTTCCTATAATGCATTTAAAAATTGAAGTAACTGTTTTTTTGCTGACGAACTTTTAGATGTGTGTGTCTGTGTTTGTGTGTGTGTGTGTGTGTGTGTGTGTGTGTGTGTGTGTGTGTGTGGGGGGGGGGGGGGGGGGGGGGGGGGGGGGGTAAGAGTGTTCTTGCAAACAAAATTCCTGAATAAATGGAAAATTTTATTTTTTGTGTGAAAGACATAGTGCGTGAATGTTGATTGGAACAAGCTTAGAGAGCTCATTTTAATGTGAAGTCATAAAGCTGTGTTTTACGTACGAAATTCTGGAATAACTAAAAAAATTGCTTTTTTGACTCAAATAGCATGGTGTGCGACCTCTCATTGGAATGAGCTCAAAAAGCTCATTCCAATGGGGTATTTACAAGCGATAAGTACATGTATGTTTAAGAGACAAAAATTAAAATTTGAATAGCGATTTTTGCGAAGAATGCTGACAAGTTTTGGCAGTTATGCTGGTAAAAAGGTAAGATATGCAAAGTGGTTGTTTTTTAGAGGCGACATTTAATTAAGGGGAATTAACCCTTGATTACTGAGGTAACTTCTAAAAGTACTGAAATTTCATGAAGCAATGTGAATAACAGACAACAGTTGCCTAAAAATTTCATGAATAACTAAAATTTTTATTCCTTTGTCTCGAAAACATGGCATATGCTTGTTGGAATGAGCTGAATGCGTGTGTTCCAATGAGGGGTCATAAAATTTGAACGAAGATTTGTGTGAATAATGCATTAGTACTGCTAGATTTGGGTAAACGGTTCACCCTGGATACCACCCCTTCTATAGTAGATCTTTTCTGCAAATTTTGTCTAAGATTCTATCAACTTTACAAATAAATACGTTCATGAATCACAATCAGATCCACCCTACAATGTTGCATACCAAATATCAAAAGATTCTGCCTGCTGGATCTGGAGAAGAAGATTTTTTAAGAAATATGCCTGAAATGCACTAAGTTAAAATTTGGGCCCCTATACGGAGCCCAAATATAAAACCAGGGGGCCGATTTGAACAAACTTGAATCAGATCCACCCCACAATGTTGCTTACCAAATATGAAAAGATTCTGAAGCTGGATCTGGAGAAGAAGATTTTTTAAGAAATTTGCCTGAAATGCACTAAGTTCGAATTCGAGCTTCTATAGTGAGCCCAAATATGAAACTAGGAAGCCGATTTGAACAAACTTGAATCAGATCCACCCCACAATGTTGCATACCAAATATCAAAAGATTCTGCCTGCTGGATCTGGAGAAGAAGATTTTTTAATAAATTTGCCCGAAATGCACTAAGTGCGAATTCAGGCTTCTATATTAAGCCCAAATATGAATCCAGGGGGCCGATTTGAACAAACTTGAATCAGATCCACCCTGCAATGTTGCATACCAAATATCAAAAGATTCTGCCTGCTGGATCTGGAGAAGAAGATTTTTGAAGAAATTTGCCTGAAATGCACTAAGTGCGAATTCGGGCTTCTATATTAAGCCCAAATATGAATCCGGGGGCCGATTTGAACAAACTTGAATCAGATCCACCCCGCAATGTTGCATACCAAATATCAAAAGATTCTGCCTGCTGGATCTGGAGAAGAAGATTTTTGAAGAAATTTGCCCGAAATGCACTAAGTTTGAATTCGAGCTTCTATAGTGAGCCCAAATATGAATCCAGGGGGCCGATTTGAACAAACTTGAATCAGATCCACCCCGCAATGTTGCATACCAAATATCAAAAGATTCTGCCTGCTGGATCTGGAGAAGATGATTTTTTAAGAAATTTGCCTGAAATGCACTAAGTTCGAATTCGAGCTTCTATAGTGAGCCCAAATATGAATCTAGGAAGCCGATTTGAACAAACTTGAATCAGATCCACCCCACAATGTTGCATACCAAATATCAAAAGATTCTGCCTGCTGGATCTGGAGAAGAAGATTTTTTAATAAATTTGCCCGAAATGCACTAAGTTTGAATTCGAGCTTCTATAGTGAGCCCAAATATGAATCTAGGGGGTCGATTTGAACAAACTTGAATCAGATCCACCCCGCAATGTTGCATACCAAATATCAAAAGATTCTGCCTGCTGGATCTGGAGAAGATGATTTTTTAAGAAATTTGCCTGAAATGCACTAAGTTCGAATTCGAGCTTCTATAGTAAGCTCAAATATGAATCTAGGGAGCCGATTTAAACAAATTTGCATCAGATCCATCCCACAATGTTGCATACCAAATATCAAAAGATTCTGCCTGCTGGATCTGGAGAAGAAAATTTTTTAAGAAATTTGCCTGAAATGTACTAAGTTCGAATTCGAGCTTCTATAGTGAGCCCAAATATGAATCTAGGAAGCCGATTTGAACAAACTTGAATCAGATCCACCCCACAATGTTGAATACCAAATATCAAAAGATTCTGCCTGCTGGATCTGGAGAAGAAGATTTTTTAATAAATTTGCTTGAAATGCACTAAGTTCAAATTTAGGCTCCTATACTGAGCCCAAATATAAACCCAGGGGGCCGATTTGAACAAACTTGAATCAGATCCACCCCACAATGTTGCTTACCAAATATGAAAAGATTCTGCCTGCTGGATCTGGAGAAGAAGATTTTTTAAGAAATTTGCATGAAATGCACTAAGTTCAAATTCGAGCTTCTATAGTGAGCCCAAATATGAATCTAGGAAGCCGATTTGAACAAACTCGAATCAGATCCACCCCACAATGTTGCATACCAAATATCAAAAGATTCTGCCTGCTGGATCTGGAGAAGAAGATTTTTTAAGAAATTTGCCTAAATGCACTAAGTTCGAAATCGGGCTCCTATACTGAGCCCAAATATGAACCCAGGGGGCCGATTTGAACAAACTTGAATCAGATCCACCCTACAATGTTGCATACCAAATATCAAAAGATTCTGCCTGCTGGATCTGGAGAAGAAGATTTTTTAAGAAATTTGCCTGAAATGCACTAAGTTCGAAATCGGGCTCCTATACTGAGCCCAAATATTAACCCAGGGGGCCGATTTGAACAATCTTGAATCAGATCCACCCCACAATGTTGCTTACCAAATATGAAAAGATTCTGTAGCTGGATCTGGAGAAGAAGATTTTTTAAGAAATTTGCCTGAAATGCACTAAGTTCGAATGCGGGCTTCTATAGTAAGCCCAAATATGTATCCAGGGGGCCGATTTGAACAAACTTGAATCAGATCTACCCCGCAACATTGCATACCAAATATCAAAAGATTCTGCCTGCTGGATCTGGAGAAGAAGATTTTTGAAGAAATTTGCCTGAAATGCACTAAATTCGAATTCGAGCTCCTATAGTGAGCCCAAATATGAATCTAGGGAGCCGATTTGAACAAACTTGAATCAGATCCACCAAACAATGTTGCATACCAAATATCAAAAGATTCTGCCTGCTGGATCTGGAGAAGAAGATTTTCAAAGAAATTTGCCTGAAATGCAGTAAGTTCAAATTTGGGCTCCTATACTGAGCCCAAATATAAACCCAGGGGGCCGATTTGAACAAACTTGAATCAAATCCACCCCACAATGTTGCATACCAAATATCAAAAGATTCTGCCTGCTGGATCTGGAGAAGAAGATTTTTTAAGAAATTTGCCTGAAATGCACTAAGTTCGAAATCGGGCTCCTATACTGAGCCCAAATATGAACCCAGGGGGCCGATTTGAACAAACTTGAATCAGATCCACCCTACAATGTTGCATACCAAATATCAAAAGATTCTGCCTGCTGGATCTGGAGAAGAAGATTTTTTAATGTTTTTCCCATTGCCTACAGTGTTAAAAAGTGCTGACTCAGCACTTTTTCAAAGTCCCGAAACTGTACCCTATGATAAAACCGATGGCAATTTTTTTTTACCAATCCTTTCTGTTGGTCCTAAGGAAGCTGCACACCAAATAAAAATTCTCAGTGCTGTGCAGTTTTGGAGATATGGGCGTTTTAAATTTTTTCTATTTTTAGCTCCTGCGGTTCCCACGGGGCTGCGGGAAAATTTTTTTTTGCATAAATCAAGTACTCATGACCCAATAAGCCCTCACATAAAATTTGGTTCAAATCAGCCTCTCGGTTTGGAAAATAGAAATTTTGGGCGGGGCAAAAAATTTTGCCCCTCTCATAACAACGCCAAGTATAGCCCCACAAACTTCTCTTGAACAAATCTGAGTCTACACCTCAAAAGGAAGCTGCACACCAAATATCAAGTCTCTGCTACTGCTGGTTCATGAGAAGAAGATTTACAAAGATTTTGGTGCCCCTTGGGGGCGTGGCACCACCCAGGAGGAGGGGCAACTTCATTTGAACAAATCTGAATTGGCATTAGGTAATAAACATTTAGCCAACATTTGAATAAAATTGGGCTAGTGGTTTAGGAGGAGAAGTCGATAATGTAAAGTTAACGCCGGACGGACGACGACGGACGACGGAAGACGGACGCCGGACAGAAAGTGATTAGTAAAGCTCCCCTTGAGCTTCGCTCAGGTGAGCTAAAAATGAATGGCGTTTTTCTTGTAGGTAAAAGATTAATACAATATAACCCACCCCAAAAAGGACAGATAATGTAAATTCTCCCTTCTGAAATTATGCAAATGTGACCCAGTTGTATTTTGTTTAGCTAATCAAATTGTCCAGTTTTGAAATTGACCAATGAAAGCTCCCAACTCTAATTATGAAAATGTGGCCCAGTTGTATTTTGTTCAGCCAATCAAATTGTCTAGTTTTGAAATTGACCAATGAAATTGACGGAAGGCTTTATTTATCACTGATTAATATGAAAACAAAATATCAAATGTTTTAAAGTGAACAAAATGGACTGGTCATATGATAAAATGCTTATATTGAATGGACAGAGGCTCACTGGATCTACAAAGGTGGGGAATTCAGTGGTTGTTGGAGTAATGCTTCAATAGATCACAATATTTTTCATTCAGTTAACAGGAGTTTACTCTACAACCCATAGGCACTCTGAAATTGCCCTAAATTGATTTTCCGGTCTCTCAAAACAGGTGAAAAACTGAGTTTTTTCCACAGTTTTGCAGTCTCTCAAGACAGGTCCATTACAGAGTGAAACCAATTGGTACATGGCCACAGTGGTCTCTCAAGACAGGAGGTCTCTCAAGATAGGGTTCTCTCAAGAAATGTTTATGTATTATGTTTTGGAGACTATCTTTTTTAAATTAAGGAAATTGCTATAGACATGTGATGCGTTGACAAAATATATGCAGGATTTCAAATTAATTTGCACTGAAGAGAAACATATCCAAGGTTGCCAATTTTCTTAAAACTACAATGGAATATTCAGCAAATGTTAGTTAACCCTTTACCTAACATGAAAAGCAGACGACACTTGTAAACAAAATTCTTGAATAACTAATTTTTTTCATTTTTTGTCTCAAAAACATAGGTTATGACCCCTCACTGGAACGTAGAGCTCATAACCTATGTTTTTGAGACAAATAATGAAAATTAACTGGCTATTTTCATGAAAAGCGCTGTCTGGTTTTGGTCATTACGTTGGGTAAAGGGTTAAAGAGGTATCTGAAGTAGTAGTTCTCCCTATTTTAACAAAATATGTTACATAAAAAATAATAAAATTTAAATACTGGGCTCAAGAATGTATTAAAAGGTCTCATAATATATGTGATTTCCAATTATTTAAAAATAGATACACTTAACGACTCCTGATTGACCTTCACCCATATTTTGAACTGCCAATTGTTTTCAACTTGTTTGGTATTGGTCACAAGTCACCACACCTGAGATATAAGCATGAAGCCACTTTCAGTTACCTTTAAAGTCACAACAGTTTGTGTTTCATTGGAGTGGTGGCATTTCTTCAAGGTAACTAATATATGAATAACAAAGTGTTTTCAATGAAAAATGTGTGAAGCAGGGATAGTTTCTAAAAATTCAATGGTGTAAAGGCCTGCTTGGGCAGGATGAAGAAACAAGATGAAAAAAAAAACTTTAATAAGTTCTAACTTGTGTGTCTTAAGTCAATAAAACTTTAAAAGGATGACATCAAACAACAAAAGGTAGTAGGTCTCAACCCACAGACATATCTTGCCCTTTCATCTTCATTTAGCATCACAACAGGATTGGAAATCAATTTGCTAATAATTTGTTTTCTAAATGGAGAAGCCAATTCAATAAACTGATGTTGACCCCTGTAAGGCATTCCATCATATACTCACCAATGTCCGGTCAATATAGTGAACATAGTAAGTGAAAGCTTTTCCAGTCCACGACACTCCACCCGTTAATGGAGATAATTCAGTAACATGCATGATAGATCCAATATCTGGAAATGCAGAACAATGTTGACCTCAAAGATTACTAACAATATTTTTTACACACTTAGGATCATTCTGGGTAATTAATCTTGAAATATAAGTTCAAAGGCATATATGATACCTGGAAAGTAATAATTCCCCTTCTATACGTTTTAAAATGCCTTGTAAAACATTTTTTCAGAATGCAATGCTCCTAATTTCTCAATGGTGAATGAAATTTCAACACCTTGTGATGGGGACTGTATGCTGATATTTGTATTTTATGTTTCAGCTAAAAGCCAAAACTCTTATACTTACAAATCAATTAGAAGTGATGATCCTGTTTTGACAAATGCCAATAATAGTTCAACTGTCAATATTTACTTTTTAAAGGGGTGGAGGTGAAATATACTGTGGTTTTCATTACCTTTTCATTAATTTACCTATTTTAAGAAGATAATTTCCTGATATTCTGTTGTTCCAAAAAATGTCATCATAAGTTGGAACAAGTAAAATCATCTCTGACAATTAATCAATGTAACAGAAGTCCAGACTAGGTCTGAATTTCTTGAACATGGTACGAAATTTTCAGCGTACAGAATAGATTGCGGCGAATGGGTTACAGAAGTTATATAACCAAGGTAGAGTTCTTTTGGGGAGACCCAACGTGGGATGAAACTTGAGTTTTACAGAATATAGATGTATTGCACTCAAAGAGTTTAAAAAGTCCTCGGAGAGGTTTTTGGTCAGACTGATAGTAAATGTGACTTAAAAAAACATCATTAAACTATCAGCAATCTCAGAGTTTAAACCAAAATGTGAATTGAATTTCCATTTTCATTCTACTGTATTATTTTGCTGCTATTACCAAACCTTAGCATTTTTTTAAGGATGTTGAATAGAGGAAGAACTCAGTTGGGGCTCTTATAAAATTATAAAGAGGCTGGTATAATTGATGGAGGAAGAACAGTATAAAAGTTTGTATGTAGCATTTTTTATGACTTATCTTGTCCTGAGCTGTAGTAGTCCAATAAATTGGAGGAAAAATAAATGCTTTACACCAAAAATATGTATGTATTTATTTATTTATTTATTTATTTATTTATTTATTTATTTATTTATTGGTGTTTAAGGTCACATTTTTGCACAATGGCTAATCATGACCACAACATGAGTATCAACTCAAGACCAGGGGTGAGCGTTAATAAGCCATGTTGCCCATTTTAGAGAGGGTTTGCACCTCCCAAGCATTGGTGACTGGGTCCTATTTTACCAGTACAACAGAGCCTGTTTACCACAGTGAACAGGCACTGCTTCACTTCTCGGGGTTCCTGTGGGAAACCAAAATATGTAAAAAGTATTTTAAAAAAAATCATTTGGGGGAGGAAATTTAACGAATATTTCAAGTATAACTACACAATAATGCTCCTCATTTACAGAAACCTTCAGCTGCCAATGTCAAAACATCAATATTTACTGCTTTTTGATGTATTTATTTTAGCTGAAATTTGATGGCTTATAACTCGTATTAAGTATTTTGGACACTGGACTCTTGACACCATGAGAATTTTAAAAATATTTTTCATCAAATTTAGCCATGGCTGCTGTAAAGCAGCCATGACTAGATTTGATGAAAAATTCATCTAAATTTAACTAGAGAATTTATGGGTCAATAAGTCTTCAATTTACAGGAGAGAAATTTGGTTAAATGTGCCCAAATTATACTTATTTCAGTGGCAATATCTTTTGTGTCCTGGGCAGAAATACTGCCAGCAGAATGCAAGGAGTTAATATGGAACGGTTCACCAAATTTGAAAGTTTGCAGTAGTCTTTGTTGAATAATTTCATACTGAGCTACCTGGTGGGTGGAATCTACAATAACACCTACCTGATAGATCAGTAGAAACTTGAGTAAACAACAAGCAAATCTGTAGTTCACGACAGACCACCTGGTAGTCCAAGAACAGAAAATTTGCATGTTGGGGCCGCAAGTTTCTTCCAGGCAAGCAAGTAAGAATATACAGTACTTTTGATTACACAGGAGGACAGAGAATTTTGACTGTATCACGACTGGCTCACACTCAGATTAAAAGTCTCACTCTGCTTTCCTCAATGCAGCTGTGAAGTATCTCATCTTGAGAAAAAAATGCAAACACATGGCATATCATGTGCTATTTTCATTTGTTTTTCTCGATTTGATCATGATTTCATGTTTTATCCATGAAATCTTCCCCCACTAGTGGGAAGTGCGTTGCAAACATATCATGTTCTGATCAAGAGTATGACCAATTCTGTGATCATTAATACAGAACACAACAAGGTTGGAGCATGGAGTACATGAATCAATTATACGAGTTTGAGTTATGAGTTTCACAAGTGCTGTAAGTGCGAGTGAAATATAGGAAAAACTCCAACAAATGTTATTGATTCCAGTCCTCTGTATTGTACCCGAGGTGTATTTGTATTTATACCACGATTAAACTTGAAAAAAGTGAATGAAGTTGATACTTTTAAAGAAAAATATCACCTTTGGTGGTCTGTTTACTTTCTTGCTCAACTCTGTTTTGTGTCAAAGCATTTCACTCATGTCATAACAGGTTGAGTGCTAAATTATTTTTCAAAGGTGATTTGTAACATGAGTATTTTTTAAAAACAATACAAAGCTGCCAGCAATATTTTGCTACTATTTATTGGAGAGTGCCCCGTTGGCACTCTCCAATAAATTGTTTGTTTGTTGGTGGTTAACGTCACATATTTATGCACCATGGCTAATCGTGACACAACATGGAGATGAAGTCAAGTTTAGTCAATCGTTGATCAACATGTTGCCCATTTTAGAGGACTTTCACCCCAAGCATTGGTGACTGGGTCCTATTTTACTAGTAAAGCGGAACTGGTTGACCACAGTAAACAAGTGCTGCTTACTTCCCGGGGTTCCCACGGGGACCAATAAATTGTAACAAAGCGATTTTATTATTTCATTATCATTATCTACCACTGCACGAACAACAAACACAGAATAAAGTCATTACATTGGCTTTCAGCCCTTTTCAGTATTTATTTGTTTATTGGGGTTTAATTACACTTTTGACAGCCAGGGTCACCTCGTGTTGGACAATTTTATAGGTGGAGGAAGCTGGAGTACCTGGAGAGAACTACCAAGAAGGCTAGCAACTGTCAGACTCCCCAACGTACTAACTCCACACAAGTAGGGTTAGCATTGGTTGAAGAAAAGTGCACCATCAACATGCAGTATGTCTTAGTATACGGCACCACCGTGCCCCCATGTGGGAAATCGGGATTAAGTGCCTTGCCCAAGGACGCAATGCAGTTACCCCTGGCAGGGGTCGAACCAGCACTTTTAGCGCTTTACCAGTTGAAGCCTATCAGAGGTGCAACAACCAATTAGTTGCATTCTTACATGATGTTCTTTCATGTATGCCAGATTTTCAAATCTCTGTATTGTATCAGGTAACATTGAATACACACAACAAGCATGGGGTAAAGTACTGAACTCTGATGTCCAGTCACCAGGTAATAAGCCATGATTACTTTGGACAAAAAAAGTGAGTTGACAAAACATCTAAAAGCTGAATTATGGAACTCTGATCATGACAACCAAAGATTTCTGTATAAATAAAGAGAAAGGAAATTTAAGATGTAATGAGATGAAAGATGTGAAGTAATTGTTCCCCATATGCTAAAATGATCCAATGAGTGGGATCTACCACTTACTCACCAGGGTCCTATCTACAGTATGAAGGTAATATGATACAGGATTTCCCGTCCACGATACAGCACCCCGTAAAGGGGACAACTCAGTGACATGCACAATAGCACCAATATCTGGAAAAATAGCAAGTCCAAGCATTTTAGGCAATGATAGCTAAGAACAAAAGTTAAATGCATGCATATTAGGTGTGATAAAAGCATAAATTACAGAGACATCACAAAATGAAAATTGTATGACTTTCTAACTCAGATAAGTGTTTCTTTCAAAATGTAACTGTCATCTTCAGATCGAGTGCAGTCAACTTTTTTGTCATAAAATCAGATTTATATACAACTGCAATATCATCAGGGCTATAAATCATCCAAATTTACGATGATAAATGCTGTGCGAAGTTTGGTAATAATCCAAATTTACGGTGATAAATGTGGTGTCCCAATTTTGGTAATTGAGCCAACTTATGTGGTGTTTAGAAACAGTTTTGACAAGTTTTGGAATGTTCTGCATGATATGTGGTCTTGTTTTCCATAAAATGCAATTCAGTTACATAAGGAATAGAAAAAAACTTGAAACCAATAAGTACTTTTCAAAAACTATTACCAAGTTTCTTCATTGAAAAGAAATCTATGATTACCAATACAAAACAACACTGTCAATGCACACTGCTCTATACTAGTGAACTTTTTGTGAATATGGAATCAAAGGTTGTGATCTAATTTATTTATAACAGTAGTGTTTTCATTTAAACATCACGTGTAACTTTCATTTACCCCTTCCTACCATGACATCCTGAATGATATCATCTTATACACTAAGTGCTAAATTATTTTGGGTCATCAAAATTTTTTCACATATCTTTGCCTTGTTACAATTTATGGGAGGGTGCCAATAGGCACTCTCCCATAAACTGAAACCAGGTAAATCCTAACAGATTATATAATTTCACTTCAAAGGTGATATGTACAACATCCAATGAATATGTACCCTTCAAGTTGTGATACCGACACCTCAGAATAAGGCCCAGATATAGGCTTCCAGCACTCTACCAGCCAATACAGTGAAGTAAGCGAGCCCATCTTGCATTTGTGGGAAGTTTCACTGATAATTTAATCCTTCATCCCCATAGGTCTGGAGGATTAAATTATCACTGATCCTCCCAAGTTTATTGTGTTGTCTACTCATCGGATGCATACATTTGCTCCATGCAAACTTTTTATGCATGTCGATTTGAAAGAGATAAATAGAAATTAGCATAACACAGCAAAAACAACAAAGCCTCTGAACTAGTAATAGCTCAAGGGTGTCACTAAGAACAAAGGAGAGTCCCATGACATATATTATTATTTATTATTTATTGGTGTTTAAGGTCACATACTTATGCACAATGGCTAATCGTGACTGTGACAGTTTTAAGGGTGGAGGAAGCTGCTGCAAAACAAGGAGACAATTTTTTCTCTCCTACTGAACTGAAGCGCAGTCAGTCTGGTAGCCATGTTGTGCCCAAATGAGACCATTCTAAAGATGTGTTATACTATTACATTTGTGAATTTCAATGCAGTGCATGGATCTGCACTCTTCTGGAGATGGCCATCAAGGGTGATGTCAGGAGTATCTTTGTTGGGAATAATCATCATGAACAGCTGTGTTCTTTGTTCTAACTCTGCTGGAGACTGCCATAAAAGTACTGAATTGGAACAGAATGAACACAGATGGCCTACACAAATTTGTACAAAGTCATCCTGCCCAAATTTGTAATTTTTCATAAAATTTTTGAGCTCATTATCAATAGAGCAGAAACCAATTTTGCATTCACAGTAATGTGACATTACTTTCTTAATATATAATATTCCTTTTGGGTGTTCTACTGATTGATAGTCCCAGTGATTGATAGATAAGCAAAATGACCCATTATCCAGAAGATCAATGGTCCACTTGATAATCAGTCGATACCCGATTCCGATGTCAAATTATTAATACTTTTAGAGAAGTATCATAAATCTGTGTATAAGTCCCTATCATGTTTATGTATAAGTTGCACCCCATATTTTCAGACAAAATATTTCGCCTACGACTATTACCTTTATAGAAGTTGCACATCCGATCATGAGATTAGCTGAGACACAAGAACAACTGTGGCCAGTGAGTGAGTGTGCGCTTGTACAACAGGAAATTAGGTGAGTGTTGGAACATGTGAAGGGTTTTGGCTTCTTTCTATTTTTTTTATTTCAGTCTTTTATATCTTATATTAAATGGAAAAAATAAAAGAGGAATACAAATTATGAGGTTATTTACTTCGTCCATTTATTCCCCATGTGACGCCAGTTGATGCCTTAAATCCATTATATTTTGCACACAACGACATGAAGGAGAGATCATACTCAGTACTTCAAAATGAAAGTGTCAATGACACTGTAGCTTAACTTGTCTGTGTGTTATGTTTGATGAAAAGGATAATGTTCAATGTTTATGAAAGGATTATGAAATAAGACAAGAATTGTGATAATTGGGAATATATTTTCAATAAAAATAATATGACGTGTAGACTGTACTAAAGAATTGAGGGGTGGGTTAATGAGGTCCCCACAGTTAATGTATGTGGTCCTCACAGTTAATGTATATCAACAAAAGTTACCAATTTACAGTGAAATTATTCCAAAACGAGTCATCCTATCAAGTTACAATGAAATCTGTTCATTGGGCTTTGGGCCTGTGTAGCCATCACGGTTGACCGATCGCAACCAAAAGGGAACGTCCTCATCTAGACATTATATTGAGTCATCCTACCAAGTTACAATGAAATCCCTTCATAAATACAAGAGGCCCCAGGGGGCCTGAGGGCGCTCACCTGACATGGTAGCCTAAATATCAACCCAGAGAATTGATTTCAACAAGTTGCATCTGCTCCTCCTAAGAAAAGCCTCCCACCAAATATCCAAAGATTCTGACCAGCGGATCTAAAAAAATATTTTTAAAGAATATTCCTCATATTGAACTATGTTATAATTCGGGCTCTCAGAGGGAGCCCATATATGTACCCAGGGACTTGGCTTTAACAAACTTGAATCTCACCCCCCTAACGATGCTGCACACCATATATCAAAACATTCCGACTGCTGGATCTGAAGAAGAAGATTTTTAAAGAAAATTCCTCATTTTGAACTAAGTTACAATTCAAGCTCCCACAATGAGCCCAAATATGGACCTAGGGACATGGCTTGAACAAACTTGAATCTTACCCCCTAAGGATGCTGCATAAAAAAATATCAAAAGCATTCATCTGCTGGATCTGAAGAAGATTTTTAAAGAAAATTGCTCATTTTGAACTAAGTTGTCATTCGGGCTCCCATAGTGAGCACAAATGTGAACCAAGGGACTTGGCTTGTACAAACTTGAATCTCAACCCCCTAAGGTTGCTGCATGCCAAATATCAAAACATTCTGACTGCTGAATCTGAAGAAGATTTTTAAAGAAAAATTCCTCATACTGACTAAGTTATAATTCGGGCTCCCACAGGGAGCCCAAATATGGACCCAGGGACTTGGCTTTAACAAACCTGAATCTCCCCCCAAAGGATGCTACACACCACATATCAAAACATTCCGACTGCTGGATCTGAAGAAGAAGATTTTTTAAGAAAATTCCTCATTTCGAACTAAGTTACAATTCAAGCTATCAGAGTGAACCCAAATATGTACCTAGGGACATGGCTTGAACAAACTTGAATCTCACCTCCCTAAGGATGCTGCATACCAAATATCAAAACATTCCGACTGCTGGATCTGAAGAAGAAGATTTTTAAAGAAGATTCCTCATTTTGAACTAAGTTATCATTCGGGCTCCCCAAGTGAGCTCAAATATGGACCTAGGGACATGGCTTGAACAACCTTGAATCTCACCTCTGAATCAGATCCACCCCACAATGTTGCATACCAAATATCAAAATATTCTGCCTGCTGGATCTGGAGAAGAAGATTTTTTAAGAAATTTGCCTGAAATGCACTAAGTTCGAATTCAGGCTTCTATAGTGAGCCCAAATATGAATCAGGGGGCCGATTTGAACAAACTTGAATCAGATCCACCCCACAATGTCGCATACCAAATATCAAAAGATTCTGCCTGCTGGATCTGGAGAAGAAGATTTTTAAAAAAATTTGCCTGAAATGCACTAAGTTCGAAATCGGGCTCCTATACTGAGCCCAAATATGAACCCAGGGGGCCGATTTGAACAAACTTGAATCAGATCCACCCTAAAATGTTGCATACCAAATATTAAAAGATTCTGCCTGCTGGATCTGGAGAAGATTTTTTAATGTTTTTCCCATTGCCAACAGTGTTAAAAAGTGCTGACTCAGCACTTTTTCAAAGTCCTGAAACTGTATCCTATGATGAAACCGATGGCAATTTTTTTTGACCAATCCTTTCTGGTTGTTCCAAGGAAGCTTCACACCATATAAAAATCCTCACTGCCGTGCAGTTTTGGAGATATGGGCATTTTAATTTTTTTCTATTTTTAGCTCCTGTGGTTCCCAAGGGGGCTATGGGAAAAAAAATTTCTGCATAAATTAGGTACTTATGGCCCAATAAGCACTCACGTAAAATATGGTTCAAATCAGCCTCGCGGTTTGGAAAATAGAAATTTGGGGCGGGGCAAAAATTTTTGACCCTCCTTTAACATCGTCAAATATAGCCCCTCGAACTTCTCTTGAACAACTTGAGTCTACACCTCAAAAGGAAGCTGCATACCAAATATCAAGTCTCTGCTATTGCTGGTTCTTGAGAAGATTTTTTAAGAACTGGAGCATTTTTGCCCCATCCCTCTGCTCAATATGAGCCTTAACCTAATTTGACAAAAAATCTAAATGCCCTTATATAACCCCTACTCACATGAAATTTCATTAATATGCGGCCAATGGTTTGGGAGAAAAAGGCCCAAACACCACCTTCACGACGGACGACGGACGAAAAGTGATCAGAATAGTTCACCCTGACTTTCAGTCAGGTGAGCTAATGATCTGTAGTCTGTGCTAAAGCTTTGCGGGTTTTGGGCTCGGGCAGCCGTCATGGCTGAATGATCGTGAACAAAAGGGGACGTTCTCATCTAGGCATTATCTGGAGTCATCCTACCAAGTTACAATGAAATCCCTCCATAAATATGACCTGTAGACTGTGCTAAAGGTTTTCGGGCTTCAGGCCCCTGTAGCCATCACAGTTGACCAATCTCGACTAAAAGGGAACGTCCTCATCTAGACATTATATGGAATCAACCTATCAAGTTACAATGAAATCCCTCCATAAATACGACCTGTAGACTGTGCTAAAGGTTTTCAGGTTTTGGGCTTGGGCAGCTGTCACGGCTCA
This sequence comes from Pictodentalium vernedei, assembly GCA_031216915.1. Taxonomy (NCBI): domain Eukaryota; kingdom Metazoa; phylum Mollusca; class Scaphopoda; order Dentaliida; family Dentaliidae; genus Pictodentalium; species Pictodentalium vernedei. Next base: position 311,556,919 of record CM062291.1, read on the forward strand.
ATGATTTTGACCATAAGGGGACGTTCTTATCTAGCCATTATCTGGAGTCATTCTATCAAGTTACAATGAAATCCCTTCATAAATTTGACCTTTTGACTGTGCTAAAGGTTTTCGGGCTTCGGGCCCCTGTAGCCATCACAGTTGACCAATCGCGACCAAAAGGGGATGTTCTCATCTAGACATTATATGGAGTCAATCTAAAAAAGTTACAATGAAATCCCTCTATAAATATGACCTGTAGACTGTGCTAAAGGTTTTGGGGTTTTGGGCTCGGGCAGTCGTCACGGCTGACAGATCGTGACCAAATGGGAAGTTCTCATCTAGACATCATACGGAGTCATCCTACCAAGTTACAATAAAATCCCTCCATATTAAATATGACCTGCAGACTGTGCTAAAAGTTTTTGGTTTTTGGGCTTGGGCAGCCGTCACAGTTTACAGATCATGACCAAAAGGGGGCGTTCTCATCTAGATATTATACAGAGGCATCCTACAAAGTTACAATGAAATCCCTTCATAAATACAACCTGCAGACTGTGCTAAAGGTTTTGGGGTTTTGGGCTTGGGCAGCCATCACGGTTGACCGATCGTGACCAAAAGGGGACGTTCTCATCTAGACATGACCCCAAACCTGCATATGAAATTTCGTGATGATCGGATAAGAACTACGGGGTGTAGCCTGTGCTAAAGGAAAATGTGAAGACTTACAGACACACAGACTAACAGACTTCCGCACGTGTGATGGCAATAGCTTATCTTGACTTTGTCAAGTTAAGCTAATGAGGCGAAAGGTCCAATAAGGGATTCAGGAACAGGACAGTGAATGGAGTTGTATTATGGCGATCTCCTCAAATTACTGGGAATGTTTTCACATAATGACATAACAAACCGTTTGGTTTGGTTTTAATGCTTTTCTGACCAGTCTCATTAACTGTTTTGAGCACTGGAATCCCAAATTTGGGCTTTACTCTGAAGTGCAGATACTGCGACTTAAAGGTTTCATGTTCTGTGGATGAACTTCATATCATCTCTGACGTGATATTATTTAGTCTCTGTGGATTTGCCTTGTGAAAATTTATGGGAGAGTGCTACAGGCACTCTCCCATGAATTGTGACAAGGCAGACAAGTGAACAAATTTTGCAGGGAAAAGTAATTTGCACTCTATAAGTTAAGAGGTGATTGGATAGGTATTCTCAGGCACCAATCAAGTCATGAGAGTCTAGAGAATGGTATTTATAACCAAGCCAGAAAATAAGCAGACTGTCATCTGCAAAATGAGGTCCCCAGAGGGTGAATTTAGCAGGGTAGCATCACTAAATTTACCCTCTGTGAACCTCTGTCTGAATCAGGGTCTCAAAACTAAACAGAAAGAGGTACCCAGAGGATGAATTGGCAAACTGTATGGGATAGCATCAACAAATTCAGCCTCTGGGGATCTCTTTCTGCAAATGCCTGATGCTTATTTTCAGGCCTGTTTTTTATGGTCAATATTGAAGATAACATTTTAAAGAAGATGAACCATGAATGACTTGTTGAGTATGTGATGTCCTCAAATTACACAATCAAAAGGCCTATTGGAGGATTGGCAATGAAATTTGGTAGCTCACATCTACATGTCACCCTGAACAAACATTATGGGATTATACATTGATCAGATAATGAATTTAGGTTGCAGAATGTGGCGCTGAAATTGCCACTGAACAACAGGCGAACTCAAATATGGCCAGCACAACAGCAAAATGTTTAGCAAAAGGTACCAAAAGTTAAAAAATTTATAGTAATTTATATATTTTTTATACTTACCAATGACCCAGACATAGCTGGTGCTAACTCTTAAAATATAGGGCCAAACACAAATTTTGCCCCCCAATCCCCAAAATTTGCATCTAAAACTAAAGAAAACATGTCCTGAGAGGCCCTCCACACTTCGCCCCTACTGCGCATGCGCAGTGTCAAGGACGTTCCGAAATTGGCGCCATTTATCATTCTAATAACCAGTGCCTGGTAAGCGCTATGTACTCAGCGGGGAGGCAAGAGTTCCCAACTCCTGGGAGGGCCATCCCCGTCTGGGTCATTGGTAAGTATAAAAAATATATAAATTACTATAAATTTTTTAACATTTTTATACTGTACCAATGACCCAGACATAGCTGAATAGTAAAAAGGCTGGAGGGCCAAGGACATAGAGCAAAATGGAATACGCTCAATAAAATAAAATAGAGTCATCCCCTGTAGGGAAAAGAAGTAATAGGCCTTACATGTATCTTTCTTGTTTATGATAAATTAGAAAGATACAACACCTTCCAAAAATTGAGCTTCATACATCCATGTACTCTATAAATATCCAATAATCCTTATACTAATAATTTTTAAAGTAAGCCAATAATAAAGTAAGTCTAGAGAATAGAGACTCTTATACTCCTAAAAGTGTGTGAGAATTGCATAATCATGTCCGTTGACATATGCAATATTCAAAAGCTATACTTTAAAAACTAAGACTTGAATGAATTTTATAAACTTAAACTTCTCACTAAACAACCATCCCAATAACAGCTCAGAATTACTAACTCCGGAGGAGGTATCCCCTTGTTTTCATAGTAAAAACAGGTGACCCAAGGGAACACCCTCCCCCCCCCCCCTTTTTCTTGCCCTGGGTCAAATAGCCCAGAGCGAAGAGGGCAGCCGAACGGAGACACTGCCGAAACAGACAGCCTACCTAGCTATAGTAGCAACTGTTAAGTGAATGACATTCTGAGCAGTAGATAATAGACCTAACAATAGAGGCCTCCAGAAATGGACTCGATATTTCTGAGATAAAATTCATGAACGGATGGCTGAGCGCAATGAGCAGCCTTCAAAAATCTATAATAGCAACACTATTAATGTAAGCCCAAGAAGTAGAAGAACTCTTACTTCATGAGCCGAAATCTTAAGCACAACTGCTAAGCCAATGATATACCATAAGCAGTACGCTAGTTAATAGAATCCATTAACAATAAAATGGAGCGTAACGTCCTTCTACTAGACATCAAAGACAGAAGAAGCTTACGCCCTTGTAATAAACAGATATCTGTTTATAATACATAAACTGTACCCGGAAAGAGTAAAGGCCTATGCCCATACGAAGACGGAAGGACCTTAAAATAATAGGTTCCGGATAATAGGAGCCTAACTCTTATGCAACAATCCAACCTAAATAGTAACGGAAGTATTGATTCCGAAACTATGAAAGTGAATTTCATCCATCGATAGTGCATGAAACTCACTGACTCTACAGTAAAAGAGAAACCAACAGAATTACTGTCTAAAAGGTCAGAATTTGAAAACTACTGTTTCCAGAGGCTCAAATGATTACTTAGCTAAATAAGAACCTGAAGTTAAAATCCGTATAGGAATTTAATCTAAAGATTCTAAGTCTATTATCAAAAAGTTACTAACTGACTTAGATAAAGAGACAAAAGACTCAATTGTAAACTATCGTAGAGTGCATAGGTATGAGGTAACATAAACCTATAACCTAAATAACAACAGGCTGCAGTAGATCTTGTGAAACAAGTATACTAAAAAATAGCAATGAGTAGTATGGAGGGATCAACCATATGAACATAATGATCCCTACACCACGACGGAAGAGCCTCCACTTTAGTCGCATAGAATAGCGAAGAAGAGGATCTCCTATAGTAAGAAATCGCGTCCAAAGCTCGTCCAGTACAGTGCTTACAATGCAATACGGACCACACAACGGAATACATGAAGGTTGCGACCTTGCTGGTTGTGATAAAGATGACACGATTTACCCAGTGAAAAAAGATCCTCACATAGAGGAAGATTTCACGTTAAGATCCACAGTAGACAAGAGAGTAAATTACTCATGATCTCTGTGAAGATAGAGATGCTATCAACAGAAATGTATTGTGGTTGTTTATCTTAGCAATACCTGCTAAAACAACAGCGCCGGAGGATACGCGTATCCTATCATTCCGTCCTATAGATCAATAGAGCGTTAACAGTATTAGCTCAGAGATCTGGACAAGCCAACACATACGTCTGCAATTGATTAGCAAGCTGTGTCATAAATAAAACATCATTGGGCGCTCCCATAGATAGCAAATCTGATTGAATACTTGTTTGTTGAGAGTCCATTCTGACAGCAACAAGCGACCCGTAAGAGAACGGGAGTGCGATAAAACAATCAGACGACCCAGAATATGACGGACCAAAACTGAACTTGGTGTACTATAACCAACAGACGGATTCTTTCCATTAAATTGAATAACGGAAACAAAAGAGTGCCTCCCTGGTTCCGGAGATACGCCACTACTGTCGAATTAAAGGACAGGAATTTGGGCATGCGTTTCTGAATAATGTTCATGCAATGACATAAAGCAAGCCTAAAAAACATTATTCCGCGGAAGTTAAACTGATAGCTAAAAGACTGCGGAACGCAAAGCCCCTGGCACTTCGAATCCGTAGGGATCAGTATATATCCCAATCTGTTTGACTGGCAACCGTCATAACAGCCACACTCGGGTCCGGCAACTGCGGCGGCACTCTCTGAGTCAACCACCGAATGTTTGCCCCAGTCTGAATCTCTTGTAACACTAGATAGACAAGAGAATGTATAAATCAAGCAATTCATGGATTGCCGGAAAGTTGCCGTCGAAGAGAAGCTCCTCCGAGAACGAAGCGACTCTGAGAGAGTTCTTAACCTACTATCCACGCGTGGATGTAGCTAGGGCTGCATCACGTCTAACCAACTCCAATCAGCCACTGAAGGGCGGAGTTATACGTGAACAAACTACTGCCCTCAAAAGAAATTACATTGAGAATAATATCCCGTAAATCTTTTCTTGAAGACGTAATGATAACGCCTCAGTAAGGCGGATTAAGTATAATAAAGCGTCTAAGTTAAGTCTACTATACATAATGTCGTTCCCAACATTGAAATTGGAAAAGACATAAACGGCGAAAAAGAATATATGCAGTCTTTAATCACACCGTCTAGACGCATATGAACTCTCGGTATGCCCTGCTCTGCCAAAATAAACTATATGTAAAAAAGATAAAATGGCAGAAATGAGCCACGCGGACAAGAAACTAAACTATCATGCTTAGTAGCAGGCTTGTATATATATATAATATATAGCGTCGAAAAATAAAACACATGTTGTAATGACAATATTGGACTGCGTCGGTAAGTCAGGGACAAAGTCCCTGTACCGATCGAAAAATCCGAGTCCAATGACGCTATAAGTCTCTTATCCAAGATCGCAGCAATGAAGTCCGAAAAATAATCACTGGAAGAAATGCCAGAAGATATGAAAGGCATCTTCCGATACTACTAAAGGGAAAACTCGAAATCTTTCGAATCCCTTTCGCCATCCTGTCGGACCTTATAAAGCGTTCGGTCGTCCGTAGCTTGATGCAACCGCGGACCGCACCGACCCAGCGCCGTCGGATAATTCCTGATTCGACCGAGAAACCGTCAATTGCTGGGATGCTGCGAAACAACTGTGCTAACTCGGATAGCACGTCCGTCACTGAGGCCTGAGGAGCAGCGGTCTTACGATGCATTGCCGCAGGAAGCTCCGAGATCGTTACCCCGTGCATACTTCCAATATGCGAGCGAACGGAGTGTATAGGCCTCGTGTCCCTTGGCTACCGGATGGCGCGACCTATTCGCTGTGGAATCACTGAATGCCGAAACTGATCGGATACTCGAGGTCACGTAGCCAATGTGCGGTCGTGTGCCCTGCTGTGAGGATGAGGAAGCATTAAAGACAGTCTCTCGGACTGTCAATATAACGGAGCGTCCCGAGCAACGGACATATGCTCCGAATGTAAAATATCTGAACCACAACATGCGGTCCCCTATGTTGTTGGCTTCCTCCGATCTGTCCTCAATCTGCCGTCACTGGGTGAGTACTAAAGTAATTAAAGTGCTCGCATCACCCAAATCTCCTTCTTAAACCGCAACGGACGAACCCGGCAGCCGAACCATTCGATGAATGTACGCTACACCGGGTGAGCTAGCGAATGTCACTCCGTAAGCGATAGACATATTCCATGAGCACTTATTGCCGCTAACTCTTCATTAACTATGACGACAGAGGCACACTTTTGAAAGACATCTCCATAACTCTTCGAACAAGAAACCAGAAATGCTTGGATAGCAAGCATAAAATAATAATATATATAGCGTCGTTCAATAATTCGAAAGTTTGTGTGACATTATTGGACTATGTCGGAACTGAGGGACGATGTCCCTGAACCGAACCAAAAATTTCTAAGTCCACCGACGCTATCAGTTTCTTATCCGGCATCGCAGCATATGTTGTTCCGAAAGGGAAAGCTTGAAATCCACCGAATCCCTTTCGGTATCCCGTCGGACCGGATGAAACTTTCGGACGTCCGTACCCGCTTCCGCGGAGCGTCCCGACCCAGCATCGTCGGATAAAATATATGCGACAGATACAGTTGATGCTGGGATGCTGCGATAAACTGTGCTAATAAGGAAAGCACGTCCGTTCCCAAGGCCTGTGCAGTAGCGGACTTACGATGCATTGCCGCTGGAAGCTCCGTGTACGTTGACTCCCGCATACTTCCTATGCGAACGTCCGGAGTCTGCAGGCCTCGAGTCCCCGGCTACCAACCCAGCACTGTCGGATAATTCTCGATCCGACACCGTTCCTGTCGGCTGCTGGGATGCTGCGATAAGCTGTGCTATGTGCACAAGAATGTCCGGCGTCGAGACCTGCGGAGGCGCAGTCTATCGCTGCTTCGCCGAGGGCAGCTCCGCATCAGATGGCTCCCGCATACTTTTCCTATGCGAACGTCCGGAGTCCATCGGTCTCGAATCCCTGGCTGCCGGATGGTGTGACCTGGTCGCCGAAGAATCCTTGATCGGCGAAGCTGGTAATATATCGGCGGTCACGCAGCCAAGGTGCGGTCGTGTGCGCTGACGAGAAGAGGAAGCCTTAGCAGTCTCAGCGGACTGCCTATACAACGGAGCGTCCCGAGCGACGGACGTATGCTCCGCTAACGACACATTTGTACCACAACATCTGAGGCCAGATGTTGTTGAACGAGAGAGGGGCCTCTCTCGCTTGCCGTCCGGATGGACCGGAACGAGCTATGAACCGGACTAAAAGGCTTCCTCCGTTCTCCCTCCGATCCGCCGTCACTGGGTGTGCATTAAGTTAATTTTATAGTGCTCGCATCACCCCAAAATTCCTTCTAGACCGCAACGGACGAACCCGGCTGCCGAACCATTCGGTGAATGGACGCTACACCGGGCGAGCTAGCGGACGTCAAAGGCCGTCGAACCTACTAGGGTCCTCTTAGGCAATTGGCGTTTTACATGAGCACTTTTCCGCTAGCCCTTCATTAATTGTGACGACGGAGGCACACTGTTGGAAGACATCACAGATACATCACCCTAATCTTGATCGTCTGAAATAGAAATCGATAAAGTAGAGTGACCCTGCGGGGAAAGGACCGGAGTGTCCAAATCCCCAACAACATACCGTGACATACGCTTCCCATATTGTCATCGAAATCATACGATACAGAACCGGAGTTAATGCGAGTACACCGACCACATATAGAATGATAATAAGGTCAGAGGAAGACTTCCTCTTAAAACAATTGATCAATATCCTTTCAATGAGAAAAGAAACAAGTCCTGGTACTCGCACTAACCCCTGGCAATCAAAATACATAATAATAATATGATCCATTAATATAGAAAAAATAATTGAAATCAAAATATTTTGAAAAAATATTTTTTCAGAACAGCCCAAGTTTCTGAAAAGTAACGTTGAGCCCCAATGGATCCCAAGCCTAAGTGTGGACAAAAATTTTAAAAATACTTAAAACAATTTATTCAACACTTACGAACAATAATAATGTATCTAGTTATGATTAAAATAACATAAAGATATTATTATTTAGAAATCCCCCCCTCACACAGAGGGCTGTTGTAAATGTAAACAATGAGTGTAAAAACACTAAAATAAGACTCCAGGCACCCAGGCCCGAAATCAGTTACCAAAAATACACCATCTGATGCAAAACAGAGACTTCCAGGGAAGAAACTGCAGAACATCAGATGGTAGATGCAGAACACAACGCCTAACCACCCGTAGGTGAAGACGTAAACATGGGGAAAGAACAGAATTCATTCTGTTATTCAGCTAAACTCCCAAGAAATTTTAGTAATAATAATTACAGAAATTATGCCAAAAGCATGGGAGAATAGCAAGGGGGAACTTAAAGGACAGGGAGAGAGGAAAAACACTTGAAAAAACAGTGTAACTAAATAATCAGAATGACAACAAAATGGCTGCTGCCTTGAAAATAGGTAACTTAACAAAATTTCATTAAAAAATTTTAAGTTACAGCCCTGATAATATTCTGTCACACATTCTTTTCCTCTCCTCCTTTTCTATCCTCCTTAGAATCACCATTTCACTAATATTTATGTGTCTGGCATCATTTAAACTGAGATTTAAAAGCACAAAGATCAGTCAGATGTTAACTGATGAAGGGCCAAACTTAGAATGATAAATGGCGCCAATTTCGGAACGTCCTTGACACTGCGCATGCGCAGTAGGGGCGAAGTGTGGAGGGCCTCTCAGGACATGTTTTCTTTAGTTTTAGATGCAAATTTTGGGGATTGGGGGGCAAAATTTGTGTTTGGCCCTATATTTTAAGAGTTAGCACCAGCTATGTCTGGGTCATTGGTACAGTATAAAAATATCAATAGCTCACATTTTCTAGTTGACAAGTCACCAGCAATTAGTTTCCCAGTAGAATCAAATAGAATCATCTCAGCTTTCCTCTTTGGGTTTATATTTTTTAATATGTTAATATGTAGGTGTATAAGTTGCTTCTGTTCTTAAGTTGCACTCCCAATTTCCACCCAAAATATCTCCCTTTTAACTAAAACCACTGTAAAAGTTGGACCCAAATTTTGTGACAAAAATTGTGAACTTTGAGGCACAGTGTTGATTTGACTATGTTGAGGCGAAATTGAGGGAGTGGTACAGATCTTTTATCTTTTAAATTTCACTTTCATTTAAATGACATTTTCTGTTTTCTGAAGAATAAAATAAATACAAAAGCGAATTCCACAATGAATATTTATTTATCGGTATTTCCTTCATTAATTTAGCAGCCATGTTTGTAGAGCTACTGCGATGAAACTTGATGGCTCACATTTAGATGTTATGCAATGCTTCTATATGGAATTTCAAGCAAATTGAATAAGGGGCACAGACTGCATGATGCGCTAAAGGAATAACTACTGAAGAACAGGCAAAATCCAAGATGGCCACCACAAAGGACATTTTTCATTAAAACGTGGCGAAGCTCAATAGCTCATAAGATAACATTCTGAACAAGCATATGCAATTTTAAGATCACTGGTTGAGTGATGTGGGCTGTTGACTGTGCCAAAGCATTTATCACCATAAGCGAAGATCGTCACCAGCGGATTTGTTATTTGAGTTTTCAAAATGAAGCTGCATAGTACACATCTAGATGCCATGTCAAGCTTACATATGAAGTTTCAAGCTGATCAGATGATGAATACAAGCTGTAGGGCATACCAGAGAATATGTAGACATATTTGGAGAGTTTTGCTCCTTGTGGAAAATCGTTTATTATTGGGAACATACAAACCAAGTTTGGTGTAAATCGGCCAAAGATTTTTTAGAATAAAAATGCATTTGTAGTCATCACATATGACACATGTCGAGAAATTAGTCAAGCTCACCTGATATTTCAGGTGGGCTAAAAAAATTATTATTTGAGAAAATCTTTTGTGTTGTTGGCAAGCCTGGAAATAAGCAGACTCTCATCTGCAGAATGAGGTCCCCAGAGCCTAAATTTGGTGATGCTACCCTGCACAGCAAGGAACCTCAGTCTGTGAGCCTCAGTCTGAATCAAAGTCTCAGGCCTAAACAAAAAGCGGTACCAAGAGGATAAATTGTGGGATTCTAGCCCACTGTATGGGATAGCATCTGCGAATGCACCCTCTGGGGACCTCATTTTGCAAATGACAGATTGCTTATTTCCAGGCTTGGTTGTCGGCTGTTTGTGTAAGACAGAAGATTGAAATATCAAGAATGAAATTCATTGTAACTTTATTGACAATAATGCTGTTAAATAATAGTAAAAAATATCTGGTTATCGTACTGGTTGACATCCAACTATACCCTAACTATTCAGTCCAGTAGAAACTTGAAGGGGAAAGGAGCAGGTCCCAACAGACAAATGTTCATTGCATGGACCACCAGGAAATCTATTGTTCGTCCATTAACTGCAAATTTACTATGTGGGGAATAAAATTTCTAACAGACGTGAAGGTCGATAAGAAATGTGTGTGATAGAGCCCACTAAGAACCATTTGTGGAAGACAAAAAATAATCCATGGTGTATTCCGAATTTTATATGATAGAGCTAAATAAAGTCTTCTGCAGTGAGACAGAGCAGATCTCTATCTGATATTACAAATGTGAAAAGCAAAATTCCAATTCCGAAAATTCATTAGTATAGGTTTAGTATGAAAGACCTGAAAATGACAGAAAAATCTCAAGGCACAACCCACAAAATTTTGACATGCACAGAAAAAAAAATGACAACCATAAAAAAAAAAATAACTAAAAATTATTTTACATTAAAGAATTCAATGAAATTGGCAATCACTATGTATGTCTTGGTGTAGCAACAAGCCAAAATTGAAAACAAAATTTTAAATGATTGCCAAGGAAACAGGGATAGAAGATCATGGATGTGGACCGAGATAGGGTAAATGAATGAATGGATAACCAAGCAGAAACAAACACACTGAATGAATGACAAAAAATGAATTGATACCAGTGTAACCGAGGCCTCAAAATGTTTGCCTGTCCAACTATCATGGATATGTAATTGTCCAGTGAAAGGAAGAAAAGAAATACGTGCGACATGTGCACTTAATGAGCCAGTTAATGGTCTGAGAGATGTATTATATTTAATTTTAAGAAATAAAGAAACATTTTATCAACTTGGTGTGACTGCCCCAGATGGACCTGTTGATACCCCCCGCCGGCCCCACTGCTATGATTATTCTAAGACGAAGAGGGGCACAACTCTGGTAAAAAAAAAAAGTCTGATCAAAACTATAATCGCAGGTGCACAGGTTCTCATGGTAGTGAACATCCATACCAAGTTTCAAAGGAATCAGCCCATAAACATCTGAGAAAATCTTCAGACAAAATTCATGCATTCTAAAATGAAAAGGAGCATAACTCTGGCAAAAAAAAGTCCAATTAAAACTATAATCGCCGGTGCACAGGTCGCCATGGTAGTGAACATCTATACCATGTTTCAACGGAATCGAACAATAAACATCCGATAAAATCTCCGGACAAAACTCAGGCATTCTAAGACGAAAAGGGTCATAACGCTGACAAAAAAATTTCGATCAAAAACTATGATTGCTGGTGCATAGGGTCCCATGGTAGTGAACATCCATACCAAGTTTCAACGGAATCGAACCATAAACATCCGAGAAAATCTCAGGACAAAATTAATTATTCTAAGATGAGAAGGGGCATAACTCTGGAAAATTTAGATGACAATGGTCCAAAAACGTGTGAGAAAATCTCTGGACAAAATTATGTCTACGCACGAATGGACAGACAGGCAGAAGGCTGAACAGACAGACAGACAAGGTGATTCCAGTGTAACCCCCCCCCACCCCCACCCCCCCCCCCACCCACCCCCCCCCCCCACCCCCCCACCCCCCCACCCATAAAAAACTGCAAATTCAAATGCTTGGCTTCAAGCTTACAATACGGCCGTCGTGGACTGGTCACTTTCCACGGATGAAATAATATTAGATTCTAAACACTAATTATAGGAATATTCATCAACATTTTAATTAATGAAACACTGGGTAAAACCCGGTATTTCATTAATTAAAATTTTGTTAATGATGATTTTTATAACCTGGTAAACTTCAAATGCTTTGCTCCAAGCTTATTCACCAAGTGTGATCAGAGTAAGATGAACTCATGAGAATCAAGAGTGAATGAAACAAATACTCGGGACTAATATGCAAATGTGATGAAGTATTTGATAACTTAACCCTCTGCACACTAATGAGAAAAATTTTGAAATGTCAAGTAGCAATGTTTTTCTTCATATAAGAGGGAATTTAACCAATGCAGTCTTGTTTGTCTGTGCTCAATGCCCTCTGTCAAACAAGACTGAATAGGTTAAAATCCTGGTTGGGTTATAGGAAAAATTTGTTACTTGAAATTTTTTTGATATCAGTGTACAGAAGGCTACAAATTTAACCCTTTACCTAACATGAAAAGCAGACGACACTTGCAAAAAAAATTCTTGAATAACTAATTTTTTTCATTTTTTGTCTCAAAAACATTGGTTATGTCCCCTCATTGGAACGAGCTCGAGAAGCTCATCCGAAAGAGAGGTCATAACCTATGTTTTTGAGACAAAAAATAAAAATATAATGAAAATTAATTGGCGATTTTTGAGAATAGCGCTGACCAGTTTTGGCTATTACATTGGATGAAGGGTTAATTGGGAAAAATCAAAATTGGACTTTCAACAAAAAACCTGTACCACCTATAAACAACATCATTTTGAGGCAGATTCTGAAATGATATTACAGCTTAAAAGTAGGCTAATTATACATCAATCCAATGTTACACTATTTGTGATCAGGTAGAATTTTCAGGAGACAGGTTGAAAAGATTTTCACCTGCCACTTGTGACAGGCACCTGCTTAAAAAAAACATTTTGAGGCCTTGTGTAACCTTTTATCCAACATGACTTCAGACCACACTCACAATAAGTTTCACAAAATTACAGAGAAGCTTCAATTTTTTCTTCCAAAACACAGTTTACGAGTATTCACTGACACAATCAAGTCAAGCTCATTCTGCTGTGGGGACAAAAGCATAATAATCATTTATTTTAAAATCCAAATTGGAAAAATAAAATTTGTACAGCCATTTTTGTAGTGTTTTACAATTTTGTGAGATGAATGGTTTGTCCTTTCTTAGAGAGTTGATAATCTTACACATCAATCATGACGACTGGCTGACTTGGTTGATCTGGGGCATTTTCTTTGGTTTATCGAGTTTGCGAAAGTTACTTAAATCAAATTTTCACAAATAGTATTGAAACTTATGGAAAATCAAGCACGGGTGGTATAATATAACCTCTTTCAAAATTAGTGGAATGGCCTTTTTATAATCAGTTGAAATATTTTTCCATCAACTCCTCATATTCATAATTTGTTTCCTCATTTTTTTTCATACGCATACGCTGTTTTGGGAGCAAAAATTGAAAAAATAATAAAAGTTGAATGGCGATTTTTGTTAATAGAACTGGCTGGTTTTGACCATTACATTAGATAAAGGTCTAAAGTTGGCATCAAAATCTGATGAAAAATGGAAAAATCCATGAATGAAGAAAATCAGATCATACGGTTCTGAATTCAACCAATAGGAGTTTGCGAATGGTTTGGTATTCAAGAGTTATATGCAATTGACAGGCTTATTCAATTACAAAATATTCAATTAAGTGGGTTCTGTTGTGCCATATGCCAATATCAATGCTTGTGGTTCAAATAAGGTTTTACACCAAGCAGATGAACTAAATGCTGAGATTTGCCCAAAAAAGGATGTCAAGTTTTGAAATTAACAACTTTACAAAGAAAAACCACAATTAATATTTTCTGGTGGTTATCCTTCAACTTATTTCAGCTGGTACACCAGTATGGAATAGAAGAGAAGCTATAATTTATAGGGTTTGAAGAATCCATGAAAAGTTGGAAGTCATAAATTAAAATCAGGGTGTCCAATTATATTTCATGTAAGGGCCCAAATGCTAAAAAATAAACTGACAGAATGCATTTAGCCCTTTACAAAATGGACATGATATCAAAATTTATTATTTCAAATATTATTATTTTCAAATTTTTCAAAACATTTCGGAAAAACTATATCATTTAACCCTTCATTGGAACGAGTTTGAAATTTTTATTTTAGGCCACACAAAGTAGATATTCTGTTTCTCAGGCCATTATTTGTGAAATTGCATGCGGGCGAGCGGTTTTTTATTTTATTTTTTATTTCAGTAATTACTTCTTTGCCATCAAAAGTTCATGTTCTTGGTTCAAGTCTTAGGCCTCGTAATCTACAGAATAGCATGGGTGGTGGTTATTTCATCCCTTGAGTGCAAGAAGGCTTTGCAATGCTAAAGCATTGCAAAGCCTTCTTGCACTCAAGGGACAAATTCATCAATTTTTTTAACTTGGGTAAAATATCAGACACAGACCATTTAGTTTAAATTTTTTTCAAGTTTAAATTGGTTATAAAAAGAGAGCATGCGGCAGCCAAAAGGACCACGTGGGAGGGCCTGAGAAACAGATTTTTTACTTTTTTAGGCCTTAAATACATTTTTTTTAACTGTTCAATTTGTATATTACATGGGTGGATGTGGCAGATTCGTTACGTAAAAGCCTTTACCCAATACCAAAATTTACTACTTTCATTATTTTTTTTCAAATTTTTCAAAAAAGTTTGACAAAATCATATCCTGTGATCCACCATTGGAACAAGCTCATGAAATGTTTTTTAACTGCTTAATTTGGACATTATGCTGGCATATGATTCATTATGTAATGGGTTAAGGAAGCTAATCAACATTATAAAGGCAGCCAAGACTCCACTAGAAATCACTGCGACGGCTCTACACATTCAGGTGATGGTTTGGTATAATATATCAAGAAATATCTAGGTCCTTAGCATAACAGGACTAGAGGACAACATTGCAAAAACTTTTTTTGAACTAGAATATTCTATGAAATGGCCCATCAGATCCTCAGATGAGTCTTCCATGTGCCAGCGGGACCTATCTCCTACAGGCAGACAAGTTGTCATTTGAAAATGAATGACATTCTAAGCAACTATTTTAAGCAAGAGCAACTAAAATCTGAACTTTCTTAACAACTTGGCCAGAGAACCCGAGTTCTCATCTGAAAGGAAATTCGGAGCCAAAACTTATTTTTAAATAACAGCAACACATATATTTGATCTATGGAACTTGAAAAGTATACTACATATCTAATGTGCATAGGTAACATGTGTATGAAATTTCAAAAATAAATGGTTAATGCAAAATTTGATCTTCTAACCTGAAAAATTATACAGCCCAACTAACACCTATAGCCAACATGTGTGTCAAGTTTCATAACAACCATCCAAGTGACACTCAAGTTCTCCTCCAGAAACAAATTATGTTGCCCACCCAATCACCAGAAATTTGTCACCAGGTCTTAATAGTAAACAAGCATTGCTCTCTTCCCATGTTTCCACATTGAAAAGCATGCCATTCAATGAATTCACTAAAACAAGCTCACTGGCATTCATTCTTCTGAAGACGAACTTGCATATTAGAGGAAAAGTTTTGAATTTGATTAACTTTTCATCAAGATATAGAGTAGTTAAGTTATTCTGCAAGATGAAGATACAAAGTTAGCGCATGAAATACAAGCAAAACTTCATGCCAGAAATGCCAAGAATTAATGTATGCGTTATGTTCACAAAGAGGAAAAATGCCTTATACTTCATATGCCTCAAAGCATAAAATAAACATAGAGCTTTGCTAGCTAAGGGTTAAATATGCATGATTTGGAGACATACTGCATTGTGGAAACTTTTAGCCCTCAAAGGTTTGCTGTTTAAGCTAGAATTCAGCCCCCAAAGCAAGAAGCAGATTAACCAATTGGACTGATAAAAAAATGAAATGGTTCAGGTTTCCCAACAGACCCTAATTTTTGCATCTGAACCAAATCTTTTAATGAGCACTTGAAAAAAAATGAAAAACATTATATCCATAAATTTACACTGAAAACGCACTTTGATCAGATTGCCATGCAGATTGGAGATAGCCAGACACTGTCCAGAAACAAGTAGACTACATTTCTTTTCCTTGTGCTTGTGATGAAGGTTTAAATAACAAGAACCTCTCTTTTCATTTTATCTACACCAATAAAGCTATGTGCATTCAACTTGTTAATGACGTTAAAATGAGAGTGGAATTCACTGGTTATAACTTCTATTCTACAATTTATTTTGAGAGATTGGCTTACTGTGTCCCACTTTTTTAAACTAAAAAGCTTTCCATAGGGACTTGTGACATGTCATTACATGTATCATGGTTACTGGATGCATAACATTCCCTGCTCATATTGATTTACCCCTCCTCCCATCTCACACAGGCACTTGTTTTTGTGTTTGATTTGATTTGATCTTCAATAGCAACAGTGCAAATCATGACCACAATTTGCATAGGACATCACACCAGTATTTACTTCCAGGAATACGTGGTGGCAACTTCCAGTCAAATGCTGATGATCACACACGTTCAGAATGGGAATTACAACAGACCATGATTTATCAGCAAATTTTGATCACTAAGTGACAAGGTCAAAAAACAGAGCAGTATGTCAACCGAGTGCAGGTACTTTTGAATTTGCTATGATAGCTATTATCTCTCGCCCATGAAGAACATTGACTGAGCAGGTGAAAATTAGCATTTATCTCCTCAGAATGTACTATGAGAGGAGCACTTTACCACTTGCATAATTTTAAGCCGATGCTGGTGGTTGAGGACAATTCTCCCTACCCCATATTGGACATCACATGGGACATCTCATATATGATATGCATATTTGACATTTATGTGTCTTTAGTTTTCAAACTAGTAACAAATGTGAGAAATAAAAAAATATTAAAAAAAGAGGCCCCCACCTGCCAAAGTTGTTTAAAGAAGGATTTAATTGGCATCTATGGCTTGTCAACAGTACAGAGGAATGAAGTCATGTAATAATTTATAACCGTGTTGTCCATGTCAGATGATTTTTTTCTAGTACAGAGATGCTAACTAACAGTAATTCAAAATTAGGGAGCCCAAACATCAACCTAAGGACTTAACTTGAACAAACTTGACTCCGACTCCCCACAAGGAGGCTGTATACCAAATATCAATAAGGGAGCCCAAATATAAATCCAGGGACATTTGAACAAACTTGAAACTGTCTCCCTTAAGGATGCTGTTTTCTAAATATCAAAAGATTCTGAATGATGGTTCTGGAGAAGACTATTTTTCAAGAATATTTACAATATTGCATGAGTTAAAATTTGGGCTCCCATAGAGAACCCAAATATTTACCCAGGGTTTGAACAAATTTGAATCTGTCTCCCTTAAGTATGTTGCATCCGCCAAAAAAAGATTCTGACAGGTGGTTTTGGAGAAGAAATTTTTTTTAAAGAATATTCCCTATATTTCATTAAGTTAAAATTCAGAATCATAGGAACCCCAAATATTAACACAGAACTATGACAAAGCTGGTGGCAATTTTTTTTTCATCAATCGATTCTACTGGTCCTAAGGATGCTTCATACCAAATAACAGTTCTCTGTTCGGTGCAGTTTGGGAAATATGGGCACTTGAAAATACTTCTATTTTTACCTCCTGGGGTTCTAGGAGATGCAGGAAATTTTGTTTTACATGAATCAAGTACTTATGACTCAATAATACCACATACCAAATTTGGTTCAATTCAGCGCATCAGTTCAGAAAACAGAAATTTAGGGCAGGGTTAAAAATCTCGCTCCTTCCATAACAAAGGCAAATATTTCCCTACAAATGTGGTTTGAACAAACTTAATTCCACACCTCAAAAGGAAGCACAGTACCAAATATCAAGTCATTGTACCAATTCATTCATGAGATTGTTTTTGGAACTTTGGGAGCATTTTCGAACACCCCCTTCTCATAGGGTTGGGCACATCGATTTGAAGAAAATAAAAATGCGATGTCAGAACAAACCGTCACCTCAAATTTCACTGAAATCGGTTTAGCGGTTTTGGAGAAGTCGCTAACACTATGTTCATGGACAACAGGTGAAGAGTTATTTGTATAGCTTACCTTGACTTTCAGTCAGGTGAGCTAAAAATCACGACCAACCGATCCTTTTTTTATGTAACCTGAACCAAATCATTTTTTTGGCCTTCGAGAGAAGTAATCCTATTTTTTGCTTTCTAATATGAATAATATGATCAATTTTGGGAAACCTATTTCTGAAAACTTCATTCAACAACTAAGTCATGCAGTGCTTTACAATCTTGACATGGATGGTCAGGCTAACAATGAATGAATGAATGAATGAATGAATGAATGAATGAATGAATGAATGAAAAAGTAAGTCCACTACATCTTATTGGCAAACTGGAAACATGACATGAAAAAATGAATGGATAATTGATGGAAAAATAACCCACAAAATCTTATCAGAATTGAGAAAATAAGACCACAAGCATTTTAATCATCCACCACGTAAAGCCTTGTGAGATGTATTTTTTGGTTTTATATCAAATCAAATTAGATGCCATACTAGAATACAAAATAACATTCATGAATAGAATCTTACTCTAGCTTAACATATTCAATTGAGTCAATTGAGGCATGAATATATTTGATCAATTATGTGATTTGGCAGTAATTTGAGTAAATGTCCATTCTTGAACAGTAGTACCTCATGAAATTTTTAGCTGAGGTGTCATCAGCTGGAACTAGTTTAAAGTGCACTAGCACTCAACATACAATTGACCATCCTTTCATATTGCAAACAGAACTCATTCAACAATTAAAGGCCTAATTCCAATTGAGAACAGGTGCCCAAATATGTTGTATTCAGAAAAACATAAATGTACTTTTCAAAAAACCCTAGCAGTTGTTTCAAGCAAAGTCTTGGTTGCCTAATAAGACAGCCAAGACTTTTTTCAGAAACCACTGCAAAGTTAATAACTGTGCTTAATGTCAGTATTCTTTTTAAATATCCAGGCCTTTAGGAGTCAATCATCACAAAACTAAAAATGTGATGATGAAAAGGCAGCATGAAATCTATTTGTTTTATTGTGCCAATTAAAAAATTGTAGAAATACAATTCCATGTAAATCAAATTAAATCTGCTGGCCAATCTGAAATAGAAGTGATCTTGATACTTTGCCAGTCTATATCAACTACACATTTTCTACAATCATTTTCTACAGAACGGCACGCATGTGTGAATGAGTTAATCAATATGGCATGAGTGTCAGTGCAGAAGGATAGAACAAGAAGCCATGCAGGCCTGGAGTTTTATCCTTTAATCGATTAGTTCATTCATACATGCGTGTTGTTCTGTGTTTGTTACCAGCCTTCACGTTTATAAAAACAATTATTAGGACACTCAGCAATTCATTTGACAGCTATCAACAAAAAGAACACATTTTATCGCCAACCAAATTTGCGAGGGGAACCCGTGTTACTATTTCATCCCCTGAGTTCCAATGTGTTCTATGTGCAGGGCTCAAATTAACTGGATTCGAATAGTGATTTTCAAATCAATTTTCAACTATAGCTAATCAATTTCACATTCACTTTTTAAAAATTAAATCGACACCTGTCTATGTGCATACTGGCACACAGAACACACTGGAACTCAGGGGAAGATTTATAGCTATTGCTAGCGATTCAAATTGTAATAGCAGTGCACGATTTATAGAAAATTACTGTGAAATTTTGCTTCTTTATAAAATTAGTTCGTCAACGATTGCCATTCGGAATATGTGTGTGGAACGGATTTTTATTTTCCGCATGGTTTAGTGTTGCTGAAGATGGGGGATTTCATAGAACAAGCGTGTAAAAAATACTAGTATTGCATGCATGCTTAGAACTGTTTTGAGCACCTCAAATGACTGTAGCTCAAATTACTACAGCTCATTTCTGGGATTGTTTTGGTCAAGCAGATCATACACTGATTACTCACGATACATTTTTTGTGAGGAAAATAAATGTAAGTTCTTAAACTGAAAAGTTTATGTCATTCTTGTTAAACACTATGTGTAATGATCAGAATTATTTCTATTTGCTGTGTTCCAAACAAATCATGCCAAAAGACTGAGTAAGGGTTCTAAATTAATTCCAAAATAGAAGTATTTACTTTTTGTGCATAAAAAAAATCACACCGATGGTTGGGTTTTTAAAATTTTTTTAACTGTGACACAATGTGGAACTCTTTTCCACTAGGAAAAGCAATGTCACATTCACAATATCATTGTGAACCGTCAGTGAAAAAAAAACATTACTCTTTTCCATCAAGGAGAATGATATATTCAGTCATTGCACACCGTCTGGTACAATACACCAAAAAACACAATGTGGAATCAGTTGGAATTCTTTTCCATTGAGAATAATGTAACAATCACAATGTTGTTGTGAATCGTCGGTTATTGCTGGATGCTCTGAAGAATATATTGCTGGCAGCTAAACATTATTAATTGAATATTAAAAGAACAATAAGATCTAAAATACAGTGCAACCCTAGGAGTTTACTCTATAACCTATATTCAACTAACAGGTCAAATTTGTACTGGAGGTATGGTAAATGGTTTTGTATTGGGAAATTATTATATTCAATTAACAGGATTATTCAGTTGAGATATCCAATTAAGTGGGCTCCACTGTATTCATCATATGAGAAAATAGAATATGAAATTTGTGTTGACCTTAACTAACATTTATGAAACTCATCACACTTTTACAGTCTGACTTGTCAGATGATCGTCAAAATGAAAACAGTGTTGGAAAGTTTCAAGGTGCCTCTTTCCAAAGGGCATAACATAACAGAATTCCATCAGCAAAAGAGAAGATAATTCAAGCTTCAACTCTCATTCTAAAATAAAGCATTTCATTGAAACATTAGTTTTTCTCTTCCACAAGTGGAAAAGTTCATAATCCCTTTCCAATAATGGATTTGAGCAATGTTATAGGAAAAAACTTGGGATATTTTTTAGGTACACGTTTTGTAAATTACTTTGTTTCTCTGACAAAACTGCTGTAACATGGATATGATACCACTTTAAAAAAAAAAAAAACAACTCTCAGTGCAATGATTGTTTTTATCATAATGATAGGAGTTTAGTGTACATCTGCACCAGTTTACCCTTTACCTAACATGACTGATCATGACACATGCGCTTAACGACAAATAATTTTCACTTTTCAAAAGCCAAAAAATGGCTTTTGACCCCACAGTGGAATGAGCTTGATGAGCTTGTTCCAGTGGGAGGGCCATAAGCTACATTTTGGAGGCAAAAGTTGATGAAAATATAAAATTTGAATGATAATTTTAGTAAATACCTCTGTCCAGATATGGCTGTTATGTTTGGAAAAAGATTAAAGGTATTATGTTACAAGACATCCTTTGGGAAAGGGCTCTTGGAAGTTATGCTGTGATGGGACATATTGTTGGAAAGATTTCGTATTAGAATCCTTCCACAACTATATCATATCAACGCATATTATCATCCTGATAAAAAAAACTACATCAAGAATGAGTTATGACATCCTCAGCCACTCAAACTGGCCTTTGCACACACATAGTTAACCCATTACATAATTTTTCAGAAAATCTGCCCAGAATTATGCACAAAAATGTCAATCGGTATAGGTTATGACGAGTTAGTTCCAAGCCAGCAAAATTAAGAGCCTGCTATGGTGATTATTACCATCAATTTTGCACTGGCCATCTAAAACTTTATACCTATAACAAGGATTATGATACAACAGTATGGTGTACCATTGATATGAGACATTTTTCTATGCGGGTGTTTAGCTCTCAAGCCACAAGTCTAATTCTGTAAGACATTTGACGCTGTCATGGCCTGGAACCAGTACAGCTCTCAAATAGGTAATCACCTATGCTTAGATTCACTCGTCTGGAATATTTCAGTAGGTTGGAAAAGTGAACCTGTGGTTTGCTTTTCTGACCAACTGATAAATTCTGGGCCGGATGAATCTGAAAACATTCATAAAGATTCACTTTCTGTGAATCAATGCTAGAAATAATGCTCAATCGAGACTTGATTTGATACAACATTTTCATGACAAAGCTAAAAATATTGCACAATCAAGAGCTGATTTGATCGATTTTTTGATGACGTTACAATAAGAAATGAAGACTTGCTAGTCACAGCTTTATGATTATGCCATGTATAGTTCCACAAATTATGTTAATATCTTGATGTTTTCAAGGGGAATTAAATACATATTGATGGGAATATCTATAACTGGGGCAGGAAAGAATTTCTTGTATATCTTTGTAAGTAAAAGCACCTTGCATCAATGGTCATCTGCAAGCAAACTTCCATAAAAACTGGGTAAACAAATGGCCCATAATGGCAAATTCCAAACCAAATTAGACTGGTGGCTTGAGAGCTTGTACTGGTGTATAAAGCAGCATGACATTACTGAACGGTAGACTGCAGGTTTTCATTGATTAATTGAAGCTTTGACATATTTTTGAAAGTCTATCTGTGAATATTACAAGTAAAGAATAATAAATAAAAATATGTCTGTCAAATTCAGCTTGTAACTTCGAAGTTCCAAGAGTGAATTCAATACCATGTTAAGTTAATAATATGCATACACACATTAAATGATAATTATACAGGTGCATTCAAATGCTAGTGTCTGATGAGATTTAAAAAAAAAAATTATACATGAAATTGTTTTGCAGATGTAGTCTGCTATTCAGATTGGGTAAAAGGTTAGGGTAAAGGTTAAAGTTAAAATAAAATAACAAGAGGCCCCAGGGGGCCTGAGGGCGCTCACCTAACATGGTAGCCTAAATATCAAGACAGGGAATTGATTTCAACAAGTTGCATCTGCTCCTCCTAAGAAAAACTTATACCAAATATCCAAAGATTCTGACCAGTGGATCTTAAAAAAAAGATTTTTAAAGAATATTCCACATATTGAACTAAGTAATAATTCAGGCTCCCACAGGGAGCCCAAATATGAACCCAACGACTTGGTTTGAACAAACTTGAATCTCACCTCCAGTGGGATGCTGTATACCAAATATCAAAAGATTCTGACTGGTAGATGTGAAGGAGAAGATTTTTGAAGAATATTCCTCATATTGAACTAAGTTATAATTTGGGCTCCCAGAGGGAGCCCAAATATCAACCCAGGGACTTGGCTTGAACAAACTTGTATCTTACACCCCTAAGGATTCTGCATACCAAATATCAAAGCATTCTGACTGCTGGATCTGAAGAAGAAGATTTTTAAAGACAAATTCCTCATTTTGAACTAAGCTATCATTCGAGCTCCCACAGTGAGCCCAAATATGAACCCAGCGACTTGGCTTGAACAAACTTGAATCTCACCTCCAGTGGGATTCTGTATACCAAATATCAAAAGATTCTGACTGGTAGATGTAAAGGAGAAGATTTTTGAAGAATATTCCTCATACTGAACCAAGTTATAATTTGGGCTCCCACAGGGAGCCCAAATATCAACCCAGGGACTTGGCTTGAACAAACTTGAATCTTACACCCCTAAGGATTCTGCATACCAAATATCAAAGCATTCTGACTGCTGGATCTGAAGAAGAAGATTTTTAAAGAAAATTCCTCATTTTGAACTATCATTCGGGCTCCCACAGTGAGCTCAAATATGAACCCAGGGACTTGGCTTGAACAAACTTGAATCTCACCCCCTAAGAATTCTGCACGCCGAATATCAAAACATTCCCACTGCTGAATCTGAAGAAGATTTTTAAAAAAAAATTCCTCATATTGAACTAAGTTATCATTCGGGCTCCCACAGGGAGCTCAAATATGAACCCAGGGACCTGGCTTCAACAAACTTGAAACTCACCCCCCTAAGGATGCTGCATAGCAAATATCAAAACATTCCGACTGCTGGATCTGAAGAAGAAGATTTTTAAAGAAAATTCCTCATTTTGAACTAAGTTATAATTCGGGATCCCACAGGGAGCCCAAATATGAACCCAGGGACCTGGCTTGAACAAACTTGAATATGGACCCAGGGATTTGATTTCAATAAACATGTGAAACAATCTTCCAAAGATGTTATATGTGAAATTTGAAAGCTTTTGGATCAGTGGTTTGGGAGAAAAGTAGTCTTAAATGTTTTTCCCATTATCCACAGGTTTAAAAAATGCTGACTCGGCACTTTTTCAAAGTCCCAAAAAAGTACCCCACGATAAAACCGATAGCAATTTTTTTTTTACCATTCCATTCTGTTGGTCCTAAGGAAGCTTCACACCAAATAAGAATTCTCAGTGCCATGTAGTTCTGGAGATATGGGCGTTTTAATTTTTTCTATTTTTAGCGCCTGTGGTTCCCATGGGGCGACGGGTAAAAAAAATTGGGCATAAATTAAGTACTTATGACCCAATAAGCCTTCATATCAAATTTGGTTCAATTCTGCCTCTCGGTTTGGAAAATAGAAATTTTGGGTGGGGCGAAAATTCTTGCCCCTCCCATAACGAATGCAAATATAGCTCCTCGAACTTCTCTTGAACAAATCTGAGGCTACAAAAGGAAGCTGCACACCAAATATCAAGTCTCTACTACTGCTGGTTCATGAGAATATTTTTTAAGATTTAAGCACACTTTTTGGGCGTGGCCCTACCGAGGGGCGAGGCAACTTGATTTGAACAAAATCAAATTGCGATGTCATAACAAACTATTATCTCAAATATCAATTAAATTGGTTCAGCGGTTTGTGAGGAGAAGGCGCAAACACCATGTTCACAGACGATGGGCGGTGAGTGAGCACTCTAGCTATCCTGACTGAAAATCAGATGAGCTAATAAAGAAGATTAATTTAATTATTGGGGTAAGGCAGTACTTTCAATAGACTGGGTCATGTCGTGTTGAAAGGTTTTATGAGCAAATGACACTGGAGTACCCAGAAAGAACTACAAAGTTGTAGCGAGTAACTGTTGGACGCTCCAACTTGCTACCTGAGAACAAGCTAAGTAAGCCTTGTTTGCAGGCATGTATTTCATTGGTGGGTAAAGAAGATTTAAATTTCAGAGGTGTTGTTTTGAAATGCATGTTCACATAAACTTATGTTTGAGAAACTGAACTGGAATGATTAGGATTATTTCAGGTACAAGTGAATTGGTGGCTGTCAAACATGCAAATTGTGCCTAACAATGACCATGACAAACTGCTTATTTTCAGGCTTGGTTTGTTCTAATGTGGGATCATAAGCTGTTTTGGCAACATGAAAATTACATTTTGTTTAAGAAAAAATATTGCTTAAGTTCATTCTTGCTATGTGTGATGAAAGGTTAAAAATTATTTTTTATTCTTTTTTGAAAAATAATTTGTAATTTTCATAGACTTTCAAAGAGCTTTTTCTAAAGTTCAACAAGCCATTTAAGAAATGGAAAAAATTGGTATTTATGAGAATAAATTAAAATGATGAATATTAATCTTACCACTAAGATTTCTGTCTGTTATTCTAAAATTTAGTGGACAGAATGCTTTGGATGAGACAATTTTGGCACCTTCTTTCATATTTGCAAACCTCAGTTTTAGCTAAAAAAGAGTAACACATTCAACAGTAAAACTGATATCATTGTTTCCAGAGTTGAAAGATTTGTGCAAACAAAAACAGAAATAAGTTATCTGTATGCAAAAAAAATCCAGTAACCATTACTGAAGCAAATTGCCACTTAGCAAAATATCAAAAAATTATAGCCAAAATTTCAGTGGTTACAAACCTGCTCTGTATAAAGTTCTTGTAATGCCACACAAAGTATATAAACAAGTTTAGCCCATCATTTATACCAATGCACCCACTTTAAAGGAATTCCAACCCAGGAATTTGTTACCGGGTGCTATTTTACTATGAAAATAGAAATTGTTTACCACAGTAAACAGGCACTGCTCCACTCCTGGGGAAGGAGAATGAGAGTCCATGGAGATGTTCAACTGATTTCTAGGACTCTAAATACAGGGCTATGAGCAGCAACAGAGATAATTGGGAAACATGGAACTTAGAAACTTTCAAGTGGACTGCTTGATACTTAAAGACATATTTCTGACATTGACAAAGTTGCTACAAATAAAGACGTTCTCAGATATGTAAATCCACTTCAACCCCTTACACAATGATGTCAAAATACAACTAGAGGAGTGACTGTCCCAGATGGGCCTGTCTATACTCCCGGCCACCATGATTATTCTTGATGAAAAGGGGCATAACTCTGGCAAAAAAGTCTGAGTGAAACTATAATTGCAGGTGCACAGGTTCCCATGATAGTGAACATCCACACTAAGTTTCAAAGGAATCAACTTATAAACATCTGAGAAAATCTCCGGACAAAATTCAGGCATTCTAAGACGAAAAAAGGTCTGGTCGAAACTATAATCGCAAGTGCACAGGTTCCCATGGTAGTGAACATCCATACAAAGTTTTAAAGGAATCGACGAATAAAACATCTGAGAAAATCTCCGGACAAAATTCTAGCATTCGAAGACAAGTCGAAAAGGTGCAGAACTCTGGCAAAAAGGTCTGATCAAAACTATAATCGCAGGTGCACAGGTTCCCATGGTAGTGAACATCATTACCAAATATTAAAGGAATCGACCCATAAACATCTGAGAAAATCTCCAGACAAAATTCAGGCATTCTAAGATGAAAAGGGACATAACTGTCAAAAATTTCTGATCAAAACTATAATCGCAGGTGCACAGGTTCCCATGGTAGTGAATATCCATACCAAGTTTCAAAGGAATCAACCCATAAACATCTGAGAAAATCTCTGCAGAAAATTCTAGCATTCTAAGACAAGTCAAAAAGGGGCATAACTCTAACAAAAATAGTCCAACCAAAACTATAATTGCAGGTCCACAAGTTTTGAGGACAATGGCCCAGAACGTCTGCGAAAATCTCTGGACAAAATTATGTCTACGGATGGAAGGATGGATGGAAGGATGAACAGGTGGATGGATGGATGGACAAGATGATTCCAGTATACTCCATTCCCCCCACACACACAACTCATTGTGGGGGGTATAAAAAAGTAAAACAGTAAATTTTTCCCATAATGCAGCTAGAAATATAACCAATTAAATCTTTTTTGACAGAGTTCATTGCGCTCTGTCAAACAAGTCAAGTCAGCTAAAAATGTCAAGCAGCAAATAATTTTTCCCACAAAGCAGCTTGGAATTTAACCAATTAAATCTTGTTTGACAACTCATTGAGCTCCCGTCTATTAAGTTCATTGAGCTCTGTCAAACAAGATTGAATTGACTAAATTCCTAGTTATATTATGGGAAAAATCTGCTGCTTGAAATTTTTACATTTTGACACCAGGGTGTGTGGGTGGTTGGGTGGGGTTAACATCAGCTGTGACATCTAGAAATAAGTAGATTACCTGGTGATCCACTTGAGGGCCAAATGCAAAATTGTTCACAAATATCACCCTGAAAAGAATAATTAAACATTAATATGGGTAGAGGTCAAGTAATGAAAGTGTCAATGACACTGTAGCTCAACTTGTTTAAGACATGTACATGTATAGTATATGACACAGCAATGACAAACATCTAGGTAATGACCTGATAACAAAGGTACATGTAAAGTACTGTAATCCCATGGTACTAAACATTCATACACAAAATTATTCAAATCAGAGCTTTCATATGGAAGTTCTGTACAAAAAACAGATTTCTGCATCGTTGGTACAAAATGGCGGCTGGCAGCCATCTTGAATTTCGGACCGCACCCAAAAACACTCGTTCTCGTCCCACGGTCATAACAAAGGTACCCAAGAAGTTTCGTAAAGATCGGTTCATAAATACGGCCTCTAGCCCGAGCCATATCCAATTGTTGACGTACGGACAGACAGACAGAGGGACGACGGGCCATGACA
This sequence comes from Pictodentalium vernedei, assembly GCA_031216915.1. Lineage (NCBI taxonomy): Eukaryota > Metazoa > Mollusca > Scaphopoda > Dentaliida > Dentaliidae > Pictodentalium > Pictodentalium vernedei. The sequence continues at coordinate 311,584,754 of CM062291.1, forward strand.
AAAGCTCAAATTTGGCTTCGCCAAAGTTGAGCTAAAAATTATGTGATGTATCCCATGGTACTAAACATTCATACAAAAAATTATTCAAATCAGAGCTTTCATATGGAAGTTCTGTGCAAAAATCTGATTGCACCTAATTCTGTACAAAATGGCTGCCAGCGGCCAACTTGAATTTCGGACCTGACTCAAAAACACTCGTTCTCGTCCCACGGTGATAACAAAGGTACCCAAGAAGTTTCGTAAAGATCGGTTCATAAATACGGCCTCTAGCCCGAGCCGTATTGGCATTTGCAGTTACAGTGCTGAAAGTAACACTAAATAGATCAAAGTTAGTCTAATTGGCATAATTTATGCACGAGAAAAAAACCTGTATTGTATGTGATGTATCCCATGGTACTAAACATTCACACAAAAATTATTCAAATCAGAGCTTTCATATGGAAGTTCTGCGCAAAAAACTGATTGCACCTAATTTTGTACAAAATGGCAACCAGCGGCCATCTTGAATTTCAGACCGGACCCCAAAACACTCGTTCTCGTCTCACGGTGATAACAAAGGTACCCAAGAAGTTTCGTAAAGATCGGTTCATAAATACAGCCTCTAGCCTGAGCCGTATTGGCTTTTGCACTTACAGTGCTGAAAGTAACACTAAATAGATCAAAGTTAGTCTAATTTGCATAATTTACGCACCAGAAAAAACCCTTATTATATGTGATGTGACCCATGGTACTAAACATTCATACAAAAAATTATTCAAATCGTAAAGATCGGTTCATAAATACGGCCTCTAGCCCGAGCCGTATCGGCTTTTGCACTTACAGTGCTGAAAGTAACATTAAATAGATCAAAGTTAGTCTAATTTGCATAATTTACGCACGAGAAAAAAAGCTGTATTATAAAAATTAAGTTATGTATCCCATGGTACTAAACATTCATACAAAAAATTATTCAAATCAGAGCTTTCATATGGAAGTTCTGTTCAAAAATCTGATTGCACCTAATTTTGTACAAAATGGCTGCCAGCGGCCAACTTGAATTCGGACCTGACTCAAAAACACTCGTTCTCATCCCACGGTGATAACAAAGGTACCCCAGAAGTTTCGTAAAGATCGGTTCATAAATGCGGCCTCTAGCCCGAGCCATATTGAAATGTTGACGGCCAGATGGACGACAGACGACTGGCCATGGCATAAGCTCAAATTTGACTTACGTCCAAGTTGAGCTAAAAACGTTTGTGGGACAATGGCATGTAAAAAATCTGTATGCTACACACCACTCAAAAAAAGGTTTTAATTTGATGATAGAACATCAAGTAGATATCAAATGCTATGCACATTCTATTCATAAAAACACCCAATCAGTGATGGATCTTTAAAATACTGACAGAATAAATGATAATATACTACTCAAAGTTTGCTAAGCACCAAGTATATCCAACTACCTGTTTTACGTTTTAGTTGAAATATTGAAATGAAACAAGAGGCCCCACGGGGCCTGAAGCGCTCATCTTGTACAGAACACAATTTAAACAGAGTCCAAGAATGAGTCTACATTAAGCAAGCCATCTCCATAGGCTACACTGTCAATCCTTGAGACCCTCAGGAGTGACAAAAATAATCTGGGCATCATGCCTTTTCTTCAGTTGATCATAAGTAAAATGTAGAGCTCCCCTATGAAGCCCCTTGATACAACCTATGTGGATTAATCTTAGTACCTCTAGAAGGTACTGAATACAAAATGTTTACTTCTTCAGCAAAATGGCCAATTCCGGCTCCCATAGAGAGACCAAATATTAACCCAGGCTCTTGATTTGAACACAGTTAAATCTGACTTCCCTAGAGATGTTGTGTACCGAATATGAAAGCATTCTGACTGTTGGATCTGAAGAAGAGAAATTGTAACGAAATTTCTCCGAATTGCACTGAGTTCAAATTTGGGCTACCATAGCGAGCCCAAATATTGACCTATGGATCCGATTTGAATAAACTTGAATCTGACCCCCCTAGAGATGTTGTATACCAAATGTGAAAGCATTCTGACAAGTGAATCTGAAGAAGAAGATTTTTGAAGAAATTCCCTCATATTGTACTAAGTTAAATATTAACCTAGGCACTCGAATTGAACAACCTGGAATCTGACCCCCCTAGAGATGTTGTATACCAAATATAAAAGTATTCCGACTGGTGGATCTGAAGAAGAAGATTTTTAAAGAAATTTTCTCATATTGCACTAAGTAAAAATTTGGGCTACCATAGTGAGCCCAAATATATACCTAGGGATCTGATTTGAATAAACTTGAATCTGACCCCCATAGAGATGTTGCATACCAAATATCAAAGCATTCTGACTGATGGATCTGAAGAAGAAGATTTTTTTAAATTACCCACCATATTGAACAAAGATAAAATTTGGGCTTCCGTAGGAAGCCCAAATATTAACCTAGGGACTTGGTTTGAACAATCTAGAATCTGACCCTCATAACAATGATGTATACCAAATATTAAAAGATTCTGACTGGTGGTTCTGAAGAAGAAGTTTTTTAAAGAATATTCCCCATATTACCCTATGTTAAAACTTCGGGCTCCTGTAGAGAGCCCAAATATGAACCAATGAGCTTTATTTCAACAAACTTTTATCTGACCCCCCTATGAATGCTGTATACCAAATATCAAAAGATTCTGATGATTGGTTCTGGAGAAAAGATTTTTAAAAATTTTTGCAAATATGCTGACTCAGCATTTTTTCGATGCCCATTACAGGACACCCTAACATAACCGATGGCAATTTTTTTTTCCCATTCAATTCTACTGGTCATAAGGATACTTCATACCAAATAAAAGCTCTCTGTTCCGTGGGGTTTGGGAAATATGGGCGTTTGAAAATATTTCTATTTTTAGCTCCCAGGGTTCCCATGGGGATGCGGGAATTATTTTTTTTTGCATGGGTATGTACTTATGACCCAATAATACCACAAACCAAATTTGGTTCATACCGGACCATCGGTTCAGAAAATAGAAATTTTGGGCGGGGCCAAAAATCTTACCCCTCCTATTACAAAGCCAAATATTACTTCACGAACTTCGTTTGAACAAACTTGATTCTACACCTCATATGGAAGCTCCATAGCAAATATCAAGTCATTGTACACACTGGTTCTTGAGAAGAAGATTTTTAAAATATTTAGGTGCATTTTCCCCCACTCCCTCCCTATGGGGCTGGGCATGCTGAGTTGAACAAAAATGAAATGCCCCTTTGGGACCATCACTCACACAAACTTTCACTTGAATTGGCCCAGTGGCTTTTGAGGAGAAGACCAAAACATGGTGTTGACGGACGACAGATGACAGACGACGGACGACAGACGACAGAGGACGGACGACGGACGGGAAGCGATGAGATTAGCTCAGCTTGACTTTGTCAAGATGAGCTAAAAAGCATATATATATTATTTAATTATATCTTTAACTAGCAGGGTTACCTGGCGTTGCTCGGGCTGAGGAGAGTATTATAACTGTTGGTGCCCCTCTACACCCCAACCCCACCCTGGAACTTTTTTAAGCCTCACCATTAGATTCCTGGTAAAAAATGACGCCTAGTAGACCCCTTTGAAGACCTATATCGGTGAGAAAAATTTTGGTCATAACTTTTGGTGCCCCTCTACACTCCCACCCCGATACTTTTTTAAACCTCACCATTAGATTTGTGATAAAAACGTACCCCTAGTAGACCCCTTTGAAGACATATATTGGTAAAAAAAAATTTGGTCATAACTTTTGGTGCCCCCCTACACCCCCACACTTTTTTAAACCTGACAATGACCTCCGCCATAAAAAAGTACTCCTAGTGGACCCAATTTGGACACTCAGGGTGGCCCCATATTCATTTCTATAGCGGACAGACAGACAGACAGACAGACAGACAGACATTCTAAAATATAGTACAGAAGATGATTTAAGTAAAGAAATTAAGATTTTATTTGTGTTTGACATTATTTTTTAGCTTTTCAATACGATAACAATGGAAAATGGATATTATTGGTAAAAAGTTAAAAAATTTATAGTAATTTCTATATTTTTTATACTTACCAATGACCCAGACATAGCTGGTGCTAACTCTTAAAATATAGGGCCAAACACAAATTTTGCCCCCCAATCCCCAAAATTTGCATCTAAAACCAAAGAAAACATGTCCTGAAAGGCCCTCCACACTTCACCTCTACTGCGCATGCGCAGTGTCAAGGACGTTCCGAAATTGGCGCCATTAATCATTCTAATAACCAGTGCCTGGTAAGCGCTATGTACTCAGCGGGGAGGCAAGAGTTCCCAACTCCTGGGAGGGCCATCCCCGTCTGGGTCATTGGTAAGTATAAAAAATATATAAATTACTATAAATTTTTTAACATTTTTATACTGTACCAATGACCCAGACATACCTGAATAGTAAAAAGGCTGGAGGGCCAAGGACATAGAGCAAAATGGAATACGCTCAATAATATAAAATAGAGTCATCCCCTGTAGGGAAAAAGAAGTAATAGGCCTTACATGTATCTTTCTTATTTATGATAAATTAGAAAGATACAACACCTTCCAAAATTGAGCTTCATACATCCATGTACTCTATTAATATCCAATATAATCCTTATACTAATAATTTTTAAAGTAAGCCAATAAATAAAGTAAGTCTAGAGAATAGAGACTCTTATACTCCTTAAAAGTGTCTGAGGATTGCATAATCATGTCCGTTGACATATGCAATATTCAAAAGCTATACTTTAAAAACTAAGACTTGAATGAATTTTTAAAACATAAACTTCTCACTAAACAACCATCCCAATAACAGCTCAGAATTACTAACTCCGGAGGAGGTATCCCCTTGTTTTCATAGTAAAACAGGTGACCCAAGGGAACACACTCCCCCCCCCCCCCCCCTTTTTCTTGCCCTGGGTCAAATAACCCAGAGCGAAGAGGGCAGCAGAACGGAGTCACTGCCGAAACAGACAGCCTACCTAGCTATAGTAGCAACTGTTAAGTGAATGACATTCTGAGCAGTAGATAATAGACCTAACAATAGAGGCCTCCAGAAATGGACTCGATATTTCTGAGATAAAAATTCATGAATGTGGATGGCTGAGCACAATGAGCAGCCTTCAAAAATCTATAATAGCGACACTATTAATGAAAGCCCAAGATGTAGAAGAACTCTTACTTCATGAGCCGAAATCTTAAGCACAACTGCTGAGTCAATGATATACTATAAGCAGTACCGATAGTTAATAGAATCCATTAACAACAGAATGGAGCGTAACGTCCTTCTACTAGGCATCAAATACAGAAGAAGCTTACGCCCGTAGTAATAAACAGATATCTGTTTATAAATACATAAACTCTAACCGGAAAGAGTAAAGGCCTATGCCTGTACGAAGACGGAAGGACCTTAATAACAATAGGTTCCGGATATTAAGAGCCTAACTCTTATGCAAAAATCCAACCTAAATAGTAAAGGAAGTAGTGATTCCGAAACTACGAAAGTGAAAATCATCCATCGATAGTGCATGAAACTCACTGACTCTTCAGTAAAAGAGAAACCAACAGAATTACTGTCTAAAAGGTCAGAATTTGAAAACTATTGTTTCCAGAGGCTCAAATGATTACTTAGCTAAATAAGAACCGAAGTTAAATTCCATATAGGAATTTAATCTAAAGATTCTAAGTCTATTTATCAAAAAGTTACTAACTGACTTAGATAAAGAGACATGAGACTCAATTGTAAACTATCCTAGAGTGCATAGGTATGAGGTAACATAAACCTATAACCTTAATAATAACAGGCTGCAGTAGATCTTGTGAAACAAGTATACTAAAAAATTGCAATGAGTAGTATGGAGGGATCAACAATATGAACATAATGATCCCTACACCAACGACGGAAGAGCCTCCACTTTAGCCACATAGAATAGCGAAGAAGAGGATCTCCTATAGTAAGAAATCGCGTCCAAAGCTCGTCCAGTACAATGCTTACAATGCAATACGGACCACACAACGGAATACATGAAGGTTGCGACCTTGCGGGTTGTGATAAAGATGACACGATTTACCCAGTGAAAAAAAGATCCTCACATTGAGGAAGATTTCACGTTAAGTCCCACAGTAGACAACAGAGTAAATTACCCATGGTCTCTGTGAAGATAGAGATGCTATCAACAGAAATGTATTGTGGTTGTTTATCTTAGCAATACTTGCTGAAACAACAGCGCCGGAGGATACGCGTATCCTATCATTCCGTCCTATAGATCAATAGAGCGTTAACAACATTAGCTCAGAGATCCGGACAAACCAACACATACGTCTGCAATTGATTAGCAAGCTGTGTCGTAAATAAATCATCATTGGGCGCTCCCATAGATAGCAAATCTGATTGAATACTTGTTTGTTGAGAGTCCATTCTGACAGCAACAAGCGACCTCTAAGTGAACGGGAGTCCGGTAAAACAATCAGACGACCCGGAATATGACGGACCAAAACAGAACTTGGTGTACTATAACCAACAGACGGATTCTTTCCATTAAATTGAATAACGGAAACGAAAGAGTGCCTCCCTGGTTCCGGAGATACGCCACTACTGTCGAATTAACGGACAGGATTTGGGCATGCGTTTCTGAATAATGTTCATGCAATGACATAAAGCAAGCCTAAAAAACATTATTCCGCAGAAGATAATTGGTTGCTAAGAGACTGCGGAACCCAAAGACCCTGGCACTTCGAATCCGTTGGGATCAGTATTATATCCCAATCTGTTTGACTGGCAACCGTCATAACAGCAACATTCGGGTCCGGCAACTGCAGTGGCACTCTCTGAGTCAACCACCGAATGTTTGCCCCAGTCTGAATCTCTTGTAACACTAGATAGACAAGAGAACGTGTAAATCGAGCAATTCATGGATTGCTGAAAAGTTGCCGTCGAAGAGAAGCTTCTCCGAGAACGAAGCGACTCTGAGAGAGTTCTTCACCTTACTATCCACGCGCGTGGATGTAGCTAGGGCTGCGTCACGTCTAACCAACTCCAATCAGCCACTGAAGGGCGGAGTTATACGTGAACAAACTACTGCCCTCAAAAGAAATCACATTGAGAATAATATCCCGTAAATCTTATCTTGAAGACGTAATGATAACACCTCAGTAAGGTGGATTACGTATGATAAAGCGTCTAAGTTAAGTCTACTAGACATCATTGTCGTTTCCAACATTGTGGTTGGAAAAGACATAGATGGCGAAAAAGAATATTTCCAGTCTAAAACCACGCCATCTAGACGCATATGAACTCTCGGTATGCCCTGCTCTGCCAAAATAAATTATTCGTATAAATGATAAAACGGCAGAAATGAGCAACGCGGACAAGAAAGTAAACTATCATGCTTGGTAGCAGGCTTGTATGCATATATAGCGTCGAAAAATAAAACACATTTTGTAATGACATTATTGGACTGCATCGGTAAGTCAGGGACAATGTCCCTGAACCGATCCAAAATTCTGTGTCCAATGACGCTATAAGTCTCTTATCCAACATCGCAGCAAAGTAGTCCGAAATAACAATCACTGGAAGATAATGCCAGAAGATATGAATGGCAGCTTCCGATGCTACGAAAGGGAAAACTCGAAATCTTTCGAATCCCTTTCGCCATCCTGTCGGACCCTATAAAGCGTTCGGTCGTCCGTACCTGATGCAACCGCGGACCGCACCGACGCAGCGCCGTCAGATAATTCCTGATTCGAGTAAGAAACTGTCGATTGCTGGGATGCTGCAAAACAACTGTGCTAACTCAGATAGCACATCCGTCACTGAGGCCTGAGGAGAAGCGGTCCTACAATGCATTACCGCTGGAAGCTCCGTGATCGTTACCCCGTGCATACTACCAATATGCGAGCGAACGGAGTGTATAGGCCTCGTGTCCCTTGGCTACCGGATGGCGTGACCTATTTGCCGTGGAATCACTGAATGACGAAACTGATCGGATACTCGAGGTCACGTAGCCAATGTGTGGTCGTGTGCCCTGCTGTGAGGATGAGGAAGCATTATCGACAGTCTCTCGGGCTGTCAATATAACGGAGCGTCCCGACCGACAGACATATGCTCCGAATGTAAAATATATGAACCACAACATGCGGTCCCCTATGTTGTTGGACGAGAGAGGGACCTCTCTCGCTCACAGCCTGGACGGACCTGGACAAGCCAGGAACCGGACTAACAGGCTTCCTCCGATCTGTCCTCAATCTGCCGTCACTGGGTGAGTACTAAAGTAATTATAGTGCTCGCATCACCCAAATCTCCTTCCTAGACCGCAACGGACGAACCCGGCAGCCGAACCATTCGATGAATGCACGCTACACCGGGTGAGCTAGCGAATGTCACTCCGTCGATCCTACAAGGGATCTCTTAGACGATAGACATATTCCATGAGCACTTATTGCCGCTAGCTCTTCATTAACTATGACGACAGAGGCACACTTTTGAAAGACATCTCCGTAACTTTGCGAACAAGAAACCAGAAATGCTTGGTTATAGCAAGCATATAATAATAATATATATAGCGTCGTTCAATAATTCGAAAGTTGTGTGACATTATTGGACTATGTCGGAACTGAGGGACGATGTCCCTGAACTGAACCAAAAATTTCTAAGTCCACCGACGCTATCAGTTTCTTATCCGGCATCGCAGTATTCTGGTCCGACGAAAGAAGCTGTAGAAGATCAAGTCAGATGACATACACAACAGCATATGCTGTTCTGAAAGGGAAAGCTCGAAATCCTCCAAATCCCTTTCGGTATCCCGTCGAAACGGATGAAATTTTTGGACGTCCGTACCCGCTTCCGCGGAGCGTCCCGACCCAGCATCGTCGGATAAAAAATATGCGACAGATTCAGTTGATGCTGGGATGCTGCGATAAACTGTGCTATTTAGGAAAGCATGTCCGTTCCCGAGGCCTGTGCAGTAGCGGTCTTACGATGAATTGCCGCCGGAAGCTCCGTGTACGTTGACTCCCGCACACTTCCTATGCGAACGTCCGGAGTCTGCAGGCCTCGTGTCCCTGGCTAACGGATGGTGTGACCTGGTCGCCGATGATTCTCTGACTGGCGAAGCTGACTGGATATCCGTGATCACGTAGCCAAGAGCGGTCGTGTGCGCTACCATGAGAATGAGGAAGCCTTATTGACAGTCTACTCCGGACTGACTATATGTCGGAGCGTCCCGAGCGACGGACGTATGCTCCGAATGCGAAACATTTTGTACCACAACATCTGGGGGCCAGATGTTGTTGTACGAGAGAGGGGCCTCTCTCGCTCGCCATCCGGATGGACCAGAACGAGCTATGAACCGGACTAAAAGGCTTCCTCCGTTCTCCCTCCGATCCGCCGTCACTGGGTGTGCATTTGGTTGATTTATAGTGCTCGCATCACCCCAGAATTCCTTCTAGACCGCAACGGACGAACCCGGCTGCCGAACCATTCGGTGAATGGATGCTACACTGGGCGAGCTAGCGGACGTCAAAGGCCGTCGAACCTACTAGGGTCCTCTTAGGCAATTGGCGTATTTACATGAGCACTTTTCCGCTAGCCCTTCATTAATTGTGACGACGGAGGCACACTGTTGGAAGACATCACAGATACATCACCCTAATCTTGATCGTCTGAAATAGAAATTGATAAAGTAGAGTGACCCTGCGAGGAAAGGACCGAGTGTCCAATTCCCCAATAACATACCGTGACATACGCTTCCCATATTGTCATCGAAATCAATAAAAGTCAGAGGAAGACTTCCTCTTATTACAATTGATCAATATCCTTTCAATGTGAAAAGAAAACAAGTCCTGGTACTCGCACTAACCCCTGGCAATCAAAATACATAATAATAATATGATCCATTAATATAGAAAAAATAATTGAAATCAAAATATTTTGAAAAAATATTTTTTCAGAACAGTCCAAGTTTCTGAAAAGTAACGTTGAGCCCCAATGGATCCCAAGCCTAAGTGTGGACAAAAATTTAAAAAATATTTTAAACAATTTATTCAACACTTACGAACAATAATAATGTATCTAGTTATGATTAAAATAACATCAAGATATTATTTTCCAGAAATCCCCCCTCACACAGAGGGCTGTTGTAAATGTAAACAATGAATGTAAAAACACTAAAATAAGACTCCAGGTACCCAGGCCCGGAATCAGTTACCAAAAATACACTATCTGATGCAAAACAGAGACTTCCAGGGAAGAAACTGCAGAACATCAGATGGTAGATGCAGAACACAATGCCTAACCACCCGTAGGTGAAGACGTAAACATGGGGAAAAGAACAGAATTCATTCGTTATTCAGCTAAAACTCCCAAGAAAATTTAGTAATAATAATTACCAAAACTATGCCAAAAGCATGGGAGAATAGCAAGGGGGAACTTAAAGGACAGGGAGAGAGGAAAACACTGAAAAAACAGTGTAACTAAATAATCAGAATGACAACAAAATGGCTGCTGCCTCGAAAATAGGTAACTTAACATAATTTCATTAAAAAATTTTAAGTTACAGCCCTGATAATATTCTGTCACACATTTTTCCTCTCCTCCTTCTCTATCCTCCTTAGAATCACCATTTCACTAATATTTATGTGTCTGGCATCATTTAAACTGAGATTTACAAGCACAAAGATCAGTTAGATGTTAACTGATGAAGGGCCAAACTTAGAATGATTAATGGCGCCAATTTCGAAACGTCCTTGACACTGCGCATGCGCAGTAGAGGTGAAGTGTGGAGGGCCTTTCAGGACATGTTTTCTTTGGTTTTAGATGCAAATTTTGGGGATTGGGGGGCAAAATTTGTGTTTGACCCTATATTTTAAGAGTTAGCACCAGCTATGTCTGGGTCATTGGTACAGTATAAAAATAGGAAATTTTTCAATTTGCCAAAAAGTTGACGGAGCGAACTGGTATGGGTTCAATATCGAGTATGAGACCCATTACTGTTAATTACAGCTTGACAACGCATTCTCATGCTCCCAATCAGGTTCCTGGTGGTCCTTTGTGGGATGTTGTTCCATTCTTGGACCAGCATGGTATCAAGCTCCTGGATACTTCTTGGGTGGACTGGACGGGCTGAAATTTCAAGCTGCAACTCATTCCTGACATGTTCAATTGGATTGAGGTCAGGGATCTTGCTGGCCAGTCCATACGCTCAATCCCCTCCCTCTGTCGGTACTCCCCGACAGCATGGGCAACATGAGGACGGCATTATCGTCCATCAGAATGAATCTATCACCCACTGCACCTGCATACAATCTGACATCCAGGATCTCATCAATATATCGCTGTGCAGTCAATGTACCACGTTCAAGGACACAGAGCTCTGTACGTCCATCCCTGCTGATGCCACCCCAAACCATGATTGATCCTCCAACATAGCGGTCACGCTCAGCAATGTTGGCTGCATGGAATCGCTCTCCTGGTCTTCTCCATACCCTAAAACGCCTATCTGTGTGGTCTAGGCAGTACCTTGACTCATCTGTAAAAAGGACAGGTCGCCAATCTTTTCTGGTCCATCCAACGTGGTCCATGGCCCATTCATTTCGTGCCTGGCATTGGTTCTGGGACAGCAGAATGCGAATACATGGTCTTCTCGATCGGAGACTACCTTCGTGAAACCTTGCCTGGATAGTCTGCATTGAAACGTTTACCCTGGATGCATTCTGAAGGTCACTGCGAAGCTGGGTTGCTGTGGCAAAGCAGTTCCTACGGGCCTGAATGATCAATGAAAGTGTCAATGACACTGTAGCTCAACTTAAGACATGTACATGTATAGTATGTGACACATCAATGACAAACATCTAGGTAATGACCTAATAACAAAGGTACATGTAAAGTATTGTAACGGTCTATACATAAATGCTGACCGTAGCCTGTAACAAATATATAGGTAAAGTATTGTAAAGGTGGGGTGACAGTTAGATGCTAAACTAGAAAAGAAATCTTGGAGTCCCAGAGTGGGTCTGACTGAATCCAAAAATATTTGTTCTCATAGCACAGTGATAACAAAGGCACCCATAAACACTCGTTCCTGTCACAAGGTGATAACAAAGGTATCCCAAAAAGTTTCGTGAAGATCGGTTCATAAATACAGACTCTAACCCGAGCCGTATTGACATGAGCACTTACTGTGTATAAGTAGCACTGAACAAATCAAAGTTCATCTAATTTGCATAATGTCAGCATGAGAAAAAAACCCGTATTATATGATCAAAAAACTGATTGCACTAATTTTGGTACAAAATGGCTGCTGGCAGCCATCTTGAATTTTGGACCGCACCCAAAAAAACTTGTTCTCGTCCCACGGTGATAACAAAGGTACCCAAGAAGTTTCGGAAAGATCGGTTCATAAATACGGCCTCTAGCCTGAGCTGTATAGAAGTTGTGTCCAAACGAGAAGTGATGGCAATAGCTCAGCTTGACTTTGTGCCAAAGGGAAATACTGAGGTCTTCTGACTAAACTGAGTTCTAAGAACTTTGGCTGCGGCAACATTTTTTTACAGAAATTGAAGAAAATCGATAGCTCCCATCTAGAGGTCACCCCAAACAAGCATGCCAGGTTTCAAAGCAATCCGATCATAAATGTGCCCTGTAGGGTGTGCCAAAGGGAAATATTGTGGTCTGACTAAATTAAGTTCTAAGAACGTTGGCCATGGCAACATTTTTTGACGGAAATGGATGAAAATCGATAGCTCTCATCTAGAGGTCACCCTAAATAAGCATACCAGGTTTCAACACAATCCAATCATAAATGTGCCCTGTAGAGTGTGCCTAACGGAAATATTGTGGTCTGACTAAAATAAGTTCTAAGAACATTGGCCGTGGCAACATTTTTTGACAGAAATTGAAGAAAATCGATAGCTCCCATCTAGAGGTCACCCCAAATGAGCATACCAAGTTTCAAAGTGATCTGATCATAAATGCGACCTGTGAGGTGTGCCAAAGGAAATTGTGGCTGTACGTACTAACGTACGTACGTATGCAGACAGACGAGAAGTGATGGCAATAGCTCAGCTGGACTTTGTCAAGTTGAGCTAAAAACCGGTTTTCAGCTGCAGATGTTGCCCTGTCTCTGCCACCACCATGCCGTCTTACTGGTGTGCCATACTGCTGAAATCTTGCCCAGGCTCTGGTGATCACCATATGGTGCACACCAAGGGCTTCACCAACCTGACGATGGGCAGCCCCTTGCTCCACCATCCCAACAGCCCACCACATTTCTGATTCAGACAAATGTCTTCTTACATTTGCATTTGCCATATTCAACCATTAAATCACAAGGGTTTGTGTTGAAATGAAGACTGAATACCCTACACATGTCATGTACATGTAGACAGTACACAAAATCATATGAAAATCAAGGGGTACAATGCATTCCATGACTGTCACGAAAAGTCTGCCTGTCAAGAGAGCTAATGTAAACAATGGGGACCATCTCAATACATTTCTCAATCATATCCACCAAAAATATCGCAAATATGTCACAAGCAAATTTCACAATGATGTGTCAAATATTTGGTGCTTAGCAAACTTTGAGTACTATGTAATACACGTTTGAAAATTATATGAACAACGTGCATTATACAGTGTCACAACACACCAAAAGAAATTCAACGAGGCAAACCCAACTTTCTAAACTATTTTATTGTCAGTCTGTATTCTAATTTGAAAATGACTTCCAATGCTGCTATTCGTCCATCTTGGATTCTGTGTCCAAGAAAACTCATGAGCATCATCCTTGTGCTATGTCTGAACAATGTACAAATGTCATCTATATATAGAATAAACGTAGGGTGTTTTCAAGTAAAAAATTTATACTACTCATAGGATTAACAATGAAACTGACGAGCCTTTGGCGAGTCGGTTTCATTCTTAATCCTACAAGTAGAATAAATTTTTTACTTGAAAACACTACATGTTTATCCCCTAAATCATTTACAGGGCAGTTGCGGCAAAATCGTGCTGTTAGTCGCTACAAAACACTGCGAGAAGTGAGGAGAACATTGGTCCAATTCGATCGATAAGCAAAACTGCCAAAATTAAACAAGACGCAGTGATACATTTCGGTCTAAAAATAATTCCCCCAACAAACTTGAGGTAAACTTGTAAAAATACTTTATTAAATGAACAATGTTTAGCATTCTTATTTTCGTTGTTTATTGCTGTTTTGTTTTTTCGTCGTTGATTCAACTTGAGTTTTATAAACAAAACAGACGACCTGTGCATTTGTTTATTTACACTTTCCGAATTTGGAAAATGAAACATCATTCATTGTGCCCCAAGTCTTTCACAATCAAACTTGTATGCTTTTCAATGCTTGGTTTCGACTGATTTACTTTGTGTTTTCTTTGTTAATTGTTGTTCGTTTTATTGTTAGACAGAGTTGAAATGTGTCATATATTCTAAAACTTAGCATTTCAGCGATGGTCATTTGATAAACGTCGGTTCATTATGTCTCCCACAAACGTTCAACAGGTCATGACAACACGAATGCGGTACAGTTCAGAGGTCAACAAGTCCGTCTCTACTATAGGAATAAATTCTTTCAATATCAAACCTACAGGGAAAATTTATCACCCTACTGGCAGCTGCTACTAGGTGAATAAAGCAAAAATTTATCCAAGACTTTTATTGTTCAAATAAACATCCATTTAAGGGATAAAATATTATGACTGTACTGTAAAGGAAGTTATTTTTTAAATTAATAAATGCTTACGTTGCATTATTGATCTTTTCTTTCATTTCTTCACTCAGAAAATCTCCCCTCTCAAGCTGTAAAAAAAATTTTGAAAATTTAAATACTGTTTTTGACAATATTTATCTTCATTAACTGATTTAGAGCAAGAGGCCCAAACTGGTGCAAAAGCAAAAAGTGACTACACAAGAAATTTTTTTAATTTTTTACTGAAGTGTGCCCATAAGTAATTAAATACAAAACACAGTTAACCCTTAAAGGTCTAGAGATTTTTATACATTGATATACTTTACATTATACATCCTATGGCTTTGCAGTTGTCTCCAGGTAAGTTGCGACTGCCTAAAAAGAACTTCTAAGGTACTTAGAATGCAAATTTACACAGAGACTACATCTTGGGGCACCTGTTCTGTACAGGAATAAAGTCAGAATTGGGCCTTTAACCCTCAAAGACCTATTTCCGGCTTTTACAACCTCAAAAGAGGTGCACTGAAGTTCTTAACATATCATTATGAGGAGGTTCTGCTGACAATAGGCAACTTAGCTAGGCAGTGGTTTGTAGTTACAGTCTTGGATGCCTGTTAAGGTAGCCAAGACTTCACTAGAAATCACTGCTAAGCCATTGGAGATTTTAAGGCTGTGGGCTGATGGGAATTCAGGATACTTGTCTAGGCCCTCAAGGGTTGAGGGTTAAATACCAGTGATTGTGCAGGAAATATTCAATCAAAATTGGTCAATAAATGTAGTGGAAGTTGCAAACACAAGAATTTCATGTAGAAATCTATATTCAATCCATGTTCAACATGAGATAATGTAATGAAAATTGTCGGTGCTTAAAAATTTGTACATTGCATATGTTCACTAACTAGTGATCATGTTTGAGAAGTTTGAAAAAAATAGGCCGATGAAATCGTCAGATGTGTACCCATACGCGCAACTAGTAGAAAGCTGTATGACGGAGGGCCACCACGGATGCTGACATTATGTACACCATACAAGGTATGGGTACATATAGAAATGGATTGGAGGAGTGTCTAATTTGATGGATAAAAGGTTCATATCTCTGGATCAAATTATCAGATTTACATAAAAAACTATACAGCACAGCACATCAGTAACCTGAATAAATATAAAGTAACATGACAATCGGATTGATATTTTTTGAGTTATCTCATGCCAAAGGGATTGGAGGAATTTTCAATTTGAAAGATAAAGGGTTCATATCTCCGGATCAAATTATCAGATTAACACCAAAAATTATACAGCTCGGCACATCAGTGACCTGAACACAAATATAAAGTAACTTGACAATCCAAGCAATATTTTTCAAGTTATCGAATGCCAAAGGGATCGGAGGAATTTTCAGTTTGAAGGATAAAGGGTTAATATCTCAGGATCAAAATAACGGATTTACACCAAACATTATACAGCTCACCACATCAGTAACCTGAACACAAATATAAAGTAACTTGACAATCCAAGTAATATTTTTCAAGTTATCGAATGCCAAAGGGATTGGCAGAATTTTCAATTTGAAAGATAAAGGGTTAATATCTCAGGATTAAATTATCAGATTTACACCAAAAACTATACAGCTCGGCACATCAGTAACCTGAACACAAATATAAAGTAACTTGACAATCCAAGCAATATTTTTCAAGTTATCGAATGCCAAAGAGATTGGAGGAATTTTCAATTTGAAGGATAAAGGGTTAATATCTCAGGATTAAATTATCAGATTTACACCAAACACTATACAGCTCGGTACATCAGTAACCTGAACACAAATATAAAGTAACTTGACAATCCAAGCAATATTTTTCAAGTTATCGAATGCCAAAGGGATTGGAGAAATTTTCAATTTGAAGGATAAAGGGTTAATATCTCAGGATCAAATCATGAGATTTACACCAAAAACTATACAGCTCGGCACATCGGTAACCTGAACACAAATATAAAGTAACTAGACAATCCAAGCAATATTTTTCAAGTTATCGAATGCCAAAGGGATTGGAGGAATTTTCAATTTGAAGGATAAAGGGTTAATATCTCAGGATTAAATTATCAGATTTACACCAAAAACTATACAGCTCGGCACATCAGTAACCTGAACACAAATATAAAGTAACTTGACAATCCAAGCAATATTTTTCAAGTTATCGAATGCCAAAGGGATTGGAGAAATTTTCAATTTGAAGGATAAAGGGTTAATATCTCAGGATCAAAATAACAGATTTACACCAAAAACTATACAGCTCGGCACATCAGTAACCTGAACACAAATATAAAGTAACTTGACAATCCAAGTAATATTTTTCAAGTTATCGAATACCAAAGGGATTGGAGGAATTTTCAATTTGAAGGATAAAGGGTTAATATCTCGGGATCAAATTATCCGATTTACACCAAAAACTATACAGCTCGGCACATCAGTAACCTGAACACAAAAATAAAGTAACTTGACAATCCAAGCAATATTTTTCAAGTTATCGAATGCCAAAGAAATGGATATGGACGCCGGACGGACGGACGGACAGACGGATGGATGGATGGACGGACAGACAGACGGATGGACAGATGGACGGACAGACGGACAGACAGACAAAGGATGGATGAACGACGGATGGTCACCCCGGATGCAACATTATGAGAATTGTTGATCGGTTTTCAAAATGGTGGAGGAGTTGTGCACCTTAGAATTTCATATGGGAATTTTCAATAAATCTAAGCTGAAGAGGAGATAACTTGGTTAGAATGAACACAGCTTTGAAATTTTAGAATAAATATTATTAATTAAATACCTTATGATCACTGTATATCTTTCCATACCACTTCATCCATTTTTTGAATTCCTTTTCCATTGTCTGTTAAGTAGTGAAAATATACATTTCATCTGCATGAAAGTATTTAGTATGAAGATCGATCTCAACTACTTTAAGCACTAAAACCCTAAATCTAACTTTGACAACTTTTCTAGTCATAAAATATGTCTGAACAAATAGTCAGAGGTTGGTGTTTCAGACACAAGTTAAAGCATCCTGACAGTGATTTCTCGTCATGACTTTACTAACACAGACTTGACCAGAAGCTAAGCCACTACACATAGATTGTGATACAGTAGGATTCTAACAAATTCTGAAGCATATTTCTAAAGTTACACCGCTGTTTATCATAAAACAAAAAAAAAAGAAACAAAAAAAAAAAAACAGAGAGCAACCCCATGAGTTAATACATGTAGTTTGAAAAAAGTACATTTCTGTTTCCTTTGAAGGAATAAGCACAATTGTTACAAAAGACTTGATTTGTCTGATTGTTCTCCTTGAAAACTGACCTACAAATAGACACTTAACCTGGAAAATAAACAGTGATTTTACAGAACATACTGGTACATTTATGAAGACGAGTGATGCAGTAGTTGTTTGTGGTCAAGTATTAACTGCCTAAACTGAACCAGAAAATCATGAAAGCAAACCACAATAGGAGTACTCATTCCTCATTAGTACTTCACGGTGACAAAGAAGTGTCTTGACTGATGGGGTATGTGGATGGTGGGGTTCTGAAATTTATTGATATTTTGTGTTCCAAGTACGATAGAAACAAGAGGCCCCAAGGGGCCTGAGGGCGCTCACCTGACATGGTAGCCTAAATATCAACCCAGAGAATTGATTTCAACAAGTTGCATCTGCTCCTCCTAAGAAAAGCTTATACCAAATATCCAAAGATTCTGACCAGTGGATCTGAAAAAAAAGAAGATTTTTAAAGAATATTCCTCATATTGAATTAAGTTATAATTCGGGCTCCCACAGGGAACCCATATACGAACCCAGGGACTTGGCTTTAACAAACTTGAATCTCACCACCCTAAGGATGATGCATATCAAATATCAAAACATTCCAACTGCTGGATCTGAAGATTTTTAAAGAAAATTCCTCATTTTGAGCTAAGTTATAATTATGCCTACCACAGTGTGCCCAAATATGAACCCAGGGACTTGAACAAACTTGAATCTCTCCCCCCTAAGCATGGTGCATACCCAATATCAAAAGATTCTGCCTGCTGGATCTTGAGAAGAAGATTTTCAAAGAAATTTGCCTGAAATGCACTAAGTTCGAATTCGAGCTTCTATACTAGTGAGCCCAAATATGAATCTAGGGAGCCGATTTGAACAAACTTGAATCAGATCCACCCCACAATGTTGCATACCAAATATCAAAAGATTCTGCCTGCTGGATCTGGAGAAGATTTTTGAGAAATTTGCCTGAAATGCACTAAGTTCGAATTCAAGCTTCTATACTGAGCCCAAATATAAACCCAGGGGGCCAATTTGAACAAACTTGAATCAGATCCATCCCACAATGTTGCATGCCAAATATCAAAAGATTCTGCCTGTGGATCTGGAGAAGAAGATTTTTGAAGAAATTTGCCTGAAATGCACTAAGTTCGAATTCGGACTTCTATAGTGAGCCCAAATATGAATCCAGGGGGCCAACTTGAACAAACTTGAATCAGATCCACCCCACAATGTTGCATACCAAATATCAAAGCTTCTATACTGAGCCCAAATATAAACCCAGGGGCCGATTTGAACAAACTTGAATCGGATCCACCCCACAATGTTGAATACCAAATATCAAAAGATTCTGCCTGCTGGATCTGGAGAAGTTTTTTGAAGAAATTTGCCTGAAATGCACTAAGTTCGAATTCGAGCTTCTATAGTGAGCCCAAATATAAACCCAGGGGGCCGATTTGAACAAACTTGAATCAGATCCACCCCACAATGTTGCATACCAAATATCAAAAGATTTTGCCTGCTGGATCTGGAGAAGAAGATTTTTGAAGAAATTTGCCTGAAATGCACTAAGTTCGAATTCGAGCTTCTATACTGAGCCCAAATATAAACCCAGGGGGCCGATTTGAACAAACTTGAATCAGATCCACCCCACAATGTTGCATACCAAATATCAAAAGATTTTGCCTGCTGGATCTGGAGAAGATTTTTTAAGAAATTTGCCTGAAATGCATTAAGTTCGAATTCGGGCTTCTATAGTGAGCCCAAATATGAATCTAGGGGGCCGATATGAACAAACTTGAATCAGATCCACCCCACAATGTTGCATACCAACTATCAAAAGATTCTTCCTGCTGGATCTGGAGAAGAAGATTTTTGAAGAAATTTGCCTGAAATGCACTAAGTTCGAATTCGAGCTCCTATACTGAGTCCAAATATAAACCCAGGGGGCCAATTTGAACAAACTTGAATCAGATCCACCCCACAATGTTGCATACCAAATATCAAAAGATTCTGCCTGCTGGATCTGGAGAAGAAGATTTTTGAAGAAATTTGCCTGAAATGCACTAAGTTCGAATTCGAGCTTCTATAGTGAGCCGAAATTTGAATCTAGGGAGCCGATTTGAACAAACTTGAATCAGATCCACCCCACAATGTTGCATACCAAATATCAAAAGATTCTGCCTGCTGGATCTGGAGAAGAAGATTTTTGAAGAAATTTGCCTAAAATGCACTAAGTTCGAATTCGAGCTTCTATACTGAGCCCAAATATAAACCCAGGGGGCCGATTTGAACAAACTTGAATCGGATCCACCCCACAATGTTGCATACCAAATATCAAAAGATTCTGCCTGCTGGATCTGGAGAAGAAGATTTTTGAAGAAATTTGCCTGAAATGCACTAAGTTCGAATTCGGACTTCTATAGTGAGCCCAAATATGAATCCAGGGAGCCAACTTGAACAAACTTGAATCAGATCCACCCCACAATGTTGCATACCAAATATCAAAAGATTCTGCCTGCTGGATCTGGAGATTTTTGAAGAAATTTGCCTGAAATGCACTAAGTTCGAATTCGAGCTTCTATACTGAGCCCAAATAAAAACCCGGGGGGGGGGGGGGGGGGGGGGGGGGGGGGGGGCCGATTTGAACAAACGTGAATCAGATCCACCCCACAATGTTGTATACCAAATATCAAAAGATTCTGCCTTCTGGATCTGGGGAAGAGTTTTTTAAGAAATTTGCCTGAAATGCACTAAGTTCGAATTCAGGCTTCTATAGTGAGCCCAAATATGAATCCAGGGGGCCGATTTGAACAAACTTGAATCAGATCCACCCCTCAATGTTGCATACCAAATATCAAAAGATTCTGCCTGCTGGATCTGGAGAAGAAGATTTTTTAAGAAATTTGCCTAAAATGCACTAAGTTCGAATTCGAGCTTCTATACTGAGCCCAAATATAAACCCAGGGGGCCGATTTGAACAAACTTGAATCGGATCCACCCCACAATGTTGCATACCAAATATCAAAAGATTCTGCCTGCTCGATCTGGAGAAGAAGTTTTTTGAAGAAATTTGCCTGAAATGCATTAAGTTCGAATTCGGGCTTCTATAGTGAGCCCAAATATGAATCCAGGGGGCCGATTTGAACAAACTTGAATCAGATCCACCCCACAATGTTGCATACCAAATATCAAAAGATTCTTCCTGCTGGATCTGGAGAAGAAGATTTTTGAAGAAATTTGCCTGAAATGCACTAAGTTCGAATTCGGGCTTCTATAGTGAGCCCAAATATGAATCTAGGGAGCCGACTTGAACAAACTTGAATCAGATCCACCCCCACAATGTTGCATACCAAATATCAAAAGATTCTGCCTGCTGGATCTGGAGAAGAAGATTTTTGAAGAAATTTGCCTGAAATGCACTAAGTTCGAATTCGAGCTTCTATAGTGAGCCCAAATATGAATTTAGAGAGCCGATTTGCACAAACTTGAATCAGATCCACCCCACAATGTTACATACCAAATATCAAAAGATTCTGCCTGCTGGGTCTGGAGAAGAAGATTTTTGAAGAAATTTGCCTGAAATGCACTAAGTTCGAAATCGGGCTCCTATACTGAGCCCAAATATGAACCCAGGGGGCCGATTTGAACAAACTTTAATCAGATCCACCCTACAATATTGCATACCAAATATCAAAAGATTCTGCCTGCTGGATCTGGAGAAGAAGATTTTTTAATCTTTTTCCCATTGCCTACAGTGTTAAAAGTGCTGACTCAGCACTTTTTCAAAGTCCTGAAAAAAGTACCTTGTGATCAAACCGATAGGGATTTTTTTTAACCATTCTATTCTACTGGATAAAAGTAAGCTTTATACAAAATAAGAATTCTCTGTGCCGTGTAGTTTTGGAGATATGGCAGTTTTAAGGTTTTTCCTATTTTTAGCTCCCGAGGTTCCCACGGGGCAATGAGAAAATTTTTGTTTGCATCAATCAACTACTTATGACCCATTATCATCTCATATCAAATTTGGTTCAAATCGACCTCTTGATTCAAAAAATAGAAATTTAGGGATGGAGCATCAACCAATCAGAAGCTGTGGCAGCCATGTTGGATGGCGGGCGGACAAACCAAACACAATTCTGAGAGAGGACCACCCACTGGTTATCCCCAACAAAAAAAATTTTTATTCAAATTGATCCAGCGGTTCTGAAGAAGAAGATTTTAATGTGTTTTGCCAATCAGCAGCCAAGGCAGCCATATTAGATGGGCGACGGAGATTTCGAACACAATTCTTCGAGTGTTTCACCTAATGACCAATCCCACAAAATTTTATTAAAATTGGCCTAGTGGTTTGGGAGGAGATGATTGTTGATGCGAGAATAAGAGTTTTTAATGTTTTTGCATTACCTTCAGTGTTAAAAAGTGCAGAGTCAGCACTTTTTCAGAGTCCCAAGAAAGTACCTTAGAAAAAAACGTTAGCGATTTTTTTCTACCATTCCTTTCCATTGCTCATAAGCAAGCTGCACAGCAAATAAAAAGTTTCTGAGCCGTGCAGTTTTGGATATATGAGCAATTTTAATTTTTTCTATTTTTAGCTCCTGAGGTTCCCATGGGGCTACGTGAAAAATTTTTTCGGCATAAATTAGATACTTATGACCCAATAAGTCCTCAAAAAAAATTTGGTTCAAATCGATCTCTTGATTCAAAAAATAGAAATTTAGGGGTGGAGCGTCAGCCAATCAGAAGGTGTGGCAGCCATGTTGGATGGCAGGCGGACAAACCGAACACAATTCTGAGAGAGGACCACCCACTGGTTATCCCCAGCAAATTTTATTCAAATTGATCCAGCGGTTCTGAAGAAGAAGATTTTAATGTGTTTTTGCCAATCAGTTTTGCCAATCAGCAGCCAAGGCAGCCATATTAGATGGGCGACGGAGATTTCGAACACAATTCTTCGAGTGTTCCACCCAATGATCAATCCCACAAAATTTTATTAAAATTGGCCTAGTGGTTTGGGAGGAGATGATTGTTGACGCCCAACGACGACGGACGCCGACGACGGGCGGAAAGTGATCAGTAAAGCTCATCCTGAGCTTTGCTCAGGTGAGCTAAAAAAGGATGATTATAGACTCTCCAGACAGCCGATGAAAAGGCAGAGATGGATCTACTGTGAGGCCCCCTTATTTGGATATCTGTTAATTAAATAACCCTGTTAACTGAATAGAACATCCAAATACCAAACCATTTACCATACCTACCTGTTAATTGCATATGAAATATAGAGTAAACTCCTTTTAATTGAATAACAAGAGGCCCCACGGGGCCTGAAGCGCTCATCTTGTACAGAACACAATGTAAACAGAGTCCAAGAATGAGTCTACATTAAGCAAGCCATCTCCATAGGCTACACTGTCAATCCTTGAGTCCCTCAGGAGTGACAAAAATAATCTGGGCATCATGCCTTTTCTTCAGTTGATAATAAGTAAAATGTAGAGCTCCCCTATGAAGCCCCTTGATACAACCTATGTGGATTAATCTTAGTACCTCTAGAGGGTACTGAATACAAAATTTTTAATTCTTCAGCAAAATGGCCAATTCTGGCTCCTCTGGAGAGACCAAATATTAACCCAGGCTCTTGATTTGAACAGTTAAATCTGACTTCCCTAGAGATGTTGTGTACCGAATATGAAAGCATTCTGACTGTTGGATCTGAAGAAGAGAAATTGTAAAGAAATTTCTCCCAATTGCACTAAGTTCAAATTTGGGCTACCATAGCGAGCCCAAATATTAACCTATGGATCCGATTTGAACAAACTTGAATCTGACCCACCTAGAGATGTTGTATACCAAATGTGAAAGCATTCTGATAAGTGAATCTGAAGAAAAAGATTTTTGAAGAAATTCCCTCATATTGTACTAAGTTAAATTTCATGTTCCCATATGGAGCCCAAATATTAACCTAGACACTCAAATTGAACAACCTGGAATCTGACCCCCCTAGAGATGTTGTATACCCAATATAAAAGCATTCCGACTGGTGGATCTGAATAAGAAGATTTTTTTTAAATTACCCTCCATATTGAACAAAGATAAAATTTGGGCTTCCGTAGGAAGCCCAAATATTAATCTAGGGACTTGGTTTGAACAATTTAGAATCTGACCCTAATAACAATGATGTATACCAAATATTAAAAGATTCTGACTGGTGGTTCTGAAGAAGAAGATTTTTAAAGAATATTCCCCATATTACCCTATGTTAAAACTTCGGGCTCCTGTAGAGAGCCCAAATATGAACCAATGAGCTTTAATTCAACAAACTTTTATCTGACCCCCCTATGAATGCTGTATACCAAATATCAAAAGATTCTGATGATTGGTTCTGGAGAAAAGATTTTTTAAAATTTTTGCAAATATGCTGACTCAGCATTTTTTCGATGCCCATTACAGAACACCCTAACAAAAACGATGGCAATTTTTTTTTCCCATTCAATTCTACTGGTCATAAGGATACTTCATACCAAATAAAAGCTCTCTGTTCCGTGGGGTTTGGGAAATATGGGCGTTTGAAAATATTTCTATTTTTAGCTCCCAGGGTTCCCATGGGGATGCGGTAATTTTTTTTTTTGCATGGGTCAAGTACTTATGACCCAATAATACCACAAACCAAATTTGGTTCATACCGGACCATCGGTTCAGAAAATAGAAATTTTGGGCAGGGCCAAAAATCTTACCCCTCCTATTACAAAGCCAAATATTACTTCACGAACTTCGTTTGAACAAACTTGATTCTACACCTCATATGTAAGCTCCATAGCAAATATCAAGTCATTGTACACACTGGTTCTTGAGAAGAAGATTTTAAAAATATTTTGGAGCATTTTCCCCCACCCCCTCCCTATGGGGCTGGGCATGCTGAGTTGAACAAAAATGAAATGCCCCTTTGGGACCATCACTCACACAAACTTTCACTTGAATTGGCCCAGTGGCTTTGGAGGAGAAGACCAAAACATGGTGTTGACGGACGACGGACGGAGAGCGATGAGATTAGCTCAGCCTGACTTTGTCAAGATGAGCTAAAAAACCTTGTAATATGTCGAAAAATTACCAAGATAATCACTGAATTCCTCTTGTTTACAGACCTGTTTGATGTCACTACATCCAAGACATGCATTTAGTCCATTATATCTTGTTAACAAAATATAATAGAATAAAAGGCCGCCTGGCCACACATACCCCGAAAAAAGTGTGCAATTCGAGAGTTGAAAAAAATTGAATTTTTCGAAGTTGAAAAAGGGACATAACTCTGGCAAAAATGTCGGACCAAACCCTGATTTGAACTTGACCTGTATGTTATGTTGATACACCTACAAACCAAATTTTATTTGAATCGGTCAACAGCAACTAAAGTTATCATCAGGAAACCCCAAAAAAGATTTTATATGTCAAAAAAGGGGCATAACTCTGGCAAAACCTGTCGAAACCACACCCTTATTCGAACTGGACTTGTATTTTATGTTGATACACTTACATACCAATTTTCATTTGATTTGGCAAACTATTACTTTTATCATCGGGAAACAACTTTGAATATGACAAGAATTAGTATTTGCTGTGACCAGGTCAACAATAATATGACAGGAATCGGTATTTGTTGTGACCAAGTCAACAATAATGAATTTGTGACCAAGTCAACAATAATGAATAAGAGAAAAAGGAGTTTTGTTGTGATCACGTCAACCATAGTAAATCAATTACAAGGTGTCTGCAATGGTCTAAAGAATAGGACATAAGTATTATATGTGATGCATCCCATGTTAGTAAACATTCACACAAAAATTTATTCAAATCAGAGCTTTCATTCTGAGCAAAAAACTGATTGCACAAAATTTTGTACAACATGACTCCTGGTGGCCATCTTGAATTTCGGATCGGACCCCAAAACACTTGTTCTCGTCCCATGGTGATAACAAAAATATCCAAGAAGTTTCGTAAAGATCGGTTCATAAATACGGCCTCTATCTCGAGACGTATTGGCATTTGCACTTACAGTGCTGAAAGTAACACTAAATAGATCAAAGTTAGTCTAATTGGCATAATTTATGAACGAGAAAAAAAAAACGTATTATATGTGATGTGTCCCATGGTACTAAACATTCACACAAAAAATGATTCAAAGCAGCTCTTTCATATGGAAGTTCTGCGCAAAAATCCGATTGCACCTAATTTTGTACAAAATGGATGCCATCGGCCATCTTGAATTTCAGACCGGACCCAAAAACACTCGTTCTCGTCCCACGGTGATAACAAAGGTACCCAAGAAGTTTTGTAAAGATCGGTTCATAAATATGGCCTCTGGCCCGAGCCGTATTGCCATTTGCACCTACAGTGCTGAAAGTAACACTAAATAAATCAAAGTTAGTCTAATTTGCATAATTTACGCACGAGAAAAAAAACCTGTATTATAAAAATTATGTGATGTATCCCATGGTACTAAACATTCATACAAAAAATTATTCAAATCAGAGCTTTCATATGGAAGTTCTGTGCAAAAATCTGATTGCACCTAATTTTGTACAAAATGGCTGCCAGCGGCCAACTTGAATTTCGGACCGGACCCCAAAACACTCGTTCTTGTCCCATGGTGATAACAAAGGTAACCAAGAAGTTTCGTAAAGAACAGTTCATAAATACGGCCTCTAGCCTGAGCCATGTTGACAGCGCGACGGACGGACAGACAGACAGACGGACAGACAACGGGCCATGACAATACCTCAAATTTGGCTTCGCCAAAGTTGAGCTAAAAAATGAATTTTTGAAGTTGAAAAAGGGGCATAACTCTGGCAAAACTTGTTGGACCACATCCTTATTCGAACTTGACCTGTCTTTTATTTTGATACACCTACATACCCATTTTAATTTGATTAGGCCAACTATAACTGAAGTTATCACAGGGAAACCAAAAATATATTTTTGAAGTTGAAAAGGGGCATAACTCTGGCAAAAATTGTCAGACCACACCCCAATTCGATCCTGACCTGTATTTTATGTTGATACACCTACATATCAAATTTCATTTGATTTGGCCAACTATAACTAAAGTTATCATCGGGAAACCAAAGTGGCACGCACACACAGATGGATGGATACCGGCTATTTTAATAGTCCCCCGAAAAAATTTGCCATATTTAGGGGTAGACCAATCAATATTTACAATGTGCAGCCCTAATGCTGCACATTGAAAATGTTGATTGGTCTACCCCCACATGCACTCAGCACCCATCCCACTTGAATAAATTATGATGTACATGTTCCTGGTTCGGAAAAACGGTCTCTCGGGTTCAAAGGGTTAAAATTATGATGCCCACTTTTGAGGTCTTTCACCCCAGATATTGATCCTACTTTACCACTAAAGAAGAACTTGTCCACCACAGTAAACAGGCACTTCCAAGTATTCACACAGGACAAATGGAGGCATTCGAGCAAATAAATTTTATTGTTCAAATGAGTATGAAAGTTACCTCAGCATATTTGGCAGGCCATTCTGCTTTTTCTATGCCATAACACATCTTGGAATTTGTTGATGCCGCAACTTGTAAAACAACTTGTCCAACCCCTGAAAAAATCAAACAAACTTTTATCTGTTATATAATGTCCATTAGTCAATTTCAAAAACCTATAGGCTTTAACCCTTAACCATTAAAGGCCGTATTCCAACTTTAATCACATTTTTTAATGAAACAGGTGCCCCATCATGCAGTTTCTGGGTAAACTTGCAACTTACATTCAAAGTACCCTGGACAGTCTTGGCTGGCCACATAGGCAACCAAGACTTGACAAGAAACAACTCAACCAAGACTTGACAAGAAACAACTGCAAGCCACAGGATGTGTGGCAAAAATGTATAAAAGCTTTAGCCCCCAAGAGTCTAGAGATCTATATATTCCACAAATACTCTAAGAACATGCAATCATTGCTCTTCTGTTTTCTAACAGTTACTGAGCGCAAAATTTATTCAACATTAATTCTGAATAATGAAGGGGAAAACTACAATAACAAGTGTTCTGTGGAATGTCTTGCATATTTATTTATTTATTTATTTATTTATTTATTTATTTATTAGGATTTAAAGACACTTTTGACAGCCAGGATCAGTTTAATGGGTCGAGGAAGCCCGAGTACTCAGAGAGAACCACCGAGCAATGGCGAGCAACTGCCAGACTCCAAAACATTCTAACGCCACACAAGCAGGGTTAGCAAGAGGGTGAAGACAAGTGCACCATCGACGTGCAGTAGGCCTCAGCACACAGCGCCACTGTGTCCCCATGTGGACAATCGGGATTAAGCACCTTGCCCAAGAACACAATGCAGTTACCCCTGGCAGAGATCGAACCGTGGACCTTTCGGTTTGAAGTCCAATTCCATAACCACTGAGCCAACGCATCCCTGTCTTGCCTGCATGCAATCACAATAGTCATATATGCTGAAAGTGTCTTTAAACTCACATAAACAAGCCTAAATTCAAATCTACATAACATCATATAAGAAATCAGATTTGAAACCTCAAAAACTATTGTCTGTGTTGTAGTTAACTTATACACAGATTCTAAAAGTGAGCTTACTCTATGTCACCTCTATTATTGCTGGGGAGACAAAAATATTGTTAGGCATCAAACAAAATAGAACTTGACAATGAAATTTCTATCAAAAGACTTGCATGAAAAAATGTGACAGTAATTTCAATATAATTAACTGAAATTATAAACAAAATTCCCAGCAAATACTTACATACCAGAAAAGTGTAATTGTTCAAAATTTCAAAAAGTTAAAGAAAGGAAATATCTCTGACAGAAAGGCAAACAGACTTATATCTTGACAAGGGTAATATTCAAACCACCATGACTATCTTCATCAACCTTTCATGGTAGGGACATAAATGAAGAGAAAAAGACAAACAAGAACAGTTTTAAATTCAGAATGATTTGTTGGCTATGAATAAAAATATTTATCTATTGCAAGTTTGTAATTATTTATGTACATACCACTTCCTAGATCAATAAAATAATCATCTTCATTAAATTCTATTGACTGTATCATTTGCTGAACAAGTTCAAATGAGGTCTCTCCATATACCTGAATCATAAAAAAACAAAACTCAAATCAGTACACCTGAACAAAAAACATACATGTAGTATGAAGAATGAAAGTGTCAATGACACTGTAGCTCAACTTGTTTAAGACATGTACATGTAGAGTATATGACACAGCAATGACAAACATCTAGGTAATGTCCTGATAACAAAGGTACATGTAAATTATTGTAACGGTCTGTACATAGATGCTGACCATAGCTGGTAACAAATATATAGGTAAAGTATTGTAAAGGTGGGGTGACAGTTAGATGCTAAACCAGAAATGAAATCTTTTGAGTCCCAGAGTGGGTCTGATTGAACCACAAAATATAGCACAGTGATAATAAAGGCACCTCAAAACACTTGTTCCTATCACAAGGTGATAACAAAGGTACCCCAAGAAGTTTTGTGAAGATCGGTTCAAGAATACAGCCTCCAGCCCTAGACGTATTGACATGTGCACTTATTGTGTATAAGTAGCACTGAAGAAATCAAAGTTCATCTAATTTGCATAATTTCTGCACAAGAAAAAACCCGTATTATATGTGATGTATTCCATGGTACTAAATATTCATACAAAAATTTATTCAAATCAGAACTTTCATACAGAAGTTCTGTACAAAAAACTGATTGCACTAATTTTGGTACAAAATGGCTGCTGGTGGCCATCTTGAATTTTGGATTGCACTCAAAAACACTCGTTCTCTTCCCACGGTGATAACAAAGATACCCAAGAAGTTTTGCAAAGATTGTTTCATAAATACAGGCTCTAGCCTGAGCTGTATAGAAGTTGTGTACAAAAAACTGATTGGACCTAATTTCGGTACAAAATGGCCACTGGCAGCCATCTTGAATTTTGGACCGCACCCAGAAACACTCGTTCTCGTCCCAAGGTGATAACAAAGGTACCCAAGAAGTTTTGTGAATATCGGTTTATAAATAGACTCTAGCCCGAGCCATATTGACATGTGCACTTACTGTGTATAAGTAGCACTGAATAAATCAAAGTTCACCTAATTTGCATAATTTCTGCTTGAGAAAAAAACCCGTATTATATGTGATGTATACCATGTTACTAAACACTCATACAAAAATAGGCCGATGAAATCTTCAGATCTTCAGTGTATCCAAAGCTGTATGACGAACGGCAACCACAGATGCCGACATTATGTACACCATTCATGGTATGGGTACATATAAAAATGAATTGGAGGAGTGACTCTAGCCCGAGCCATATTGACATGTGCACTTACTGTGTATAAGTAGCACTGAATAAATCAAAGTTCACCTACTTTGCATAATTTCTGCTCGAGAAAAAAACCCGTATTATATGTGATGTATTCCATGTTACTAAACACTCATACAAAAATAGGCTGATGAAATCTTCAGTGTACCCATAGCTGTGTGACGAACGGCCACCACAGATGCCGACATTATGTACACCATTCATGGAATGGGTACATATAGAAATGGATTGGAAGAGTGTCTAATTTGATGGATAAAGGGTTAATATCTCCGGATCAAATTATCAGATTTACATAAAAAACTCTACAGCACAGCACATCAGTAACCTGAATACATATATAAAGTAACATGACAATCGGATTGATATTTTTTGAGTTATCTCATGCCAAAGGGATTGGAGGAATTTTCAATTTGAAGGATAAAGGGTTAATATCTCAGGATCAAATTATCAGATTTACACCAAAAACTATACAGCTCGGCACATCGGTAACCTGAACACAAATATAAAGTAACTTGACAATCCAAGCAATATTTTTCAAGTTATCGAATGCCAAAGGGATTGGAGGAATTTTCAATTTGAAGGATAAAGGGTTAATATCTCAGGATCAAAATAACAGATTTACACCAAAAACTATACAGCTTGGTACACCAGTAACCTGAACACAAATAAAAATAACTTGACAATCCAAGCAATATTTTTCAAGTTATCGAATGCCAAAGGGATTGAAGGAATTTTCAATTTGAAGGATAAAGGGTTAATATCTCAGGATCAAATTATCAGATTTACACCAAAAACTATACAGCTTGGCACATCAGTAACCAGAACACAAATATAAAGTAACTTGACAATCCAAGCAATATTTTTCAAGTTATCGAATGCCAAAGGGATTGGAGGAATTTTCAATTTGAAGGAAAAAGGGTTAATATCTCAGGATCAAAATAACAGATTTACAACGAAAAATATACAGCTCGGCACATCAGTAACCTGAACACAAATATAAAGTAACTTGACAATCCAAGCAATATTTTTCAAGTTATTGAATGCCAAAGGGATTGGAGGAATTTTCAATTTGAAGGATAAAGGGTTCATATCTCGGGATCAAATCAGCAGATTTATACCCAAAACTATGCAGCTTGGCAAATCAGTAACCTAAACATAAATATAAAGTAACTCGACAATCCAAGTAATATTTTTCAAGTTATCGAACGCCAAAGGGATTGGAGGAATTTTCAATTTGAAGGATAAAGGATTAATATCTCAGGATCAAATTATCAGATTTACACCAAAAACTATATAGCTCGACACATCAGTGACCTGAACACAAATATAAAGTAACTTGATAAACCAAGCAATATTTTTCAAGTTAACGAATGCCAAAGGGATTGGAGGAATTTTCAATTTGAAGGATAAAGGGTTAATATCTCAGGATTAAATTATCAGATTTACACCAAAAACTATACAGCTTGGCACATCAGTAACCAGAACACAAATATAAAGTAACTTGACAATCCAAGCAATATTTTTCAAGTTATCGAATGCCAAAGGGATTGGAGGAATTTTCAATTTGAAGGATAAAGGGTTAATATCTCAGGATCAAATTATCAGATTTACACCAAAAACTATATAGCTCGGCACATCAGTGACCTGAACACAAATATAAAGTAACTTGATAATCCAAGCAATATTTTTCAAGTTAACGAATGCCAAAGGGATTGGAGAAATTTTCAATTTGAAGGATAAAGGGTTAATATCTCAGGATCAAAATAACAGATTTACACCAAAAACTATACAGGTCGGAACATCAGTAACCTGAAGATATATATAAAGTAACATGACAATTGGATTGATATTTTTTGAGTTATCTCATGCCAAAGGGATTGGAAGAATTCTCAATTTGAAGGATAATGAGTTAATATCTCAGGATCAAATTATCAGATTTACACCAAAAACTATACAGCTCTGCACATCAGTAACCTGAACACAAATATAAAGTAACTTGACAATCCAAGCAATATTTATCTTGATATTATCGAATGCCAAAGAAATGGATACGGACGATGGTCGGACAGATGGACGGACATCCTAACAAATCGGTAGTTATGTGGCTATTTTTATGGGACTACAATAAGATGCACGTCCATTATATTAAAACAAGTGATTTTGGGGAATATTTTTGGGGTGGTAGCAAACCCTGACCCTACCCTTTACTGACCCAACAATATCTGCAACAAGGCAAATAAGACCATGGGATTTCTAAAACGGAACCTGAACATAAATAATACCAAACTAAAGGAATCAGCATACAAATCTTCAGTGAGACCAACCTTAGAATACGCAAGCGCAGTTTGGGACCCGTACCATCAGAAAAACATCCACCGGCTTGAAATAGTACAAAAGAGGGCAGCGAGATATGTAACAAATCGTCACCATAACACCTCGTCTGTTAGCTGCATGATTGAAAGACTAAATTGGAAAACTCTGAAAGACTGTAGAAAAATAGCCAGGCTGACAATGTTACACAAACTTATCAACGGAACAGTCTATGTAGACACAACAAAAAGTCTCATTCCATCAGATAGAACATCACATGGGACAAATGTAAAAGGGTTCCAATTACCATCCTGTCATACTGAAGTTAGGAAAAATTCCTTCTACCCCAGGACCATAAAGGACTGGAACACACTACCAAGTGCCAGCGTCACCACCAACTTGAGTCTTGATAACTTCAACATTCAATTACACAGGATTATTTAGCCATAGATCATGATGCTTTTAATCTCACACTGTATTTGAAATGTATAGCACTATCAAACAAAAAAAACAAAACAATCAAACAAAAAAAAACATGCGCATCTTCTCAAGTGGCAGAATAATCAATGTGTTGATGGTGGCCACTCATTGGTAGAAGTAAAAGTAGAAGACCCTAACCCTACTCCCCCACCCCCAATTCTAAACCCCACCCTAGACTAATGAAAATTCAATATATTCCTAGTCTATTTTAACTAAAATGCATGTCCATTGTATTAAAACAACTTTTTGGATGAAAATTTTTTGGGGTGGTTGCAAACCCTAACCCTACCCTTTACTGACCCTAACCCCACCCCACACCAACTCTAAACCCCCACCCTAGAATAATGACACTTAACTATGTGACTAGTCACATAAATTGCGACGGACGAACGGATGGACAGACGGATGGACGGACGAACGACGGATGGCCACCCTGGATGCCGGCATTATGTGTACCATACATAGTATGGGTACACATAAAAATTTATTCAGATCAGAACTTTCATACAGAAGTTCTGTACAAAAAACTGATTGCACTAACTGAAGTACAAAATGGCTGTTAGTGGCCATCTTGAATTTCGAACCGTACCCAAAAGCACCCGTTCTCGTCCCACGATGATAACAAAGGTACTCAAGAAGTTTCGTAAAGATCGGTTCATAAATACGGCCTCTAGCCAGAGCCGCATTGGCATTTGCAGTTACAGTGCTGAAAGTAACACAAAATAGATCAAAGTTAGTCTAACTGGCAAAATTTATGCACGAGAAAAAAACACATATTATATGTGATGTATCCCATGGTACTAAACATTCATACAAAAAATTATTCAAATCAGAGCTTTCATACGGAAGATCTGTGCAAAAATCTGATTCACCTAATTTTGTACAAAGTGAATTTCAGACCGGACCCCAAAACACTCGTTCTCATCCCACGGTGATAACAAAGGTGGCGTATTGGCATTTGCACTTACAGTGCTGAAAGTAACACAAAATAAATCAAAGTTAGTCTAATTTGCATAATTTACGCACGAGAAAATCCTGTATTATATGTGATGTATCCCATGGTACTAAACATTCATAAAGAAATTATTCGAATCAGTGCCTTCATATGAAAGCTCTGCGCAAAAATCTGATTGCACCTAATTTTGTACAAAATGGCTTCCATCAGCCGTCTTGAATTCCAGACCGGACCCAAAAACACTCGTTCTCGTCCCATGGTGATAACAAAGGTACCCAACAAGTTTTGAAATGATCGGTTCATAAATACGGCCTCTAGTCCAAGCCATATTGAAATGGTGACGGACAGACAGCCAGAAGGACAGGCGGACGACAGACGACTGGCCATGGCATAAGCTCAATTTGACGTTCAGAAACAGAATAAATTTATAGTTACAAATTATATTACAGTTGAAAAAAAAATGAAATAGAAATATCCTCATTTTTTTTTGGAGATTTGACATAATAATGTAGCTTGGAGAAAAGCTGTCTAAGCATTATTGTAAGTGGCTTATGAGATGATTTTTAAAGCGTTTTAGGCTTATGGGGCATTAACCCCCACCCCAGGGAGCATATCAACTTTTTGGGAAAAAATCCAAACAATCAACTCCACCAAGAGGCTTTGTACCAAATTAGTTTAGACTTCGCTCAAAGGTTCTTTAAGGTCAAGTGTTAAAATGGACATCCCCATGACAAAATCAATAGCAATTGTTTTGTTGCATCTGATCTACTGGTCCAGAGGAAGCTTCATACCAAAAAACTACTGAAGTCCATGCAGTTTTTGAAATATGAGTGTTGGGGCAGAGAAAAAAAAAATTAAAAACATAAATCAAGTATTTATGATCCAATTATACTACATGCTAAATTTGGGTCAAATCAGCCAAACGGTTCAATAAATAGAAATTTTGGGTGGAGGCCAAAATGGGTATGCTACCACAGAGAGCCCAAACATCGACCTACCAATTTGTCATGTCAAAAAAGAATGTAAATCACAAATTCAATAGATTCAAAGATTGTTGCTAACAGCCACAGTTTTTGATAGAAATGAAATGAAAATCAATAGTCCTATCTCTGTCACCCCAAATAAGCATATGAAGTTTCAAAACAACCTGATAATGAATGCGACCTCTGAAGCAGGCCAAAGGAAGATGTTAATGCACAAATGCACTAAGTTTGATGGTCCTGGCTGGTGGCAATGGGTTTTTTTTTTATCTTTTTTATGGAAATTCATAAATATACCCTGCCGAGAGGTGCAAAAGTGATAGGTTGCTACAAAAATGCACATAGTCCAAAGTCTGGTGCTAACAACAATAATTTTTTATGGAAATGAAAAGAAATCAACAGCTAACATCTAGAAGCCACCCAGA
The DNA here is from genome assembly GCA_031216915.1 of Pictodentalium vernedei. NCBI lineage: Eukaryota > Metazoa > Mollusca > Scaphopoda > Dentaliida > Dentaliidae > Pictodentalium > Pictodentalium vernedei. Next base: position 311,620,334 of record CM062291.1, read on the forward strand.
ACATGTATACTAAGTTTCAAGCGATCCTATCATAAATGTTCCCTGTGCCAAAGGGAAATACTGATGCATAACTGAACGAAGTTCACTGAAGGTTGTTTTTTTTATGGAAATGGAACATAATCGATAGCTCCCATTTAGAGGTAATCCCAAATAAACATACCAAGTTTCAAACCGATATGATCATAAATGTGCCCTGCAGGGCATGCCAAAGGGATATATTGATGCCTGACTAAACTAAGTTTAAAGGTCGTTGCCAGCAGCAACACTTTTTACCAGAAATGAAAGAAAATCGACAGTTCACATCTAGAGGTCACCCCAAACAAGCATAGCAAGTTTCAAATTGATCCAATTATAAATGTGCCCTGCAGAAAATGCCAAAGTGAAATATAGATGCATAAGTGCACTAAGTTCATCAAAGGTCGTTGCCAGCAGCAACACTTTTTGACAGGAAGGGAAGATAATTGATAGCTCCCATCTAGAGGTGACCCCAATAGGCATACAAGGTTTCAAAGCAATCCGATCATAAATGTGCTCTGTAGGGTGTGCCAAAGGAAAATATTGAGGTCTGACTAAACAAAGTTCAAAGGCCTTTGCCAGCAGCAACACTTTTTGACGGAAATGGTAGAAAATCAATAGCTACCATCTAGAGGTCACCCCAAACAAGCACACCAAGTTTCAAATTGATTCAATTATAAATGTGCCCTGCAGGGTGTGCCAAAGGGAAATATTGATGCATAAGAGCACCAAGTTCATCAGAGGTCATCATTACCAGCAGCAATATTTTTTGATGGAAATGAAAGATAATCAATAGCTCCATCTAGAGGTAACCTCAAATAGGCATACCAAGTTTCAAAGAAATCCGATCATAAATGTTTCCTGTAGGGTGTGCCGAAGGGAAATATTAAGGTTTACTAAACTAAGTTCAAAGGCTGTTGCCAGAGGCAACATTATTTGATGGAAATGGAAGAAAAGTTAAAAAATTTATAGTAATTTATATATTTTTTATACTTACCAATGACCCAGACATAGCTGGTGCTAACTCTTAAAATATAGGGCCAAACACAAATTTTGCCCCCCAATCCCCAAAATTTGCATCTAAAACCAAAGAAAACATGTCCTGAAAGGCCCTCCACACTTCGCCCCTACTGCGCATGCGCAGTGTCAAGGACGTTCCGAAATTGGCGCCATTAATCATTCTAATAACCAGTGCCTGGTAAGCGCTATGTACTCAGCGGGGAGGCAAGAGTTCCCAACTCCTGGGAGGGCCATCCCCGTCTGGGTCATTGGTAAGTATAAAAAATATATAAATTACTATAAATTTTTTAACATTTTTATACTGTACCAATGACCCAGACATAGCTGAATAGTAAAAAGGCTGGAGGGCCAAGGACATAGAGCAAAATGGAATACGCTCAATAAAATAAAATAGAGTCATCCCTTGTAGGGAAAAAGAAGTAATAGGCCTTACATGTATCTTTCTTATTTATGATAAATTAGAAAGATACAACACCTTCCAAAATTGAGCTTCATACATCCATGTACTCTATTAATATCCAATATAATCTTTATACTAATAATTTTTAAAGTAAGCCAATAAATAAAGTAAGTCTAGAGAATAGAGACTCTTATACTCCTAAAAGTGTCTAAGACTTGAATGAATTTTAAAAACCTAAACTTCTCACTAAACAACCATCCCAATAACAGCTCAGAATTACTAACTCCGGAGGAGGTATCCCCTTGTTTTCATAGTAAAACAGGTGACCCAAGGGAACACCCTCCCCCCCCCCCCTTTTTCTTGCCCTGGGTCAAATAGCCCAGAGCGAAGAGGGCAGCCGAACGGAGACACTGCCAAAACAGACAGCCTACCTAGCTATAGTAGCAACTGTTAAGTGAATGACATTCTGAGCAGTAGATAATAGACCTAACAATAGAGGCCTCCAGAAATGGACTCGATATTTCTGAGATAAAATTCATGAATGTGGATGGCTGAGCGCAATGAGCGGCCTTCAAAAATCTATAATAGCGACACTATTAATGTGAGCCCAAGAAGTAGAAGAACTCTTACTTCATGAGCCGAAATCTTAAGCACAACTGCTAAGTCAATGATATACCATAAGCAGTACCGATAGTTAATAGAATCCATTAACAATAAAATGGAGCGTAACGTCCTTCTACTAGACATCAAAGACAGAAGAAGCTTACACCCATAGTAATAAACAGATATCTGTTTATAAATACATAAACTGTACCCGGAAAGAGTAAAGGCCTATGCCCATACGAAGACGGAAGGACCTTAAAATAATAGGTTCCGGATAATAGGAGCCTAACTCTTATGCAACAATCCAACCTAAATAGTAACGGAAGTAGTGATTCCGAAACTACGAAAGTGAAAATCATCCATCGATAGTGCATGAAACTCACTGACTCTACAGTAAAAGAGAAACCAACAGAATTACTGTCTAAAAGGTCAGAATTTGAAAACTACTGTTTCCAGAGGCTCAAATGATTACTTAGCTAAATAAGAACCGAAGTTAAAATCCATATAGGAATTTAATCTAAAGATTCTAAGTCTATTTATAAAAAAGTTACTAACTGACTTAGAGTGCATAGGTATGAGGTAACATAAACCTATAACCTAAATAATAACAGGCTGCAGTAGATCTTGTGAAACAAGTATACTAAAAAATAGCAATGTGTAGTATGGAGGGATCAACAATATGAACATAATGATCCCTACACCACGACGGAAGAGCCTCCACTTTAGCCGCATAGAATAGCGAAGAAGAGGATCTCCTATAGTAAGAAATCGCGTCCAAAGCTCGTCCAGTATAGTGCTTACAATGCAATACGGACCACACAACGGAATACATGAAGGTTGCGACCTTACTGGTTGTGATAAAGATGACACGATTTACCCAGTGAAAAAAGATCCTCACATAGAGGAAGATTTCACGTTAAGACCCACAGTAGACAAGAGAGTAAATTACCCATGATCTCTGTGAAGATAGAGATGCTATCAACAGAAATGTATTGTGGTTGTTTATCTTAGCAATACCTGCTGAAACAACAGCACCGGAGGATACGCGTATCCTATCATTCCGTCCTATAGATCAATAGAGCGTTAACAACATTAGCTCAGAGATCTGGACAAGCCAACACATACGTCTGCAATTGATTAGCAAGCTGTGTCATAAATAAATCATCATTGGGCGCTCCCATAGATAGCAAATCTGATTGAATACTTGTTTGTTGAGAGTCCATTCTGACAGCAACAAGCGACCCGTAAGAGAACGGGAGTCCGATAAAACAATCAGACGACCCGGAATATGACGGACCAAAACTGAACTTGGTGTACTATAACCAACAGACGGATTCTTTCCATTAAATTGAATAACGGAAACGAAAGAGTGCCTTCCTGGTTCCGGAGATACGCCACTACCGTCGAATTAAAGGACAGGAATTTGGGCATGCGTTTCTGAATAATGTTCATGCAATGACATAAAGCAAGCCTAAAAAACATTATTCCGCGGAAGAAAACTGATTGCTAAGAGACTGCGGAACCCAAAGACCCTGGCACTTCGAATCCGTAGGGATCAGTATTATATCCCAATCTGTTTGACTGGCAACCGTCATAACAGCCACACTCGGGTCCGGCAACTGCGGTGGCACTCACTGAGTCAACCACCGAATGTTTGCCCCAGTCTGAATCTCTTGTAAAACTAGATAGACAAGAGAACGTGTAAATCGAGCAATTCATGGATTGCCGAAAAGTTGCCGTCGTAGAGAAGCTCCTCCGAGAACGAAGCGACTCTGAGAGAGTTCTTAACCTTACTATCCACGCGTGTGGATGTAGCTAGGGCTGCGTCACGTCTAACCAACTCCGATCAGCCACTGAAGGGCGGAGTTATACGTGAACAAACTACTGCCCTCAAAAGAAATTACATTGAGAATAATATCCCGTAAATCTTTTCTTGAAGACGTAATGATAATGCCTCAGTAAGGCGGATTACGTATGATAAAGCGTCTAAGTTAAGTCTACTATACATAATGTCGTTCCCAACATTGAAATTGGAAAAGACATAAACGGCGAAAAAGAATATATGCAGTCTTTAATCACACCGTCTAGGCGCATATGAACTCTCGGTATGCCCTGCTCTGCCAAAATAAACTATTCGTATAAATGATAAAATGGCAGAAATGAGCAACGCGGACAAGAAACTAAACTATCATGCTTAGTAGCAGGCTTGTATATATATATATATATAGCGTCGAAAAATAAAACACATGTTGTAATGACAATATTGGACTGCGTCGGTAAGTCAGGGACAATGTCCCTGAACCGATCGAAAAATCCGAGTCCAATGACGCTATAAGTCTCTTATCCAAGATCGCAGCAATGAAGTCCGAAATAACAATCACTGGAAGATAATGCCAGAAGATATGAAAGGCATCTTCCGATACTACTAAAGGGAAAACTCGAAATCTTTCGAATCCCTTTCGCCATCCTGTCGGACCCTATAAAGCGTTCGGTCGTCCGTACCTGATGCAACCGCGGACCGCACCGACCCAGCGCCGTCGGATAATTCCTGATGCGACCGAGAAACTGTCAATTGCTGGGATGCTGCGAAACAACTGTGCTAACTCGGATAGCACGTTCGTCACTGAGGCCTGAGGAGAAGCGGTCTTACGATGCATTGCCGCTAGAAGCTCCGTGTTCGTTACCCCGTGCATACTACCAATATGCGAGCGAACGGAGTGTATAGGCCTCGTGTCCCTTGGCTACCGGATGGCGCGACCTATTCGCCGTGGAATCACTGAATGCCGAAACTGATCGGATACTCGAGGTCACGTACCCAATGTGCGGTCGTGTGCCCTGCTGTGAGGATGAGGAAGCATTAAGGACAGTCTCTCGGACTGTCAATATAACGGAGCGTCCCGACCGATGGACATATGCTCCGAATGTAAAATATCTGAACCACAACATGCGGTCCCCTATGTTGTTGGACGAGAGAGGGACCTCTCTCGCTCACAGCCCGGACGGACCTGGACAAGCCAGGAACCGGACTAACAGGCTTCCTCCGATCTGTCCTCAATCTGCCATCACTGGGTGAGTACTAAAGTAATTAAAGTGCTCGCATCACCCAAATCTCCTTCCTAGACCGCAACGGACGAACCCGGCAGCCGAACCATTCGATGAATGTACGCTACACCGGGTGAGCTAGCGAATGTCACTCCGTAGGCGATAGACATATTCCATGAGAACTTATTGCCGCTAGCTCTTCATTAACTATGACGACAGAGGCACACTTTTGAAAGACATCTCCATAACTCTTCGAACAAGAAACCAGAAATGCTTGGTTAGCAAGCATAAAATAATAATATATATAGCGTCGTTCAATAATTCGAAAGTTTGTGTGACATTATTGGACTATGTCGGAACTGAGGGACGATGTCCCTGAACCGAACCGAAATTTTCTAAGTCCACCGACGCTATCAGTTTCTTATCCGGCATCGCAGCATTCTGGTCCGACGAAAGAAGCTGTAGAAGACCAAGTCAGATGACATACACAACAGCATATGTTGTTCTGAAAGGGAAAGCTCGAAATCCTCCGAATCCCTTTCGGTATCCCGTCGGACCGGATGAAATTTTCGGACGTCCGTACCCGCTTCCGCGGAGCGTCCCGACCCAGCATCGTCGGATAAAACATTATGCGACAGATTCAGTTGTTGCTGGGATGCTGCGATAAGCTGTGCTATTAGGATAGCACATCCGTCCCCGAGGCCTGTGCAGTAGCGGTCTTACGATGCATTGCCGCAGGAAGCTCCGTGTACGTTGACTCCCGCACACTTTCCTATGCGAACGTCCGGAGTCTGCAGGCCTCGTGTCCCTGGCTACCGGATGGTGTGACCTGGTCGCCGATGATTCTCTGACTGGCGAAGTTGACTGGATTTCCGAGGTCACGTAGCCAAGAGCGGTCGTGTGCGCTACCCTGAGAATGAGGAAGCCTTATTGACAGTCTCTACGGACTGACTATATGTCGGAGCGTCCCGAGCGGCGGACGTATGCTCCGAATGCGAAACATTTTGTACCACAACATCTGGGGCCAGATGTTGTTGTACGACAGAGGGGCCTCTCTCGCTCGCCATCCGGATGGACCAGAACGAGCTATGAACCGGACTAAAAGGCTTCCTCCGTTCTCCCTCTAATCCGCCGTCACTGGGTGTGCATTTGGTTGATTTATAGTGCTCGCATCACCCCAAAACTCCTTCTAGACCGCAACGGACGAACCCGGCTGCCGAACCATTCGATGAATGGACGCTACACCGGGCGAGCTAGCGGACGTCAAAGGCCGTCGAACCTACTAGGGTCCTCTTA